>JAWWQZ010000296.1:7200000-7800000 GCA_033815515.1 Cryptocheilus praepositus
TAAATCGCGGTCGCTTTCGGTTAATGACTCGCCTACGAGAAACCTTAATTTTTTATGAGGTCAATCATAGTTTAACTATGCAAGTGCTCGTATGTAGTGCTCGTCAATTTGACGGGTTTCAAATTTCACAAGTAAAATTACAGATTACTCCTATCACTTTCCAGCAACTTTCGCTGTATTTTATTAACGAAATAGGACGAATTAATTTCCTTCACTGGCTTATAATTTTCAAATTCTATGCATCGTATATCTAGTTATTTCACTGAAAAATGTCGCATACCTACACATTTCCCCGTGAACTCAATGTAAAGCCAAACACATCGAACAGACGCATCGTCTGTGAAAACACACGGGGCCGACATGAAGTTCGGACGTTTTCGGTAAAGCACTCTTCCATCGAAATGAATTTAAATCGCGGTCGTTTTCGGTTAATGACTCGCCTACGAGAAACCTTAATGAATCGCGTTAACTCGGTTCGTTCTTCTGAATGACAGGATTTCCTGCACGCGTCGTTGGAAATAAAGCCGTGTTCCATGTCGCGCGTTACGATGCGACATGTTACTATGAACCGGCATTACAATGCTCCATGCACCTGTCTACGGAGCCGTAAAGCTAAAATCACCTATTCTACTCGATACGACGCATTATGCTTTGGCGACGAAAAATATGCCTCACGAAGAATGGAAAAAGTACCTGCGATATTCCTTAAGAAGATTCAAAGAGCTCTGACACACATACGTCTCTTTCTGATATCGTCGCATGGTACGCATCTGCGGGAGGAATATCTTTTTTTTCATTGTGCCTCCTGATTTCTCATTCGCCGCGAATTCATGAAAATATACGTTAACGACTTATGAATATAATCCCAGTTGTACGAGAAACAATGATATCTGCGTCTACATAAATGAGGCTGTATCAACATTTACGGCGTCATGAGCGTAATTAATTAGGGTCTACGAAGGTTTTATTTTACTTCGAGAATGTTGCGAAAGCGCGCGCTCGACAATCTGCGCTCTTCATCGAATTTTTCTGGTGAGTCATGTGGCAGAAAGCATCATTTCATGCTATTGCGAGAACGTGCTGTCGTCTTGGAAAATTGTACACTTAGAGTTGATAAGTAATAAGGGTGCCCCGTTTAGAAATGATATCAACTGCGCGACATGGCAAACATTAACACTAAATTTACGGGATCCGTTCATTTGACGGGCTTCTCATTTCACAAGTTATATTATAGAAACTATTGCTATTATTTCGTGGTCCTTTTTACTGACGTCAGCAAAGGAATGATATGAATATGCGTTCAAATTAATTTCTCTCCAGCTTTCCAATTTCCAAACTCTTCATGTCGTATACTCATTTTCGCGGACAATGTTGCATACCTGCATATTTCTCCATAAATCTAGTTTTAATATCAACGATGCCGTGCTAAGAGATATTTTCAACTAACTTTACGCGGATTAACGATCAACACGGAGGCACTTGACGCGAGATTGAGATTGCTCGAATAAAATCTGAAGAAAAGCCTGTCGCGCGCAGGTGCGCTACGACGTCGCACAAGAAGAAAATGTCTTTCTCAACAGGTGTCCCGCAATGGAAGGATGTTGTTACACGCGTGAATCCCTAATGAATCCAGTTATCGCATTTCTTCCAGCGCGAACGGCAGGATTTCCTGTGCCTATCCGTGCGTGCTAGAAAATAAAGCGGAACCTCGTTGCGGCGCGCAATATTAAGGCTCGATGAAATTGCGCCCCGTCAGTTGAAATTCATTGCCGCGCATAAAACTCACCGGCGAACGTCCGCAGAGTTCTCTGTCATACCGGCGGATTATTTATGCCAGGAGAAAATACGGTTTTTCAAGAATTTTCCGCCCCCCGGTCCGACCCGATCTCGAATTATCACTGGCATTCATTTTCACATTCACGTGAAGAACCTGCCCGTCGAGGTTACCGCGACAATGGCTGCAACCTATTTTTCTTTCTCCGGATGCTCCTTGTGCGGCAGAACAGCGAACGGAAGGCAAACTTTCGTTGGCCACAATGCGCCCATTGAAATGCGTGTAACACCGTGTTCGAGAAGATTCTGTACGCAGAAGTGCAAAACAAACCGGCTTAACGAAACGCGAAAATCTTCGCGTCCAGCTGCGCAAACGAACACCCACGGATCCGTCGAATTGACTTTTGCGCGTGATCGCCTTGCACCGCGACAAAACAACTAATTCCACAAGATCACGGCCACGCCGCCTGCGCGATTAATTAAAGACGCTGTAGGAAGCGCGTAAGAATATGCGCGGAATATGCAGCGCTGCTAACAGGCTCAGAGGCAAAAAGCAAACTTCCGCGGCGCGGCCCATCGTCGGGTTCCCGAAACAATTAGTCAAAGTCAAAGGCGGAAACGGCCTACGCCGAGGTGCGTGTTTCTTGCCGACGGGAAGAAAAAGGCATCGCTCGACGGGTGTCCTCCCATTGCGAGACGCCCGGGCTCGTCTAATGAATCGCGTTAACCCATTTCTCCTTCCCTCAATGGCAAGATTGCCTGCGCTCGTGCGCCCATAAGTCCATGCGCCCGCTCGAAAAATAAAGCAAACTTTCGTCGTGCCGCACAATGCCCGTAGCATTCTTCCTAGTGCATTGGCACGGTGACACGATACGCCGGCACGATATTGTGCCGCCGACCGAGGGAACATGCGTGAAGCGTTGTGCAACGTAGATATACAAGTAAGCGCGTGTCCTCGTTACATTCAATCCCTAATATGCAACGAGACGCAATCCGCGTAAGCAGATCGTACCCGGGGGGATCGTGTGTCAAAGGTTAAACGGCCAACGAACGATGCCGCCTTTCAGCATTTTCGAGACAAGATGCACTAACGATAAGGGATAAGATAAGAAGTAGGAATATGTTTCGGGCGGTCTCTATTCAATGGGTAGTGGAGAGGTGTCGGCGGAAAATTCACTCCCGGATCGTCTGTCCGTTCAACT
Organism: Cryptocheilus praepositus; assembly: GCA_033815515.1. NCBI lineage: Eukaryota > Metazoa > Arthropoda > Insecta > Hymenoptera > Pompilidae > Cryptocheilus > Cryptocheilus praepositus. The sequence continues at coordinate 7,202,976 of JAWWQZ010000296.1, forward strand.
CGAGTTTCGTGGATATGTGGACATGAGATAAAATTAATAATTTTTCAAATGAAGAAGAGAATAGTGTCAATGGGATCGAATTTTGCGCCGACATCCCTTCAATAAGAACGATATTGGTGTTTGTACCCCATAGATAACGTTACTATCGATACATTTCTAATCTTTGGCGGCAGCCGTGTCAACGGCGCCTTTATTTTATCCCCTTTCAGGCCTCATATAAATCCGATGTGGTATCCATTGAGAATTTAATTTTAGCGAAACATTGAGTCAAGTCACATCGAAATTCGCAGAAATACTGAAATACAGCTATTTCATATCAATTCTACCGATGAAAGTTCTTGCAATCTCATCAGTAAGATTGAATCTTAGCCACATCACCTTCGGAACCTAATTGGCGAGTAACATAGCGTGACACACTATCTCCTTACAATAGTCGTAAGAGACATAAAGCAAAGAATTATGTTCTCTGTGATATTTTATATAATTCATATTTTAAATAAATTCTACATAAGGCTTACCATTTCTAATTTCAAGTGATTGCGATAAGGTATGTACGTACCGATAGAAAAGTATCGAAAGTGGCTAGAACGTGGGTTCGCGTACCCGTTATGTCGGCTAAGTCGATTTACACTGAACTTCCGTAAAGTGTTCGACTCCAGCTAAGTGCCGTAATCTCCAATAGATCATTACGCGCGATACTAGCTCTCGAACCGAATTAAGGAAGTCTACTTTCCGAGAGATAAGTTCGACAAGCCCCCCTACCGTTCGCTGTGAATTATTGACACATACGCTCTTAAACATGCGCTTCACATTTCAATGTCTCCGCCGAATCGTGCAGTTCAGTAGTACATATTTATTTTATTGCGACGCATGTAGAATGACCACTTGTACCACTTGGCCACTAATAAAACCGAGAGTAAATGCACGGGCACCCATCTTTCTCATTCACCCAGGCAATTGGAAGTAAAGATGTGCGTCACGAGCCTATCAATAGCTCCGGTAATTAATAATAAGTAGCCATGAGTTTCTAAGTCAATCAACAAGGAGTCTGTAGCCATTAACAAAAGTAGGCAGATTAATAATTACGCTTTATTATCATTCGTTAGTGATACGCGTACGGAAGCGAACCGATTGGCGACGCGCAAAAAACAGCAGAGCTCTGAGAAGAACAGCGCTGCACTTTCATTAGAAGATTTCCTTTAATAGAGCGATCGGTTCGCGCGACGTGTCCTTTTGCTCAGCTTCTCGCAGCGTGATTGAAGCAAACCCGTTTGCAACGCGATTTGTCGTCGTTACCGGTTCCTGGCGGCTAGGATCAACCAGTCAACAGGCGTTTCTCACGTCAAAAAGAAACTCGAGCCTAGCCTCGCTTATTTATGAAGGTACTGATTCCAGCAACGATCGCGTTGTGTGATTATTGCCACGCGCACGCCGCGAGTTACGCTTCGAAACGAACATACTTTCACGTTTTTAGGAACGCAGGCGATTTTGTAATCCTGGGGCGGGAATGCCTTTTCCACGCGTCGTTGCGCGACGCATAATTGCGAATTAGGATTATTCTCCATAATAGTCGTCCAGTGGAAGTTTCCCAAAGCATGTTTTACGACGGTTTTACGCAACAAGCGTGCGTTGCTGCGACTATCGCTGCGAACTGACGCCTACAGAGCGGTTCTGCGCAAGAAATGACCACGTACCGTCGGATACGTGCGTGATCGCAACAATTTTCGTTGTTTTATGTTACCACGATTCCGCGCGAATCCTTGCACAATTGGACTGATTTAACATTGTCTGTGCTATAAATGCGAATATACGTCCGGCGAAAGTCATCCGTATGATCTACGAGACGCATATGTGCAACTGTCAATCTTTTTATTCGCCCATGTACCGAAGTCGCAATTACTCTGCATGTATACATACGTAATATATTATAGTATAGTATCACGTATGTGTATGTAGCATATAATATTATAATATCGCGCAAATATAAACCGCTTGAGATAAATACACGTGCATTGCCTAGCAAACATCTTTGTTCTTTTATTTCAATTGGCGCAACCAAAGAATCGTAATTATAACCATACTCCATCTTGTATAATCAATCAACAGAGCTCAACGCAAGTCATATCGGCCGCGAGTGTTCGGTACCTAAAGCTTTAAGCGAGACTAACAGCAGAATGCATGAAGCGCAAAAAGTCAATGACACGCGCAGGGATGAAAATGGTCGGACCGTCGTAAATTTGTCACCGCGCCAAGGGCCTTTTTAATTGTTTTCGGGCGGTCAAAGAGAAAAGCGGCGACCGGGCGATTTGACCAAACGGTTAAGCGCCGACAAAAAGCCGCGGATAAGTAGGCCTCGACGGAGGTATAAATTTAGGCGCGTGGCGCTCTCGAAAATTTCACGGAAGGCCTGGTGCGCGACGACGGCTCGTGGTGTCAAAGAACCAAAGTGGGTCGGTAGCGCGATGAGAGTCCTTCGAGTTATGCCGGGTACGCGGTGCGGCTGCAATTCAGATTTTCCGAGAAATTCGACGATCTAGGTCTTGGCAGGCGTCTTTGAGCATCCGCTGCTAGACATCTGGGTGAGACCAGATTCCGACGTCGCCGCCAACGCCTCCTCTAATTCCCCTTACAGAATGACGGTAAATCTGACGCCTGGGACAACGGTGCGCGGCCGTTAACACCTTCGCCCTGTCATGACCTCTTCCATTTTATCCGCTGCGATTATTCAAAGATATTTCCTAGACTCCGCGCACGGTCATCTACAATTCAATGACCTGGACGACGCTCAACGCTGTGACGTTGTGTCGTGCGTCGCCGAAGGATGGCTGAACGCCAAAGATTGATCGCGTTATCGCATCCTCGAGTATTACCCTATGCGCGGAGAAATAAAAAATGTAGGCGTGTGCGGGTATCCGAAATTACAGTTCGGGTCGGGATCCCGAAGAGTTCTAACACTCGGATACCCGCGAGTTCTGCTCAGATTGGGTCGTATCGGAATTTCGAAAGAGGGGTTTTATCTTCGGGTACAGGTACCCGAATACTAGACTACTAGGTAGAACTTAGCTTCGGATACCCGAACTTTATGAACTTTCGGGACCCCAAGCCGACTTTAGATTCGAGTAGCTGAACATTAGAGACTTTCGGGGATTCCGACCTGACACAACTCAGCTTCGGGTACCCGAACTTCCTGAACCTTCGGGACGCTCAGGCGACTTCAGGTTCGGGTAGCTGAATAGTTGTAACTTTCCAGATCCCAACCCGAAGCCGATGCCAAGTATCCCCGCATCCCCCTAGAAAAATGATAACCGCGCGACGCGAGAGGTAAACGCGCTAACGTGAAAAGGAACGACGCGACAGTGACGATAATAACGCGACACCGCCTCAACTGCCGCCTGCCGACTGCCTACACTTATCTCCGCGACGCGATCTCCCAGGCGCGCGAGCTCTCGAAAAAGCCGTGGCCACGCGAGACTCGGCGCCCACGCACACGCTGACTCACCGGAAAATAAAGTAAAAACGAAATATCGCGCGCGTACGTAAGAGGACGTAAAAGCACGGCCGAAGCGCGTTTCCGTCGGAAATTGGATAGCATTCTCGCCGAGACGATCGTTAACGACGTTGGCTCGCCGGAATCAATTTTCGTCGACTCGGTCCCTTCAGCGCCGATCGGGCGAAGGAAATTGAGTGGGCGGCGGCACGAGGACCGACGCTAATTCTTCCAGTACGTCCATGCCCCATTATTCCCAGGGACCTCTCAATTACGGCACGTTTCGCGCATTTAAAATTTCGCGGAGAGCAAGACGACGTGGGATGCGAGACCAATTGTGGCGCACGCTTGCACACGCCGGGGAGAGAAGCTTGCCGCGCTGCTGGAGAGGCGATGGTAGGGGGCACCGTGAAGATGGAAAGAGGAAAAGAGAAGGCGCAGTAGATATAGCGCGGCGGAGGCAGACAGCCAGAGAGCGGCGGAGGTAGGTTCGAGGGAGACGGAACGAGAAAGCGAGCGAGTCGGCCAGCGAAAAGAGAGAGGAAGAAAGACGGAGCGCGGGAGGAAGCGAGCGAGAGAGAGACGGACAGAGAGAGGGATACCTACTGCTTCACTTAGCTATTTCATTACCTTCACTCGATCCTTGGCCGCAGTGCAAACACAACCACGGCGTACGGTGCGCGTGCTCTCTCGATCGTTTTGCAAGAGCGTCTAGCGGAGCGCGAAATTCGCGCGCGGATCTAGACCGATGGATCGTCACGCGAGTGCACGGGGCTAAGACGCGCGCGCAAACCCTCATACAGGAGCTGCCAAGCCAAAATCTGATACAGCCGACGAAACTGCCAAGAGATCGATCAACGGACCATTCACGATCGACCATTGGCTCCCGTGAACCAGTTACCGAGTGAACCGCAGACAACCGTCAGCGGCCGCAAACACCCGTAGCTGCATCGATCGATCCGCCTGGATCGTCTTTACGCCCGATCTGACAGCGCGCGCGTGCGATCCAGCAACCCCAAGGTACGTTCGACTTTTCGCGCCTATCACGCGGCGCCTGCCGTTCGCGCTGCACTAAAAGAGAAACTCGCCGAGGCCTCAGAAAATGCTTCTTTGTCGGCGTGCGCGTTCTGACGGGCAGAAACTCCTCGCGAGATGTTGTCGGAGCGTTTACACGGATGGCTAGTCTGCCAGCCCGCACCGACAGCCGTGACTATCTGTCAAATTTCACGGACACTTCACGCTCTTCATGTTAAGCGCAAGGCGTTTAACACTTTGACGGCCGCGCGTCTCAGTCTCCGACACCCAAATGTCGCGGCGTCGATCTTCCAGCGTGTCTTGTCGCAGGGCTAATGGAACGTACGCGTACTAAACAGCGACTGTCAAAGTGTTTACTCTTCGACACTGGGGTGTATTACAGTTTTACACACGCCGTTGTCATAGTCGCGTGCGGACTATCTTTGATATAGCCAACTCACGTCTACGATAACGGCGGTTAACTGCTGACCAGCAAAGTTGCGTCTACGTGACAGCTGCCGTCAAAGTGTTAATGAAGAATGCATCTGTACTGAACACGTGCCGATTGAACCTTTGATAAAACTGGAAGAGAACTAGTGCTGTGTCAGGAAAAATGTAGCGCTTTCAATTAAGCCGTCGGTTATTTTGCCTTCGCGGATTAATAAATGCGTCTGAGGCGCCGCGGTCAGAGTTGGGGCAGGTAATGTGTAAAGATAAAGGAATCGGGCGTCGCTGTTTCGCAGGTGCGCGCGGATATTATCAGGCCTCGCGATGCCTGCTTTGAATAACTGCGCAACTCTCGACGCGAATTGGAGCGATTGTAAGTTTGCCTCCGGAGAAAAGCGCGAAGGCAATTCACGGTGAGCAGCTTTATGCTACAGTTATATTTGACGCGATTCCCGATGCTGTATTATCAGGCGAGATCTTTTATTCATAACTGGAACGATAAAAAGCGATGGTCAGTGCCGCGTGGAGTCTTGATAAGCGTCTGTCGCGCGTACCAGCTCATGATGGAGCGGCTGATGTTAATTAATTGACCGAGTCGCATGCCTCGCTATTTCGCGCGAACGACATTTAAACGGACAAACATTTAAATGGCGCGCGTAACTAAGCGTGTAAGCCGCGGACGAGAGAGGGACAACCTTCGGGTCCAAAGTAACGCTTCAATTTTATTGTTTCGTCTGTTGGTCGTTTGTCATCGTAATTTTGATGCGATCTTAGTGCAACGATATTACCGAGCTAAAGTACAGTAAAATCTCCCACGTTGATATAACAAGGCTAAAACAACATGTTATGACAATTTTCAGCTGAAAAGGAATGCAAATATAAAGTTATATTATTGTATTATTAGCTGCCAAGTATCCCATATCACGCTTGACTGACTCCGGTTAAGATAATACATAAATGCAGGAATAACTTTTACGTGGGTGTAGGAATACAGAGTAGGGCACTGCGAGAGAGTATGCAATGTGTTATTTTATTCTGTCCGTAATTATAAATGATATTCGATTTATTTTTGACGTATCCGGTCAACTAATCTATTTGAAACGCTCACCTGACGTTCCTAAAATTGCACCCCACCCCAAGAAACGGAAATAAAATGTCTACACTGATCGAAACAGATGTCGAATAATTTTTTAATCGGCACAGAAAGTTTGTACCTTTGACAAAACCGGAAATATAGCCGCGAAACGTCAGGTTACAGTCTTATATAGATTAATTGACCGGATGCGCCAAAAATAAGGGCGATATCAATGTGAGAGTTTACTGTTGTGGTCTTTGCCACGAGGAGCAAAAATGTGGAAACGCGCGAACCACGGCGTGGGAGACTGGCTGTTGAAAGGACTTTTGTCTGGCTAACCTTGCGCAGCCCCGCGTTCCGCCTGGATACACGAGGATTGGACTTACGTCCGATGCAGCGACAAGGAGGACAGATAATTTGCGAAGTGGACTCGTACTTGACCGTGGCCTTTTAATCTCGCGCTCGCCATACGTTGCTCGTTGTGCGACGCTGCTTCGCTCAAAGAGAACGCGTGACAGACGCTAGACGATTTATGAAATATCCAATTTGGCCTTTGAACGGTGTTCCGCCACTTTAACTGCCCGCCGCAAATGCATTGCCACCTGTCCTGCGCTTTATCGTCGTTTCAAAGACTCGATAACACTGCGTTCGGAATATCGGCTATCCGCGAATATCAAAGAGTCGCAGAGGCTTAGGGGCGGAATCTAACGAGCCGTCGAAAGCAAGAGTTCAATATCCGGCTTCTCTCAAATGGTTCGATGCGAGTTAACAAAAAATTCGGCAAGCGGAATGTTTAGTTCGTTTGAACGTGATAAACGTGGATCTGATGGAAAAGCGAACTTTACGTGTATTGACTGAGGCAACAAAATTTGATGCGCCTGGAACCAATATTGCACGTTGAACGCGCTTCTTCGTCATTATTGGCTTATCGTGACGGTCAAATGATACATGAATTCTTCAGCGAAAGCTATTTTCTGTTATATATTTGCGTAAGCATGCAGTAGCGTGGACAAGACTTAAGTAGCGCTTTAAAAAAAATGATATTGCAAACATGTTTAGCGTGTGCCGGTCAGCTAATGTGTCGAAATGTTAGGTTTGCAATTCATTTCAACACATTCATTGACTGGCATACGTCGAACATATTGCGATATCATTAGCTGCAACGCTCGGAGTAACACATTATACAGCATTTAAAGGCAGAATTATAAACGAGCGAAAATGCCACGATCTGTGAGAAAGCTTTGTCCGTAATACGTCTGATAGCATCCATGCCGGACATCGTCTACACCTACAATTGCGTTTTATGACGGTTGCGTCAGAAGACGCGGCCGCAGTAGGTTGTAATTCGGTGGAAATTAGCCTTACAGCATGCATCGCGATTTAAATCTGCCGCGTGCACCGCAGTCACGTCTATTTTCCCGTAGATGACATAATTCCATCGTTCCATTGGCCACGCGGGACAGGACTTATTGTCAACATATCATCCCGGCCATATAAAGACGAGAATGCAGGAAGCGGTCGGTTTGCATCGAGAAAAGCTTCCCTCACGACCCCCGAAGCTGACGTAACACTTCCGTCACGAAGGTCCCCAGAGTACCGATCGCCAAAGAATTATGCGCCAGCGCGCATAAATCTCAAAACATTTCGAACGAACGACAAGCTAATGTCATCGCCCCACGATTCAGGCCGAATGCCAATACTCGCGAAGATTCGTTCGCAAAAACGTTCGTGCGCCGAACGAATAGATTCCTGCGCCCAGGGCTATTTCTGGCTGAAAATATTCCTGCCAACTGCCATTAGCGTAAATTATGCCTTCCGATGTCTTACGGCCACTGACGTAAGCGCGTTTGTCAGCGCGTGTCCTGTGTCAATGTTTTCCAGCCAAACGTTCGGCCCCGTGTTTGTCAATCGTGCGATCCCACTTAACCGCGCACCAATCGAAGCGTTCGACGATGGAAATTCGAAGAACGATGCACCGCACTTTAGCCAATTAGCTAATCAACGACCCGAGGATTATTCCGCCAGGAGGAAACAGGCAATTGACAGGAAATTAGATCGCGGTGACATTAAGTGGTCTGGTACAGCTAATCGCTCGACGCAAACTATCGGAAAACTATTCGCGAATGGATCAAATTTTCCAATTCCACCGGCAAAGCCGGCAACGGATATACGAAAATAAGTTTACTCAAAGACGGCGCGACGTCGTTGCAGCAAGAATTGCGCGGTCAGCGATAATTACGAAAATTGGAATGAGTTTCTAACCGACGTTACGTGTCTCATCGCCAACTAGTCGTTGAGCTTTGCTTACGATCTTACTAATTACAACGCGCGCGCGTGTCAACGCTTCAGATCCTCAACGCGAAACGTAATTGCACACAATCCGGGGGGGAAGTGAAGGGTGCATTATGAAAAGAAAAGTATGAAATCTTACGCAGGAGGCGCACCGGCAGGGCGATCGAATGAGATTCTAATCTGAAATTATAATCAGACAGATAACAAATTGGCTCGACGAGGATCTCGCATAAACTATCAGCGAAAGAACCGCGTCAGAAACAAGAATACGGGAGGCGGCGCGGAAGAATGAAATGGAGCGGCAAATTAAAACACGACTTTCAATGCCTCTTGCCGCGATATGACATGGATGAACGATTGCGCGGAATCTGTCAGATGCGCGTGAAAATTTCATTTCACAGTTTTGCCGGCGAGTTGTTCGATTTTTCACGGCACTCTGGCCTGATCTTTGCCTATGGCCCGAGTGTACAGATTGTAGCGCGAAAACGTTTATCCGCTAATGCCCAAGATCTCGTATAAATGCGCCTTAGGATATCGGACGCTGGAAAAGCGGTGTGGAACGATGGAAATTAGCTACATTAGCCTGGTTCACTTACTGTCGAATGTACGGGTGGGTCGAAATTTTTACGTGGGCGGGGCAAACGCTCAAGTGGCGTGCGGATGTGCATTCATTAACGGTTGGAATGACATATCGGTGAATGCCGTACTACTGGCGTTAACACTGGGTCTATGAAGAAATACATGACTATGCGATGTTATGTGGAAGAATATGTATGTATGGGATGTACAGAATTTGAAAATTAGTAGGCTGTGGAGGAAATTAATTTCACCATCAACAGGAATACATAAACAAGTTATTACTATTTTCTAGCAACTTTTGCTGACGTTTATTAATGGCATGTACCATTGACGATACGGATATGTATCCAAAATTATTCTCTCCGCGAAATACCTATTTCCAAAGTCCGTATGTCGCGTACTTACATATTTCTCCGGATAATATCGTAATACTCATGCATTTCTCTGTAAATCTAGTGTTAAGAAACCATTGATGAAACGCTGTCGGTATTTCAAGGCATGGCACAACGATTGATGACTTCCACTCGTACGTAAGCAGGAAGCGCGGTTACGTCAGGTCGAAAAAACCGTACCATTCATCCTCGTAACGTGCTATTCATTTGAGAACGACCGTGATTAAAGCGATCAATAGAGTACGGGCGCACTTATAGAGGATTTAGTCACGAATTATCGGAGGATCGTGGGTGTGAATAATTACGCGGACGATACGATGTAATATCCTCTGCACTTGCAACACGCGCGATTTGTTATTCGGCAATCGTACCAACTGAAACAATACGCGGTATCGCGATTGAAAGAAAAATGAACATGAGGAGATTCAGGTGGGAATAAAAGTCGACATACATATTAGTTAGCAGGCAGACAGGTTAGCAAGATTGAACGAAAAACTCTTGACCAGTCTCTGAACATCTAAGTCTATGTTTCAGTTCTCAAATTGTTTGAATATAGTAATTAATCATTCTTCTGGGAATGGCACGCAACATGTGTTGAAACGTCGAGTTTCGTAATTTTTCGACAAATGCTTAGATATATCGAATTTTTTAACGATACCTATAACAACCCCTCCATTCACGAGTAATGGGTTCCACGAAAACAGCGTAAACGGAAGCATGACCAGCCGTATAAAGTAAGGATCCGTTCTACATTCCCAAATACGTATTTAGCACTTGGTGTAAAAAAGTGTTAACTATCGACTTTCTAAAAAAAAACAGTGTGGCCACATAATGTACATTTTGTCGTATCAAGCACCCATTTAGCACTTAACATCGTAGTCGTTCTTACGTTACCGTACGCTCGACTTCCGTCAACATTCCCGGGCCTAAACAAGCTCTTGCACCCTTCCGCTGAAAGTTTACTTCAGGAGAGGAGAAGGAGCGAAAGTTTGATCGACGGGAAGAGCATGGTTCGCTCTTCCGTTCGATACGCAATACTCCAGTTGAGTGGCGCTGGCACTGGTGCGTACTCGTTGCGCACTAATTGCAGGCCATTTTGTAACTCGCGCCGACTATCAAAAGGAAAACGAGCAGGGGGCCGTTCTTTTTCGCGCACCTTGCAGCCTCTGTCGGGATCTAACCCTTCGCACTCGACTCTCACCTCTGTGGGGACATGAAACGATTGCAAGTTGTTGTTGAGAACTACGATTATCGAACACTACGAGGACACCCTTTTATAATGTATTCGGAGAATAGGCTGACCGGCGAATTATATGTTATTCGTGTGCGAGAAATTTAATGAGACTGTATTGGATGTACGAAGAGGAAAACGCCAGATGAAAGACGACAAACAAATAATTATCGCGATATTTGTTTAATCAAACCCACAACGCATATCTGTAATCGTGTTGAACGTTATCACACCTCAGAGAAGTGTAAGTTGCACACTTTCAATTAAAATAAGGTTTTATGCGAAATATGATCTCTCTGCTGCACTAACGCTCCTGCACCCGCGAATATATAAGTAATAATAACAGCAATTAAATAAAAATGAATGGATAAAAAAATGTTACTGCTCTCTGCTTTCTCTTCGGTGTATCAAGGGGCCTTTGCCCGTGCATAAATAATAATAATAATCTGAATAGTTTACGAAACGATATCACTTTACTCGAAATGATGCGGTATTCGCTACTTCGTAAGGTAGCGTATCTGAGTGCAAAGGCCTAAGGACCAAATGATATGAGTAGGACAAATGAAGCAACCGACTCCACGCGCGCGACCGATCGCGGCTAACGTTTCGATCGTTACGCACCGTAAGCGAGATTTATGGGACTCCAATGTGCCGTGACGGCTGCACGAGAAATATCCATTTCCACGGGACAGCGTATGCGTACGAGCCATATGGGATTTCGAAATGTATTGCTCGGAGTGCGTTACATGGCGACTCCGGAGAACACGAATTTCGCGAAAATTAAGAAACACGTTTCGACACGCAGCGAAATTAGCTGATCGCCGACACCTAGGGCAGCCGTGGTATATATCACGCCGTATAATGAGGCGAGTCGGTAAATACAGTGATTACGGATGAATATCGTAACACGAACAAGTGAAACTCCTTCGATGACTCGGTGCTCTAATGGATGACACCCAACGTCTTGATCTTGGGCTTCCGCACTATGGTGTATCCTTTCCAATCGATGCCTGCTGGTCGTTTGCATGACACGTACGAGCTGTGGCTAGAACTGTGCTTCGTGAAAGCAACGTTCGATGCTCAAGCGCAATGCAGGCAATAGAAGAAGGAAACACTTCGCGATCGCCGATAAACCTAGTGAGTCTTGCATTTACACTTTGACTGCCACGCGGGCTTATAAGGAAATTTCCGGCAGACTACGAGCACGGATACGTCAAGCGCTTCGAAGAACGATACTTGACACAATGCTACTATGGAAACGTACTCGGTCCAATGTAAAAGAATACATTTTATGGCTAGTCAATGCATTGTGCGGACTAACGAGACGTTTCGACACTTATTTATATTTTTATAATCAATTGATAGGTACATATTACATCAGGTTGAATATACTTTGAGATGTCTATTAAGATCTTTTGAAATTAGTCAATACTGCCGTCACCCGTTTTCTGGCGACGGCAAATGTACCGAACGTGTTGCCCTGCCTGTATATGTGCCACGGTTATATTGACTAGTTGCGAAAGGCGTTAATAGGTATTTGAAAGGCTATTTGACAGGATGTAATAAATATCTCTTAAGCTGTTATAAAAATGATACAAAAACGGAACTATTGTTTCCTTCGATTTCTATATGCTTCTTTCTTTTGCACTGCGCTAGGATTCACTAACGAATTACATTTTCAGGTAACAGCAAATTTCTAGTCCATGTTAATTCGTGACACGACGTTAATCGGATGAGAACGGTGCGCGATATAATAATCTCGTTTCGGACCGGCGCATTCACGAATTCCGCGCAGAAGCGTCAATGGAAATTGATGACGACCACAAACAGTTTTCAACAAACGCGCGCACACGTTAGTTAACGCGTGAATATCCGTTTGGGCACGCTAGAATTACGCCCGTTTCATCGCTCGCCCTTTTGCCTTTAACTCGATTTACGTAACTGCACGTAACTTACTCTCACGTATCACTGCTTCTATGTTAGCCGGTTAGGCGCTGCCAGTGAACAAGAAGAATGAGCGTGACATAAGAGCGGGTAGGCGAACTCGTACGGATCGATTGACGGTTAACAGCGTCGACCGCGCTGGTCCTATTGTCTTCGAACCGTAATCCATGTAGTGCCAACAAAAATGACGTTTATGAATACGCACGTCCATCGTACCGTTAATAATTAACAACGGACTTCCGCATTGTATGCTTCGCAGCGCAGTGTACCCAGATTATGTGTCGGACGCTTTGGTTTTTAACCATTTGCACTTGACTGTCTCCTCTGAGAGGACACGAAAAGACTGCAGGTTGTTATTGGCAAATATATACGTAGGCACAACATTTGTTTTATATTTGTTTACGATCGGCTGCGAGTGAAAGCGATACAAAAAAATGGAAAACGTCGGTCTCACTTGAAATTTACAACATTCTTGGTTAATCGATTGAAAGGTGACTTCGAGTAATTGCGAAAACATGCTTTTACAGTATATTCAGAGATCAGATTGAATGATATATTATACGTACGCGAAAGAATATTTTTCCAATCGCGATACTTGTTCAACCAAACCCGCAATGCACACCGGTGACTGTATTGAACGTTATCACACCTTAGAAAAGTAGAAGCTGCAAAACTTCAATTTTATTTCACAAAATACAAACCAACACCGTTTCATGCAAACTTGATTTGAATAACTTGAATAAATTCTTTCTGAACCGATACCATTTTATACGAGACGACGTATTCACCACGTCGAAAGGCTGCATGTTCGAGTGCAAACGGTTAAATCAACAATCACGAATGGACGCGCACTATGCGAATAATTCGGAAACGTAGACAACGAGTCATCGCGGTGAGTTTCACTCGGCTAAATCAAACGCCGCCATCCCACGCAAATCCCACAACGAAGTACGGCGGGGAAATCTAGCGCAGTCGGAGCGACTAGGTACTGGTGGCCAAGCCAAGCTCGTAAACTAATCGTTTTACGATTATTATTTATCGCCGGTCGCCGATGCACGAGTACGGACGATTCGCCTCCCTCGGCCTTGACGCAATGCTCGTTCGGCTACACATCGTAAAAACTAAAGCACCTGCACCTTTCCAAAGATAGCGTGAAAGTTTCGATCGTATCGAGTATCAGGGTCTGCAGATATCGGTAGTGCGTGTTAAAATTGTTACACGGTCTAGACTGTGAAAGTGTGCGGCTCGGTTGGGAACAATTAAGAAAAACGCATGGGCAAGGTTCACATTTTTTTAAGATCCGCCAGAATGACAGTGTGGGAAAGGTTCGGCCGAACGTTGATGCACATGAGATTAGGTAAGTACACGATGCGGTTATACGTGTACAGCGGGAACACGCGATACGAGTACGCAAACACCCTGAGAAATCGATGGTTTAAGGCATTGAATGCATCTCTCAGAGCTGCGGTGAAATGTGCATTCATTCTACGAGATGATTGTAATACAATCAGCGGTTTCGTGTGATTGAGTTCATTTGCAATGGCTTGAGATGACATTCACGGGTTTTCGACTTTGTCCGGCATGTATTCAATACTTAATGCAATAAGTATGTTGACGATCAAGTATGGAGTTCGATCATATTGTGAGATTGATAGGTAGCCAAATTAAAATTAAACCAAAAATTGAAGGCTGTCCTAATATTAGACCACATAAGAATACATATCTACGAAGTAAGATGAAATGCGAAATGGATTACAGCACCAGCACGTGCAGTTTCTTCAGAATGCGATGCATCTCGCGCTTGAACTTTATTTACAGATACGTATTTTCACGTGACCTCTTACTATGGTTGTCTTCGATTATTTTCTTTTAATTTGCATACCTATCAATTTCAAAACATTATCGAACACCGTATTCCACTTGCAGTTTCTCCGGAATACGACGCATTTTGCATTCGATCTATATTTTCGGATACGTATTTTCACGCGGCCACTTACTAGAGCACCCGTCGATTTTTTTCTTTAGATTTGCCTACCTATCAATTTTCATATTGAGAAATGCGCGCACGATTATGAACTCACCCGCAGAAGCGTGGCCGCTTAACAGAAAGGCAAAATGCACGGTCCGCAGTCGACGTAGGAAGGGCGAGCAGGAGAACGCGAGAATGAGGAAAGCAGAGTACGCGAGAACGTGTAAACGTCGGGCCGATACGTGAAACGAGCGACGGCAAGCTGCCGGGCCTTGACCACTCTCACTTTCATGACTGTGTGAATTTAGTTCCCGCTCTGGCAGCGGGCCCAAGCCGCACCTCATTTTTTTTCGTCTACCCATTAACGATCCCCGCGCGCCAACCCCGCAGGAAGCGCAGATCGATATCGCGCAATTTTACACCATCGGCGTTTCAGCGACTCGGCTTCTTGTCGGCGCGCAGATTACAGCGACCGTTTTAATTATGATGCCGCGGGCACGCAGAGATTCGCGAGTCGCGCGACTTCTAGCCAAGCCGGTGAAAGCAATTTGGCAAATCTAATTAAAAATGTCGAGCCCCGAGTGTGCGGGCGGTGTCCGCATAAGTAGCGTGTAATCCTGCGAACAACAGCTGCGCGCGGCTTAATAAACGCTCGATGATTGCGGCCCGGATTATATGTAGGCAGTTAAAGACGGAAAAACTTTCGCTTAATCGCCCGTCTTCGTAGTACTTTCGTCCGCGGGCAGGACCGCAAGGCACTTACGAGCAGAAGTCGAGCTTAGAGCGTCGGTGGCGTATTTCGAGCGACGAGAAAGTTTCGGCACTTTCGTCGCGGGCATCGAGCCGCGTGCCCGTTTATTGTTCTCACTTTTATTACGTCGCCTGCTCTCATCGTACGACGAATATGAATACCAATTAGGAGTGAAATCGTCACGCACCGGCCGACGTATGGCTTCTGCCGAATTAATTTATGCCGCGAGGAAGTTCGGTTGCTCAACGAGCCGTAGGTGAATGCGTCGACTTATCAATCGAAGATAGAGGCTCGTTGCGCGATCGCGGTTGATGTCGGGTAGAAAACACTGCAATTGCGAATAATTGCGCCGGCGTAGTGTGCCAGCACCGAAAGTCACGTCGGTCTTTACGTAATGCGCTTTGAACACCCACGCTGCAAACGTGCACGTGCGCCAGGGGATGTGTAGAATTTGCGATGCAAAGTAGATCGGTCGGTAGAATAATTATAGATTTTTATCCTCGAGCTTGTGTAGTACGCGATGTGAAAATAATTGTCCTTTTCACCGTTTGTGGTTTTAAGATGTTCTATTCATATTGAATTTAAACCAATTCACTCTGCGTGTTTTAAAACCGGAAGTTTCCTCTGCAGGAAATCTATATGTATGTTGGCACGGTTAATTGTAGGTCATAATGAGGTTTGAACAGAAACTGTCCTCTTTAAATCTAATACAAGAATAAACAAAATTTGACACATTTAAATAATTACAAAATCAAATCAAATGATTACAGAATCACGCAGTCACACACTCCGGATTTCAAGAAGTAGTCTACTGTTATATGCAACCTTTGAATTAAATGTAAAGAAAACAATTTTTATCTCGATTTTTGTCCCGACTCTCATTAGAGTGTAAAAGTAAGCAGACCACACATAAATATTTAATGTATACGCATAGACTCCTGAAGCCGGAACTTACAGTTCCGCACACGTAGACTGCAGAGGTTTTAATTCACATAAAATAAAACATGTTAAAAGTTGAAACCAAGAAGAGGACAATTTTTTCACACTGCCGCCAGTAGAATAGGAGCGTTAGAGTGTCGCGGCGAAGTAAAGCAGTGCGCATAGAGTTCGCGACGACGTTGCACGCGTCGGATGACGGGTCTGACGCACGCTTGTACCACTCAGGAGACTCGCGAAAATGACAGAGTAATTTCGAGGGACGGTTGCCTAATCGTCCGGCCACGCGAAGTTCGAATGAGCCTTCACTTACGTCTGACTAATTGCACGCCGTGCACATAAAATGACCGACTCCTCGGCTATGTGTGCCAGCGGTTACGCGCGTCCTACGTTTTTCACCTGTAATTGAATCAGTTTCTCCGGTCGTGTTCCGCACGCGGTGAATATGGGAACCGCGTAGCGAAATATCCCGACGTTCCGCTGTATGCGTTGCCAACAAGTGTGCGGATATTTTCTTCCTCGCGATGGGAGTAAGAGCACTGTTGACTATCGGAGGCGGTTGCCGCCGGAGGCGGATGAAAAATTGACGTCGCCCCGGCATCGACAGTTACGCAGCGGCGAAAAACTTTCATCGCAATTGCCCGGAATGCCTAAACGCGGCGATTAGCTGTTGCGTCGGCAACGGTGGGACCGCGGTTGTTTTACAAACGACGATATTCCTTGCGTAAGGATCGGGAAGATTTAATCGTCGCGATTCGCGGTATGCAGCGGGCGAATGAATGACGGGAGCGCAGGAGAAAGTGAATGATTCGGCGTCTCGTTCGAGAGGAGGAAAGCGCGCGGCGGAGAACACGACGCAGAACACGGCGACGAATTGTTCCGTGCATCTCTCGCGGCATTCAATTCCGTTCGACATTTTTATTTCTGCCTTACACCGCGGAACTTCCATTGTCGAGCAAAACAAGCGGCGCAGCAAATCATTTGCCGAGTTCAAGTCGAGAACAATCGGCCGGGCAATAAAGAAGTCCGCCGCTCGTGAAAAGAGCTGGATTGCTCGATTTATTTCTATTTATCGCTCGGGCCGAATCGACGGGTAATGTTCGGCCGAAACGGATTGATGATTCATTGTCAGAGAGCATGTCGCGTTGGCGAGAGTGGGTGGCATTGCCATCGCTATCTGGCAGGTAGCCGGTGTTTCTGACGGACTGCGCCGCCGGACGGCCAACAAATTAGCCCCCGATACGATTTACAACCGCAATCGATCACCTTGCGCCGGAACGATCGGTCAAATCGCCGCGCGATTTCACCTAACATATCGCGGCCATTCGACAATACCGCTTGCTAAAACACGCTAATTAATCGATGTAATGCTTGCCGGACCGAAGTTGAAACACGCAACTACACTTCCCGAAAGCTGGGTCGCGAAAAAAGACTGCATTGCCCAACGATCCGTCCGCGGCTATTGTGAATGTCTCACTGCGATTTCCCTGAGCTTCTTAGTGCCATTTTTTCTCAAACGCACAAGTCAGCCAAAAGTTTCATCCCTTGACACCATTTTAGAGGGTATTTTTCACCATTTTTCTACAGATTTTTAGCTATATCTCCGAAACTATTGCGAATTTCGGGGTGCGCCTTACATTTTTCCGAGTTATTTTCAACCCCCTTTGATATATTACAAGGACAATCAAATCGGTAATCCATCATTTTTTCGCAAAAATGGCAATTACCTTAAGATTTTCTCGATTTCTTCAAGGCCCTGTCCCGTCCAAACTAGTGATCGAAACCTATAACTAATACAGGTTTTCTTAAAGCTCTTTGGACGCACTTTCACGTGGAATTAATTGCGATTAGCAATTTTGAAAAAAATTTTTTTTTGCTTTCTTAAAATCGTCCTATCTCGGAAACTATGAGGAATTCAGCGCCCGGAAAGTGGTCTATCTTCAGGGCAAATTACCTTCTATAAAACGGTATCGGTCCGAAACAAAAAAAAAATTTGACATTTTTCGCCTATTTTCGCCTATTTTCAGCTTATTTTTCTTATATTTCTCTTTATTTTTGCTTATAACTTCTGAACTATTCCATATTTTGCGACGCGCTTTGAATTTTTTTGAACCTCTGTCGACCCTCTTTCATTTCATATAGGTGAAAAAGTCAAATGATTTACTTTCAGTTGGTAATTATTAAAAAACCCGTATTTTTCTTCGGTTTTTCTCGATTTTTCAATCTATTTCTTGTCATATCGCATCATAATTAGTGAGAACATATGGAATATATTTCTTTCAGTTCCACAAACATTCTTCAAATGTGCTTCACACGTAAACACCTATACACTTTGGCTAGCTATGCTATTAACCATGCGGCTCAACACCTGGCTGTTTTACTTTCTCGAAAACAAACAAACGCCCTATCACGCGTACGTTTCCGCATAGACGTAATGCCGTAGTGCCATAATGCATATTATGCACAGGTGTTGCCGTCACGTTAATGCGGCGCCATAATTGTGGCTACGGGTCGATGCCCGGCTGATATTAGGCCAACAACCAAATCGCCGTGAAATCGATACATACATACGCACGCGTCGCTAATTATCGAATCCCAGCGTCGGCACCCCCCATATATGCTTTAGTCATAAGAAACGACAATATGTATTTCGAGAATTTTGGGTATGTGTTATGCTATTTTATTTGACCCGTTTTATATTAATAGTATTGCAAATATTATATATATTGACCATAATCGGTTAATTAATGTAGATGGAATGATATATCGTGTTGAAATAGCAAATCCTGTACATCATAGCTACATTTCCTAGTGCTAATAATTTTTATGGCTGTTTTTGGTTGAACGGTACCATTCAACGATTGAATGGTACCATGAAACCATCCAACCAGAACAGACAGAAAAATGATTAACGTTACCAAAAAAGATCGTATTTGCAATCATCTCCGACACTATCTTTGGAGAATGTCTTAATGGCGCAGATTTACGTTCGTACGTTGGGCGTGTATCCTCGCGACAGGACTCCTGTATGAACGAGCTTCCCTCCCCGTGTCCATCGAGCCGCAGAGTTATTCAGTGCCTCTATCTACGGCGAGCGAGCGACACGCCGTTCGCACCGACACGAGACAACGACGATGGAAACTACGACAATAAATTCTTCTCGTCCTACTTTGCCCGGTTTCGTCTCTATTCGCCTCTACTCGCGCGGCGATCTACATACGAACGATGCGCGCCGATCGATCGGCAGATCCTGTTCAGCGAGCGATCCCGCTTCATTGCCCCGTAAATCAACTCTGGCTCCCGGCCGTGCAAAATAATTGTCCCCGCGTCCATAATCCTCCGCGTTGCCCTGCAATTTCAGTCGCGCGTCCGGAGTAGGCGGAGAAAAACGCCGCTTCGCGCCCGCGCTAAAAGTAGCTTGTGCGCCGGTGAAAACGAAGATCGAACGCGGCTGCTGTCGAACTGAGGACGACGCAAAAAGAGGCGGCCGGGTGAAAGTTATTAGATTGCGAGTTGCGAATGTTGAGCGGCGGTACGTCGGCGACGAGAAAAATAGTCGCAAAAGGTGTCGAGCGGCGAAGAAAGCGACGGAGCGAGACGGTCCGCGCCCTGCGAATTTTCGGCATCCCACTGTCAAAAGTTGTGACATCGCGCGGGCCCGAGGAAATCGAGCGGTGGAGGAAGAAAAACAACCGCGACTTTGATTGTTCCCGCCGGGCCGCGACCGCAGGGACCACCTTAGAGCTTCCAACGACTTTCACGGAAATTAGGCGCGCTTCCCATGGAGAACCGTTTGCGCGCGCATCTTCGCGTTCGCCACGAAGGGTATCGGAGATTTACTTACGGTGCAGGAGGCACGGAAGAGACACAGGCGGAAAAAGTAAGGCCGCGTCCGATCAAGAAATCCACATTTACCACGCCTTTGCCGCGCCTGGATTCAGGAAACGAGTGAGAGTCTTCCGCAAGCGGAGAGTTAGCAGTTCCCGGCAATAAGAATAATTGACGGATTGCGTCTATCTTTCCGCCGCGGCAATAATAGCTTTCTGTGTGTCGCTTCGTGCCTGACGTGTAATTGACACGTTTTCTAAAACATTGTGCGAGCCGACACTCTTGTCGGTTAATCCTCCGCGAGGCCATTACGCGCTGAGCATACACGAGCTGAGCACACACGCACGCGACGCGGAACTACGCGGTATCGCGATGTCATCGCTCATTACGATAAAACGTCGACCCATTAAAAAGCTCGTGACGTAATTACCGCGTGCGTCGGCTTCGACGGACCGTCGCTGATACACTAATAATTTTAACGAGACACGAGTCGTTTCGCAAAAACCGCTCCCCGGGGATAAGCGCGATCGCGCACTGTCCTAGAAGCTAAAATATAGCCATTACTTACGTCCGCCTACGCGCTAAGAAGGAACGTCTTGCAACGTACCGAACAACGATAGCGAAGAGTGCGATCAGATAATGACACAATTTATAAGCGCAAGACTTCCGCCGTAATAGCTGGTACCCATAGTTATAACGGGCGCGATAATGAATTTCAAGAGGGCACGCGTTAATGAATTAGGGATGAGAGAACGTACAAAGGCGGAATTTAAAGCGGCGGGCGATTTTCTCGGCTGACGAAAAGGAGACGACGCGGTCGAAGAGAAATAAGTAGTCGCCCGCGCGTAGGAAGTGAGCGGCAAACGCGAGGGTAAAATGCGCTTATGGTATACAGTCAACTCTCATATTGTCCCTACTGGGCTTTTCCTCAAGGTGTGCTACTCGATGTTTCTACACCCACATAAACGTTATTTCTGTCGTCATGGTGTATCATTCGAAGTCCTTTGACAAGAATTTTTTATTTGCAATATTTTAAGCTGAAAATTCTCATAACGTGTTTGTAAGATTTTTCCAATGCAAATGAGACGAAGCACAATTTAACTTGGACGAAGTTTACTTGCTTAGCTGCTTTGTTGCCAGTGGGCTCATATATTGTCCCTTGGTACCTATGCGAAAACTGCCACAGGCCGAAGCGTACATATCAAATCGGCTGTGGCATTATCTACATGTACCGTACAGTCGGGCTTGGCAGTAAAAGGATTAATACTTATTCTGGATTAAATTACTCAATAAATATGCAGAAGTGAATATGGATTGAGTTATATCATGGTTGATCTCATTCCGATCATGACAATATAAAAAATACGTTACACGACTTCCGTTCAGGAAAAGTACAACAAACACAAGTTTATACGTCTTTGTTATAGCATTGACACGCTGTTTTTTAATACGAGATTTATGCTAAAATAGGCAAATATACCACATATGGAATTTGCAAATTAGAAGTCTGGGAAGGAAATTCATTTTGATGCATATTTGTATCATTTCATTACTGACAGCCAGCAACAGTTGTTGGAACATAATAGTAACCATTTCTGTAACTATGCTCGTACAAAAGCCGCCGATATAACAAATCAAAATGATAGACTTTCCCTTCTATATTATGACCTTACACGGACTTTAGATTTGTGAAATCCCGCTTGACCCCGTCAAATTGACGGATCTTAGCTCCAGTGTTAAGTGTCCGATCGACCCTGATTTCGCCGTTATCTTTTTTCTGCGAGTCCAGAGAAATAGTGTCTCAATTCGATTCCGGCGAGAGAGACAATCTGAAAGACTTGACTATTTCACGGACGGAAAGCAGCGTGACGCGACATGACAGACTGACTCCACGTGCATTCGCACGTTCACCGAGGTAAGCCGAGAGCCGAGTACGTTCACCAGGGCAACGAATGCACTTGCACTTTTTAAGAGAACCTGTTTCCCGTGCGACGCGGACCTGCAACGAGAGCGGTCGTGGGGATATCGCGGGGTAGAGGGGTTTATAGGGGGTAGAGGGACTTGAGGGGGTCGAGGCGGGAACCACACCCACCGCACCCGCGACTCTGGGCCGGAGGGATAGATGTTGCGAGTGCGGCCCAAGAAAGAAGGAACTTTCCGTTACTTTGCAGCGCGAGCAACAAAACGGCCAGACACGAGAACGGCAAAGAAACACGGAGTTCCACCGCAGGGACTTTCACAAAACGAAATTTTCTGGATTACGGCTGGTGCCTCGCCTCGCGGCCGACGAGGAAGTCGAGAGAACGTTGACTTGAGTATGTTCGAATGCCAACGGTAATGACGCAATAACGACAATTTTGATCGCGGCTCAATGCTTCGTTATTCTATAGAATTGATCGGTGGCGAGAGCACGTTGCTGCCTCTAATGAGAAATGCTTTCGGGTAACTGATACTTGCCGGGAAGTCTACCGCGACTTGGCATTTATTTTCTGACCCAAATAATAAGTGGCTTGGGCGGAAGAAAGTTTTATTCTCGAAGTCGTAGGCTGGGAACCGATACGGACCAAATAAACTTCGTTGCTGCAGAGAAGTTTGTATGCGCGAAGAAGTTTGCAAATTATCACCATTGTCATGAAAGCGAATAGAAGAAAATTTCTTCGAACGAACGCCTACGCAATTAAGGCGATACGCGCATCAACCTTGCACCTTTCTCGATCGACGCAAGGTAAATGGGCCGATTGAGACAATGGCGCTGTCTAGAGTCAGACACAATGATACTCCAATCTCGCTCAATTATCCGACTGAATCCGAGAACTCGTTGCTTATTGGGTCGTATCGTCGTGCCTACGGACAATTATCATTCCACGAGAGGAATCGGCGTGTGATCTATCGACGAGCGACGATGATTTCATCGTTCATTGGATTATTTTCAAACCGTCATTGGCAGCAGCGCGTGGAACGATGAGGAAACCGCACGCGTTCTAGGCTTCACGATCTTTATAATCCGATAAAATGACGGTATCACCGCAATTTCATCGGCCAAATTTACGTTACGAGCGCGCAGCGTTCTCATCCTAGTGCCCAACTAAATTGTAACCGAATGCGTACGAATCATAATACGAATTTATTTGAAAGGCGCAGACACGTTTGTCAAATGCTATGTCTAAATTTCTAGCCACGCGACATACGTACTGAGGGTACCGATCTACGCATTTATGATATTGCAAATTTCTTTGTTTCATTTGACAAAGGCTCGACTCTATTATCGTAACGTCAATGTTTCTGTTACAATGTGTGTATACACAGGTATTTAACATTAGATTACGTGCCATAATTGTTTCCTTTAGTAGGTCAGTTTATAACATTACCAAGTAATAAATTTCGATGCATTAATTGACCCGTACACGCCCATAACGGTCGAAATAATATATTACATCGAATCATTTCATTCCATGAAACACGCCAGAGTCTACCTTTCCAACAAGATTAAAGCCGCACTTGCCTATCTATCGAAAATAATTCGACGCAATTACTGTGAACTGCCTATGTAGCAACATGACGGCTGACACTATCTTCCTATTTCCACTTGATAAAAATTTCCGTCCCCGATGTTTACTTTTCCATACTAATACCCGATGATGGCGGAGGTGCGCACGTTTTTAATATCCCTTATGAGATCCTCATTGATCCAAACGTACGTGTCTTACGTAAGAAAAACAAGAGAAATTGTATCATTTTGTTCCCCGAGGCCGGTCGCGCAGGTAAAACTTTCACTGCGTTTATTATAACACGCCGCCTTTCGTTACACGACCTGCCACGCTCCGAAAGGAGGCATATGCCGTGTTTTTCTCTCTTCCTCTCTTGCACCTAACTCCTACTTAAATTGTCTCGCGTAGAACGCATATTGTCATAACGGACGAGTTTATTTTCCATTACAACAGCAATGCTTGCAACAAAATATTTTTACTACGGCACATTTTGCGACCTATTAACGCAGACCTAATTGGAAACTCATAAGCATTCGAACGATTAACGCTTTATTCGCGGAATAACGCGCCTTATATAAATTTTGTTTGGTTTCGCCTAACGAGATTTCTTCGTGATCACCGTTGCACAAAAACTCCTATTACGGCATCTCACTTTCATTCTATGACTGAGCGCCCCGTTTGTGTTCACTGACACTCGATCGAGTACGTGGAGGCACGAGATGAAAACGTGCCGCTCGCTTGCCTATGCGTGAGGCCTCGAGTCAAAGTATATAGTTTCAATGATTGACCCTTCGCAACTCGACTCAAAGCCTATTCGCGATGCAATCGGCTCGTAATCATGGGCATGCGCTTCTAATCTAACGCGACGATTTCCTAATAACGCCAGTTCGTCACGCCTGCGTAAAAAGTCCGGCGGAAATAAGGCAAATCCAAAGGCTATCCTTCGAATCGATTATTCCGAGCGTGGACTTTTTGCGGCCGGGCGAGCGCTATAATCAAAGCTGTCTCGATTCGGCAACGTAATCTCGTTCGCAGGTCACAAAAGGAAACACGATAATTTCGCGATACTCTCAGCTGGACAGGAAAGCGCCGATACGCTCTTAAAACACGAAGCTCTCCTTAATTCTGTTAAAAACGCGAAGGAACGGGGCTTCGTCCGATCGATTGACCCTGTCGAACCAGCACGAAATCGGGACGCGAGATTACGTGGGATCCGCGATCGGAAATCGCGCGGCACGACGAACAAAGAAACGCGAACCAACGTTCTTTTGGCTCTTTCAGGATGTCGCGTAGGAGCAATTATGGCGTCGCGGTGCTCGTCGTCCTTTTGGAGCTGACGACGTCGGCGATGGTCTTGCCACGGCCGCCGTCCTCGCCTAATCATATACGGCACGATAACGATTACGCCGAACGGAAGATCTACAAAGGAAAGGCGATTACCGGACTCGTCCAGAGTACCAATGTCGAGAGACCCGATACTGAGGATTACAGGTACCGTATCCGTTCAGAATCTAAAAATAATCTTAACAGTAGATTTACGGGACCCGTGATTTTGCGCGTTTCGGATTTCACCAGCGAAATTATACAAACTGGTACTGTTGGGTCTACCGGAAAGTCGAAATAGTGGATAATGATATATGATATGATATGTGTCTAGATATACATTCGCATCATGCCATTAAAAAACTCAGCAAAAGTTTCCAGAAAATAATATTGCATCTAGCGGGAAATTCTAATAGCGAATAATGATATGTGATGTTA
Source organism: Cryptocheilus praepositus (assembly GCA_033815515.1). Taxonomy (NCBI): domain Eukaryota; kingdom Metazoa; phylum Arthropoda; class Insecta; order Hymenoptera; family Pompilidae; genus Cryptocheilus; species Cryptocheilus praepositus. The sequence continues at coordinate 7,228,170 of JAWWQZ010000296.1, forward strand.
TATGGGAAGCTGGATATACATTCGATCATTCCATTAATAAAACTCAGTAAAAGTTTCTGCGTGTGTGTTCTTCTAAATGTACCCGAGCAATAATTTTATCGTCCTAGTATTATGACTTGGAAATGCATTATTTTCTTTTTACGCCGAAACAGACAAAAGTTTACGGTAGATATGATATCATTTCCTAGGTATTCTTGCTGAGTTGCATTAGTTAAATGATGTGAAAATGTGTACAAATGCATTTCACCTTCAGACTTTCCGGTACTGAATTCCACCTATATTCTATACTCCTGCATTCCATATACACAATCATATATCTGAATACCTGTGTTCTATACTTCTTTCGCATTTCCCATACATTTCCGTATACCTATTTTTCCGGGTAAAGATACTCTTAACCAGCGTATCTATCGAACGTTCCACCCCGCGTACTGTTAGGCACATACCAGCAGTCAATAAAAATCATATGTATCGCTTTGCTTACGTTATAAATTATTCCGTTCTGGAATTTTGTCGACACGCAGCAGCAAAGTGTTGAAAAGCGTTTTGTAACGCTATGCGATTAGAAACTCAGTTAAACAATGCCGTGGCAGGCACCCAATCGCGATACAAGTTCGAATTTGTTCTCCTTCCCCATTTATCTGCCGTTTCCGCGCTCGATCTTTTTCTTCCTTTGTCAACCGGTATTCTGCGTCGCGTGTGACTGGCAACAGCGAGTGTGCGAGCCACTTTCGCTCCTCGGCTTAGAGAACCCGTTGGCCGAATGATCGACGATCCAGAAACAGGGTTAACGAATCGCGTTCCGCCGGGGGTAATGTTACGCTCGAAATTCATGTACGCCGCGCGGACGATTCTATTAAATATTTAATTGCCCAGCCGTTACTGGCGCAGAGGTGTGGGCGGATATTTATATACTTCCGGCTAAATAAATTTCTGTGCCACGGCCGGATGGCGGTGAAGCGGTCTGTGTATATTAATCCTGCGAATGTTTACGAGACAGTTGCAATGATATATGAGTACGATGGTACAGGACTGTTACATTTTAAAATTTCATATTTTTTATCCTCACACGAGTATTTCAAGACGAGAATCTACGACATAAGCAGTTTGGTTAGAATTATTTCGCGGCATTCCGACGATTGCGCGATTGGATCTATGGTGTATATTGACCCAACAAATGTTTATGAGATAGTTTCAATTATGTATGAGTCTGACGGACAGGACTGTTTGCATTTCAATATTTAACATTTTTCAACCTAACTCGAACGTGGACATTGATTTTTTACGAATGAGCATTCACCACGCAAGTGGCTTGGTTAGAGTTATTTTACGGCATTCCGACGGTTGCGCGACTGGATCTATCGCAAACAAGGGACTAGACTCAGCAAGCATTGCACAGGCGAGCGTTCGGTCCCGGTTAATTTACGTAAACGAGGTAATTAAGTCGCGACTCTAAAACAGTAGCCGGGCAAACGCGCGGCATTATTAACTGCATTCGAATTACGCGACTGAATGATTTTCGACGAGAAAATATTCCTGCAATCGAAGGCAGTCAGAAGAGATGCAACGGAGCAGCACCGTTTTATCTTACTAATTTTTTCCTCGTCACAACTGCGGCGATTGTGGTTTCAGCGACGGAGAACAATGCAAATACCTCAAACATTAGCAGGACGCGATATTCCCGGAGATAGAACTAATGACGTGCCTCTTCAAATCATCATTCTTCGAGGGGGCCGTGATTTCGTTTACGATCAATAACTCCTCCGACGTGGTTAGCAATATTATCGCGCAACGCTTCTTTACCCGCGACGACGTATGACTTATGACGCGCACAATTGCCTTACGAAATGAGACGTTCAAATTTATGCCGCGCGTTCTGCGGCCGGCAGATACTAAACCTGTGTAGAAATTCATGGAGTTTTTCGCGAATCGCCGTCGTAAATTCGAAACGATCTTGTAGCAGTCATAGCACCAAACCGTTTACCATTCCTGAACCGCCAGCGCGAGTTTACACGCTTTAACTCCTAAATAAATTTGACTTATGACAAGTACTCATGCGTCTTCGTTTCAGGTTGCTCGAGATCGAGCTGCAGGGTGCCGACGAGATGGACGCCGCGAATTTACAGCAACTGGTTCACTCGATGCTAAAGAACCAGCAGCAGACGGAGCACACGTCGGAGAGCCACCCGAATCCGGAAGTGATGCCAAACTCGATCCTCGGCGTGAGGGACATAGGTTTGACGCCGAACTTTCGAGTGACCACGTTCGAGGACGACAAGCGGGTACTGCTGAGTCCCCCGAAACTGGGGGATTTGGATGAAAAGCTTTACTACCTAAAGAGCGGTAGACCGAAAGTCTACGTCAACGTCAGAGGAAACAGCGGATCCTTTAGGAAGGACCCCATTCACCGTGGGACCTCCGAAGACGACCAAGTAAGCTACATAAGAGTGACTCGACCGTTCGACAGACAGAACGACTCGAGAGACTGGAAGTCCCAACACGACAAGAAGTCGCGCCCGCCAAAGAAGTTCGAGAACCAAATTCGTCACGTGGTCGACACTGACCGCTCGACAGTCCGGAAGTCCCCGACGAAGAACGCGGAGCCCAGCAGGATGAAAGGCCAAGCCGCTGCCTACGGCGCAGACGATCTATCGACGACGGAGAACTCGATGGTGACGTCGAGCGAATTGCCGAAACAAATTCCCGCACCCCCCAGCAAAGTACCCGCCAGACTCTCCATGGCACAGACGACACCTGTGCAGAGGTACGCGCTCAGGAGGACCGATATTTTGCCGGGGTACAGCTTCGCTGAAGAATGACGAGTGCCGGGACACGAACCACCTCAGGGCGAACTTGTTTGAACGTGAGAGAGACAGAGTCGCTCGCTCAATTTGTATTTCACCACGAAGACGACGAACGGTAGAGGGTACCCGACGCTGGAAAGCGGATTTTGAGTAATTGTGATGCGAACGATCTCTTTAGAAGTGGGAGTGGAAGATGGGAGCAACTAAGGTATGAGTATTTGTCCCGAGGCCAACCACAGGGTTAGACTAGCAGTAGATTCCCGGTAGATCATTCGTGGCACGAACCTAATCTCTTTAGAGAGATGTACTTAGGAGAATGAACATTAGAATTGGGACACAGCTTCTCCGGGGAATACGTGGCGCAAGGACATACGAGGACATGCAGGGATACGTGTCTCCAGAGAACGAGCCTAATCAGCGACTGGGGTTGTTGCATTACACGACGTACATTAAAATTGAAACGTTCGGAGAAGGCGTACGGCGCTGCGCTGAAATGCGCCGGTTGACATTTTTTTAACTTATCGACGTCCGGGTGGACGCCGTAGAATTAGTTAGACGAGAAACGCCTCGACGAGGAGCTAGCTGTGATCGCACGAGGAATGCTCGTTTCGTACCCATTGTAAATGTCTGCTAAGCATCATTAGTACACGTAAATTATGCCGCGCAACGGTCTTACGATAAGAAGAATGCACCGATAATTATTTATACAGATTAATATATGCTTGTAACATACGACTAATATTAGTGATAGAAAGACATAGTAATATATTAACGCACTGTCATTAGGTAATAAAAGCTGATGACATTTGGAAAGTTGATAGTCTACTTGCATCGTGTAGAATATTGTCTTACCTGTTCGGCCTTCAGCGTGAGCTCGATAAATATCTGCTGCAGTTTCTCATTGACAAAATTGATGCAGAACTGCTCGAAGCCATTTTTCTCGAAGATCTCGAAGCCGTAGATGTCCAAAATACCGATTTCGAAGCCGTCTGCGTTAGTTTCCATAGCTGCATTGACCTTCTGTTTAGGATCAACGTAGAAGAAAGTGGTTAATAAATCGAAAGTTAACAATGAAACCTCTCCGCTATTTCCTGTGTCGCACCTTGCGTAAACAGAAGCAAAATGGCTACTTACTTTAACCAGGTAATCGAAGAGCCTCGCGTAAATATCCTTTGCCAAAGCATCCCTGGTATAAAGAGCTTGTTCCACGTTCAAAGTGACATCGACACTCTCCGACTGGCTGCCCCATTTGGATTCAAATTGCCGCGAAGTCAATTTATGCGACAACTGCTCCGCGGATATTTGAAAAAGGAAAGCGGGAAAGTCGAGAACTGCGTAAAAGTGAAAAACATGCTATTAAGGTAACATATGATTCGTTCGCTCGAAGGTATAGCAATTTGACGAACAATCGCAGGCGAATTATGTCTTCATCACCGGACAGGAGAAAATCATTCGCAAACTCTTACACTGCTTATCAGCTACTTGTGAGTAATTTCCGTTCTCGATAAACTGAATGCTCCCCACGTGAAGAATTCCAGCGACTAGTCTGAAAATATCCGTCACTTCCGAGTCTCTCATCCCCATGACGCTCAGAGCTGCAAATATAATTATCCGATTAGCAGGACTGAAAAGCTAATTTGATCGTCTCGCCAGCCAATTATCCGAAACACTTGCCTTTCAACGTTTCCTGAAAATCTCGAGCGTCATTCGTACCATCTACCTTATGACTTCCTCCGTAACTCAAGTATTGGTAATAATCGAGATCGGTCAGGCCAAACTCGGCTGCAACAGAAAGAAGATCACCGATGAATATTAGTTCCAACGATGGAGTTACAACGGAAACTGTGAGATCATAGCAGAGAGTCCTCGGTACAGTATATATTTCCTTGTTGTAAGTGAAAATGTTCGTCCCATTACGAGCGGAGCAAGTAGACAACGATTCATTTCCGTATATGACCGCTTACTTTTCATCTGTTGATTGGCACCGGTAGCGAGTTGGTAGAATATGTGAAAATTGCGTTCGCCGGGATTGTGGCATGTCACTCTCGACTTCTCCAACAGAAAATTCGATATCTTCCCGCCGTGCGGTTGCCCGCCGGCTCCGAATTGCATCTCGACATATTTGCCCTGCCAAGAAAATGAACATTCACGAACATATTCCATACGTTAATCCCATATCTATCAGCGGATCAGTCAGATGGAGACAGAATTACAGGATACGGACGAAAAACCAGTTAATCGTAAACGGATAAAGATTAGAGAAGACATTTAAAGTGAGAATAAGTAATAAATACTTACAAATCTGCTGCTGTTATTATTGCGTACAGTCTTTGCATTACCAAAGGCTTCCAAAAGAGGATTCGACTCGAGTATAACGTCTTTAACTCTTTGCACCCTGTCGCCACCGCCGCTGACTCGTGCAATATAAGACATTATATATTTTGCCGCGACTGTTTTCCCAGCTCCAGACTCGCCGCTGAAAATACAATTGATTATTTCCTTCATTCGCCGAAGCATTTGATATTCATCGGTGCAATCTAGATTTCAAATTACCTGATAATGACGCACTGGCTCTCGCTATCGATCAACATGTTTCTGTACATTTCGTCGGCCAGCCCGTAAATGTGCGGTGGATTTTCATAGGGCGCCTACGATAAATGAAACAACACTCCGGTATTTTGGTAAATTATGCAAGACGCGGTCGAGTGAAAGGGACGCCTGAAAGTCCGCAGCAACGTTCGGCGAAGCCGCGGTGTATGAAGTAAAGCCTCCTGATGGGCGCACCACCGGCAGCGAAGATCAATATTGCCGGTAAGAAACGAGCGGACTCGTAAAACGAAAACTTCCGCCGCCATCAAACGGAACTATAAACGCAAAAACTTATCCGACATAAAACTCACCGCGCCCTGATATATCTCGACTTCCTTCTCGCCGAAATACGGCATCTGCTTGAAAGGGTTGATCGACACCAACACAGGTCCAATGCATGTCTGAAGCCTATTAAGGAAACTTAAGTAATTTCCTATCACCGATTGGGCCGGCGAGAACATTTTCGCGACACAGATTGAGTTTGTTCACCGGGCTTCGGTAAAACGATCGAATCGATTGTGGCGGAGCGCTAAGGGAATTTCACGCTGAATATAGGATTAGAAACAAGAGTAAATCGAACCTTTATATTGTTCGATACGCGAGCGCGTCTTGTGAACAAGCGTGGAAACCTTTGAAAGGCATCGCGACGCGTACAGTCCTAGCGAGAAAGAAGAAGCAGTGCAAATTCGGAATTACGAGAAATAACCCTGTTTGTCTATTGCGGTGCAGGTCGTCGTCTGTCATGGCGGTTCATTGGGACAAAGGGCGCAGAATGCATTTTTCCGGCAAACCGGTCTTGAGGAGGCCACGTGCTTGGAACGGGTCTTCGGGTCTCAGTTTTGATGAGCGTTTCCAACCGATCGTTAAATTTGCACGCATCGCGATCCGCTTTCTCCTGTTGGAAATAGCGTCGAATAGGAGCAGATAAGATTGTGAAAGGATACGAATATGTAATCGTCCATGTATCGCTTTTTGAGGTTCTCCATGATCGCATCCTCGCTGATCTTCGGCAGGAGCACCATGTCGTCCACCCCGGAGACCTTGACATTTTGACTCTGCCAGTGGTACACCTGAAACCCACGGAACTCTATTAGTTTTATTGTAATATTATACCTCATAGTAGATATCCATAGTATTATATATAATACTATATATGGATATACAATAATATATAGTTCAACCCGTTCACTATGGCAGACTTTGAGACCGTCCATACCATATGGCAGAAATTCAGCCACGACCTACACTAAGAACGGCAAAATTTTTGTTTAGGCATGCATTTCTGAAAAAAGTATATCGAAATAGTCAAAACACTCTATTCCACTACATTGAAGCAATATTATTTAATTATATTTCTTAACACCTCTCGTGTCAGCGAACCAAAGTCAGTTAAAAGCCTATAAGCGTCCACTGCATTATAAGTGCAAATAATAATATTGCGAATATAAGCGATAAATATATGGAAAATGTGACGCACGCTAGCATAAAGAACCTTATTCAGCTGATCCCGTGTTACAATTCTGTCCTACGTTCCCGTTTGATTGGACGGATGGCTTAAGTATTTGTCCACTCGAAAAACTTCATCGCTGCCTATGCGATCGCCACGAAAGATAGGACCGTGCCCAGGAACTCGAATTCTTTCGTGTCAAGCAGATCGGCTTTCTTCAGGGGTTCACGTGAGCAGAGTTTTAGATTCCCGAAGATGTTACGCGACACGTGACATTCGAGTTTTTGCCTTTGACGACTCGCCCGCAAACTCACACAGAAATCGAAGCCCGTTTTCGTTTGCGCAGAAACGCGTCGCGTGCAAGACTAAATTCTCGTACGACAACGAATACGAAAGAAAGAGCGAAAGCAAATATGCTCCCGTTGCATTTCCGGCGCGTTTCACTTTTTCGGCGAGCGGAGTGAAATTGCATACGTCGATCTTTATCCGTTGGACGCAATACGCCGTATTGTTCGAAGCGAGTGAACAAATCAGCTGGCTCCTCCTAAGCCTCTAACGCGGTCTAGTGCTTCCTAATCCAAATGCAATGTACGATCGCACGGCCTACCACGTACGAAGTAGCGTTAGTCTAAAACGTGCCAGTTTCAACTATGCAGATGCAACGTTTCTGGTAAGATACGCTTCGGAGGAACGATAGGGCATACGCCGATATGACGTAACATTAATTGCTATTCCCTACAATCTCGCAGCTATCAGAATGAAGGAAATTGTTGCTGCGATTTCGTCTAAAACCGTTCGCCCAATTTTGCGCAATGCTGAAATTCAACTATTGATTGGGGTGGTTTAAACATTTTCGGAGCCTGAAACTGTCTAAGCTATTCGCCTGAATCTTTACAATTCTGCACGGTGCCAAGATACATGATACCGAGTCTGTCTGATATCAAGTTAGAAGTGTTTAAACATTATCGGAGTCTAAAGTGTTTAAACATTTTCGGCACTGTTATGTGGGTTAGATCGACACCGAGTGCATCTACCAAGCCACTGACACGATCCAGTGGCTACCTAATTCAAGCACATACTGACAGACACAATCGACGCAGATTTACGTATTGCCACTGAGTAACAAAAACAAAAAACATTTAGACACTGCATCGAAAGCCGCCGAGAAATTATTCGGTTTTCCGCTTCCGCCATAAGCGTCCACTTTCTAGCGCATCCTCGGTCAAGCGCTCCTCCCCGAAGCGTGTATAATCCGCGTCGAGTTACGATTATCGGCGCGCCACAGTCTATTTGCGGCGTTGATTAACGGCCGAACCCTGACAATACTCGGACCCACGAGTCACCTCTCCAGAGTAACAATTAACGTGTCCCCGTTGTTTATGCCGCTTATCGAATTTGCTTAAAGCTCCCAGTGTGCCCGGTACGCGACCGCACGGACAGCTTACCGCGTTGCAATACGAGTCGTTCATTAACTCTTTAGATCTCGCGGGACAATAGGCGCGAAAATATTGCCGGCAGTCACGTTTGTTTGATCGCGCTCCGTGGCGGCGACATCAACAAATCGATGTTTCAATTTAACATTGGATTTACGGAGAAATATATAGGTGATATGTTGTCGACGGAACTAGTTGGATATGCGATATGGAGAATTTTAGAATGGCGGAAATTAATTTCGATGTATGCTTTCATATCATTACGCTAATAAAACTCAGCAAAAGTTGCAACAAACTATTACTGAGAGTTTCTTTAATTGTGCACATGAAATCATATACGTATATAAAATTTGCCAAAAAATAATAGTAATAGTTTCTGTAATTTTCTTCGGGAAATTCGAAGCCCGCAAAATGGTCGTTTTCCGTAAATGTAGTGTTAATAAATGTGAGATCATTCGACGATGCCGATGACATGAAACGAAGCGCCGGGATTTTTAAATATTCCGATCGCGATAATCATTTCCGTGATTCACGCAACGTAAATGAAATAACAGCGACGCTTTTTGTTCGGTGGGAAACTCATGCGTCAAACGAGTGGATAATTAAGTGTCGTTTATAGAAAGTTATTTCATTACCACGCAAGAGTTCGCGTGTGTACGTGTGTATACGCAGAAGATCTGTGCGGATGAACGATCGGGGACTGATGGAAGCGTAGTTGAGGTAATTACGCTTGCACTAGTCATAATCGTGAGAACGAAACATGAGTAATACGTCCTGAGAAACTTCTCGTTTTGTCGCAATGCAACTGTAGAAAGAAACTATCAAGATTTGATACTCCGGGCTCGTGCATTTGCACAGCATGCTATTTCTGAGAAACAATATTAGTGTCTGTACATTTAATTATTGCCGACAAACCAATCTTGTGCAAAGAATATAAAGTACATAAGCAAAAAATCTCATTGGTCCAAACTCGTCGGAAAGTACTGCAACCTTTTTGGCTATTTCTTGCTTGGTTAATTCGATCCGCAGATACACTTTATCAATCAAAAATTGTAAAATGTTTGGTCAACCAACTGACAGCTATATCAATACAATACAATTAACATTTAAATTTTGTTTCATAATAAACATAATACTACAAGGTTGTGTCATTACATATACCGTTTTATATGAAATTCTGCGCCACCCGCTACTTTGCCAAGAAACATGTTCAGTGCAAAGCGTTAATGTGCGCATGTTACTGCTATCCAACGCTTCTAACGATCCCCGGTTTCTATGAACTCACCGTACAACTAGTACTCTGCGTCAGATAGGTAAGTTTTCGCGGAAGTAGCGATAAAGATCCGATAGTCAATGCATCAGCTGCTCTGTGACAATTAAGCGTCGTGCGTGTATGACGCGAATGGCAGGCGCCTATTTCGACTTCTTTCGATGCAGTGTACTGAATGCGGGTCCAGAGGCGTGATTTCACGGTTTCCGGTCGCAGCGCAATGAAACTGTCTGTTCGTTCACCGCAGTTCCGCTGGCAGCTGCGGCGGTCAACATGAGATTGCCGCGTCGTGTGTATACACTTCTGCGAAGCGTTATGCCTGCGACTGAGCACCGTTAACGATTGTCAGAGATAAATCCATGACGCGACTAGTAAACAACAAATGTGAAGCAACGCGGCGCTTTGTTGCGAAACACGTAACGGCCGATTTTTAAAAAATGGAAAGGTGAATGAAAGTAGTGTGGAAAATCAAATATCTTGCATCGACCGTTCCCATTAATGACGTTGCAAATTTGATTTGAAAAAAATGTAATCCTTTGACAAGGGTATACGTCTGACGTCGAAATATGAGATTTTGAAACAATATAATTCAAATAAATGATTTGACCGCGTACGAAGTAATATAGGCAATGGACTAATGACGTCGAGATTTATAGTGTAGAAAAATCAATGTGGGTGGTAGCATTGCCAGGCGAACTCCTACACGACAAAATACATGACGCCACATTGCACCTTGTTTCATTCAATGGTGTACCTGCATCAGAATTATGCGAATAAATTCTTTTTTCACTGCATTTCATCGAAATACAGTAGACTCTCGTATAATGCAGTTAATGCGTTACAAGCTGTATGAAATCGCGTTGAACGAATAACAAAAAAAAAAAAAAAAAAAAAAGAAATCGGTTGCGGTGGAGTTAACAATCTATGCTATGGTTGGTTACAGTAAACGGTGAAATCGCACTTTTTATTATATACCGCGTTGTACGAGAAACGCGTTGTATGAAAAAACTCGTTGTACATCTTTTTGCGTTGCGGGAATTTGATTTGACGGGAGTCTACTGTACATCAGAATTTTTCTGTTGGACAGCATTTTGTTCTTGAGCATCTACGCCATTGGATAAATCCGCCGCAGGAGGATGTACGATGCAAGTGACGTAGACGTAAAGTTGACAGCCAGAGGTATGTGCCGTCGTAAGAGATTTTTAACGGAATTCGCCTGGCAACGCTGCTGCTGCCAACTTTCAGGGGTGCCATGACATTGTTGCATCCGAGGTTGAGGATGATACGCTGGAGTTTCGGTGAAGCGGTGTCTCGGAACGGTAGAACGTTTTACCGGGCCACTGAGGCAGAAGCACATTCCTTTTTGCCGAGGAAGTAGCGTACGAATGTCCGTGATCCTTGCAGGAGCCCAGCGAGTGTCGCAAAGGATCGCGAGACATAAACAGACGCCTGACAATCGTGATAAAAGGCAGCGAGACGACATAAACACTCACGGGAGACGTACATTTTCGTTGCCGCCCACTGAATAGTTTTGACTCGAAAGAAATTCCGCGCTTCGCCCGTATCTTTATATCTCGTTGCAGCAACTGGGAGCCGCGAGGAATTGTCAGGCATTAAACAAGCCCCGCTGTATATGGCGAAACCAAGCTAAGCGCGTCGGACAGACTAACGAACGCTTGCGAAACGCATAATTTGGAAGTGGCAGAAGGAGCGTTTGCGGCCTAATGCAAGAGTGACGCGAAACGAAAAGTCGGGGTCCAAAAATAATTCGGCGTCCAGAGGCCGAGGCGAGTGAGAGAAAAACAATGTAGCAGTGTTGCGCGGGCGTAGAAAAAGATTGATCCTCTCCGGCACACAGGTGCAGGGCACTAAACGGGCCTCCGGGAATTTTAATGCGCAACCAAGTGTCTATATGTCCCATTAACGAGCGCACTACTATGGGAGAAGAGTTTAACGACGTGCTTGACTCGTGAACTCTCCGTTGACAAAAAGCGAACGGGTCTGGTGCGTGTAGCTAGCGCTTAAACTCCGCTGGGAGGCGGTCGTAGGGGACAAACGGGAAAAAGTAAATTTGTCATTAAGGCGAGGAAACAGTGCTTGCAAAAAATCCTTTTGTAATACGCAGGCATAGGGATGTCGTGAATGCTAGAAGCGTGCGGGTACCAGCCATATCGGGAAACTTCGTAATGTTCGAGTATCTGAAACTGAGTCTCGTCGGAATCCCGAAAATTTCTAACCCCATATAATGTTTTTCCATTACTTTTAAATTAGAATTGACACGTTAACATTCGGATTTAAAATTAATTTCCGTATCCTGTAGTGAAATCAAATTCGAACTCATGGGTACCCGAACCTTATGAACTTCGGGATCCCAACTCCCTTTATAAAATCCTGAACGAGCGATTTACCACCTAATAAATGAGCCAAGGCGCCCGCGGTTTTCAGCGCGTTTTCGACATTACTAAAGTTTAATCGATTCCACTTGACTACGGCCAGTGGAAAAAAGAGCTTGTATTTAACCCCTCATTGCAAAAGTATTAAAAAGAAAGAAATGAAAATAGTAACCGATCATCACGACAATTTGTTAGTTTCTTTTTAAAATCCTTGCGTCGAACCATTTCCCGCATTACACATGGATATGTCCGTATGTCGTACAAAATAGCTGTGCAAAATAGTAGATTTTCAAGTCGCGGATGAATCAAATAAAAGTCGCTCGCTTGGTGCAACGATAATTGAACAACGTGAGACATTGAGGAAACGAGACATGCGGGTAGGTAAAAACAGATCCTGTTTTATGTACTCTTCAGTGTTATTATCCTGAAGGAGACGTTTTACAACGCAATTTATAGACATGAAAGGAGCGTTATTCGTCGTTAAAATGCACATTACGCTCAGGCTACTTGTATTCTCGATATTCTTCCGCTCCGAGACCTTTGTAAATTTGATCCATTCGCAGCTATCGTGAGATGTTTTGCTACCGTTACGCGAAGACAGCGGGCAGCGTAAACCAACTTTGACGAACAGGTAAACTTTTTGTTGGAAAGACAGGAAAGAAGGGATTCACTACAAAACCAGATGTCATGTGTTCTTTTTTCCACCGCGAAGCCATGTCTCGCACGTTCAGATACGCTGCTCGATACTAAATTAGATTTTCGAAACGCCTCCGATGGCACAAAGAACAGAGATTTATCGCTTCATTTTAAGTTAGATTACTTTAAAATGTACGTGTTGTTTAATTACTTTCCTTGCTGCTGTTAAATAGTCCTAACACTCTTCTCATATTCTTATCCACTCTAAATAAACACGTTACAACGCGTGACCTTTCCCTTCAATCTACCCCGATAATGGATGCCGCATGAAACAGCGACAAGTCTTTCTGCAGCAAAGTGATAAAACAGTCAATCCGTTTATTAATAAATCCAGGATGCCCCACTTTTAGATAACAGCGAGAAAGTTCTATAAATACGACCATGAACAACTGCGTAAGTTCGCATATTCGGCATATCGCGCGAGCTTTGCCGAAAAAAATAAATGACTGTGAGTCAAGAGAAACAGAGGCAGAGAAAGTGAACGTCAAAGTGCAGGTTGGACACCAAAAAAGACAAAAGGAACTGACGAAAAGACTCATGTTCCAACGGAAACAATACACATTTACTGAAAATGCAGCGACTCCACTTTTCCAAGAGAAATTGCATTCCCAGCTGAGACGACAATAATATCTCCTTATTTTCTCGCTGCTCAGCGCTTCACAAGAAGGCGTATTAGGTTGCATTAGAATTACAAGTCAGCGAACCTCTTTCCAACGCGGACAGGTCTCAAGTTGCGAAGGCAGGACCGTGATCTCATTCGTCCCTGTTACCGTGTTAGAAGCCATCCTTCGAGGCGATTAACATGGCGACGTAATTGCAGTAACGAGCCGCCGCAAGGACTAAACGGCGCTTACAAAAAGCTTTATGTATACAGATATGGACAGAGTCGCTAACGATATGTAGACACTGTGCTCATATTTGCACATATCTGATAACGCATCAAAATTAAAGGGAGCCTAAAGTCGCTCAGGCGATAGCATATTCAATAAAACCGAAGCGCTTTTTTATGCTGCTTGTTATTACATAAGCCGTGGTTTTAGAAACATTGCTCAGGTGATAACGAATTGCAGTAGTTACTACGCAGCGATAGAAAACAAAACAGATTTTGTGGCAATCGGCAACAGTGTTACTGTCTCAACGAAGTCTCGTCAATATCGTCAAGATTATTTGTCATTAGGGACTTTTATCCCGATCCTTGACATCATTTACTTTATTAGAGCCCATAGGAATTTACATGCTACCGCATGTAGCTCGTTGAGTTGCCGAACCGTAAGAACAGAAAGCGTCGGCGGCAGAAGATTAATGATTTTTCGAGACGATGCCTTAACGACAGATTATGGATCGGGGCCGTAAGGCGTCCGCTTCTGAGTTGCACGTGACCCACAACCTAACGATCACTCTAATTTCCAGAATGGCCAATGAAGCTCCGTAATTGCCGGATTCCGTCGCGCGGACAAGAACGCTTGAGCCGACTAAAGTTACAAGAGAGGATCGGCTCGCCTGCCCGCGATTAAGGAGAATTGCACGCCACGTGAAATTCATCCGAGTAACTCATAGGCAGCGACATACGACATTGGAACGACGTTGTACAAATTGGCGCTCGCGTAGTGGACTTCCTTCGTCGTTGACCGCCGTACTTGCTAAACATCGATATATCGTTATGTCGAATAACGTCAACAAATTTGAGCGCAAGGTCAACTGAGCATTGCCACTGACCGCCGTAGCAAATTTTTACACCGGATCCAAAACCGGCGATCAGACCTATTTAAAATAATTGCAAAACAAGCAAAGCAATTGATTCTATATCGAAAAATGTGTTAATCAAATTTGAGTACACTTTTAAGTGCGCATTGCTACCAAAGCAAATTTTGACACGGAATCTGAACAACGCGACCGCGTTTATTTAACACAATTGCACAAAATGCAAAGCAGTACAGTTGACTTAGCATTGCCACGAAATCTGCACAAAGTTATCGCGCTGCGTGGCACTGAAACAGTTAAACATTAAACCGTCACTTACACGTGCGTAGTTCCGCCTACGAATGCCCAACGGCCCTGACTTCAGAGATTTCTTCAACGAAACCTACGAAATTACCCGACGCTCCTCTGAAATAATTTGAGCGCGCGTGCAATGTGTCCGCTCTCCACGTTCTCCACGTTGCGTTTCTCTGGCATTGAGCTCGAAGCAGCGAAGCACGAGAAAACTCGTGTTTAGTCTCCAAGCCGAATGGAGACATAGGAATAAGGGACCACCTACTCGACGTGCGCGAGTACAAAGTCTCTCGTCGCAGTCTGAAGAGGCGCGACACAGTCCGCGTAGGAGAAAAGGGAGAAGAAAAAAGGGAACTAGTTCAACGAACCTGTTACCGCGCGGTGCCTCCGTGACTCACGACGCACGGAGGCGACTCCGTAATTTCCATTTTGTAAATCCACGCGGAAACGGCCGATGAAGGCGGGAGGAGACAAAGTGAAAACCGCGGCAGCGGAGAAGGGGCCGACCGATAGTCATCGTTCGAGGAAATCATTCAATGACACGCGTACACGACGTCACACGTCCGCCTTTTCCTTCGGTTCTTCAACGATCGAGAATGCCCGAGCACGAAAGTGAACGGAATTGGAAACAGGTTCCGCTTCAGGCCCGATTTTTTTTATACATCTTTTTATATTATGCAGTGTGATTCTGTTCAGTTTTCTGTATTCTTATTCGCGCACTGCTTGAATCATTCATACTTATTATATATCGGCTGGAAATATTCGTTGAATTATTGCGAACGACGCAATGTCTTGAAGAGATTAACGCGGATGCAGATTAAATTAAACAGTATTCAACACGTTTTGCAATTACGTTTGTATCGATGCGAGTTGACGAAAAAACTTTCCTAAAACCCGTGACCGAGCTAAGATGATCGATACGCGGAACATGGGAAATCCAATCCATCTGCCTCGTGGCTTACACCAAGATACCTAAGCATTTAATGATTCCTTGCACGGGATAGTAATTTCCCATTTGTACACACAATGATCTGGTAGATACGGTGAATACATAGGTACTTTAAGACAGTAAAATGTTCGGGGAAGATATCTTTTTTTGCCGGAACGTTTCCAACGTGACACTGTGTGGCGTCAAGAACTTGCATATTTCAAAAGGGCGCATAAAAAGAAGGAAACGGAAAAGTAAGAACGTGACAAATAAAACAAATATGCGGGACGAAAAATAAAAATGTTACGACTTTTCAAAGTCGAGGGAAATAATCGTAGGTCGTTGTTGAAGAAAATAGGACGCGGTTCGATGTAACTATTATCGTCAAGTTGAAAGTCATTCGGTTCCGTACAATGCACTATCTAAAAAGCTCCTTCGCGTAAGTCCATTACGAAGCCTAATTACAGAAGTAATTGAGGCTGAAAATTGAGAGCATTCGACCAATCACGTTGCTATACGGAAGACCGGACATATGTGGAACTCGGTCAGCCTTGACACACTACGGCGCCCCGCATATAATATTTTCCGCGACTAAACGCAGTATTACACTTTCCCATCTGCCAACACGTTGCGTCGGCGAATTCGTTTGTATCGTCAAATATCGTTATACCGCGAAAGCCAGATATTTGGATAAACGATAAAGATGTTTTATTATCGCGATAACGTGTACTTCTGATTGCCCGAGTCAATGCTCAGGCGTAATTGGTCGCAGTTGATATCAGCTATTATGGATCAGTGTCTAAATGCACGCTCTTCCACTCGATCATTTGAATTGATTAGAAGGAGGCTCCGGTTCCCAACTTAGTGCAGGTCGCAGATCATTTAATCGCACAATAACCGTGGATAGGCGTGCATAGCTCGTTTCTGCACTATTTGCTCGACGTTTCCCTTATCTCATTACAATATGTCGCGCACTGTGTCACGTAGAACTTTCGAAGGTTTTATCGACGCGCAGCTGTGGTGCTCCAACGGAACCGCGCTTGTAACCGAATTTTCAGACAGACTGATACACCGATTGATAGATTACCGCAATAAATGAGCTGATAAACGGGCTTATGATTAGTGCTGCGGCCAATGCCGCGTGTCCTACCATTTTTGGCTGCAAACGAAGCGAAAGACTTTCGTGCGAAATGAAAATATGCGAGGTTTATTTACGTCTGACAAAATGTATTCGTATCTAGCCAACCCGTAACGGCGCTGTAAGTTTAAAGAAAGGTCTTGCACGAATCGTTGAACGTGAGATTGAATTGCCTATTAACCGGGCTGGGCGAGAATATGCGCTAATGGCATTCCCGGTGTCAGAAAGATTTCATTAAACGACGCGACGTGCCGGCGTGGACTTCAATGCGTTCAAAAATAGTCTTGTCGCGGCGTGCGCGTCCAAAAATACATTGTCGCCGCATCTCCGCCGAGTGCATGCCACTGGACTTCTTTCTGTCCGAACTATTTGAGACACACGCCCGAATCTGGTTTATCCGTTACTCCATTCAAGAGTCTAGCATCTAATCAAGTAGTGTGCGCTCTTGTCTATCATGAGTTTTGGGTACTTAACCTTTTATATTATGGGTAGTATGTCTATTTTTATAGTATGTATTTCATTCTTCTTGAATGAAAATCTATTTACTCTGCATGTTTCGACATCGCAAGTTACAGATAATATATTTCATTTCATGCATACATATGCACTTCTGAAGAGGGAACTTACGGTTCCAAAACATGTGGAATTAATAAGTTTTCATTCCAAAAGAATATAACAGCTTAACACGAAATTTACGGACAAACATATAGGTATTCAAAATGATAGTAAACATTTCTATAATTTTGCTTGTGAAATTTAAAAGCCGTCAGATCGGCAATTCCTAAAAGCTCCGTATTCAAATCTTAAACTAAGAGGGCAATTTCTTCCATCACCTATCTATTACAAACATATGAGAGACATGAGCAAAACTTTTTTCGGCTGAATTCCCAACAACACGCCTGACGCATAAACCCGTAAACCGCGAACATTTTATTTTCCGCTAAACGCCGGATCAATGAAGGTGGCAGGTTGGTGCCAAAGAGCCATCCACCTTGCCAGGGCACAATCCATCGATAGAGGATATCTCACGCGAACCACGATAATGTTTCTCGCTTCCTTCAGCAGGTAGCACTTAGCATCTGACGCGACCCACAAAACAGGCAGGCATTTAAACCGTCTCCTCGACGACGCCTTTTTCTCTCCTTTTTACGCAAGACGGCCTTGCGTTGAAAACTCGTTTCCCGCGCTGCGTAGAGGGAGAACTTTACCGCTGCCATTGAACCGCGCGAAAATGAATCACTTCCCTCTCACGAGGGCCTAAGCAGAAGAAAGAGGACGAAGACAAAGGAGACTATGCAGTCGAGAGGTAAATGCATTCGCGGCACGAGGCGCGCGTGTCGAGGAAGGTATCTTCCGGAGGTCGATTGATCGATCGTCCGATCGATCAGCAGACTAGATATTCCGTCTCTTGCTCACCGAGATACGATGAACCCTGGGCAAGTACCGAGACGCCGGCAACGAGGGCAGGGCGAAAACGGAGGACGTTGATGCGTCGGCTAATTCAAAGTGCTTCTCCGGAGTTCGTCAAGCGTTAAATTGCCATCATGTTTAACGTACGTGTTGGCGGATCGTAAGGAACGAGTCTTTTGAGAGGTGCAGACTCTGTATGAAAAATGTCGAGTCTCTGCAAACAGGGATATGCAAACTTTGATAGGATGAAAAGAATAAAAATGGTACTACTGATTCCCTGAGACGAACGTTGGGAAAATTGTAAAACGTGTACCGAGACATTTTCGATAAACTGTCGTTCCATAATATAATTGATCATCGAATCGTAAATTCTGTTTGCCAGAACATTAACAGCTAATTCCAGAAATGCAATTAATACGCTAAGTAAATATCTAGAAAGCAGAGTATCTGGTAATGAGCAAATTAACAGTAGACATTCGAGAGAACAATTATCATCATTATATAGACCTGTACAACGACGAACCATTCCCTTTGTTTGACTTCGACTAAGTGCTCGTTGAAAACGCGCAAATAGATTAGAGCGACACGCTTTCGCAATGGCCGAAAGTTTGAAACTTGCGAGTAAATGTACACAACGATTCAGTGACAATACCGAGCAGCGTTCGTGAATTGGGAAAGAAACGATTGCGATGTGTGTACACATTGGGAAAGCAGGGTGTACTTCGTAACCTTGTATTGAAAACTTGCGGGTTTCGATCGTGTTTCCGCACGCTATCGGCGCGGAAGAAAGTTAGGAAGCGAGTATCGCTTACAAACAGAACTCCGCTCTTTGAATGTTATCTCGTGTCAGCTGTGAAGGGAATACGAAGAAGGCAAGGTTTAACAGACGATTTGTACCGTACAAACGTATTTTGCAACAGGGCACGTTCATACAAACTGCATCGATCGCGAAACTGCACCACGCCGTCTGATCGATATAACCTCCACGCCGCTATAGGTAAGTTGATAAACATGATTTTCGCAACGAGGCACGTCTGTGACAAAACAATGAAATATAGTGTCAAATTTGCACGTATATTTGCAAATGTTGTTATACTAAAAACACACGAAGTGTTAACAGTCGATGAAACGTTCGATGCTGCCGACACATGTGAAATAATGAATTTGCAGCACGTTTGCGATCACCGGTTGTTTTCCTAAAACAACCCTACCATCCGCATCATACGTAAACCCAGACCACAGCGAAACACTTTTCCTTCAACGAAACTCTGAAAACCCAAAAAACATCTGATTCAAAACATACCATTTTGACGACTTTCACCAAGCAGCTCCAATCCGGAAAAGTATTAGAAACCAAAGAATCGACACGCAGCAGCACTTATCTATCCGTGTCCGTGCGAAGCCATGTCAATACGCGACGGAAATGTAGCCGGGAGGGTCGCGGTGCATCAATTTGCCCGTTAATTTAAATTTGCGCTAGCTGACAAGTCGCCGCAATGTGCGTGCGAGATTAGCACGTGCCGCGCAAACTTCCGCGAGGAACACTGGCCGCGATCCTTTCGTATGACACTGCTCTCGACACGCACTGCCCACGATTCGCGGAAAACAGCATGAGAAACACGCGAACTATGCCATTACGTAGGCAGCTCAAACACGATGCTGACCGAAAGGAGCAACTTTTTGTATATGCCCGAAGTACGACACCCTACCTCGACGAGAAACTGATTGTGACTGAGCTCGCGCGCGCCGTCTTTGCAGTTGAGTTTGCGCACACGACTTCAGCGCCACGAACGCCTCTAGCCAGCATTGATAACAGGTGGCACTTTCACGTGTGCGATATGAACGGCGAGGCAATGCAAAATCGAGGGATTCAACGAAATTTATAGGTTGTGCGGGTATCTGCCATTTCAGCTCGTGATCCTGAAAGCTTCTATCGTTACATGGTAATGTTTTTATGAGTTTTCAAACGGATTCGGTACTTCAACTCTCTGCTTTTAAAGGGATTTCCGGATTCTATGTTATAATCAGATTCAAATTCAAATATTTAGAACCTTCCGGATTTCAAAAGTTCGTAAAGTTTAGGTACCTGGCGCCAAGTCTGATCGGGATCTCAAACATATCTGATCTCATATGACGCCTTTTTGAAAATTGAAGTCGAAATTGAGTGAGGTCCGGTTTAGATCTAAAAAGCTTATAATCTGATACGATGCTTTTTTATAACATTTTAATCGAATTTGGAACTTTCACTTTCTTGAGCTCACAGGTAGCCGAACATTACGAACTTTCGGGATCCTGAGTCGACAACGAAGCTTGCGTATGTAATTTCAGGTATAAATAAACATAGGAGCGTGATAATGTAAATACTTTGACAGCGCACTCACGTGTCAATACACTCACGCAGCTTGGCACGCGGCGTGTCAAAGAGTGCCGTTGAGTGAAGTAAAGAGCTCAGCGATAATTACGAGCGCGCGGCGGATTCAACGCGGTAGACGTACAGTAATTTGCTTTGGATGTCGCGTTGTTGATGGTAGTTAAACAAACGTGTCGGGTAATGTGATGCGTTTGTCAGCTGTTCGCAACTACGCGCGCGCCGTATGAGATACTGAAGTATTCAAATGGAAGGAGAGCTGTTGACTGTATGGAAATGAGACGGACAATGTTAAAGGCGAGCGTCAAGCAGAATTTCTACGCGAGAACGTTGATACAGTACACGATTCGTTATTGCGATGCGCATCCTTGAGGTGGCAATGACTCATAACGGCACAGCGCAAATTGAATCCCTAAAGAACAGTATCCTAATAACAAGTAGTACTTTCATGCCACGGACAGGTGTTTCTTGTTCGTTCTATTACGGCACAATCTACCGTATACACCGGCATCCACGTTGCATGACTTTCACACGAATAAAGCCGTATTATTGTCTGTCTGTTTTCGCGAAGAGGTTTGCTCCGAAGATCAAACGCACGATTCTATCCTCACTGGAAGATAAAAGTGGCATTAAAGTGGGGGCGAGGCGGCTTTGCTAGGTCACATCAAACAACCAGACACAAGTTGACGTGTGTCCGCATGAAGTGAATCATCACTGGTTCTGGCTCAGTGGAAATCCAATTATATTATGGCGTCAATGCGTTTCTGATTAAAAACAGTAGAAGTAGGCGTAAACTGAATGCAAAAGCGTAAGCCGCGAATTACGTCTACGCATTATATGCACCTGAATGGAAACTTGCACTACATAATTACGATACCTGATTCAATAGACAACGAACTAAGCTCGGCATTCGCGGCACGCAAACGAAAGCGCGGTAACGCGATTATGTCTGTGAATCATATCACTGCTCTTTGTTGAAAACCGGTTGCATGACAAATATCGACGAGGTTCTCGCAGACAACGAAAAAATTTGTAAAAAAGTCTTGCACTACCTTAAGACGAATCTTAATGGGAATTTCAGATGAGCTGATCTAACCAGATATCTGACCCACTCAACAGCATGTCCAAATTGAGTCGGTGTCAGAAAGCTGAACAGCATAAGAATGGAAAGATGATTCATAATCGCACACACAGCCAGGATCACACTTCCTTATAGACACGCACTATGTGGCGCTCAAAGATCTTCGTTTTCAAGTCAAGCGTATGACTCATAAAAAGTACGTTGCAAAACTTGCGATATCAACGCGCTGCCGATTAGATTAGGGTCAGTATTGGCATCGTCACTACTGTCCACTGTTACTCATTCTGATCAGTATGTACACAGGCGCACGCTCTTACTAAATCGTCTCTTAATAAATCAATGTTTAATTTCGGATCAATGAACGCTTTCTCTGAGCAGCCTGCATGCTGGGTAATGAATCTAAGATCAAACTGTTGCGCGCTTCGGAATGATAACTGTCACTATCTTCGATCTATTAACCGTAGTGCGCGTTGACCTTCTTTCCTCAGCTATCATAAATGTTTCTTGCAAGTTTTGTGGGCGCAGCATTAAAGCCGCATTATCCTCACTGCCACAGAATTTCCGTGTACTTTTACGTAAATGCCATATCATATCGCCCATCCTTTCCTGTTGTCACGCACGCCTTACCTTCAGTACATGTTAGCTTCTTACGGACGAACGTGCGCTGTAAGGAAAGCAATGTCACCTACTGTAAAATACTCAGGGCCGTTCTTGGCGCATATGTTTGTTTCATACTACATACAGACCATGGGCTGAGTCCAGAATAATTTCAATTCCACGTCATAACTCGATCATTGGAATTCGTCATTGACAGTCTCGACTCCGCGCGTCCTGTTTCTGCGAAGCAATGTTGTAATCTGCTATTGGCGATGATGTTTGGCCTTACGATGCATGTATCTATATGCAACATGACTAAAAGGATGAACGTGGCTGTGCAACTGGGAGGAGTTCGGAAAGATCTGAGGAAAGATCGCAACGAGAAACGTGTAAATGAAAAAGATTACTTTCCTCATTTATTTTACGTAAGTGTCCTTACATTACAATGATCGCACAGCAGTCGGCCTCTCGAGACGAGTGACTCTGTTTCCTTCCTTCCCATTTTCACTCTTCCTTGTCGCTGCCGTCGCTCTCCTTACATACGACGCTTACAAAGAACCATCGCGCGCGTATAAATGAACAGCGTCGCTTAAAAATCCCGCCTAATGTCTCGCACGCTCAAATACAATCGGCCATCGACGACGCTAACGACCACTCGAAGAAATCGCACCGTTGCGCCGGGCATCACTCAGTTTAATATAAAGAGCTGTATTAAAAAACGAGCACTTGTATACGTCCGATCGTCTCCTATCCTTGCTCTCTCGCCTCGGAAAAGTGCGGATGTACGTTTTAACGATCGTGCAGCGATGAGTATTGCGACAAACCTCGACTGTGCTTTTTCGTATTCAAGGAGACGGCTCTCGTCTGGCGCCCAGTGTCTTTTCCGTAAGCTCATCGTATGAATTTGAACGAAGACGCCGAGGTGCGTCACGACAATTGAAGTCGGAATTCGGATAGTCGAAGGCCTTTCAAGTCACTCCGCACTGGAGCAGGCGGGAGTGGAATTTTGTACATACTCAGATGAAATTTTCTCTAATAATTGTAGGCGCCAGAACGATCGTCGTCGCGTAAACGCTTTATGACGATGAACACTAGATTTCGCGTCTGCGTATTTAATCACTCTTTTATTATTGCCACTGGGCCCGCTTCCGTCGGCGCAAATCGTAAGACGAGTCGAAGAGTCCATCGAGATCGATCCGGATCTCCCGCTAAAGTGTAAGCGCAATTTGCAAAATGCCGATGCGAAAGAAAATTGAAGAATGGCCACGACTGGAAAGTCAGGTGTTTTCTCGTAACATAATCGCAACGACCGCGCAAGGGATAAATTGGCATGTCTCACATGCCGCACTCTGCAGTCAATCTCATTACAGACAAATGTGTACAGGGCCGTCTTTCATCGTGGCTCGTTACTGGGGCAAGATTCGCACATCCTCATCAACGATCAATAACCGTTAGAATCATTCGTTATACATGAAGATCATTTAACTCGTATAATTCATATATGTATATACGCAATATTTATATGGTACGCGGGTCCCGTATGTATACACGTGTATGCTCACTCGTAACATCTGCCATAAATTAGTAAGAATCATTACTTTACATTTAACTGTCTAGATCAAGTATTTATTATGCACAGATTTGTACAGTTGGAAACGCAAGAAGACGAGTAGCCTCGGTAATCGAATCGTTGCCCGCGTCACTCTCGTTGCGACGCGTGACGGGAAACCGGGAAACGTGAAATTTTTTCTCCGCGGCAGAAATTGCCTGTTTTTTAATCGTTCGAAAGTGACGAGTGCAAGATTCGTCTACGCCCCACTGCCAGCTCGCACCGGCCTAATTGGCGAAGAGGGTGCAGCCGGTGTGATCGGTCGTCCGTGTTTCGTCGGCGCATATCGTCGGCGCATGTCGTCGGCGTGTGCCTTTTGAGGAAGCACTTCTGTAGGGAAAAGCGGTTAAGAGCCGTCGACGTTCCGTGTCGCCTGTCGAGGAAATTCAAAGGCGTGTCTACTTAATGAGGCGACCGCGCGTGAAGACGGCCCTGAACGACCTGCTGCATTTTACTCTCTCGCCGAATTCGCGCGTGTGAAAAAAAGTCACTGTCGACGCCGTAAAAAAGTGGCGAGCGCTAATTTTGAAGGCGCTCGGAACGCACGCACCTTTCGATGCGAGCAGCTTCGCGACGCGCGGTAAGCGTACCAAATGGGTCTTGCGCGAATTACAAGGGACTCGCGCGGCGATGCAGGAAGTGTCATCGGTCCCGTTTGATTGACAAATTGCAGAGGTCCGCCTAACCTTACTGAATAAGGAAGGAGGTGGCACGAACCTCGCGGGGATCGACGACATTCGGGTTCGGCCACTTCCGCTCGCGAGACAACGGGACAGGCATTCACGACCGTGGTAAAATTAATGATTGTTCTCGGTGTCATTGTCTTGGCATTTTACTCCCCACTTCTATCCATCTCCTTCCGTTCATTCCTTTTCCCGGGCTTCGGGCGAAGGAATTTGGCTCGCTCGTCGAATCGTGATTTCTCGTAGCTGTTTTGCTCGCATGCGGAATGCTTCAGAAAATGTGACCTCGCGTTTTTCTTCCTAATTGACATTTTCGCCGTAACGAGACAACAATAATGAGGCAGCAATGTCGACGTTTTTTGCAAGATAAGAGACGCACGTCATTGGTGTACACCGTCGAACGCTTTCTCTTGTGTCTCATCACCTACCAAAGAGCGGAACATGTCTGAATTTCACAGGTACCGCCGCCGGCACCGGAAAACCAGTGTCCCTATTCTTCTTACGCATCAACATAAGATTTGTCGCAGGGAAGCTCCCACCGTACGAAACGGCGCTTAAGAGTCTGGTCGTTCACTTAGAGAGCGTGATATGTTAGCTAAAAGCGGATCTAACTAGCGTATAATACAAACGATCGCTTCTCAACGTCGAGATGTCCAACGTTATATTTCCTTCTTAAGTCAAGCACCCCCGCAAGCTCCGTTGCGCTTTTTTGTCCGACCGCAGAGTTAGCCGTGAACTGTTCTGAAACATGAATTCGCGTACAGCGCTTTGAATTGTCGATGTTTGAGACTCTTTCATCAACCGACTCTGCGTGGCAGTCGCTTTTCTACAGCTTCCGCGGCTGTTCACATGGTCGTGCACAAATTATCGTCTAGCTCTGGTTAACAGTTTACTTTGTACTAAGTTGCATCTATCACACAAAATAAATATAACGAATAACGTAAACATCAGGCGTGATCACGACCGACGTTTCCTCCAGTGTAAAGGAACGCATTTATATAAATAAGCGAAGAAATTATCACAAGTCCCTAGTAGTAGAATCATCGGAATCCTTGAAGGAAACCTCGACGGACAACCGCGAGCGGAAATTGTGTCCTTAGTCACAATCACGCCCTGACTACCGAACAAAACTAAAACGTAGCTTGTTTAATTCATCCTGTCGACACTGATGAGTGGCGTACTTTTTTGGGAGTTTGGCAAGATTGTGCACTATACGGCGAAGCTCGCGGCACGATGAGGTGCAAGGTAAGCACGCTCGTCACGGAATGACGGAGAGATTCAAGAGCATTTCCACGTCTTAAAATAGAATCCGCCATTCCCTCGTTTTCAATTAATTAAACCCTTCCGCATTGGCATTGTACCTGGCACTGACTTTGAATGCCTTCCGTCTCTGCAGCACGGTGCGTTATGTCATTGACCATTCTGCGTACTAGGATGTAGAGGTGCTCACGTGTGAAAACTTAATGAAGTGCATAAATAACGCATCGCGATTCTACGAATAATTGTTTACGCATCTGGTCATACATTCAAATAGAGACAACTTGTAATTTACGAGCGTTATATAATTTAACATGCCGGAGAATAATATACTTTCAATGGATGATCACCCACGTATCTTCCGTAAAAATCTCATGATTCCTTTCTCTCCGTCGATACGCGCACGCGATGATAAAATAACACATATTTCCAGCCTCGGTACATCCTATAATCCGCATTCTCTTTCTAAACTCTATAAAGAGGTCAATGATCCCTATCCTTACTCCCTTCGAGTCATCACGCTCTTATCTTTATATCTAGAGTTATATTATACTGCAATTGACATCCGTTTGTTTATACAATTTTCATTACGCGGGGACAACGTTCTTCTGGCCGGGCAAGTATCGTGATGAGTATTACGAAAGTGCAGTCTCGTGAAGATTTGACGACTGGGAACAACGGACTATTCATATCTACGTTCAGATAGACATAAAAATTCCGCAATAAGATGTTACATGTATTATATAGGATTCTTAATTATACCCCGTATCACTTACGCCCCCGATACTGATAATCTGTTCAAGTATATCACAAACTGTATATAACGCATAGTAAGAAAGGATCCTGCAGGTTTTCCAGTTAGTGAGAAGGCTAGCACAGGTACAATTCTAATTGATTAGAATCGTTTGTGCTTTCAGGTAAATGGAGTTTAACGATAATCCCCATCCGGAAGAACGTTGACCGTTATTATACCTAATACAAACATTGGTATTGGATTCGTTTGTTCTTTTTTTTCAATTTTTTCATCTATTAATTTTTCACGAAATCTACCCCAATTTCGTTTAGCTTAGGGCGGACATCGAACAAATACAACGACATAAACACGATCTGCCGAAAACTCAGCGAAATGCGACTTTTAAAAGAGTCTAGAACAGCGTAGGCACTTTCAGGAAAAACTCGGGCGACAACTGGACAGAAAACCGACGATGGACAGCAATTAATTTGAGTACTTGCTTACTGTTTGTTAGATTAAAAACCGTCGTCGATCTTTTGGGCTAGAGGAAACACGTTACTTACAGCGATCGAAGGATTCACCCTCCGCGATATCTGGTTTTTGGTTGCTAACTTCCGCGCTCTCGTCGTCTAATTTTTCTTACGTACCGCAAACAGCTAACTCCCATTTTTAAACACCCCGAGTTTCGTGAAGTAGTGTGAGATGAGATCTTTACTGTTTACACGACCGAGACAAATAGGGTTCCTGAAGAAATCCATTTTTCACTGAATGTTCGACAGTTTTGAATAACGACGATTTTACCACTGCGGAATGGTATGGGGAAGACTTAATCCAGTGAAAATTGAATTAGGAACCATAAATGACGAATATTTAACATGATTCCGTAGAATATGTCGTCACAAGCAAAAAAATACATTGACGAAATTTGTATGGAGCAGAGACTGCAGGCCAAAATAATGCGCTAGCGTATGATAACTACGTTCTTTCTCTCCTATTCACAACGCGTGATTAAATGCGCCTGATATTTGAACGTGCCGATATAGATTAAGCGCGTCTGCAAAAACAGCTGGCATGGTGTTCGGACAATAGAGAGTGAAAAATTAGAACGGAACGATTCAATGAGTCTGAAATAACGAATACACGACCGTTGAAATGAACGAACCCAGGCACCGCTACGAAAACAAAAGATCCCGCATTTCCAACTATCTCATACTGATCATCGTTTACTATTCCTTCTAAAACCCTTTAGGTACTTACGCGTTAAAACTGCTTACATTCTACTTTTGCCTACTGGGTAATTGCTTTTCGTTGACCATTTAATGATATCTAACGCCCCTATTTAATCGTACATTACGCGGTTATTAACGGGTATATATATACACATATGTATATATAATATATTACATTTTCGCCTTTGTCTGTCATTTCCCATTTTCTCTTCATTGTCAAAATATTTCATTTGTTTCTATTAAATTCGTACGCGAATTTCGATTTTGTATTGAATACCAGACTGTGCACGTGTTACGTTCCTGACGGAGGAAGCCTCACATCGAGAAAACACTTTTCGATTTTTATCCCTGACTCACTTTATCCTTAGTAATGCAATAGGCCATTTAAGAATACCATAATTCTGATTAATTCTTGCAGCTTCTCTGGACCTGACGTTAATTTGAATAGGATTTGCAGCACAGGTACATTGGAGACTAATAATTAAACAGAATAAATAAAAATTATAAATAAAATATAACAGTGATAAAAAAAATTCTATGCAAACATGGATACTATACCTCAAGTACCTACGTTATTGAATTAGCATATTAGTGGAATTTAGTGGATGCATTGATTGTAAATAATCTAATTTAACACGTTGCTCGACGCGAAAAATAAAAAGGCTGGCAATCTTTTGCAAGTGGAGTAAAACTAAAGAAAAATAAACGTTTTTTTTTGCTGAGAACGTGTCCGAGAAACTGTCCGTCTAAGACACAAAAAGGTATTGAAAGGGATTCCAGAAAAAGAAGTTTCTATCTTTAAATTTGCCGAACTGCAACACCTGAACC
Source organism: Cryptocheilus praepositus (assembly GCA_033815515.1). NCBI lineage: Eukaryota > Metazoa > Arthropoda > Insecta > Hymenoptera > Pompilidae > Cryptocheilus > Cryptocheilus praepositus. The sequence goes on from JAWWQZ010000296.1 coordinate 7,256,655, forward strand.
TAAATAAAGAAATAAACTTGCTCTAGTCGCTTTGTTGATTTGGAATACAAAGCCATTTTTGAAGGAACTCAGAAAATTACAAACCACATCCGAAAATTTGCAATGGTTCACGATATACGAGTGCGTCCAAAAATATCGTGTATATCGTAATATCGTATATATATATAATGTACGGCCTTCTCGTACCCTGAATTTTCACTTCACAGATGTATTTTACGAATTAACTCTCAGAATACCACTGATTCCTAACCGTCGCCAAGATTGATTGTGTTTATTCTTCTATCGTAATTTCAACTCGAATGTCATCATCGATTTACGGTCAGCGAAAACGAACGTATACATATGCACGACTGTAGATATACATAGATATAAACGCGTGATAAGAAAGCATACTCCGCGAACGGCGCGAGTGATCATCGTGCGTCAAATGAACTCGCGAAAGCGTCAAAGCGTCCTACCGAGCGAGTAAGTCTGCGCTCAAGCTTGCGACTATATCCAGTATCAATTTAGTTTAATGCTATTGCAAACGCGAAGGTAAAGCGTAACTTTTTTAATTACGTTCCAACAGTCAATTTTTTTTTCACCGAAACGTTACCGTATCATTCCACCTTACCGCGTAGCTTATATTTCGCGAAGCAACGATGTCTACGCAAGGATGACGAATGAAAGCGTCATTTTGAGATCAATGACATGACGGACCTATAGCCGACACTAAGGAGACAAGCACCAACCGACAGAATCTCTTCTACTCGTTTACGTCGATCGTTCAAAGCGCGCATGGTACTTGGCAGAATCCGCGTCGCTAACATTCCTTTCATCCCCTTCTCTCTCTTTGTCGTCATCGTGTAATTCCCTATATCAAAATGTACGCAGAAACGTATCGGCCGTGGAAAGTGTCGGTCGTCAGGTTTGTCCCTCATAAACGTTATGGAAATATCAAGTGGAACAAATTTGATCGTCTATCGCAACTTGTCGAAAAATCTTTAAGCTTCGGTAATTCCAAAAAGTCTTCCACTCGGTACGGTCACAGAGTTTCGAAGTACAAACGTTCGCTTCGGTCGCGGGATCGTTTGATCGCGCGAGACAAGGATGCGCGCACGGTAAGCTACGTACGTGCGTTCTCGCGAGTGACATCGGGTCGGAAATAAGCAAGATTGTGAAGCGTAAACGAGTACACGAGAGGAGGGGCGCGTTAAACAAGAGAGAAAGAGTAGAAAAGAAGCATGGCCGCGCATCCTCGCGGTCGTCCATCGGGTCCCGCAATAGTATTCCTCGACTTGGCACTGAACAACGGGGCTAGCAAGCGACGAAAGACGCCCCCAGCCCGATCATTGGATCGCATCAGAATAGGCCGAGCTTGGTCCTGAGGAACTCCTTTATGGGGACGTAGTACTGGTTCCTTAAGGCCACCATTTCCGGCGTCTTGCGGAGACTGTTGAACAGGCTCGTGTCCGTCTCGAACACAAGAACGATCACGATGAAGAGAACGGTGATCGTGAGCATGAACGCTGGGATGAAGAGCCTAACGATGCGCAAGCTCTTGTGCCTGAACTTGGCGTCAAAGCGACGGCCGTGCTGGTGGTGCTGCTGCTGCTGAAGGCAGAGCTTCGAGTTCTGAAGCTTCTGCATCTTCGGCACGGGCGTAACCGATCGACTGTGCGGCTTGCCGGACACGTCCAACAGCTGACTCTCTGACGACGAGTGGTCAAACGAGTCCCTGAAGTAGTAGTCGTTCTCACCCTCGTGCTGGCCGACTGCAACAGACACGCGGACACATTCTTTATCTCACTCGGACAACAGCACGGTTCCAACAGAGGGACCTTTCGGGCTAGTTGCGCTAAAGGCTTGTACGGGATTTAGCTGGAATGTGATCGCGGTGCGTCGGACATTCGCGGGGGTGCTGCGGTGTCCGGAATCAGCCGAGGAGGTATCGCACGTGACGGCGGCATTTCGGTAGGATTTGCAGAAATTAATGCCGCTTACCGCTATTTTCCGGCCAGCCCGTTGCGGCTAGCTTTGTCGAGTCGCTAATTGACTCGCTTCATTTGCTTCGAGCAACTTTCCGCCGAAATCCCACGGAAAGTACCTCCTTACCGCTGTTACGCTTTGCAACTTCCGAAGCGCTCTGTAGCGAGTGGCGCAGGAATTTTCCAGCTCGCTAGAGAACGTTTCGAGCATTTCCCGGGAGACGCCGTTTGCGCGTCGAATCCCTCAACGGTGCATCGAGCCGGTGAATGGCCGCGCGTTTCGGAAAATTCGCAGCTCGGCAAAGAGACAGGACGGATGTTTAGCCGTGAGGACGTCGAGCAGTGAACTTATCGGTAACAGGCACATACTCATGCTGACCGCAATATTATGCGAAACAGAAGGAAAAATGAAAAAGGAAGAATCGAAAGTACCGCGAAGAGTGGCGAGCGATGGCTGGAGGATGAGTAGAGCTCGAGTATGAGTACAAGAAGGGAGAAAGGAGAAGGGGCTATCGCTAGGCTGTCCGCGACTTGTCGACTCTGCGGCTGGTGAGAAGTGCGCTGCCTTGGACGACGCGCAGCGAAACTTACCTGTTCCACGTTCGCGACGTCTCGCGTGGTCTAGTCCGTTTCGCGAGTGATTAGCGTGGAGCGGCCTGGGCAAGAGGCAGCCGTTGACCGTCTTGGTCATTGTGCCAGCCGTGGTTTCTAGGTGCCGAGGCTCGGGCTGGCTTACCTGGGCCGCGCCTCCCACTCGGCAATCGACTGTCTTACCGGCGTGAGACGCGTCGATCGTGTCGATCGCGTCGTTCCTCGGCACTTGGCAGACACCGTTCGCGGCTCCCGTCTGGGCCGAGGCCGAGGCCGTTCTCGGCTTCCTCGAGGTCTTGATTATCAGCGCGGTCGACCTCACGACCATCGGGCTTTTGTCGAGGTCGCCTATGCGACGTTTCACCACGGTGGCAATGTCGCCGCTAGCCAGTTCCTCCGAGCCTATCACTATTCTCTGACTGTACAACGCCTGAGGCCGGCTCAGCGTGCTCTTGGGGAATTTCAGTTTTACTTTCGCACGGTTTGTGGTGGTTGTGGTGGTGGTGGTGGTGGTGGTGGAGGTGATGTGGGTGGCACTCATGGCATGCGTATCATTTTCGTCTACGGCTAAAAGAACAGAAAGAAAAGGAAAAAACAAATCAACGGTCTAAGAAGCCATAAGAAGCGGCGGCCTGTATGGGGCGGCGGTACGCGGTCATGAGTACAACGCATTCCCGTTGGGGCATCCCGTTCGGGCATCCCGTTGGGCCATCCCGTTGGCGGCCTGCCTATGCACATTCGCCGTTTACGTGCACACCTATCCGAACAGTCACTTGCATTTTACGCACTACGGCTGGCACTCGCTGCGAACGACTGGCCCGACGATCCATTACTAATATTAAAACAAACGACCGGAAAATACGCACGTTTACGGCCGAGCTGTTGGCCTATCGTAAAACGCACAAAGTCCACGCAACGGGCGATCGGAAATTTTGAGGATTGCCAGTCGTCCGCAGCGGGTCTGACGTCAATCAGGTTGAACATTGTACTTGCCGAGTGTCGCTACACGCGTTTGCTCTGTCTCTCTCTCTCTCTCTCTCTTTCACGCTTCTACAAGAGCGAATTGGCGCGTGTTACAATATGCCTCGCGCCCCGGCGGAGTTGCGCTCGGACGATCAAGGGCGATAGAAAGTCAGTATGAGAGAAAGAGAAAGACAGAGTGGACGGACATGCATAGGAAGAGAAAGAGAAACGGTGGTGTTGAGACGATCGAAGATATCGGATGCTCTCGAGCGTTGCGTCCGAAACTCGGCCGACGTGAACGAATTAGGGTCGATGTATACGGGGTGTATCGACACTGGCGCACTGCGGTGGACGATTGCTTCCTCGTAAACCGCCGGCGAGACGAGGACTCTTCGGAAACATTTATTTCATGTCCCGATCTAACCCCGTCGTGACGAATGTCGGAACGACGTTCATAGCTTTCCTGCTCGCCTTGGATCATCGGCGGAGCGATTGACCAACTCCCTTGCATCGTACCTGCGCATATCGCGTACAAAAAAGGAAACAAAAAGTACACGAAATATATTGCCCGCATAGCACCGAACAAACATGCAGCTACACATCCAAACCCAGCTTTCCGATATTTTTTCGAGGACCGCGAGCGTAGAGGCCGTGATGTCCGTCATTGAGCACGACGCCTTCTATCGACGAAACTTTGTCAGAAACATTGAACAATGTTGCACGCTCCGGGCTGTAAAGCTCCTTAAGCATCTTTCACGACCTCGGTGTTCTTAACAATTTCTGCACATTTGAAAACTTTCTTCGACCTACAGTCTATCAACACCAACCGGATTTCCATTAAGCGCTGAGCGTACCGTGCTTTTAGTTCGTACTGAGGGAATTCGTTTCAGTGGGTAGGTAATACGAAATATTGCCGTTCAAAAAATATTTGTAACTCTACACTCGATTTGACTGAGTGGAAGAACATTCGTTCTTTGACGTATATTCGCATGAGCTTTAAGATAGAGTTGAGTTTGCATCGAAAACCGTTTCGCTACAATCTTTCGTGAGCAATCCTGCGACCTCGTTAATCCTCGTTCCAGAGTCTTTCAGCCGATAAACGAAACGTCCATGCAACCAACGTGTGCGCAAACAACGCCAAGTACGATCCTGTGCATGCATTCTTCGTAAGATCGTCTTGAATCGCTGGGCTCGCTCGTTTAAAGACTGACCCCATGAAAAATTTCATTCATTTTATTACACCGCTAGAATAGATTCCTTGCAATAAAATGTCCATGTCGGCCCGTGGCCATTTTCTTCGTTAATGGCTGCCAACTGAAAAGTTACTTTTCAGAACCGCGCAAAGCTTTACGATATCCCATAAAGTCCAAGTAACGTTTGACTGATACGCCGGGTCCAGTGCTTTTCGGTCGAGGAAATGTGGGGTCCACAATGTCCATGAATGAAATGTCCAATTACAATGAGCGTACTGTTAACAGTCAACGTAATGACGAGCATATGCACACGACGGATCGCAGTCTTTGCGTAAACATGCTGTTACCAAACTTCAACCCTTTGTCGCAAACGTATACCATTTAGTGGCACCGAGCGGAACATTTAAACAAAACCCCAAGAACAGCCGCACAAGCGTGCGCGTTCAGTATGCACCTTTCGTGTACGTAGATGTGTGCATTGAGCGGTGACGCATGTTTGGTATTGCAAAACATTCGAAACCTCGAATGCATTAAAGCATGGGCCGGCAAACTGCAAAAAATGAAACTGAAAATACAACTGTCAGAGTTCAGGTACAACTTAGTTCTCGACTCCTATCATGAGTTGGCAAAATTTGCATTCGATGTCTTCAGTATCTTCGGACTTGTACATTTATGCGAGCAAATGTTTTCGTCAACTGGGTATCATCCCTTACATTAAAAACGACCAGTTACGCGTCGGACATATTGACACGTTCTCTGGAAATGTATCATTGCTGACATTGCTCGAAACCAACAAGAGCAATTTTTCCTGTGATTTTTTTTTCATTTTGTAACTATACGAGTAACAGTATAACAAGTTAAAATTGTTCTTACTCCGTTAATGACAAATATTTCCTTATATAAATATATCTGTAGGCCCCACACAATTTGTAAATTGTCACAGACAGATTTGAATGTTCCGTGTGAAAAGTTTGCCGACCCCCGCGCCAGGGCATGAAAGACGGATCTGCGTGTCACGCGCTCATATAAACGCCGAGGCAAATGAGAAGGTTAAACAATCGGGGATTATCCGGTGGACATGGGCGGAGGAATGACAGGGCGGACATTAACCAACCGTTGTTTCTCCTGGCGTGAATCTCTTGGTCCTCGGATACGGTCTCCAGGAGCGGCAAGGTATTGTCTGGACAATAGGGCGAGCTAAGCGGAACCCCCGCGCCGCCTTCCGACATCCCTGCACCGTCCAAACCCGCACTGTGACAACTACGCGGCAGGCTGGAGTAACCTGGAGAAAAAAAAGGTCGCATAAAAAATTCGTACAAAAAGTTCGTACAAAAAATTCGCCGATTAACTTCAACGGAACGACGGGCTAACCGAATGAACGGGCTTCCGTCCGCGTGTCGGTCCTAAGGGCGGAGGGAATGTTTGAACAGGCGCGAGACTCGCTTGAAAAACGAACGGACGTTGTTCGGGGACCGCGGCTTTTTAACCTTTTAGACGCGACAGCTGCAGCAGCGTGCCCAGGAGTCGGATTTGCAGGAGTTTCGGTCGGAGGATGGGGTCAATGTGAAAAATTCATGAATCTGACGATGCAAATTAAATCTCTTCCTACGCAGTTGGATGATTCGTTTTGAAACAAGAGTCGTTTCTCCGAATTACCCTTTACTCAACTACTCACATACCTACGGTCGACCAGATGACACGCTAGAAAAATGCACTTACGCTACGATCTTCGGTTCAGAAAGTAACGTTGAGTTAAATTTGTCAGTAAATTGAATGGAAGTTCGAACGTGCCATGCATGAGAGGCATTCTCAAGTGGAGTCTTCTAAGGAAAGACGGCTCTTTGGACGGGAAAAGATATTCATAGAGAAACGTGAGAGCGACTAACGTATTTCGACGAGATCCTGGCTGGGTGTGCTGGGGGTCGCCGGCACACTGCTCGCTTTCCTTCTGAGGCAGGTCGTCTGGCAGCGTTGTATCGGCGGCTCTTCCTTTCGAAGTGGACCCATTTCCTCCAGCACCTCCTTCTCCGTTCTCCCCGTGTACTTGAATTTCGTACCCCAGGAGAAGATGGACCCACCGCTTACGACTGGCGCGTCCGACGCTCGAGGCAAGCTGAAACGTGGTGCGATACGAGTTATCGCTCAGTTCGTCGAGCCCAATATAGAAGTTAACCCCTTGCACTCAACAGTCACCTCTGAGGGGACGCAAAGGGATTGCATGTTATTTATAAACGTAAAACTTGTTCGTATAATTGTCCCCTTAAGATATTTCCGATTCATTACAAGTAGAAGCAATGAAGCAAATCGGAAATCTCCGTCCCATTTAAAATGTATCAAATGGTCAATCAAATGAGAGGCGAATTCCAGTAGCTGCGAGAATTTCCCCCTACGTCATATTCAGACAATCGACTGTACGAAAAATGATATATTTTTCGTACGCGATACTTGTTCAGCCAAACTCGCAATGCATATTCATGATTATTTTGAACGTTGTCACGCCTTAGTAAGTACTATGGTCGAGTCGTATTAAAAGGATCTTTTATCTATCTGGTCTTCCCATCGCCGTTATTGCGCCTAAACACAACTCAATAAACTTTCGTGCAAAAGTTCCATTTGAATGGAGTAATCGTTCTGGAAGCTTTTTAATCGAAACGATGCCCTCTTCGCTACTTCGTGAAGAAACATGTCCAAGTGCAAAGGGTTAAAGTAACTCGCTCGACAGACCCTCAGCGGTTAAGCCCTTGCGACAGGGACGAGTGGTTTTGCTTTGCGGTCCGCGTTACGCGCTGTTACCGCGCAAGAGGCATGACAAAATATCGATGAGAGTCACGAGACGTAATATAGGGAGACACTGCGTTTTCTCCTTGATGTCCCGTAATTATTACTCGCTTTCGTGGAAGAACCGCTTACGGGAGAGCGACGCTGATGAAACGGTCGACCCGGTGCACGTTTCCTATTACCCACGCTCGAGCGTTTCATTTAGTAAATGCACCGGGCCACGTAATGTTCGCCGTTTTAGTCAATTAATAAGCACGGCCTGTGGCGTGCGCGATTAATTGAATGCGCCGCTAGACGTTGCGCGCATCGAAATAAAATTACGCTGCGCGGTAAAAAATTGTTTAACGGGCGACAATGTGACCGTGCGTTTATCGGAGGAGCGACAGAGGAACGCGGAAGAAGGAACCGATAGGGTAGGCGCGGAAAAAATAACACGACAAGCAAAAAGAAAGTTGCGGTAAAAGTAGCGCTGCCCAAGAACGTATTGGTTTTCTTAAAATAGGGTAGACCGTTACTCAAGAACGTCGATTCCTTCTTTGGATAAAACGTCCGCGGTTGAAGGATACGAGGCAGGCTACTTTGAAAACTGCAATATCTCGCTTTCTACCCTCGCATCTTCGCCGGGCGGCGACGCTTTGGTCGCCGCGAAGAAAAACACGGGACCGTTCGCAGTCAAGGAGACTCCCTTTGTCTCGGCAAATATTTGAACATCCATGAACAGTACACCAATTAAACCTTCAGCGCGGACTTTTGAAAGATACCCCGCCGTACACGACGATATATGACCTAATGCTGACTGCTTAAATATTTACGCGAACGTTAATACAGCGCACATAAAATACATTATCTAGTAATGCGAACCCACGTCATTGTCCGACTCCAAATTGATATACTGCTGCACGTACCTAATTTTGTTGAAGAATATACATTTGTACGATATTGTACACCGAAGCAGAACGTATGTCGAATCGACCAGTGAAAGGTAGATGCGACAAAGCATTTTCGCGTTTCAAAGTGACAGAGATGTCGATACAGTGTAAACCGTACAGTTAATCGGTATTGGATTAATCCATTTTGTAACGAAACATTCGCCCTTTCATGGAGTCCCGGTTGCCACATAGCGAACGATTTGGGAAAAAGACAAGCGCGATGTCATTCCCCGTATACGAGAAACAGGGTCAATGTACTGGCAAACATTTGACCGAGCGGGAACAGTTTGCGAATTACTGTTATTACCGAGCGATTCTCGACAGTTTCGGCAATAATTCTAATTTACGGATGGCCCTTCGTCGTTTCCAGTGGTGGCCGTCCTCTGTACATACCTGCACTGACGGTCAAATAATAATTCCCGCGTTTGTCGGTAGTGTCGCACGTGAATTCGTAATAATGCAAATGAACAGTCGTTCTATTTTCGAACCAATATACAGGGGAGTGTAAAAAGGTGGAAGCGAAAGACGCGTATCAATAATTGACGACTAGCGATATTTTCCTTTCACGATTCCTTACTACGTTTTTTCCAGGACGGATCGAAAGAGTGATATTTTTTTAAAGCACTGCACAGATAGAAGTACCGTCCATAAAATATCAGGGTGATGTTATTATTCCTCCGTCATGGCGTTCTGACGAGTAGCTCTCGACGCATTCTCTCCGAAGAATTCCAGCTTCTGCACTTGGCAAGCAAGATACGACCTTACATACACGACGCAATGCTCGCGGTCAATGAATTTGGACCAAGAGTCGGACGCATGCTCTCTACGTATGAAATTTTCTCCTTTTCGTCATCTGCTACACTTTCATCCGCCTAACATATTTTATAATACGTCAGTTCTGCGCTCTACTCCATCGACCTCGGAAATTTATCGGCATAGCATACGAACAGGTCAATTGAAGCCCTCGGCGAAGGTTTATGCCCTGTAAACGAGAAGAGAGTCGGCGGGGTGGTAGGTGGTGGTTGATAAAAAATTGCAAGCATCGAGGACTGCCGCCACCACCTCGCCCACCCCGGCTCGGGCGTGGGTGGAGTGGAAAATTTATGCGGGCATAAATTTCACCGGCCAGAAACGAACGGAAGAACGTTCTTGCGATCAAACTGAAAGCACCCACTGGCGCCAGAAATATTAACCCCGTCGAATTCAAAGGAGTGCGCGCGCACTCGCACGCTGACATATCATTCCATTTTCATGCACCGCATACGCTGATCAGACGACACGACACTCAAGCTTATCGAAAAATCTCGTATCATCGCGTACGCGAGTCGACAGCGAATTTCCTCAGTGACAGCGATAATTAACACTAGGTTTACGGGACGCGTTATTTTCAAGCATTCCGATTTTCTCAACGAAAGTAACAGAACCTGTTTACATTTCTCTTCTATAATATTATTTGCGCCGACTTTTATCCATTCAACAAGACTAATATATATATCCAAATTGATATTTTTCCGAGCCTTCTAATCTCCAAGTTCTTTGTGTGTCCCGGTCTCTATAAATGCGCATCGGAAGAAAAAACGAATCTCACTAGTTCAGTTGCTCTCATGGCATGAAGACACCTTAGAAGTTTCATGTTTTTCTTGGTTTTGTGCGTTGATAAAGAAAGTACAGAACAGTAGTCTGTTTAACACGTTGACTGCCAAGCGTATTTTACTATATTAGAACGGCGATGATATGAAATACTACAGCGTACGACTAAATTATGCAAAATGTAAATAATGTGCAGGTATTGGAGACTAAAGGATCGCATCACTATTCTAACAACTGCATTTATAAAATAATAATTGCTACCCCTTGTGAATATTTTGGATCTTCACTAAAATCTCTTGCGTCGGTCACCGGTGACTACCGTGGCAGTCAAAGTGTTAAGAAACTCGCAGGTTTCGTTTATGTGTCAATTCGACGTAGATCTGTAGAAATATATGTGATACATGTGAAAACATGTCCTATTTCTGTTAGAAAGGGTGGTAAATCTGTGGGTCGCTAATGCGTAGAAATAGGGAGGTCCCGGCGACATATGTCGCGTTTTTACTTGGCACAGTAGAAGAAGCGCGCGCCAGTGCGGACACGCACGCGTGTTAACGAGCAATACGATTCGTGCAGCAACACGTGCGCATCTGCAATCGCGTTCATCTCGTGTTCTGACATACTCGCAACTGTTCCTTCCTCGTTTGGATGACGGCCAAATCACCGGCGGCGAGACAAAAGGCGTCGCTTGCTCACAACAGGTCATTTTTTGGTGGACGAAATGCTTTCCGCAGACTCCCGTGGCCCTGACATATCTCGCGGAACCGGACTTAGCGTCTTTTCTTTGCCCCGTTCGCTCCGCTGATCTGATTACCTCTCGGAGCCGCGTCTGAATTTATGTTCCCATGCGTGCCCTGCTTCGCATCCTCTCCGCTACACCCTGGCATTTAAAATTGGAATTCAATCCGATGCGACTTTCCTCTTTAATCGAACTACCCGTGACACGGTTATTGAAACCTACATTTTTTGTAATTGCCAGAAGGTCGGAATATTATCTGATAGTTTATTTTCGTGTTTTATCATTCAAAATTGGATAGCGACGTGATTGTCGAGGCGATTTAATAAAAATGGAATTTATATGTGTCTTTGTGTTAGACATCCTACGTAATTCATTTTAATTAAAAAATTCTGTCTGTCATATACCTATATATGTCACCAAATAATATTGTACACCTATACCTATTTCTCCGTAAATATGGTGGTAAAAGCTACAGGGCTAGAAACTAGAAATTGACTACAGATGACGTCCCACTCTGCTAGTTCTGTTTACCTCGCCGTTCCAATCAACAAATATTGTACGTCCATTTAATTTGTACGGTCCATTGGGTTCTTCTGGCCGTCCGATAGTACGACCTACCGTCGTTTCACGACCAATGGACTAGAGATCTCCGTAATGAACGAAAGCAGCATTTTATATAAAAGACGCGCCACGTCATGCTTTTCCAGCAACCGCCTCAAAACTTTTAATAGAAGCGCAGCATGTCACCGAGTCGCTAGTCAAGATTTCTTGTGACGTACCGGTAACCCGCAGAAATACGTTGGTCGCGAAAATGGATAAAAAACGAAAACGTATCAGTTTCAATTCCCTCGTCGGACATCCAGTTTGATTCGAGTCTTACTCCTGCGACCAGTCCGGTTCCCGTTACTCGGATATCCGGAAAACGAGTAAAACGTAGAGACGCGCGAGACACAGACGCGAATGCATGGGCGCAAGCGGAAAACAGACGTAGAGAGGAAGCGAGCACCAGGACGCGACGTGACACTCCAATTCAATTTTCATACGTACCAGCGCACACTTTCATCGAGTGCACCGTCTATAATCGAGAACGTCAATCACTGGCTCGATGTAGACGAACCGACTCGCCATTACGAGGGGCAGTCCCTACGTCCACCACCGAATTCTTCCATTTGCACAGGAAATATTCCGTCGTGGACGTCCGAGTCGTGCGGAAAGTTGGCCATCCAGGAGACGCCGAGCCCGACCAGATATGCAATTACTATCCTAGACGTCCGACGCGAGCTATTGTTTGTTCATAAATCTTCCCGGCGTGAAGATAGAGATGTTATGTCTGGCTGTGACGTTTACAATTATTTTATGACACGACGGAACTATTTGTCCAGCAGAATTGTGCATCTGAGAATTGGGAGCGAATGGGGCGAGAATGGATATATACGAAAATACTGTGAATAAAGTAATTTGAGGGTTTCTCTACGTATATTTTGTTCCATTTCACCATTTGGGGTAACTGCAAATATCGAATGCGGCCGATCGTTGGGTTATATGAAAGTTGGATATCTGAATATGCTATGTAACTGGAATTCAGAGTGCATGGAAGTTACATATGTGAAGCACACCATTACGTGTATGTGGAGTATTGCTTGAATAGTACATGGAACAACGCCCGCCAAGATGTCTCATTCTAGATCGTCCCATTGCGTCGTCATATCTTAACAATGCGATGTAATTAAAAGTTATAAAATGCCGTGGAAAGACAAAATTCAATCTATGTAGAAGATACGTTCCCATTGATGATAGGAGCTGTCACAATTAAACATGTGAATGAAGAGAGAATCTTTAAATAAGTATGTTTTCCTAAGTTTCACCCAGTATAACACGAATATCCCCGATATACAGCAGTGTTACTAAAATTTAATTGGTACGAGAAATTAATGACGTGGTTAATTCTTCAGAAAATTACGCGCAACGGAGCAGTATCAAATATACCTACGCCCTCAACGCCGCAATCATCGATTGAACACGGCTTTTCGAGCGGAATAAAAAATACGGATCGCGTTTCATGATGCGTGATGAACGAACAGCAGAGCCAGTTAATTGGAAAAACGATCGTCCGTTTAATATAAATTGTGGCCGCTAGTACGCATACATGGATACTTCACTAAAATTTTATTTCGAATTGAAAATAACCAGAAAATTAATGAAACAGTGAGTTATGTTCACTAGAGAAAAACAATAAAATCTTAAGGTATATCCCTTGCTACTTTGGCAAAAAATTAACGTTCCCTGACTTGTTTGCCCGTTTAGTATATCGGCGGGAAAGAAAAAGTTTTAATCGTTCCGTAGTTATAGCTACATTTAGGCGAACAATGGTAAACAATTACCTCCGCAATGGGCAAAAAAAGTAAATGTTCTCTGTAATATTTCACCGAAATAATGCCAAAAAAATGTGTTCGATAATAGGTCGTCCGCAAGTCGTCTATAGTCGCAAGTTCTCCGTCGGTACTAGTCGCATCGATATGTCAAAGCATGCTTATGAGGTCGGTGTTACGCAGTGACTGGAGGTATCTAATTAAACGGGCGCATATATCGGCGTCGGTCGGTGGGTCGGTCGGTCGGTCGAACAATACCAAGCGCCAGCACAGACGAAAATCGAACCGTGCCTATCGATGCGTATCAGACACAGTAATGAACCTCATGAGAGCCGGTCAACGGGTGATGCGCTCAATATATGCTACTACAGAGATAGTTTAAAGCTCTAGAACCGCTGTAGGGCCTCTCTAGGACGAGATGACGTATGATCGGCTAACGTAGCTACTCGTCGCCGGATTAATTGACTTGCGCAGACCACCTACGTGGAATATACGGCGCAGCATATTAATGCCAAGAAATGCCTGAGAGTTACTTTTGCACGTACGCACTTCTTATCTGTATGTTTATCTTATACTGATTTTGACGCAGCAAAAATATGCTTTACTACATTTCACCGTTATTCTCTTAGTAGATTTAACTTGATTGCAATTAGACCTCTGTGATAATACCTTGAATCATTTTTGTCTGTTATGGTTGAATGGTTTTATTTGGTCTTGTAGAAGCTTTTATCCGGGCCAAGTTGAGGTTAATCTTATTAATTGAATTGAAACATCCGGACTTTCGCCGGGTAAAAGCTTCTGCAAGCCCAGATCAAATCATTCAACCATAAGGAAAAATGATTCAACCTGCTCTTAGTAGATGAGTATTACCGCACGCAAATGAAAGGGTGTCTCGAAGAAACTAGCTGTTCATGGATACACATCGCAGTAACACTGCGATACCCTATATACGCGAGACGCAAAAATGTGAATGTGGAGAAACTATTTATCCTTAATTGCATAGAGGGTCTGGGAGACTAGATAGATTGACTTTGTAGACATTTGCTCAGGCAGCCGAGAAACGTGTACACTTGGACGAGGCATCGACTTATCGCGAGTTACGTACACACCACGTGCCAAATGTTGGAAACAGCCGTGCCTTCATTCAGGAACAGTACAATAAGATCCCACGCGTACCGGCGAGTTTAATACGATACGTTCAGTAGCAAAAGTTCGACACTCCGTTAATTACACCAACAATCACGTCTATGCTAATATATACAGAAACTGTACGCACAGTGCGGAATTTCAGCTCGCCTAATACAGCTCTAAACGTGTGCGCACGTACGTACTATTTTTGCGTAAACGCACGTAAAGCCCTATCAAACAGGTAAACGTGTCTGAAGTATCTAGACGGCAGTTAAGAATAATTAAGAAAAATTCGTATAAACTAGATAAACGTCCATGGACTCGTTTGCGGTCAACGAACAGATAGCAACTCAGTATTAATCGAATCGTTCCGATGGTTGCCTGTAGTTGAAGTGGATTGAACATATCGGTCTATAAGAAATATCAACTAGTGTCATTGCGCCACTTACGGAATACCGCGTTATCAAATGTTGCACTCCACCATTATCAACGTCCGTTATCGATGCAATGCAACGAACAAGAGTCCATAGACGCCCATTTTAGCGTGATTAGATACACTACTCTAATTGGCAATGTGCATATGCATCGGTAGATGCACACAGTACACGTATCGAACACACACGAAGCTCTCTACTCTAGATGAAGACAATGTGTTCGATAGACGTCTGTCGCACCCTGCCCACCTCTTTAGTGCCACAACCGCGGTATACTTCCTCTTTATCTTGCATTATTGTAATTCACTCTGGCACGTGCCTTATCGAAACAACCGCGCTAGCTAGAGTCAAAATTCGAGTAATATACGTTTTCCCCGGAGCTATCAGATGTAAAAAGGCAAACGGCATTTCGCACGTGCTTTTATCTGAAACAACTGGAGAGAAATATTCGTTTACGTGGAGAACTCGTATGTCTCTACTAAATGAATGAGTGAACGAGCGAGTGCACGATCGAACGAGATGAGTCTTGTGTTCCTAAAGTTGAAGCTCTTTCGGTGGGCAGGTATATCGCGTATAGACGACAAATAGGCGTCTAGCGCGACGTATGAGAAAATGTATGCGGGTGTACTCACGTGAAAAACAGCATTTGCTCAATGGCGCATCTCCATACGTGGCGGCAGTTCGAGCCCGTGGGACACTTAAATCCGACGGTGTGCTTTTTCTGAAAATTGCGGCAGACAACACTGTTCCAGAACTCGTCTACTCTATATAAACGTGTATGTGTATGTCCGTATGTAGGTAAGTGCCTGTCATGGCACAATGCTTCTGCAGACTATACACACTATGCACGACTAACGATCAAAAACTGCGTGCGCGTTTAAACGCAAACAATGCAACCTAAAGATGTGGTTTATCTAATTGTGTTGTTACGCCGTAAAGATGTATGGAACAAGACAGAGACAGTGAGAGAAAATACCACTCGATATCATAAAGATGTCATTATTATTGCTGATGAGAGGAGTTTTGGAAAATTTGTAAATATTTGATTTTAAATAAGAGAGCAGCGGAAAATATACTATTCCGAAAACGTCCACGCAGCATGGGCTAAAGGTATACATTTGCAATCCCGGAAATGGCGAGCTGCTAATTGCACCCAAGTTTGCGACGCCGTTTCTAATTCAGCTGCAGTGGACAATCGCGGAAGCTTAAAACCGCCCGCATCCTCTTTTATGTTCAATTTCGTCGGCCCAATATTCCGGCAACCGCAGTCCCTGCCTATCGTAACGATTTGTTTCGACGTAGCAAATTGAAATCTTCTTGAAACAGGCGAGCGATTTACACAAAAATTTAAATATTTTCATCAGCGGCACGGATCGGATAGGGGTTCAACATTGATATGCCTTTGTCTTTAAGCTTGCCCTCGTCAAAGTAAACAAAAGGCATTCCCATCGAGAAATTCCCCGGTCGTTTGATTCTTATAGATGCTTTCTGTCTGCAAAACTGTCTGACAAATAACTAATTCCACGATCAATGAAATTATCTAAGTCGAACACAATAAATTCAAATTAAGACGGCGAGAGTGGAAAGGAAGCAAAACGACGATGAAAGAGCTTTAAGAAAGCACTTGTCTGGCTGAGGCCAAACTTTATACCGAATGTATAAATGTTAACCACGTGGACGCTTGTGCCTCTTGAGGCCGCTGAGAATGAGCAAAGCGAAGCGGTAAACCTGCTACAACTGGTGGAATTAATGAATGGTCCGGTGATACTTTTTTCGGACAAGCGCGGACGAGACACAATGCGCACAACGGAAAGTGACATTTCGGCTATTTTACGCGCGCGGGCACAGCGGATGCTGGCTTCGTTTACTTTTGTCATTTAGCGTCGACGAAGGAGCATTAACTTCCCCCGCCGCTTTTATTATATATTTACCGCGCACGCGGACCGGCACAATTTAATTCCCGCTGTTTTGTCCCTCGGAATTTTCTCCGGCGTCCAGGACGTCGCGGTAAAGAACGGTGCAAAGCGAGTTATATTAATGTTAGATATAAGACGACAAACAGGAATTACGCGGGCGGAGGAGAAAATCTGAAATTCTAGGCCGGCGGACGAGTGCAAAAATCTGCATTACGAAACAGCCGCTAACCCTGAGCTCCATCGGTAGAGGAACGAAACCGCGCCACTAATCTCCCTTGCAGATTATTCATGGAAAAGCGTTTCTTTCCTCGTCCACTCCTCGACCCGGCCACGGAGGTCACGATCTCATTAATTCTTATTGAGGACGTGCAAACAGCGGTCATGAGGAAAATTTCATTGTGACCAATTATTTCACCTGCTGTTCGTTATCAGAAATAGAAGACAAAGTGTATAGAAGCCTCCAATATTTTTTTCCGGAAATGTAAAACCCATAGAACAAATTGATACTTTCTCCGTCTGTATGTGATCTAAGTACGAAAATCTGTATGAAAACTTTAGTCCTGTGATAAGGGCATGCATTCGGTATATCATTTGGTTGCAAATGAACGAAGACGCGTGAGAGCGACAGATGTGGATGGTATTCAATGAATGTATCAATTTTAACGTTTCGTGAGCGAAAGTCATGAAACTTAACGCATATTGGCTATCCATTATACCGCCTCCTTAATAACTCAGTGCGGAATCTCTAGTGACTAAGAATTTCACAACTAAGCGCCAAACGATGAAGCACAATCAATATTCAAAGTAAACATCCGAAAACTTTCTATTTGTAGGACGACATTGTAATAATTTATGGTAAACCCCAATATTCACATCAACCATACTAGACATTTTACAGATACGCGCCTACACATTTGGTCGGCATTGTTTTACAAGCATCGGCGTTGAAAGTGCGCAAATGACTATAGAAACGAGTATCGATGTGCTTTCCAGCCAACAAAGTATCGACATCCGCTCAGCGCCAATATATTTTACCACAGGCCAAAATTTTCGAACAACTTCGCCGAACACAGGTTCACTCGGAACGCTTCGACTATAAAACCTCCACTAACCAGCCAAAAACGTGCATATATGCCTCATTAAAATCACCTATAAAAATAACGTACGACCACTCACGGAAAATAATTGGCCAAACGATCATTTTGCTTTCCGCTAAATTAGTAGAGAGCAATGCGCTCCCAACGCAGGCGACACGTATCGACCGGTGGAACATCAAAGTTTCCGAACGCTGGCAGCGGACACCTTGCACATTGTACACGCGAAGCTACTTGATTTACTCCCCAACTCTATCTCTCGCTTTCTCTCGCTTTCTCTCTCTCTCTCTCACTCTCTCTCTCTCTCGCTGTCTCTCTCGTTCCATTGAAACACGCATCACTGCGGCTCTAAATCACTGGCCTCTAACGACTGCATGATTATTCACGACGATCAGTATGTATATTCCCAAGAATCGGACTACCCAAGTTCTCAACTCGGGATCGGAACTAGTATCGTATTCTCGACTACCTACGAGACAGTAACAGTACGTGCAGTATCTACGGAACGACTCACCTTCGTCCTCAGGTCCTGCAGCAAGGTGAGCAGTGGAAAATAATGGGATTACCGGTCGTGTAACAATATCGCGTCGGCGCTGAGGCTAACGCGTTGCACGTATATCGTGTCTAAGCAAACGTGGACCCTGCACGTGCCATTTTTGCATATCTTTTCTTTGTAGATTGTCCTATGGCCAACAGGTCTTCGAAATTGCGAATAGAAGATTAGACGCATACACGGAGAATGCATGTAACGGGACATGATGATCGCAAGAATCTCTTAAGATCTCTCGCGTCTTTAACAAGTGTCCCAGGAAAAATTTGTTACGCCGACAGTAGAAATGTTTGCCTGAGTTCTGGTATACTAGTTACGGTCGAATATATAATAAGAAGTTACGACAAAATTATAAGTTTCCCAAAGTTTCAACAGGAAATGTACCTTCTTTTAAAGGAAAAATAACTTGAGATGAAGTCTGATACTGTAGTCGTCATAATTTGGCATAGTTCGCTTAAATAACAAAAACAATAGCGAAATAAACATTTTTCTAAGACAATTTAAAAATCTTTCGACATCACTACCATTCGTTCAGCTCAATCCAACCACGGATAATACGAATTTACACTATTCTGTCGCCCGTATCCTGCCGCTACATTTGAAGAGATCTATCACTGAGATAAAAGTCCGAAACGCTTCGGTTTGTTCACCTGGTGTACGACTACTCGCTCGCGCAGTTTCTTTAACTCGTGAAAAGCGAAACATGAGAATAAGCGCGTAAAGCGCCTACTGATCATTGAGATGAAAATCTGAAATCCTTCGATTTGTTCACTCCGTGTACACTCAGTTGCTCACGCGTGTTCTTTAACTCACGAAAAGCGATACAGGAGAATACACGTGTGGCGGAGGTATTGATCGCAGTGGACCTCCTGTATCACTGTCCCTAAAACGGGCAGGGTCCAGTTTGCTTAGACAAGCTACACAGTTCGCACATGGAATCGCACGTATCGACGCACATGGTGCGCTTTCAACTGACTGACGTCGACGGTCGCGAACGCGTAGGCAACGTCGTGCGTGTTGCGCTACAACGAGATCGTACGATGGACTTTCGTTTTCTGTAATTAGCCGCGTTACCTTTAGTCGGCGCTCCCGGGGCGTATAATTAATTGAGAGGGATTACGATGTCGACGGGCGGGTCGGGAATAAGTTCCGCGGAGAAATTGAGTTTGCGCCCGCGAGAGAGGTTCTTTCAACGCCTGCCGTCGACGTTGTTCTTCCAGCATTCAGACGAAGAGGCCAACTCGCGGCCGACGTTTCTCCTCGCTTTCAGGATTCCGGCACGGCTAAGTTTGATAGAGTAATTGGGTTCGGGGCACAGCCGTTTTGATTTGCCGTGTAATTTTATTACGACGGTCTCGCTTGACGGATGGACTGGATGTCGGCGTGGACCATGCGTGGAGAGGAAATCGTTTGTCATTTTCGCGCGACGGCGTTTCACACGTGAATACTAGACGAATGTCCGGTTAAATGGCGAACATCGATTTTAATGGAATCCTCTTTTCACGCGTTAGAAACTGAGGCGCGCGATATGAAAGAATGGCGTGCGGTACGATTGCAAGCATTTCCGCGCGGGCATTTTGTCGATACCGAGTACGTAATCCAGTTAGACTGACGCGGTGACTATTGGATTACTGTTAATCGAGAAACCCTTTCTCTGCCTGATATCGCCGACGATCACCATCGGGGGTCTTAAGGTAGAGGAAAGCAAAATAAAACATAACCGTCAATGACAGAGACCGAAATGAAAAAAAATTATTATCTCGATTGTTGACATTGAATTCTGCGCATAGCCCTGTTAAACATAGATATATTCGTTGTTCAACTCGCATCCGATAAAGCTATAGAGAAGCGGTGATTAAAAATATTATTATGTAACATAAAACTAACATCAACATGTGTAACATCTTTTAAAAAATAGAAACTTCTAATTTCTATTTATTGAAGACGCGCCCGGCCTTCTAAGGTATTAAAAAACGCAATATGAGGAGAACCGTGGAATTTGTAATCCTATAAATCGTGGCCGGTTTGCCAGGTCGAGGTTAATATATCGATCATGTCACGGAAATGGTCAAAGCCGTTACTACTGCCATTATCGTTGCGTTTATCGCCGTAATTCTGGTCCATCGTGCGATCTCTGCGTTTTGGGGGCAGTACGAAAGCTCATGCGGAAGATGCTCGTCGCGAAAAGTGGGTCAACGACAGCGAATCACGTATAATTTCGTCAGAAGGACTACGACGTTACTTAAAATCCGGCTTCCCTTCATTTTTCGCGCGAAGGCAAACTAATCTTCGCTACCATTAACTGGTCCACGCTCGCGCTGATTTAGAGGACCCAGTTTCATTTCACGGTCGGTGTACGCGATTTTCCGCAAGTCACCCGCAAATCCTTAAACTCTTGTTACGAAATATATACCGCTGTAATGCTAAAAGTAATGCACAGTAATGTGCAGTAAGACAAATGTACTTTTGTTAAGTTTCCGAATCACTAAAAATAGAAATGAAGCGATAGTTCCCCTAATATCCTCACCTCGTTTATCGTGAGATGCACGATAAACATTTTGCCTTCATAGTTGATCTTCTGAACCTCCGGCCAGCGGAAATGGTGCGTCTTCCGCGATCCTTGAAACGTCAGGATTCCACAATGGTTGATACCGAGATACAGCTGAGTACCCTTGTGGTCCTGGAATTTATTCACACAATGTTAGAATATTTCAAAGGGGAAGTCGGTAGAAACAGGTTCGCAACAAATTGCTGCGGAGTTGTAACCATAGCTAGGAAATTACCTACAAGGCATATTAAATCTTCAAAATGATGTCAATAAGTTTGATAATGAACACATGAAAACATTATTAATAAGTCAGTGAAACTTTGTCGAAATGCCTTGCGTCGGTTAATATAAGAGATCCTGTACGGTCAGGCGTTGACTTAAACTACTTGATGCCTACGCCACATATGCCCTTTTACAGTAAAGCCACTGAACCGAGTAAAATAATCTGTCCTTTACGGTGGTCTTTTTTTACTAAACGCCCTTATATTTTTTGTGTAGATTATACTTTATCATTGAAACATAAAAGCAAAAAACCTACATATAGGCCTGTAGACAGAAACTCTACTAATATTATTGCACTGACATTTCATCCATTTGATATTTATGTGCAATTCTCGGAGTAACCAGGTAGTTTAAATGGATTAAAGTAATCAATGCATTAAATTGCGCTGCCTTCTCGTGTAACTGCGTACAGACCTTCTATAATGTAACTCCACTATAAATAAAGGCACAAGCTCTTTAGCCCGTGCCTTTATCTTTTCGAACCTCTCTCTCTTTCTCTCCCTCTAAATATCTTTTTATTTCCGTTTGGTTCAAACGGAACGGAGAAAATTACACGTTTTCCTAGTTAGTGAGGAAATTCCTTGATAATGATGTGATTGTCGCCACGATTAGTAAATCAATGCTCATATTGTACTCACACATTTCTTCATATACTTTGTGTAACAGTACAAACAGTACGTAGAATCTGGACGAAATGTGATTCTCAGCGAATTACTTTATTCTGAAAAAGCTCCGACTCAAACAAGATACGTGGTTGTCGAACAGCGAATGGAAAAATGTGAACCACTTTATTTCCATTGCGCTAAACCGCTTGTGTGGTCTTCGTTCGGTGCGACAATACCGGATTTCACGGCAATTTTTATATAGCTCGTATTACTCAGCTAGATTGAGGTCAGCGGTGATTTTTAATGTACACAGTGGTGCGACTTTTAGATCCTGTGTAACACAAAATTCAGGTATACGTCGTTGGCCGGTGCGGATGATATTTGTTTGCAGCACGAAAGATAACTCGAAGCATTTTGGTACTGACTCGTTAACGAGGCAGAGATAGCTGCGTCAGAATTAACGACCCATATTTTATACGCGATAGAAATGCATTATAATTGCGAGCGTATGAATGTTAATCGCTATATTTCCGCTGTATCGATGCATTTGATAGTGATAAAGGGGAAAGTCCATAAGCCGCTTGTTTTTGAGTGCATTTCAAGCAATTAAAAGGTATCGCAAGTAATTCTGCTCGTAAAAACCCACAGTTTAAAGTTGTCGCCAACAAAATAAAGTTCAGCAATGAACACTTCTTAAACTTCCCGTTTATTCAAATTTAGGGCATATTTTGCCTGTTCTTCGCTGCATCTCCGAAATTATCACAATTTGTTGCTGTGATTAACGACCAGTAAAAAATATTATAGAAATTGTTAAGGAAAGTGGGACGAGAGACGATAAATGGGCTGTTCCGGAGCACCTCACATTTTACATACGCTACGAAGTTGCTGAGCATTTTAAGTGGCAGACTCGGAGATTGAAATTTACTAAACCGCATTTACTAGCAGTTAATAGACGACTCGTGTTTTTGACAGTTCCATTCTTAGATTTTTACGTCCCTGTAGGAAGGAAAAATGTAACTGGCAGTCAACCGTTACGTAACTAGATGGACGCGGAAGCCAACGTGCGTGTCTTTATATTGATTTTCTTCAGGTGATTCGACACACTAAACTCGCTAATTGTGAAGGTCATGCGTGCCAGTACGCAATATTTTATTAAACCGATACTATTACTTAATAGCCCCTTTTGGTATTTGCAGACCATAATTATTACACGCACATTCGAACCGACAGTGTACACCCTTACCCCTACCTATTATTCACTTGATCAATAACTTATCTACAAAAGTACTGTCACGATATACGCAGGTATTTATACGTTCAAAATAAAAATCTATCTCATAATCGTTTGCTTCGGTAATTCAGTAATATTTGATCACATTTAGCAATTTTAAGAACGGGAGCCATATGAAACACGGATGAAGAGAAGAGATCGTTTCGTCAATAAACTTTGATATATCGATGATCTCAAGGTACACGAAAACAAGTAGAATGCAAGCTTGACGACAACACATTTCCAAGAAATACGGGCAACCGGATTTGTAAAACATTACTGACAGCGATCTGAAAATACATATGACTTTATCTGTTGTCCGTGATTATAATAATAAATGAAATACGCGAAATGTCTCGTAAGCAATCGACCGTATTCCTGTTCAGTCATAATGTTAAGATCATTACCGCTCCGTTAAGGTCTACCATTTAAAAGTTTACTCCGACGGGGAATTAATCGTTAAACCGAAGGAAGTTATGAGCTCATCGCGAGTTTCGCGTTAGGAGCGTATCGTCGAGATGCAAGGCCGACCTTCCAAAATTACAAATTAAATTTTCTTCCAGCGGCAGAATCACGATTACGCTACGTAGCAATATGCTCCGATTGTGACCCAAACAGCAAGATTGAAACTTTTTTTTTTCATTTGACCTGGAAAGCGTTGGTTCGTTAAAACGTGCATATTGGCTGAAAAGGGTGTCCGGCTTCGACGTAGTCAGCCACGTCGAATTGTTAGGATTGAATCATTCGAACTTTTGCCCACGTGACTTCATCAGCATAAAAGCTATTGAAGATCTTGTGACTAAATTTGTAAGCGTATCTCGTGCGGATCGTTAT
Organism: Cryptocheilus praepositus; assembly: GCA_033815515.1. Taxonomy (NCBI): domain Eukaryota; kingdom Metazoa; phylum Arthropoda; class Insecta; order Hymenoptera; family Pompilidae; genus Cryptocheilus; species Cryptocheilus praepositus. The sequence continues at coordinate 7,280,432 of JAWWQZ010000296.1, forward strand.
GAAATCGGACTCGTTTATTAGAAACGAATGCAGCGTAAATCGTAGTTTGCGTTACACTTACATCGAAAGTGGAACATTTATCGGAGGAACTTTGGCAAGTTCTGCCTCCGTCGAAGCTTTAAAGCGACGAATACGAGAATTAGTCGATCAGGTATATCAGATGTAATTGAAAGTGGACGGTAGAAGCCGGCAGAGACGAAACTTTGAAAGGGACGAGTACTCGGTCAATTTTCCTTGAGTTTCCTCGAGAGGTGAATGTGTCTGAAGTCAGCCTGAGCTGCACTTGACATTTTCTCCTGAAGGTGAACTAAGGTCGTTATGCAAATTGATAATCGCACCGATATATTAGCCCATTTCGAGTTTATGATGGCACTGATACTGACGTTCCCATAATGAAATTGTCACTCCTGACTACTGATATGTCATATATCGTGTGTCTTGGTATGACAGATAACACTGCGATAACAAGTAGCACAACCTGTTCCCTCCACAACCTTCGATTTTGCCTAATACAATTCTAGTAAGAAGAATCACGCAGACTTTGCTTAGACATGATTTTTATCTTCAACAAATGCGACGATATCAATGTTTGTAACTGGCGCTTTCTCATTCTGTCGACAAACGATTTTTCTCATTGCCCTAAATCGAGCAACGTTGACGTCAACGTGCGAATGGCGTGTACAGGTTCCCCTTTTGGTAGAAGCAATCGCGTGCTGGCACCTTGCATGATTCTACCCACATGTGCCTCCGTTGATCATGTATCGCGTGCGCATATCAGCTGATAGCGCCTAATAAGATTACCGTAAGAAGTATTACAGCAATAGAAAAATGACGACTGCGAAGAGCTCGACGGATGCCTGACTTACTCAGCGCGGTATGAAACAGAATACATCTGATCCGCTAAAGGTTACTGTTGCCTACGTAACTGCCGTTATGCTTGTATAATAGCGTCGTATACGCAAGCACGTCAAACATCGTAAACATTACCAACGTACTCCGTGTTCCTCCGAAAGCATCTGCCGACGGCAGTGAGGCGGCAATAAAATAGTCCCGATCAAATTACGCTCTTCAGCGGCTTCTACCATAAATGCCTCCCATCAGCAAATATTTGGCAAAGACACGTGCTGCCATAAGGTTGAGCACGGTGCGACAGCCGGCACTAGGATAAAATCAATTCATTGTATGGACTGACGCGACTGCCGTTAAAAAGCAAAATTTCGCCCTGCTTGACGTTTCATTACGGAACACAATCGACGTGACGCGGCACACTGGGGATACTGACGGACAAAGGGTTCGTACGACAGGGGTGCACAGCCAAAAAGTTATCGCCTATTATCAGAGCAACGCATTATTCGGTGCAGAGAGCGTCGACCTCGCGGTCGATCGCTTTGCGCTAATTAATTTGGAGGTCTGATCGTCTAGATAATTGATATTGAAAATCACCTGGTTAATTATCGTATTTCGTTGCACGCATTGAATATCACAATACCTTCGCTGTGACCCGTGCTTATCAAACTATTTCACGGTATAATGAGCAATAATTCAATTTAATTACTAATTATCGATGAGGGGCAATACTTTCTCCGGTTTCAAGTATTCACACAGCAACTTCGTGGACGACGTCGAAAGAAGCGTAACGTATATCGAGGCGTTGCACGTTTTCTCGTACGCATGTGTACGGTTTGCTTATTTCCGGGAGTGCAGTGTCCCGTGTTAGATAACGCGACTATGTTGGTGAAATATTGGAGAACGTGTCGGAAAGTAACAAGTAAAGTGGAACATCAGCGATGAACCGTGAGACAATTCGCGGATTATCGCCACATTATGCTGAAACTTATTATTAGTCCCATCCATTCATGCTTGTGCACAAAAATTGAAAGGTACGTGAGATCGGTGTACGTGCAGAATAAAATTTATGCTTCCAAGCCCAGAGATGTATTATTAGTCACACCCATTCATACTTGCACACAAAAATGTAAGCGGCGTAAAATCGGTGTACTTGCGAAATAAAATCTGTGCTTCCAGATAAAATAACATAAACAAAGTTCGTGAGGGTTGTTATTTGGCTAGGTCTCTCATTATTGTCACACCGAAACGACATGTAATGCACTAAATACATGACCACACCAACCGATTATCCTGATACGGGAAACGATACGCCATTGTTTACATGTAGGTAGGTTCGTGTGCATAGCCATAAAATGGATTCGATGCGACCGCAGTGCAGAACCTCTCGCGCGCAGGTGCAGTTCATAATTTTCAACGCATAGCGCATCGTGTTGTTTTCAACTATACGCTAGAATGCCCACTTCATAATAACAACACGCGCCGGCGCTGCGTTGCAATTATCCCTTATACATTTGTTGCAGTACAGAACTTCTCGCGGGCAGGCACAGTTCGTAATTTTCAACGCATAAGCGTATCGTGTTGTTTTCAACTATACGCTAGAACGCTTATCTTACAATAACAAGGCACATCGGCGCTGTTTTGCAATTAACCCGTATACAAATGTGTAAGGACAAGAAGAGAGCGTGACGGAATCGTCCAAATCAACATCACACAGCGCTGATTTCCATCTCGGTTTGCACGAGATGAAATGGTATGCATGGCGCGTGATGTAAACACACGCTGAAATTTTAATCACTGCCGGTGTCAGTTTGAATGATATGAAACGTGATTACCGTATTTACTATATTCGGTAACCCTATTCAGGATGTAGCGTCGTATTTCCTGCATTAAGCGGTGAACCGCCGACCATCGGACAGGCCTCATTAATTGTTGAGAGGCTCGAGGATCGACGGTACTGCGATTGGTATTTATTTATTGGTGCAATCAAATTTGAATCGTTGCTTACCCAGGGCATCGGGGTCAGGGGAAGTCGTCCCTTTCCTTCGTCGCGTGAAGCCGACGCAAAATCAACTGCTGATCATTTTCAATCCGTTCTGCCCGAGCAATTATACCGATAAATGACAGCGAAGGGGCAATGGGAATGAGTAGACGGATGACTGGCTATTACGACGTGCTCCCGACAGCTTATGAATGACAGTCATTATTTCACTCGATTAATTGGATCCCATAAGTGGTCTATTTCCATTTCAAAATTCTGGCAAAAATTGTACAACGCATCTAACGAGAAAGCATTGCGGGTAACATAAAGATTTAACAATGCGACCCGCGACCGATGTTGGATCAGTTGAAATTTATAATAGATTGTTACGATCGGTTGTTCAGTCGGTAAATTAACTGGACGGCTTCCGGGAAAATTTGGTGTCTGTGCACGAAGTGGACGTACGTCGTAAAACGAAGCTTAGCGCTAGATTTATGGAAGAATGCGTAGGTACACGATATTATTCGTTCGTGAAATCTGGAAGCCGTCAAACCGACGGGTACCCTAAATCTATTCTGAAACCGTACTTTCTAGGTAAATTTACTTGTATCACAGCGCTTTTATACGAAATACAATGTATACAAAAGCTGCCCGTAGCGTGATGCCTAGGTGTCATCAGCTGGCGGAAGGGCTCGGCTCGTGAAGTCGCGAATCGTTTTACGACGGCCTCGTGACTGAAAGAACAAAAGTCGCTGAATGACGAAGTCGTGACCGGCAGAACGAGAATCATTGAGTAACGAGGTCGTGACTCGACGAGCAAACTGGCTTGCTTCGCGACTCCAGCGGTTAGAGTACGATACTGCACCTGGTTGGCTCTTTCGAACTTTTTGATGCCCATTTTAACTTCGCCGCTAGCTGCCGCTAATACCCGATGCCCGATTAAATTCAACGCTAAATTGCAAGGCCGCGCGTCCGAGCACGCGGCGGAGAAATTTACTTAACCCGCGGAACGTATTTACGAACCCCGAGGGGATGATCGTGATTGCTGGCGTGCATAAACACTCGTCGATGATTCTGCAAAGACGGAAGTGTCGGGGAAAAATAAAGCTGGAATGTAAAAGCCCGTTACTTTGATAAACGGCGGATGTATCGACACCGGCCGACATGCCAATGATTACGCAGAACTAATTATAATTCAACCTTGGGTATTATCGAGTATTTTAGCGCTGTTGTGGTTGAATTCGTTTTATCTAATTCCTTGGATGATATCCTGATAGATTATTCGTATACTCATTAGAAGCCCTTTTTATTTTTCGTTCAGGAATAATTTAACAGAAGATGAGTATCTTTCTTTAATATACTACACATCAATATACCCGCAACGACTACGAACGCGACGAATTGTTTTACAGCGTCTAACTAGATTTACACGGATATGCATGAATTAGGAGTTGGCAATAAAGTATGGTGATCGGTGAATTTATTCTATATCAGGTGTCAGAGGAGTCTTTTCCATTGTATCGTGGCAGAGTACCACTGGAAACTGGAGTCACGCGAAATCGAACCAGCGAATTCCGATACGTGACAGGTTCGGAATCCCGCGTGTCATCGTTTCGCCGCAATGTAAATTAAGTAAAACATTTGGAAAGCGCGCTCAACACGACCGCGAAACATCTGCGTTGTCACGTCAAGCTCTTATTCGCGCGTGCCGTCGATTATGTCTAGAGTATAAAGTGCTGCCATACAATAGAAAAGTTGTAAAACTGCGCCGTCATGCATGCATAATAATAAATTAGAACTAATCGTCGCCCACATCTGCTTCCCACATAAAAAACGAATGGCCATATATAGGATACTTTTTTTCATAAAAGATATTGAAACTCCAATCCACGGAGAGAGAATGTCTACACATGCAAAACAGCCGCCAGCGAGTGCTTCAATCTTATTTACATATTCAACCTCGCTGAAAATTGCGCGGAACAGGTGCGGCTTCTGCTAGTGTAACGCGCATATACTTATTAGTGCAATGGAAATTCATTCCCCGCAATATTGTTAAGGTGATTCCTAGAAGCGTCTAAATCCGATAACCGCGTGTGCAATTAGAAGAAAGTCGACAACTTTATTCCATAAAAAGGTCCGACGGAGTGGCGGTTGATTGGACTTGATTGCAGAACTAACTCAACCTCAATTAGAAAGACGAGCATAATGAGAAGACGGGAAAGTTGTGCTAGAGTCAACAAAACCTCCGACAGTTAAGTCCTTGGAAGCTTTATCGACGAAGGCTCGTCGATTAAGGGATGTGCCAGCCACAGTCTATTCTATATTTGACTGTCACCAGTGAAAAGACCACCGACGCGAGGAAGAATGTTAATGACAGACGGCTTAGTCTCCCCTCACTCGTCGACTGAATTATCGATCGCGATAAACGCCTTCAATAATTTATCGCGCGCGATATACTCTCCTTTGCCCTCTAACGTTTCATGTTCCGACATCTCATTGCAAAGACACGACACGGTCGAACCGTAGGGTAGATTCGGTAATGTCGCGAGAACTTTCAACTCGATTAAGGCAATGACAAAAAGTCGGCGTTCGCTAACTCGTTGAGCACTTTCAACGAGCCACGCGGTTACGTAACATCGCCTACGGCCGTGACACGTTTCAACTGGTTACGCAGTCTGCCCTTACACTGTAACCGAACGCTCCTACATTCCGGTAGCAATGTTTCGCAGCGATCAAAATGGACGGAACTTTTCGAAAATTTCCGTTTGGCAAGCGCGGTGATAAAGTTCGAGTTCACGTGGTTGCGTCCCCTGGGAAACGAGTGACTCTTTCGTTTACCTTTCGAATGCCAATGCGAGCCAGGGTCATGTCATCGCGGCATGTTAAACAGGCGAATGCTGTCTGCTCGATTCTGCGCTTCGCGATTCCGTCGATCACTTATAACGGCGCGCATTTCCATGCCGGAAATTGATCGAGGCGTCCGCTACTCCGCATCTTTATATTCAATTACCCATTTTTACGTCAACCCATTGTCCGCGGCCGCGATAAACCCCGCGCGAGCGATTCGATTAGGCCGATGTGACAGATAACACAGGTGCACCCGATCGCGTAATCTGAAAGTCAAATGCGCACCAACGAAAACGATACCACTCCCAATCGTTCGCGATCCGTTCTGTCGCGGAAGGCACAGAATTGTCGTCGCGTGTGCGAACGATTGAAAATCGTCTGGGTCGTTGACCCCTACCATTCGACAATGTTACACCGACGAAAGCCCTCAGAATAATAACACCCAGAAACAGATGGTTCAACCTCGAAAATTCAGTGAATTTCATCTCTAGCCGATGCTCAAATATTTATGACCCTACCAATTTTTGCTGCCCAAATAATATTTAATCCATAGATAAGTACGCGAAAAACTGGCCCTGCAAAGTGTTAACTGGAACGCATTCGTTGGAGTTAAAATATGGTAGCTGAAGTGCACTGTAACTCACGTTACTTCATTCCGAATGCGGCTCGACGTTGAGAAGCGCGCAGATATAAATCGTCCCGACACCGACCGATACGTACATGGAATTTCGATGTTGAACCCGTTCCGGTTAAGACGGAAAGTCTCGACAATTGAATCGGATCGCTCTCGATCGAAGTGAAACGTACGAGCTTAGCGCTCCAAAAACTTTTCCGCACTGAACGAGCCTCTGGAAAACTCTACAACCGCTTAGTGATTAAAAGAGCACGGTCCAGAATACGAGTCGATAAGAAAACAACTCAATGTCGGTCGGTGAATCGGCGGATTTGTTCGCGCGATATAAATTACACGGCGATACAACGCTCGGACCTGAAGAATTAGCGAGGAGAATTTCGTCCAGAGTGCGACGAAGTTCAGCGAAATTCGTGCAACATTCAGTGATTCATTGCCACTGTAATTTCACGCGGAGGAACAACAATTTGCATCTCAAATGACAAGCTCGTTCTGCAATGCCATGTAACATTGTTTTGCAAGGAAGAAATATGCGCTTCCGACAAACGGCGGATTTGAAAACCATCTCTGTTATGATCGAAATCGAAACACTGTACCAAAGCGAATTATATAAATATTATTAGTGCTTGATCAAATTGCGGCACGCGCAATACAATCGCCGGATGTTTTCTTTAAAAAGCGCTAAATTATACGTTTGATAATAAGCAAGTCCCTAAGGCTATATTAAACGAATCCAATATAAGTGCTCTTTTCCGTCAAGCAGCCAAGTAGCAGTTTTAACGTGCTCTCGCAAATTGTCCATAACGCGGTTATACTCTATCTCAGTACCCAAATTAATGACACTAAAGTATTTCTTCACACTTAGCCTCTATTTCCATTGCACTAGTTCTTCAAGAATTTCCTTGAGGAACATGCATTTATCCAGAATTATCCACGCACCGTGCTAACCCCGATATATCCAAACGACAGTAATCTTGAAATCATATCGTTAATATTTGATTATACTGACAATGCAACTTTTCATAAAATCAAGTGTCTTCGTGCATGGAGAGATAGGAGTCTCTGGTTGGCCGTGTTTGACACCCGTTGAAAAATTGTGTTCATCATGTTCGGGAGTTGGTCAAAGGGTAGTGCGATCAGACGCGCGACTGTGCTAACGAGACAAAACGCATCGGCGGAAATAAGGAGGAGTATCATTAGCGTCACGAAAGGAAATGGCCACGAGAACTGGACACGAGAAACGGCCAAGCTGCTCGCTCACGCTATACCACCATTAGGACCGTTCAGATAGTTCCGTGGTATTCAATGTCACGCAGTATCTTTGCTGTTTTGATTCAATTCAAATTAAATGCTTCTTTCTGATTCTGACACGGTACTGAATAAATTTGGACGAAAAGATATAACAGATGTGATATTCTAGGGACAGTCAATGCAACATTTGTTAAGAAAATACATCCCGTGAGTATTAGAGTTCGCAATATTCCGTATGAAAGTTATTTGCACCGTGGCGGCAAGAATATAACCGGCGGCCAATGTAAACGATGCTTATGTCTCGCTGAAATATTTACGAGGAGCGTCGGCTATTACATCGTTCCGATAGTCACACTCTTACAGAACTTCAACGTTATTTCTGTGAACGACAAAAAATAAATGCCCGTTCGTGGACATCGTAACATGTAACAATGGAAGTTTGCCCGAGTTCTAGGGTCGCGATTGCCAATGGCACGAAGCTATACTGTTCGTCAATTCTTCATAATTCAGTATTAGGATAGATAACATGCTGTTTGTCAACGTTAAATAATGTCCGCTTTTATCTTTTGAAAAATCTGCGCGCCCTAGTAGCGTCCGCGGATAGCCTGTGTCCCTTTCTCTTTAATCTAGTGCGTTTCTCAGCGATTTATTTTCCCCCATCTACCGTGAACATCCTTTGTTATAAAATGGTCCATGTTTTACCCCGTACGAGCTGCACCTTGTCGTATATCCGTAAAAATACGTAATTACGAAGATACGTAATGTCACCCCTACGATTCGCATTCGATTTTGAGTATGTAGTTGTGTATACGATCGAGGAAGCGAATGTAGAAGTTAAAAAACCATAATACTGTAAAATGTCCGTACGAGTTAAGTGAAGAAAGGCGAAGAATATCTTTTCCCAGGAGACCTAAGAGACAACAAGTGGATAAATATACCTTAACGGGATGCGGATCCACGGCATAAGTGTCCAGTTGCGAGGCTAACCTAAGAAAGTGGGTCTCTGCCTGTTCTGGTGTAAACCCTTTGAACTGTGTCTGATGAAGCTCCATGGCCTTTTCCTCGATCGTCTCGGTCTGTTTTAGCAGCAGTTTGTGCTCGGAAATGTAGTTACCCTCGTGAATTTCGGGATCATAGTCTCCAAGTTCACCTGCAATTTCACAACGGGCAATCCCATTACGGACCTCACTATGAAAATTCGATAGGTTACCGATTAACGTCACCATTATAACATGCCAACAAGTTAATATTCGAAGGACATCAAAAATGACACTGAATTAACGCCTCCGCTGTCAGGCAACAAAGTGCAAATCAATGTACGCGTCACCCCGCACGGCGCTATAAATCGTCGAAACGCAATGGCTGTCGATAATGGCCGGTTTAACACCCTTTGGCGAAGGTTTACTTCCCGTTGCGCATTCTCAAACATAATCCAATCATTGGCAACGACAGCGTCGCCAAACATGCATCGATGCCGCATGGTCAAAGAGCTGTTTGACGCACAATGCACATGCTAGTTCCCAACTGCCGACAGCAGAATTAGATATTGGAATTATTAAGTCGACTGCTAGCAAAGCCGCATAACGATATTAGAGTCAACCGCATGGATCGATCGAGATTTTCAATGGTATGAAAAAATGGGAAATTTGAATCTGTCGAAGTGGTGTTCGTCTTCAGTCAAGTTTTAATAATCCACTGATCGTCAAATTTTCAATGGATTGAAAAAAATCGCGAATTTAAGTCTGTTGGAGCGACTGGCCGCAAACTTGATTGGATCAATCTTTAACGGAGCAGAGTCTATACTGCAGTCTCTCTACAGTAGCTCTGTTGATTCCTACCGAAGAGTGGCACAAAAATTTCACGGAAACCTTTGATGTCGAGTGCCAGTAGCCGCTATACGAACGTTCGATTGGAGAACCAAGTCGGCAAGCTCTTTGAGACAATGCAGAACGATCGATGCGCGAGGGCAACACACGGCTTCTAATTGACCGATCAACAAGGCAGATCAAGCTATTGGGAGAGATGAGGTGAAAAAAATGGTTACCGATATTTAAGCTCCTCTTATCGTTTAGTTGACGATCCACTAGACGAGTCTTTTGAACAGCCGGAAACGAGACGCACATTATCAGCTTCAACGAGACAGTGATTAACGAGCGATGATCTAATGGAGTTTAAGATGAACTTTATAATCGCTGATCTATGGCTGACAGTGTGATGGAGATCAAGTATTGAAAGTTCCTAATCGGTGATCGACAACGAACGAACTAATAGATGTGGCAGTCGTCTATGTATCATTTAGTGCCAAATTTCGACTGCACATATTGTCAGATTAATTTCAAACATTGTAAGCAATCATGATAAATGCGCATTAATGAGAATCGATAAGATCAAATACCGTAACAACATGACTCTTATACGAACCATTTTCACTCAACCACAATTGACTTGATGGCCAAACAATTATCTCGGGCTGCACGACTCGCGAAAATGAATATCGATGTAAGTAATACTCAATGGACAAACGTTGGAGAAATCGCTGTGCAATATCGAAAATTGGCAAAAATCGTGCCAAGGAAGACAAATGGCTTTCCCAATCGGTATATTCAGCACTCAGTGTGCTAGGTAGACAGGGTGAACGATCTGGAAATCGATGGTCGACGACCGGCGATCTAATAAGAGGCTGACGGTCTCACGGTCGGGATGGACGGAAAGTGGCAGACCATCGATAGGATTATTAGGAAGTTCTCGACTACGAGACCCTGAAGCAGAAATCGTGAGGAAGCAAACTTAACGTGGGAGATAAATATCGCGGAGAGGGGCCGCACAGATGACTTCCACCGCTCGTGACGTTTTGATTGTACCATTAAACATCCAGGGCGAGTCAATCAGAAGTGAAATAACAGAGCAGAGAAGATTTCAGTGCTTCACTCCTGGCCCTGGATGAACAGGCGAAAGCAAACAACGAGTGTAGCACCTTGTTACGTACGAGAGTTTCTTCCCACCGTGTTTTGAACTTTATCAAAGTCTACGGTACACGCGGCGACTCTGGAATCAACTAAATCGTTATCTTCCACAGAAGATTCTTCACTGAAAGTGTGCGTCATTAAGGCTGATTCGGAGTGATTAAGGGGGACATCTGAAAAATACGCGCGGCTCTCAACTGAACGCCCCCTCACTTTCATCGCGTCGTTGAAATCTCGAAAAAAAATCAGCGACCCCTCCGTAACGGGAAAAGTTCCATGGACTGTCCTGTAATTGATGGTCATCGATCGGCGCGGAAAACGGTGATAGACGATGACCGTGATAGGTCGCCGCGTGTCGGGCGAGCAGGATGCGGTGAGTTATGAGATCCGCAGGTCGGATATAAAGGAACGAATCGAACAACAACGGATCCACGCGAAGCTACGTCGGGAAGAGGTTCGCAATTCATCGACCGACGAAACACCGCGTAACGTAAACACGAAGCTATCCTCAACATTTTTCGCCATGTCCGAAAATACCCTATTTCTCCACCCACGTATTTTTCCTCTTATACCAATAACTGACGGCCTGGATTCTATAACGTGGCGACGTTAAAGATTTTGTCAGGCTCCACGGTCCGTTGGATATGCCATGCCACGGGTAAAGAAGAGTGGCGGAGAATGAAATTACAATGTATAGTCCGCGAGCAAGGAAGAAAACCGCGAAGGTGGTCAGCGATGAAAAGTATCGAACAACCGTGCCACTTACTCTGGACAATGCACGCTGCCAGCAGCGCCGCCTCGCCGGGACTGCAGTATAATCGTCCGTGAAGAAGGTCCCTCTTGAGCTGCTGGTACACTTGATACTTCGTAATCTCCTCCTTCAGTCGCAGCGGATCCGGCGGGTAGAATTTCACGCGAAAGCTAAACAGAATCGGGTCCATGTCTGGAACACAGTCACGGTGAAACGCGGGACGCGTTTATTAAATGTATCTTTGCCTACGCAAGAACGAAGAGTGCTTTTTTTTACACTAGGCACAGCAGTTTCTTGTCGAACGGCGAGGAAAAGCTGCTTGACTCGTCGTACGGACGTAGATGCGCGATTATATCACGCTACTGAATACCGTCGCCTAGATGGTAACGCATAAATGTCGCCATGTCGGAAATGTATGAAAACGTGCTGCGAATTGGCCCGCGATAAGCTTCACGTCGCCCATCGATGACACTGTGCATGGCGTCATATATGGACATTTGCATTCGCTTGTTCTCTTGTTTCGCGACGCGTGCTCATTTTGGCGCGGCAGCTTTGTGTGATTAATTGGCCGTCGAAAATAGGGGCAGGTGATAAGGAGAGAGACATGAGATGCGCATCTGCTATAACGAGCGAATATACAATTTTTTACCTAAAAAGTATTTCTACAGAAATTGGTGTATCCCAAAAAATTCCGAGCTAAAACGTTGGTTACGCAGGAACTTGCGACAAGCTAAATGCATTTCGTAATAAAACCGAGCACACAGTGGCTCGTTGGACAGCGACAATTCGAGGCTGTCTGAAAAAGAGCAACAGTTCACGCAGTGGAAGACGTAATGACAGGCGTGACATTGCGGGTGTCTTCTAATTTCGTTTAAAATGTCAGGTGCCGAGGATCCTACTTCTCAAAACTTCTGCTCAACGACATTCTCAGGAACCGAATGACATCAACGGTGTGACATAGTCAACAAACTAAGAACCACGCAGTCTTTGCTCAAAGACATTGCATTGTCTGAGAACGAAAATATAGTAAGCTGAATATGTTAGAAAACTGGCAAAACAAAAAAGACCGAATGAATAGTCGTGGTAAATATATCTGTTTCAATGCACGATAACTTTCATTTTCTTCCGTCGAATAACGTGCCATTACGTATATTCGGGAGATGCGAGAAAGAATAATCAAAAGTTCAAGGAGCAACTGCACATTTCAAGGCTCAGTAACAATAAAAGTCTGAAGACAATTTACTGAAAGTCACTCCTCCTGCATTGTACAATATTAAGTGCAATTAAATAGCAGGAAAAGTTCACGACAAGAGCACGAAATCTTTGATTCGACGGCGACTTTAATTGAAATTGCCGTTAGTACGATCAGCCAGGCTACTTTGATTTAGCTCTCGACCATTTGCAAAAGCGCTTGAAGGTTACAGATGCTGTAGAGTATGGACGTTTGCAACTGCAACACAATTTACTGTACTTTTGCCGATAAACAATGAATTCGGCGAATTTGGACGCTTGACAATTCACCAAAACCAACTGTGTAATTTTCATTGTTGAATAACATTGACTGAAATCAGTGATGCAATCGTGAATTGCATGAAAGTTACGTGATTTGATTCCCACGAGTTTTACCATGATCCAGTGGACAGGTGCTATTTGAGGAAAATGAAGTTTCGAAATTATTGCGACTATTCTTCCATTCACAATGCTCACGTCTCGGAACGAAGAACCGCGAGGCCTGATATCAGCTGAAACTGACACCGTGCGACGAAATCTCTCCTTTAAGAACATGTCACCAGACGACGAAACGTAATAATCTCCGAAAGCGGCAGAACGTACCGGTCGAATTGATGTCTCGCCACACAACTAAGATAGAACACGTTCGTAACTCACACTAAAGCCAGGCGATCACTGTAAAAAAAACATTTGTCGCGACAACCTGTTACCGGCTAACACGGTAAAACGTAAACAAAACACGGGCAAACACAGCTCACGCATATAACCAACAGAATCTACCGATCCATACCGACAAGTGTCTTTGGTACTAAAAATAAAAGGTGTAGTGAAATTTTGCGAGTATAAACAGGAGGAAATTGTCACCGAGTTACAACGTCGTAAAAATCTAACACGATACGAGAGAAAATGGGAAAATGGCAAAGCGAGACAGAGACGGGTAGAGAGAATTGTGTGGACCCGACAATCAATCCGCCCCCATAATTCTGCCGCTGCACGCATTTTCTGGCGCGCCACGCAGAAAAATGGAAAAGACCCGCGCGAAGCCATTCTCCGCGCTCGCAACAATTCCAACCTTTCTCATTGTCGGGCGCCGTGCAAATTTTCTAGGACACGGTAGCAAAGCACGTTTCTCAACGTCTGCACTATGTCTACCTAGATCTACGAGAATAGGACGGTGAGCAGGTCGCAGCGCCTTGAAACTTTCATGTGACATCGACCCAGTGTAATTGGGTATAGAAGGAAAGAATGATGACGATCGAAGCCTTGGTCACAGCTGTTCGCTGCTAGCAGTCTCTACTGCCCAATCCCGTGCTACGCTCCAATAAAATCCACCTCGCGGATGGAATCTGCCCGTACAATGTTCGGCGTCGATGGTGGTAGCCCCCTACTGACCGACCACTCTAACCTCACACGTCACGCATATACCCTCTTCCGTTCTATAGTTACTCGTAGCTGCAATACAGTCCCTTGAACGGATAATTCGATAACGCACACGCTCTATATAGCATGGCCTGATGAGAATCTCTAGCTGCTGCAGAGCTGCTTCATCACTTTTTCTTAGAATTTCTTTGAATACGTTGAATCTCTTAAAAGTTTCCACGTCGGTTCGGAAGACGCGTCCAAGGGCGTAACTAGCATCCTTGACGCCTAATGAAGAGAGCAGAAATGAACGTTTCAATTTGCCAGTCGGGCTTGTCAAAATCATCGCGCTGCACGTTCAAGTGCTAGGATCTGCTTAAAAGGGCAGGGTGGTGGAAGTATGCTGAGGATGCAGCCGCGGAGAATTCCCAGCGGCAAACAGCACTGTGAGAATGAAAGTCGATGAGTAACGCAATGACGCAATAATTAAATTGATACGATCAGTCGCGATAATGTTCCGTGCATGGATTGACGAGCGTACATGCGCGTACGCGAAGCTTCTTAGACTAGTAGGAAAGCACCGATTTGTCCATTAATATATTTCATGGCACAACGTCGTAGTAGAGATACTCATTAATTATTTGAACGTCTGCTCGACGACGACCAACTAATTTTTGCCTGAGCAGGTCGATACTTTCACCGATTATCTATACATTCGGCGTGACGACTAAGTTCTTAAAATAGAAAATCCACGCGGTGCCCATTAATAGAGGAAAAGAGCACGCTTCGTATCCGGTCGAACGCAATTTAACGAGCCTATGCGAATGAAACAACGTACTAACCTTTCACTTGCTTGATCGCCGTTTTCGCTAGGTCCAGCCAATGCTGCAATGCAAAAGAAAGACAGGTTTCAGTCATTTGATGGAGCGGAGCCTAAGCTGGTTTATAAGATACAAAATGTGACAGCGTCTGCGACACAGTTCACGCAGGATCGTTAAGTTCACCTTAAGATGACTTACGAAGTTGTTGGTCACTGAGTATCACGGAACCGCGATCAGAAGTGCCCATCCAGGGACAATACAAAAAGATAAAAGTACGGAAACTTTCAGAATCTAACTTTCTCCCGAGGGTTTAATCTATGAACCGGTATACAGAGCGCCCGCGTCCATTTAAGTTTGCTCGCGGAAAATATGAACTTAAACTAGACAAGAAAAATGGCCAGACGCTCAATAATGGCGAACTGTCGCCTATTCGTCTATTCATTCACCCCATTGTTTTGGTATGTCTACAGACCGTAGAAAAGTGGGCAACTTTATGCACGCAGGTAATAGGATGTACATCGAAAGTTTAGATTCTGTCGATTGCAAGAGCGTGACACTTTGCGAGGGACAGTTTGTACGGCCAGGCTGAACAACTTTAAAGGTAATCTCGCAGCGCAGCCTTATTTATTCCGTGCCAGTGATACCGCCAAGATTCGCGCAATTCTCGTAGCACCCGACAAATGGGAAAGCGGGGAAATGAGAAAATTCGAAATGCGAAGTCTGGTGTAAAATGAGCTCCCGATACGGAACGGCGAACTGGTCGACTATAGCGTAAAGAAATTCACGATGCGTGATTGGGAGCCTCGGTTAAATTCAAAGGGCTTCATCAATACAATCGTTCTAATGGCTTGCAAGCTGGCTGCTTTCAAACTCTGTTAAAAAGATCGCGTTACACGAGCTACACCAAGCTCTCTCTACACTCATTGCCCCAGTGCTTCATACCTGCCATTCGCAACATTTCGTAATTTTCTAAAATGTGTAAAGGGAAATTGACGGAAAGCAGATTTGGAGTGAAATAGAGTTATGCTACCGGACGAGGACTTTTACGAAAACCGAAATAAACCGTATGTATGATGTCACATCAAAGTTACAGAATTTTCATTGCGCCCGTCGCATCTGAAATGCTTGGAGGTGTGCCGTGCATAAAATATTGCCGCCTATATGCTCACTGTTGATGCTGCAGGAACCATTTCGGAACCAAACCAATAAAAATTAATAACGCGACTGAACGTGACAGAATGCCCGAATGGGGAGAATTGGTTGAAGTTCTAGTTCAAATGGAGAAAACTACTCAATTGCATCGACAGACATAGACTTCCGCAAAATCTCGGAAGCCGCGGTAGCGTAAATTCTAATGCCTCTTGAGACCCATGTATTGTGCCAAAGTCAGGTCTCTGTTTATCCGCCTGGATGACCGCTCTGAGAATTCGTCGTGCTAGTTTGGAGAATCAATTTTGGGAAACTATTGTAATAACCTAAGTGGCTCGAAGTTCTCCAAATTGATATACACACCTGACCAAGTCGTTCAAAGAATTACGCAGAAGGTAAATTCGAGATCCACAGATGAGAGGATAATTGGGCTAATAAAGTCAAATTTATAACATCCGCAAACATGTTCCTTATACAGCCACGTCTGCGCTTGAAATTTGAGATAACTGCTTAAATAATAATTGTTTTGATCCATGTAGAAACTATTCCACCCGTGCGATGTTACTTTAGGAAACCGCCATAGCAACGAAAATGTCTTCAACGAGAAAGCCTGCAAAATTAATTTGAAATCACAGTCGCAGCTGCTAAACGAAATGTAGTTACCTAGCTGCATAAGGGAATAATTGTTCTACATATAGGTCGAATATTGGCTCCTACGTGAAAAGCCGTTTCTAGATATTTGTCCGTCTTCTAGAATAATAGCTCTTGTTCCCAAACTTTCCTTATAATATGAATAGATGAAAATGATCGCAGAGAATACGTCAGACTACTTAATGGATTCTGCGATGTACGAATTATACCAATTCTACACCCTCGAGTTTCCGATCCTTTGTTCAGGTTTCTATGTAGAACAGGTTCTAAATGAGAAGAAAGATTGAACTTCGGCCAAGACCAGCTATCTCACGTCAAAATCATTCCAAGGCAATACGTGAAAAGGATCATCGCGGCGAATAATTAAAGTGGTATTGTTTCTTGTAACGTCAAAGTGTTCGTCGAAACATCGCAGTAACTTTCGTTCGTCTCTAGTCCTGTACGAGTACGTCACGGTGGAAAAAAAAAGTTACTGTTCCAGATGGGAAATTTACGTCATGGAAGAGGTACGCCGGAACACTTCTTACTTATTCATCAACTAAAGACGCTACACCGAAGTCCGCATCAAGTAAAATGAAAACTTTCAAAGTCGGAGTTTGTGTGATTACGCGAATATTTTGAACCTACTCAATAGGGCGTGTTGATGTATAAATCATCTCATTAAGAAATCATGCAATGGAAATGCAACGAATTCATCAACCTCTTCGCATAGCGGGGATTAAAACATTTATCAAGCGTTGAAACTTCAAATATCCGTCATTAGCCATTCAACGAACAAACAGCAGCACGTTCGCTCCGCAAAACTTTAATCAGGGGGTGTTTCAACGAGCCGCTGTATGCGTACTAAACAAACGATAAAGCACTCAGGGAGAGAAAATCGAAAATACCCTCTTATACGAGGTGGCCAGCTGATAGCATCAAAAGTGCACTTACGAATTATGCTCCTTAAGATACTTCGTCGATTGCTCAAAGGACCGCCACTGAATCTTCCAACCACCCGAGGATTCGCCAATAAATTCCTTTGCATCGGGGTGAAAGCTTATTAGCAACAATTTCACGTGGCATCAATTTACGTATTAATTTTGCTATGTCATCGAAATAATATGAGCCAGCGTGGCCAGTGTGCAAATAGCATGGGAAAAACAGCAGCGGTGCGGAAAGAAGATTCTGGATTATCTCGCCGGTATACTCTCAGTACATCGTCTATCGCCGCGCGACAAGATTTGACGCAAGTGAACCGAGCCAATTTGCGCGAGAACAAGCGAGGACGGGGAAAAAATGTGGAGTTTCAAAGACAAAGTGGGTCGTAAAATGGAGTTGAAATACAAAGACCCCCTGTGCAGCAAGTGTATATAAGAAAACGAGAGAATAGTCGGCCCAGCGCGAAGATGGAAATCTTTGCTGAGGTGAAAGCGCTCCGTCAACGTAATTGTTCTAGCGTTAACCGGCCTCCGATATCGTTCCGCCATGTCTCGTCGACGTGCCAATATGAAATTGATAAAATTTCTGATCGAGAGCACGTACGCAATTACTGCGCGGAGACTAGGTCGTTTTGTCGAACAAGTTCCATCAGACTCCGGACTGAACTTTCGCGGTAACAATCAATTTTTATGACGACAGTGACGATCTAAATGAAAAATGCAGTTTGAAGTTCGGTATGTAAATTTGGGAACACGTCGGGGAACGTTGGCAAGCGAGCCAATTTGCGCAGGAGCAAAAGAAAGAACGATAAGGTACGCAGGCGAAAATGTGGAGCAATTCGTGAAATGAACTCGAGACGTGAACTGTTTTGGCACTACAGCCCCGCTGCGAGCTAACAGGGCGACTTTCGTGTCGGAATTAAGTTGTCTGCATTGACCGGTCTCTTGGTAGTCAACTCTTACCTAGCGATGTAACTTTCACTATTGTACTTTTGCAAAGAATAATAAAACTTCAAAGCAGAGTTTAGATGACTGTCTCTGTACTGTCAGGAAATTAAGTCGTCTGTATTGACTGGTTTTCTGGTAGTCAACTCTTAGCTTCTACTTTTGTGAATAATAATAAAAATTCGCGGAGAATGTAAAACGGGAAACTGAATGTTGGGTATACATTCTCGGACACTGTCACTGTACTGTCAGGAATTCGTTTCAGTTTTCATTGGAACGGGCGCCAGAACAAAAAACGCAGAAAATTCGAAATGCGAAGCCGATCGTAAAGCGCACCGGGTTATGGATCCAGTACACCTGGATGACCGCGTCAGAAGAGTATAACCTATGTGCAACCGGGGATTTTGATAAAGTTTTACACGGCAAACGCGCATCAGGTTTTGTACCTTGAACCGACGAAACACTGTTTTCTCTCAAACTCCTCAATTGGAAAACATTGAGAACAACATCCGTAACAACGTGCTGTTTAGCAGTATTAAAGAGAGCCGATCAGAAGTAAAATGCGAGCATCCCTCAGGTCGCCTATACAAAATTGAAGAAGGAACGCGTTGTCAGAGATTTCGCTGGATTTGTGATGTGAATAGATAGCGAATTCCATTCGACTATAAAATGAAACTGAATGAGACGTATAAAGCGACCACATCAGAGTCTATCCTGTCTATCGTTGGACTAATTACGGCGCGCAACGGCGCGCTCCACTACGGTGCCAGAAATTCTGGATCTGAGACCGTCGTTAAGACGCCTTGACACGATAATTAATTCTCCAAAGCGCGGGAGGGATTGACATATTTCGTAACATAATGGTAGGAGCGTAGGTAATATCCCTTGAGACGTGAGCCGTTATTATGGAGCCGTGTTTGGAGGATTAGTAATGCGAGTTTCGGAAACCATGTGAGATCCAGAAGACGCTTCCGATAATGTACGGCACGATGAATAATCCCCCGAGTTTCATCAATCAGGTTGACCCCTACTCGCTAACACTTCTACTCGTCACGGTGAATGATTGTTACAAAAATAGAAATATACCATCACCAATTTGTACGGCGTGTAGCTGAACGTCACGTTTCTATATGAAGCACTTGGACGTAATCCTTTATCGAGGGTTTGACGATGGCTGCGATTGTTAGAGCAAGAATACTCGGGAACTGAGGGCATACTACAGTTTGTAATCTTGGATCTAATACGATGTACACTCTCCGCCATAACGCTCCATCATCGTTCGAAATCCACTTATAGGTACCCTGTTCCATCAACAGCCGCGTTCGATCACGCTGTGTAACATTGCCACTGTCAGGGTAACGACGTCGTTGTTTTGAGTAAAGACGCACGTTAATGCATCGCGCTGATCGATAATTTATAAATTAGCAGCACGGCGACGCGAGTATGTTATACGCACGTTTGCACTTTCCAGCGTCCCTGCAGACCTGCGCCAACGGCACGTCGAGAGTACAGCTACTCAACGACGATCATATTTTTCATCCGAAAGTGCCATAACACTCGCTCGTCGAGAGTTGGCTAAATTTTCTCGACAACGCAACATATTCGTCGGAGGTTAAAAATGCGAAAGAGTGCCGGGCAGAATTAATCTCTAGTTCGTGAGCCGAGTGCATTTCGTGTGGATTTCGTGCGCATTCCGAGGCTGAGCCCCGCGGCTGAAGCAATTTCCTTTGACCGGCTCAGTATTCTTTCGACTTTTGACTTGGGCATAATAGAAGCCTCGGAGGCGCGGAGTCGCGTGCTCGCACGGAGGGTGCGGCGAATTAATTTTTGAGAAGTCGGCGATGGAACCGTCTGCGGATGTCCGGGCGTACAATATTGATTTTTCCAGACCTTAAAGGGGGCTCTTGAACTCGCGAGAGTGCGCTTTCCGCGGAAATACCTACGTACAGAAGCGACGGTAAGTTCGCTGAATATATTCCCAGCGTCCCAGTCACTGTGGGAGCGCGTAAGATCGACAAATCGATGAAACGCGCAATGAAACTCGCGCTGAAGAACTTGACGAATGCCTCCAATACGGTTAATCCGTGGATACTCTGTGAGACACAACGTTTTCCTAAACTTCATAGCCTCTTACTTGCAAGCACGCCGAGTTACACGCGAAAATACGTTGCAAATGTTAATGGACGTTATTTACCACGGGGAGGGATGAAAGGAACACGTTGGGAAACACATCCAAAATTCATGGATAATGCGAAGAGTATAATACGTGATTTTAATAACGTCGGGCGTACGAATTTGCTTTTCAATATAAAGCCCGCGGCAAAAATACCTTATTGTAAAAAGAGAATGAACCTCTTTCAACCGGTCGTTAAATTTCACTAGGGACGTATATCAAAAGCTTTAGGTATTTATAGAACAAAAATGATTCGAAAATATTATGAGGTCATTGTTAATATTATACTTAAAAGTGGGTCTGGCCGATGTAAAAAAAATTCGCAATAGCTGGTACGTAAATGAAGAGTAAAGAATGCTCTCTGGGAATTACATTAAAACGTAAAGGTCGACACGAATTTTATTATAGCAGTGGCGGCTTCGGACGCCGACTCATCTTTTAGCTTTATTTTCCCTTAAAAGCGCATTTCTTTGCTATCTGCCTCGTGCTACTTGGAGAACACTTTCTTTTAATACTTTTTTGTTTCTTTTATTTACTTTCCGCCGTTTTAAACGCTGCTCTTCTTCAGAGTACATTTACTCCAACAAGCGGCATCAAATCCCAATTTACTGTATCAGACGTAACAATTATTCGCTTCGTCAGGAGTGAAACAAAATTATAAAGAAGTGCACGCAGAAAGAGTAATTACACCTGAAAAGTTTTGCGATACAATGCAAACAATAGTACTTGTTGAAAATGCATGTTGCTCTCCGCGAATGACGGTAATCATGTAAAATCCTACCTGAAATCTAACATCCCCAACGACTAAGGTATTCATTTAACAAAAATAAACGTTGCTTGATAAGAAACGAAGTTAATAATACCGCGAATAATCCACCTGATGAGATAAGCACACGCTTAAAAGATTGACGAAAATTGCCTCCTATCCCCGTAAAAGTTTTCCCCCCGCGGATCCGCACACAAGTCCAACGAGCGGAAGCTCGTTCGAGGAAGATAATGAGAGTTACAATTAGTACGCCGTCGCAATTATTCACGGCACCGGCTACTTGTGTCCCCTGTCCGTAGTGGATGTAGCCCACTCGACGTGCAAGAAATTTCCGTCATAGGCAGTCGGAAGTAAGTCGGTGAAAATCCTCAGTCTCTGACAAGAGACGCTTCATAGAGCGTGTCAGTGAAAGTCCCACGACTCTAATACAATGCCACAAAAAGCTGTATGTTCACCGAGACGCTTCAAAGATGATCATTAAAAAGCACTGAACGATCTTTCCCCTAGCCTATCCCTTTTTCGACGCTGTCGAGGAGAGCGATGATTTGGCAAATTACCCTAAAGGTACGTCGAATAATTTTAACTTAGGGGAAAAAACGCACTTGGTCATCTGGCCTGACGATAATTGTGCGCTATTTATGGTAGAAGAAGTATTTCGCAGGAATCTTCCGGTGTCACGCGACGCGATAAAAATCTGCGCTATATATTTGCTTTTTCGACGCCGATCGATAGAGCGTGATTTTCCATTAGGACGGTGACTCAGCCAGTGAACTCGACGAATTTAGACGAAAAACACTCGCGTAGCTGCTACGAACGAGCCGCAACAATAATGAACACTTTGCGGACGATTGACGCGTACATGCGTCTAGCGTGGCCCATCAGCCTAGAAGAAAGACTCATATATGCGACCAGTGAAACAGATTGTCAGAAGCAAAATATTACATGCCCGTGGTATACATCGCGCACGAAATATACCGACAGACCCGTCCTTGTGGCACATTTTAGATATATGGATAAAAAGAGGCAAAAAATTATGAAAAATTAGTGAAACATACATATAAAGTAACCGCAAAAATATATGCATCATGTAATTTACGGTAATCTCCCACTGATATACCGTCGTCCGTGCATGAATGAAAAAAAAAACTTTAAATATTTGTACAGCTACATTGAGTACAAACCAAGTTCAATTTCTGACTATGCGATTCAATATAAATAAGAATATTTGTATAATGTATATATGCTCAAATATCTGTTTGGTGACAATTTGAAATAACTATCGTCGCAGCGACTGTGCACTCTTGCACTGTCGCTGCACATCAGAGGGTTCAGTTTGACTCTGTTCCAACCGGAAAGGATTAATTCAGGCACTAAAGTCCTGGCTGAAAGAGCCTTTTTCTACCACACTCCTTGTGCGTGCAACTGAAGTTCAAAGTCGGATTATCGGTCTACGAAATTCTTCGTGGGAACAAAACTGCGCCACAGGTTTGCCTTTCTTCAAAAAGAAATTTTCTTCTACCGTGACTGGTGATATAAGCACGCTTAGGCCACGTGTTAAGTCGAAAAAACTAAAGTCGTCTTATGGTATCGGGTTTCCATTGCAGCGAACAAAAATGGAACTAACTTCTGAAAAGGAATTTTGTCGGCTTTTGAAACGTATAATGTATTTAACATTATTCATGGAATCCTGGAATACATTCTGCTCCGTCAACTACTTAGCCAGACAGTGAAATACAGTTTACAAGACACCGAACAGCTCGGGATTAACAGAAACGCGACAGACACGATATTATCCAGGAAAAAGTCAGTACCCGACGACGTAAACACTCACGCGCCACGAGAATAAGAGGCAAAAATTTCGCATACTTCCAGCAGACCATACTAGTTTTCACAGAACGACTTCGAACAATTGGCGGCAGCGAATACCATTCACCACTTCCCAAATAACGTTTGCTATCAATTAGGCAATACAAAATCCAATTTTCTCGGGTGCCTCGGATGCGCCACAATTCGTCGAATGACGTTTCAATCACGAATCAAACAAATAAAAAGCCGGCGTGCCTGTATACCGTACTGAACTGCCGACATTCGGCACCGCGAAAATGTGAACACCTCGTACAGGGAGGAAATGACGAAAATTACTTGGATTTTCGGGCCTGCACACGAATTGCATGTGACCGCGCGCCGCATTGTCGCCGTTCCTGCAACGGCACCGCCATTCGGACGAGGAAAGAGGCCGAGCGAGGATTTTCCGTGGCATAGAGAGAAAATGAACGACGAGAAAGGCGAGGGCAGCCTCGACATGCGACTTTGCTCGCTGAGTGCTCTCGGCCGAGTCGAGTGCGCGTAGTTTCGCGCTCGGACGACGAACCGCGGACGACGAACTATGGACGACGAACCGCGGCCTTCTACAAAAATTCCACCTATCCAACCTGCACTCGCAAAGCTGTGCGCAAATCTGTAGCTTCGCGTTTCAACGATTTACCCCTGTTCCCTGCACTCGAAAACTCACGAGGCACCGCGAGTTTCCGCCACATGGATTTTCGCCGTTTCAATGGCCAGGCGTTTATCAAGTAGCGGTGATCACCTACAAGGTCAAAGATCCATAGAAGTAGACATCGTGCGATTTAATCCAAAAAGTATCTCGAAGGACGCGTTAACAGAGGACTAATCTCGGTTACGCGAGAAGTCAAAGATCCATGTACGTCGACGTTGTCGGCGGTTTCACCCAAAAAGAATCGCGAAGGACGAATTAATGAAGGATTGCATTACGCCAGAAGTCAATGATCCGCATATAGACGCTATGCGGTCGAGCTCGAAAAGAATCGCGAAGGACGACTTAATGGAGGACTAATCTCCGTTACCCGAGAAACTAAAGATCTGTATACGCAGACGTTGTGTGGTCTAACCCAAAAATAATTCGAAGCGACGGCAGGACTAATTTGCGAATCACGCTTGTTTAGTAATTTCGCGCGAACACATGGACATTATTATCGACCGTTCGAGACTGTTACTCGGCATTCTGCGCTCGTTAATTTGTAAAGACTTCCGCTTAGCAAGACGCTCGAAACGGAACAGACTGATAGCGTGAATCATGCACGGCTGTTTGTCGGTCAGAGACACTGCGCGCGGCACCGTCCGTCATCGGTGAATCGTCGATATTTCAAGGCGCGCCTATTTTTAAAATGACTCCGGAATTACATCGATGACCTAAGAATAACGATTACGATATAGCACGTTCCACGCGCAACGCCGCGAACGACGTTCCCTGTGTAACGAGCGACTTGCCGAAAGAGCATGTTCTGAAGAATCACATTGGCGCCGTCCTTGAAAGTTGTGGCGCGTTCAACGCTTCTGAAAATCGTGAGATTGCGTGGTGCGATGAGGACGATAAAAATTTTATAAAGCGACACGCGATAATGGCCTCGACGCCGAGGAAGAAAGGAGCCGCTGGCCACGCTGATAAGCCGTCGTCAACTAGCCTGTCTACGAGAATGTCAGTTAACGCTATTAAACCTAACGACACCCAGCGTGCTCGTTGAACTTAAAAAATTGATTATGAAACGGGGTTGGACGCGCTTATAAATAGAGGAAACGTTGATGGAAACTTTAAAAGATTTCCAGTATGAGCAGAAAATCATAACGTGGCGAAATAAGAATGTCTGACTTTCGAAGTCTGGCTCGAAACGAGTCTAAATAATGATCTCAGACGAATCGGGAGAAAGATGCTTTCATATGGACTTATCACGTTGAATGTACCAAAGCGTCTGAGCTGGTAAATCGAACGAACTTGTTCTGAGGTACTTCCTGTCTTGGTCGTGGCAGTATCAAACACCGTTCAAGGCGGTAGAACCTGGTAGCCGATAGCAAAGAACGTACTCATTAACTATGTTCAATCGAGCAGTACTCGTGCGCGTATAAATATTCTGACCAGTGCAGAATCCCGGCAACGCATACATGAGAGAGGAAAAAAAACATTGCGGTATCGATCCAAAAGAAAAAAGGCCGCGGAAGAGAACCCACTCGTGGGGCATATAAATGGGGTTATAAAAAAACTGAATCAAAGAACGACTGTTTGCGCTGGAAAAATGTTTCGCCACGATGCGAAAATATTCGATAGAGATTAAAATTGCAATTGAATTTAGGGAATAGCAGGGACACTACTCACCCTTTGTCTACAATGATCGACGTAACGAAGTCCGAAGTAATCCGTTTCCAGAATGTTGAGCTGCTTGCACACATATTCGAGTATGTACCGTCCTTTGTGCTGAGGCTGCAACAAACAAGAAAGTATAGTCAGACGAATCCGCGGCAATTCATTCCTTTGACCGCGGTTAATCTTGTCGTGAAGCGGTGATAGGACGATTAAAAAAATATCGCGGTCAGTCTTACAAAAATTTCTCATTATTCGAATGTTATGGATGTTCTTTCGGGTATACTTTGAAAAACCATTGACAAAGTCCTCTACCGAATGAAGGTTCTCTACCACATTGCCAGAGAGAGCTGCGCAAAACAATATAACCGAACTAAAACTGATGAACTGGTAATTGCATGCCCGCAAAAGCACACTAACTCTTTATACAAATACTGAAATAAATTGCTTTTCCCAAATTGCACATTCCATCCGGGCTAAATGAATTCATCGCCGTGGACACAATGGAAACGTTCACCGTTATGGGCTGCACTTGAGATGTTGCTTTTACAGAATACAAGCCCTTTGTTGCATGATGCCTTATCAACGGTGTATTATGTAATCCTTTGTCAGGATAAATCGGGAAATAGTATGACACACATAACGTGATTGCCTAATCGGAATAGTAACGCGTAATATTCATGAGAGATGCTCTTCTGTCTATAAATTTCTCCCCAAATACATTACACGTAAAACTTCACTAAATGAATGAAGAATCGCAAAGAATCAAATTTCTCTGCAGAATCTGCATGCTCCAGTTTATAAGGTAGAAGCACCTTCGCAACGCGCGTATCCTAGTGAAACATATTTCACCCTGCGCGTGTAAAGAGAAAAACAAATTGCAATTCATCGGGCGACACAATCTTTCACCATATCGCCGTTCCGTTTTCCGTTCACGCCTTAAAAGTTAATCCGTTCGATCCAACGAGCAAACGAACAAAATGGCGGTCTGATTTACGCGGCATCGACCAGGCAATGTTCGAGGACAATGGGCGCACAACTCATTTTTACTTCTCACGTCAGGTGTAAAATGCGAAAAGCCAACTAGCCCGTGTCTGGTTTGTTCCATTATCATCCGCAACTACTACTTCGCTCCAACTCGGACGCATATGCGGTCCGCCGTGCAGTTAAACTGCGCGACGGATGCAAAGTGCTAAAGAGGGGAGGAAAAATGTAACGAACCGGCGATCCGTCGGGCCTCCGCATCGGTAAACGATCATCCCAGTTGCAGCCGCATTCGCATGCACACACAACGAGCGACGCGTGCCAAAAGTATCGCCGCCAAAGTATATAAACCCGGAAAGTAACAGACTAGCGGGCGACAACTTTTGTAAACGTCGAGGATGAATGGGGGATAAAAGCGTCATAGTTCCGCGATATGAATTCTCGGGTGCGTAGCGACAGCCGCCGACCGATTCAATTATCCGCGGCAGACCGTTTGCGTCCCATTTTTAACGCGGACGGACCGCGGTCTTGTTTTTCTATTCGTGCCGAGGAATCGCGCGACAATGTGCCGCGAAACAGTGGCAGCGCGATAACAGACAACGGACTTCCGGCTATGGCGAAGACTGGCACTTATATTCTCTATGTTCTGCCTCTCTCCTTTCGCGAGACGACTTTTCGCGCCGACACAGTCACTTCGTCTATCGCTCTATACATCTCTAGGAGCGGATTTCTGATTCCAAACACAGCGGACGCAGTTTCATAGTACAAAAGTTCTGTACGATCGGAGAAGAGTCAGCTGTAAATCAACCTTTGATACGTCTCGACCAGTGACGGCTTGTGGCTTGAAATTCTGGGGGTGCTCTAACTTCCAATCGATATATACATACGGAGCACAGTGTATTCGTGTTTGGGCTAAATACAAAGATTATGGTAAAAACTAGACAAAATGTACCATAAAAGATATTGCTTACTACCGGTAGAATTGCACGGTTTCGTATAATTCTAAATCACGTAAAAAGAGAAATCCACTCTTGTCGTTTTGTTCTGAGCGCAAAGGTCAATAGATTTTTCTTTAATGTTTACGTGACTGTTGAAACATCTTTTCTTCGTTGAAATCATTGCGAATGCATTTAACCTATCCTGATTTATAGTGATTCATAATGTTAAAAAAGAGCGTTCAGTCCCTGGTTTAGTCATACGAATTGTCAATAGGATTTCTAACAATACTATTTAATGCTAAAATTAAATATTAGGAGGAAAAATAAGTAAAGAAATGGATAAATTTATATATCGAAAAAAATTTGAGGTGCTGCAGATCCGCAATGCTTATGCACGAGACGCTTCTGATGCCGACGGTGTTTTTCGCAAGGGTCCTTCGGCTGATATAACCCGCGTCTACAAAATGTCAATGCGAAGAGGGCAAGCCGTCAAGCCGATGAAACGGAAATGAACTTTACCGTGAGTACGTCGATATACATACTTGGCTGAATATGCATATTTATGCATCGACTACACAATATATCTTCTATACACACACACGTTTAATAAAAAGCCAACCGACCATATGAAAAAGGGAATTTTCATATCAATGATTTACGACGTGATACGTTTCCATTCTGAGTAATTTCGCGATCTCATGTATATTGGATTGAGTGCCACGCGTACGCGTCCTCGAACGAATTGAGAGAAAAGAAGAGCACGCAGAAGAGTGACCGACGCAGCTTGTGTCCTCGTATTAGTTTTCCAGAAAAGAAAGAAGACGCCGTTATACGTAGCGCACAAATGGCCGTGATTGGCATTCGACCAAATACGACGGTGTGCCATCTTCAAATAGGCTGCCGAACAATTGCCAGTTTGTAGATTATATCTTCGCAACCCCGTGAGCCATTTTTCGACCCGACCTCCTTAGACCTCATTATTCATCTTTAACATCTCCGCCGGTTACCAGCACGTTAAATGGGACGAATTTAGGGAAAATTATTGTTGCACTCCCGCGTCAGCGCGAACGATGCCTCTCAGTCACGTATTTGCCGACATTAAACGCGATACTTTTATCGGCACTCGCAAAGCAATAAGGACAGATTTTACCTACACATTAAAATTCTACGCTCTGCCAATGTTTGAACGCGTGCCATAAATATACACGCGGGTACCTTTCGTGCACGCATCGCCTTCGGGTAACAGCAATTTTGTTTGTAGACCCACTTCCGCCCACCATTTGCAAACATACAAATGGAGTGTGCGCGCACTTTATGGACATTGCATGGGGATCGATGCGGATTGAAAGTAAACAACGTGCAATTCGTCTTTTTGCTCCGTCGCCGAAGAAGAATTCGGACGAGGGCGGAAAAGATATTCAGTCGTGTAAACAGACTGCGGAAAATCGTGATCTTGCATAATAGAACGGAGCCAAGGCGGTGCTTCGTTTCTCTTGTTTAATTTATCCCTGAAACGTGAGCAGTCACACTGCGGCGAGCGCTCAGTTAAGGAAAATACCGACAAATTCACATATTCACCCAGCTATGGTAATATCTTTATCGTCTAGATGGATTTGTAGCACAGTCACGGTGACCTATAAGTATGCTAACAATTCGAAGTGTTAACGCGTACATTTCCACGACGTCCGTCATTAACATTCGCGGAAAGTCGTGCATTACGGTCAGGTAAATGTTGCTCGTTAACGCGAAGATCGAAAGTGCTCGTGTGACGTACATAGGACACTAACCGGAAGTGTACCTTTATTTAAGCAGAAACCTGATACTCCTTGCACCAGGGTCAGCGTCGACTTATAATCGGTTGGCGCACGCGAACCTGTGGCATGCCGACATATTTATTAACACCGCAGCGTTATGCGCCACGTGTTTAATGGCAGAAGAAACTCGCATGATTATGCATTCTGCCGCGCTTGTTATTGCTGGAATCAGTTACGTAAGCATCGATGTCTCAGCCGTGACCCTCTGCGCTAACGACGTATCGGTCGAACAAAATCGTCGTGATTACCGGGCATGATTGCCGGATAATTATCGGCTGGACATATGGCACTGAACAAGGTGGCCTGGTGGAATATTCAAGTTGTCATACGCATCAATGGTCTTTGCGATCAATTCCGACAGCATGGCTAATTGATAACAATTGGTTGGATATTTCCATCCGACCGATGTCTGTTGAACTTCAATCCTAAGTGTAACAGCAAAAATAACGACTTGTTCGAAGATCGCAATGGCCATTAAGATGGTAGATGTTTATTGTACAATAGTCATTAACAGTGACGAAAGATGCCATGAAATCAAAGTTTTATGTCACCGATATTCGTTTTTCTTATTTGAAGAAACAAAACGTAAGTGGAGAGAACATTTTACGGTGCAGTTTTTGTAAGAATATAGTAACACGCGAAATCTATTTCTAGCGCTTATAGCTGTGGCTTGGTCGATACGATTTCCATTTCTCTCTCCGCCACTCTCGTCTCCCTCTTTTTTCTCTCGACGCCCATCTATCGTACCCCGCCACTTTGATCAAACACCTAGACTCCACGTACGCCCACAAGATCCATATCACCTATTTATGATTCTGCACAAAATATTCGATTTTCACCCCCTCGATCTTCCGGTCTACACCCATTTCACCGCTGTTCTTCCTGGACTAATCTCGTACAACATACCAATTGAGTAACGAAATTCCACCGCTTTAATTCTGCTCGAGTGGTGATGGGCTAATAAAATTACAACAATCTTCTATACGCATGATGAAATGGCAATAAAGAGGGATGGTGCACAGAAAAATTAATAGCGCCATGTGACACTTACATAAATCCGAAACCGCTTATGTTTACAATTAATTTTCCATGTGAAAGTAATATTGGCAAAAACAGCAATCGAAAGTGTTGAGCATGTAATAGTGGTCCCTACAGAGTGACGAATGTTATAACTGCGATGATGATGTCGTCCTCAAATTTACATAATTTCTGACACGCCATCAGCGAATTGCGTCAATTGACCGATTTACCACATCGCGCAATTTTCGACAATGCAAATGTGCGAAAATCGGCGTCTAGAGCAAAGTGAAGATCGCAATTTGACGTAAGATCCAATCCCGGCCTGCCTATTGACTATGCCGCGACGTCGGAAATTGAACGTGGCACACATTGAAGCTGCTTGTGAAATCTCTTCGCCGCCGAAAGTCCACCAACAAATGTCCGTTTACAGCAGCGGCGATAAAGAAAACTTTTGTCGCGGCAGTGTTACAAGACTTCGAAGTATCGCGAGATATTGAGAAAAGTGGGTCAAAAACTGCATAGAATAACCGCGCAATCGTGCAAGTGCCGCTTTCAATAACGTAAGTTAACTTTTACCGATTCCCATACGAGAAAAAATATTACGTTCACAGCGCAAGTCGAAGGATTCGATAATTACCGCATCAACACTATCTTTCAGCGCTAGAGCCTTCGTAAATCGGCCCAGCTTTCTTCCCATCGTGGATGATAAAAGACGTTATCCACAGGACCGTGTCGAGACT
Organism: Cryptocheilus praepositus; assembly: GCA_033815515.1. Lineage (NCBI taxonomy): Eukaryota > Metazoa > Arthropoda > Insecta > Hymenoptera > Pompilidae > Cryptocheilus > Cryptocheilus praepositus. The sequence goes on from JAWWQZ010000296.1 coordinate 7,311,365, forward strand.
CGAGAGGACTTCGTCTGATAGACCGTATAGCGCAGAACAATTCAGAAGAACAGAGCCGTAACGGCGTAAACGCGGTCAGAAAAATAAGTCCCATTTTACCCATGGCGATGCCGTACGTGCTGCGTCGACGAATAAACGGCTAAATTGTCTTCTGAAATTCATAAGTCACCCCGCGTGTGGCTCTCGAACGACTCCTCCACACCACCCCACAAACCCTACAGCTTGATATTCTCTTTCCGTCCCAATTGCCTGTCGCGACTACTTCTTGCGTCCTGTACAATTTCTATTCCCGTTCTTACCCAAGGGAGCGCCCACCCCTCCCTCCTTCACCGTTCTGGAATTAGTTGTCGTTTGAGATCGCGAACGCGGCTTGTTACTTCGCGACGAAATTCAACTCACCCACGCTTAACTAGCTCTCTCGACCCAAATAAAAACTTTCCCACAATTCCCAGCAGCAACGCCCGGGGTAACGAAACTTCCGATCAATCGCCTGTTCGGTTCAACGACGTGCCGCGGACAACGTACACTTTTCGCATAGCACAATGGCTGCGAACCGTCAAAGAAAAATCCGAGACAACCATTCTGCCGTTTTGAAAAATCCAAGCCCAACCCCGGCTTAACGCAGGCTGAATTAGACGAACGCGGAAGCAAATTTTTGCCCACGAGGCAGCCGCGATGACCGACTTTCCTGACAGAGGGAGAAGGATAATAACCGAGAGGTAGGTCGTACGTGTAGAGCGGTGGGAATTGCGTGAAGCACAGGAACGACGAGCGAAGATCTAAGGAAGGGCAGGTCGTAGTTTGTATCCCGCTGTCATCCTCCTTACAGCCAGTGTGTCACGTGTTTCCTCCAAGCCCGTAGCTCGCCTGCCTATATATTTTGCCTCGTCTTTACACGCCGGACGATGTTCCATGGAGCACCGTGAAACAAGAGAGCCGATGTATCACCATCACGTATTAATGCGGAGAAACCCGACTGCTCTGCCAGTAAGTCACTCTTGCCAGGTCGCGCGCAAAACGCCGCGCAAAGTCGTCTCCGCTCTTGGACGTCTTGACGACTGACCCTGTTCCGCTATGCATATGCATAGGTCGCGATTAGAGACGCAGGACTTTGTGCGAATGCCTTTTTATTCGGCCCTTGACACCCTCGGCATGAATAGTCCCGACCGCTTCTGCTCGAGTTTCGTTTAGCAACGGATGGAAACCTTGTCCATGGAGAGCGTGCCCTTCTCAGTTGCAATTTGGCGACATTGATTGTTACGCGATCTAATACCTAAGCGTCGATGAAAAAATACGAGCGGCGTGTCAAACTGGGGAGGTACAGAAGATGGAATTTCTTTGAAAAACTGCACCGTGAAATTCGTTGTTGAATAGAACACAAGGGTGGAAATATATGAAAATATCTGTGTATATAGATATAGCGTGAAACAAGTTTGACGGATGCAAGTGGTATAAAAATGCATTCCATCGGTTGCCTAGCATGCGTGTGTGGTATAAACGCGGTACAAAGTCGTGTCACTCGCGGACTATAACCTACTGACCCTGCATCATTACAGATCGTTTCTAGATAAAAACGCGTTTCTATGCATCCCTTTAAGATGCCCTCGAGTGTCTGGATTTATGGGCTGCGGCTACACGCCGCAGATATAATGATGAATTGGAAACAGTTGACACAATTATGGTTTTAAAAAGAAACATCTATTCAAGTACCATTTTTGACTGTACAAAAGAGTAGCGACAAACAAAGCCACACGTTTGGTGGAAAGCCGCGTGAAATCTGAGGTTCGACTATCGGGAAACTGACGAATCGATGCATAATATTACCGGCATATTGCTTTCTACGTTACGCTCGCGACAGAACCTGAAGCAGAATCAATCTCGGAATCAAATCTTCCGTCTACATGGCTAGATACTTTTCTGTGCCGTGGCGTGCACACATTAGAGCGCCCGCGTAATCCTAGCGCTCTCAGTGTCGGCGAATATTAAGTAACGGAGGCGGATATATGATCTTTGCATACTTTTGAGGAGCTTTACATTAACTCTGGGGATGAATGAATACAGTGCTCAGACTGATGGCGAAATGACCCTCTGGTCAAGGACGCCCCACCGACGCTCTTAATAGAAATGAACCGACGAATTAATTAACCTTCCACTCCGGATGCGCCTACTTCAGGTGAGGAGGGAGAATAATGAGAAACGGAGAAAAGCTGCTCAACCCTATTCAGGATTTCCCACGGATGACCAACGGATGATGTGGCCTGGCTATTCTATTCTCGCGCACGGACTAAATGCTTATTCTCGTCCAAGTCCACGGTTGCAGGAATCTGTAAGGCCCAATTCGCAGACTCCTGGCGACGCGCAGTTTATTCAGTGATGCATAAACCAGATTACATTTTACCGACGGGTCGAATATCCCGAACGCGCGCGTTTTCATTTGTTCATGAATCACTCTCGGTAAACTATGCGTTAACTACGAAACCAAACGAAAGTTGAGTATACATCCAGACTAACTGTGTATTCGTTGTCACGCTTTGCTGCTTCCAATGTACTGCCTAACTAACGCCTTCCGCAGTTGATGTTTCTAATCCAGTCGTGCAAACTTTGTCGCTACTAAACTTGCGCGTACTTATCGCATTACCGAGATACGCGGAAAATGTTCCACAAATAATTTATGTGCGTCTTCTCCGCACCTACCACGTCTCAGATGAAACAGAATATACATCATTTCGAAAAAAAAACTCACTCGACATCTGTGTCGGGTCAAATAATTTAATTTGCCGAGTCTACGAGATACAGTTACGCGGAGTAATCCTTCCACGAAATCTGCTTACTCGCGCGGAACAAACGGTTTCCTTGGACGCCCCTCAAACCTCTTAACCGTGATGCACGTTTGGACAATTGCGCTCGATGAGCGAAACGCCATTACGCTGTGTTTCATTTCAAGCGTGGAGCCTAGGATGCCAAAAATATGAGAGAACCGAACGGGCAGGAAGTGAGAGTAAGAGCCAAGAGAACAGCAATCTCAATTGAATACAATGCATCATTTCGGCAGGACAATAAAATCAATACGCCAGTATATTCTTTAACATTAAATTTTACAGCAATTTTTTAAAACGGCGATCTTTAATCTATAAAAAGATGTCTGATACTCAGAAGAGGATTGTAAAAAAATTATTATGATTACCATACCAAGGTATATACAGACGCTACGGTATTCACGAAATGTCATCGACACTTTCGTTGTCAATTTACTCCACACCGTCGAGGAATAGCAAGAGCGGGAGTTTTTGTTCGTTTACTGACCTCTAAGCTACCCACTTCGTTTCGGAAAAACTTTTTCACTAAAACTATTCGCTGATAGTTTCGTCAAGCTTTTACATCGCATTCACCGTAGTTTTCACAGCACAGAGTGCGAGATTGAGGAAGCGCCATTTCCCTGCATCGCGTCAGACTGGTAAACTAAACCTGGGTGAAACTAGGCCTCGTTCCAGTTTTTTCACCTATCCATCATAAAAGAACGCACGTTCGAATACGTACGAGCACGAAGCCAGTCGTTTTTCAAGAAATTGTCAGAAGAGATGAAAGGGTAGACTCAGTTATGCGAATCAAGTTTACGCTTTCTCGAACGAGTGTGTGACCGTCAGACTTGCAGAATAGCCATTCAAGAACGAAAAGTCACCGAACGGTATCGCTTCGACCGGTTGAATACGTTACACACGTGTTGCAAACAGTTCACTTTGTAGTTGGAAACGGAATGTTTTTCTCCAAACAAATGAATACACTGGTCTGTACAAACAAACCGGATGTTAAAATCGAGAGCGGGAATTAGTACGTAGCATAGTCTGGCTTGGAAAATGTCGTCCAAAGCTATATATCTTGTTTAAGCCAACAGCGCGGTGCCTGCGCAAAATGTCTTAATTGTTCCCCGCGGCGCGTTATAAGTACTTGACGCGAACAACTAAAGCCGATGCCCAGACACCCGAAGCCTCCTCTTACTCGCGACAGGTCAAAATACGTTTGGTTGCTCACGAAAAAACATGAACAAACTGTGTTGTCGTAGGACAGTCCGTACAATCTGAGCTTCACGCCGCAATAATCTTTGTAATTAGTTTTGTAAACTAGAAAGCGCGCGCAGAGAGTTAATCAACCGTCGAGAGAAGATACTCTTTACCCGACCGTCTCCCTTTTTACTTGTCCTCCCGTTCCTTCACGTTCGCGGCATTCGAAACGTACCGAGTTCACCGCGTGATTTAACAAGAGTGAAAAGCTCGGGGCTGCCTTTCGTCGGAGACAAAGACCGCGACCACGTGACGGAGTGCCCGTTCAAATTCACAAAGAAACCGCGAGCGCGAGTGTGATGCAGCGTAACGTGAAAAAAAGAGCGTTACTCGACAACGATCCTCGAACAAGTCTCGCCACAACGTCACAACGACGTTACAGCCGAAACGATGCTGCGACGACGCTACAGCAATTTGCTTTCCCAGTTTGCCCCGCTTTCTTTTCCATTGATTTCATTACGAATACTTCCAACGGCCCGTTTCGCGGTTAAACTGCTTAGCAGACACCTTGCATAACAAACGCACGAGTCGAGACGCGCTTAAGCCGCGGAGAAAAGAAAATGTCGAAAGGATTCTCCCCGCGTTTATGCGCGACGACAAAAACATTCGCGACGAATAAAACACTCTTTCGCTGTCGCGCAGCAATAACGGCACGGCGATAAAGAGAATGTTGCCCGACGATTAAGCGCTTTTTCACGGCTGTTAAGGATCTACATTTCACGAGTGAGAATTCTGATAAAACTCGACCGCGGTAGAAAGCGCGGTATCAGACGTTGTGAGACCGCCAATGACAAAGAACGTTTCGCCGAGCGTTGTGATTCAATCTCATCGTGAGTTCAAATTCAGAATGTACTTCACTTAGAAATGCCTGACATTTATGTGTGCCACGGGGCATACGGATGCATGCAAATCCTGACACGTTCATCACACGTATCGCGTCTCTACCTCCCACCGTATCCGGACCCCGCGCATACAAGAAAATAGCAAGCGACTGTGTCGTAAAGCGTGCAATTTTTGTATCGTCCGCGCAAAAGCTACGGAACAAATAGCATCCCGAAGCGTCATCGTAAGAGCCATTTCTTCACACGGAAAATTACGATGCCCTTAAAACCTTCAGACGTTTAACGTTTCCTATTACCTCGATCGCTTAACCTAACTCTGACAAGTAGAGATAAATGCAACTATAAACTTTAACCCTTTTGGCAAGCATCCGCCGTTGCGCCATTCAAGCATGTTTCGCCACTTTTTTCTAGCAGTGTTTAGACTTTGCTTTTACGTTTGATCGGAAAGTTTACGCGAAAGGCCTGACCGTAACTAGAGCTAGCACCGTCGATTCTACTCTCTAAGGTGCAATATTGGGCGCCAATAGCCTTTGTTCGGTTAGCAATGTCTGTACTCACTTCGCATCTCTCTGGAGCCTACACGACTGCACGCTTCTTACAATAAATATGAACATTATAAATGTAGAGTCGACATTCCGGATGGTAAGGCACGTAGACCTGGCAGTTCGTGGATTCTAGGGCCTGTAAAGTTTGGGTCAAAGACGTCCACGTACGTTGTAAGGCGGGTTCGGTGAAAAATGTTGCGCAGAGGAAGGTAGCAATGGACAGAGTGGAAAAACTGCTTATAGTCGGACTGACACAATTCAAGCAGAACCGTCGCGCACGTTTACTCGCCGCAGCCACTGTCGCGTACGGGCATTTATACTGCACCATATATGTACGACGCGTGTGTACATCCTTAAAACGCTTCGAAATAAAAAAAAAAGTTTTTAACTAGATGGTTGAAAAACCGGCGGTCTGTGAATGTCACGAAATATGATCAGCCAAGTGCCCGTGAGACTGCAAAACCTATAAACCTGTTATTTGCACAAACTCTTGCGCGAGCTTACGTCATTACAAATGACAGCTGAATGCCAGTTTATAAAAATACTGTAATATATTGCTATGTGTAGTGTGGATTTTGTTGGACCGCTGCCGTTACTTATGTTAACGATGACATCACGCACTCCGAAACATGAAACAGACAACCGAACAATATGCTCTGCGGTAGCAAATCTGTGTTCTTTAGGAATAATCCTTTGCAATTCAATTAGCACGAATAATAGAAATTACATAATTTCGCCGATTACAATCAGAAATCCACAATAAAGAAAAATTACGAGTTTTCTCGAGACGTCATGTTTTGCATTGCAATGTCCGAATTATAACAGCGCGGCTTTGCGATTTCGATGCCATTTTTCTGCATTTTCCGAATTCGCCATTAATGCAGCGGTGACAAATCCCATCGATGTGCAAGATTGACGCGGACCTGCCACGAAAAGCTCTCTCGCGTCGTTTCTGTAACGAGCCCTGTCGGCCGAACGCTTTATTGGCCTTCAACGAGCGCCGGATTCTGCACCGCGAATGGTTGATACGTCGAAGCGTCTAGCACTGTCTGAACGAAGTTTAAACCCTGCAACGAGTTTCCACCCTTCGTCTCTTCACTACTTCCGCCCCGAAAAAATCTGGCAACCGTCCAATGATTTCATCGTATTCACCGACCCCCGAATTGCCACGGCCGATGATTGAAAAACGAACAAGACATTCTCCGAATATTTATAAGTCCGCCGGAAACAAACTGCCCTGCGCGCAAATGAGGGAAAGGAAAATAGCTCCTATCCAGAAGTCTCTACGGCTCTGGGAAGCAATGCATGCGCGATACTGCCTTTTGGAATACCTAGAGGGTAGTCCGAAAGCTACGATCGTCCGACACCTGCAAATACGCTGCTGCACGAGGGAATTGCGAACAGACCCTATCAACGTTACGCGTTCCTATAGTTTACGAGAGTTAAATTGACGTGACTGCGACTGGTAGCACTGTGGAATCTAATCCTTGTCGCGGTCAGTCTTAATCTGTAGAGGAACATGTGGCAAAACGCTTATGTATAAATCCGGATGTATAAATACGAAAACGCTTATGTCCTAATACGAATGCTAATTGCTTATGTACAAATATGGAGTATGTGTACATAAAATGGGTCTTGACGGAAGTAAGCTAGAAGAGAAATCACGCTCTCGTAGGTCATCTGTGCAGTATTTCGCTCTCGTTGCTTATTAAGACAAAAAATCGTTCAAAAGGCCGCACAGATGAGAGCAGAAATCAGGAGTTATGCGCTTTTCAACATTCACAGGTCACAGTATCGAGTCTTTGGAGGTAATTAATTAGTTAATCTTCGTCGTGTAGTCAGTAAACTTGTGTATTCGCTGGAGATACTGAGCGCAGATGTCGTAATCTCAATTTTAAAGCTGAACGTATCGTCGTTGCGCATAAAATGTTTTGAAGACAATAAAACTTTCGTTCGGCAGAGGAATGACATTCGACTTAACTCAAGCAGGTAACGTAACCGAAGGAAGGGCAAAGAACTAGCATTGATCCATCGTAAAGCGGATTGTCATTCCCGATATGTTCTGTAGATATGGACGAACCGACTAACATACACGTTGCTTTTCCTATAAAACTTTACATCAACGAGTGGAGAAGGTCATGATAACAGGTAAAGTATTTCCAGACTGTTTTGCAGTAATTCAGCGGCATTAGCTCGGAACGTGTAACGTGTTTAACGGTGCAGACGTAATCAGAATATGTGGTACAGTTTTTGCACACCGCAGGATCTCTCTGGATTAAATTTTTAAGAGGAGTGCACATTTCCTTCTGCCACCGCTTAGCAACGTTCGCGCAGTGCAATAATTACGGAGTAATAACAGAAAATTGCACCGCGTTCCTTTACGAAACACTTTTAGGTCGCTTAAGGGCTTTGCACCTACGTCAAGACATACACCTCGACATAGATTATAATGACTTTCTGCTAATTGTTCGAGATAAATTATTCCCCGTTTCAGACAAATACGCGAAAGAGCCACTGCGTTTCGCTTAAACGCATCATTATTCTTATCTACCGCTGGGTCATCCTTCCCGCGACGATAAATAGTAATGAGCGCAATAAATAATCGGTTGCATAAATGCAGATAACCTATCGCGCGAATACCTGAAAAATGGGACGACCGTATAACAGACGAAAACAGTGGTTTTCATCTCGAATAGATTTATGCTGTTATGATGCAACCCGCGCGTAGCGTTGGAGAAAGATGAGGCAACGGATGAAACTGAATTGTCGTGAACAAAACCATCTAACTGTCTCGAGTATAACCCCTCGAAAAAGCCGCCGTAAGCAGAAGCGCGCTACCGGTAGAATTAGTGAAGTGGACGAATGGGAAAACAATAAATTTCGGTCGCAGTATCGGGTGATACAGAATCGTAGAGAGAGTTCTTATAAGATTCGTCGCGCAGTACGTAACACGCAACACCGTTGCTCGCTCTTGTAAACCAAAGGTGACGTGAATGTTCTGCGAAACGGTCATAAAACCGTACAGAAGCAAGGCAAAAAGGTTGTAGTATCAGTATCAACACGCAAGCGACAACGAGACGATCGGTCGATTCGCGCAACCCCCGTTTGTGTGACTAGCGAAAATCATTGAACATTCTAATATTAGGTTAACTGAATACGCGGACGTAGGTTGTCGGAATTAATGCCGGTGTGGGCAATTTCTTGCTTGCCAGTACAGGGCTTGTCAACTGCACGTGGTGCTACATCGAGACAGTGGTTCCTATTAATACTTGACTCCTACACAACACACATCTTGCGATTGGCGCACGTGTGCGCGGGATATAAAATGCACACCGACGCGCGCACACGTATTCCAGGCCCACCCGATCGAAACACCGATTCTCCCGCAACTTCTTTTTCCGTATTCAGACAGGTCCCCGGAGACACCTACGAGTTTCTGATCGAGAAAATTATATAACGCTGGCTGCTAGTGTAAAAACGGACGAGTCGATGTTGCTATCGGAGCCTGACAGTACGCTAGACCCGCTACCAAATAAGGACATCGCGAAAATTACCGGAAAAACAAGTACCGCTGTACTCTTTTTCCCTTTTCCCGTTATTATTCCGGGTAGAACACGTTCAGATACGAACAAATAATAGGTCCCAACGCGTTGCAACTATCCTAGCTAAGTTCCGGTACGAGTGACTGTGTTCATTTATTTCCTTGCCCGGATGAAATTATATTAATGGCGCACTTGCGGTGGGTGAGCGTGGAAAAGAAAGAAGGATCGCGCGGAAAAAGGATGAACGAGAGACGTGGCCAGCGTGTAGCACTCCAGTCCTCACGCAATCCTTGTAACGAACGCGCGGGCTCTCACTCGCTGATCAACACGCGATGCCGAATGAAAACGTTTATGTTTGCCCGGCATGATTCCAACTCGCCCTCTCATCAAGCGTGTGGATGCAAGAGCCTGGAATAGAGGGAAACGTAGCGTGGTGCACTCGGGCACGACGCGACATTAGATTGGCGGAATTTCGCGAATTGTGCCCATACTCGGGGACACCTCTAGAATTCGCTCGTGAGTTTACCTTTACGATTGGAGTAGTCGCGCGTCAGTAACACAAGGACGTCGCCACGCGAGAAATGTCAATGTCGTGGAAGGAGCGTCGAACGAGCCTGTCGCAAGACAGGGGAGCGTAAAGAGGAAAAGGGAAAGAACGATCGGCTTTTGACAGTTGGGAAAGCCGAGCGCCGGTTATTTTCTGGAATCGATCCAAGGGACGTTGGTTCGGCGCGAGCACGATATGCCTAGAAGCAAACGTGAAAGAGCACACCCCCGCGATCGTGGCACACGCAGTCACGGTTAAGGTCCGTTCGAGGCCCACTGAACTTGTTTTTGTTCGCGATAGGTCTCCCAGCGTACGGGCTGGCACGTCAAGCGTGCACGTCAAACGTATACGTCAAGCGCGCACGCCGAGCATGCAGCGAGGGAGTTCTCCACCCGGCGACAGCTATCAATTGCAAATGTACAAGGGAGAAGAGCGCATATGCGTCTTTCATGCCTCTTTCGTGCCTCTTTCATGCCTCTACCTGCACGTTTCCGCATACGAACGGTCGCGCGTGTCAAGGTACCGCTTCTCAAGAGGCGGACTCTCAAGTTCTCACCTGAAAGTCGCAGTGGATAATTTCGGCGTCGTCCAAAAGTCGAATAGTGGCGCGATGCACCACCGTAACGTCGCTCTTGCTGCCGAACTTCAACATTTCTGCCCTCAAGTCGCCACCCGAATTATCCCCCCGGCCCTCATCGTCCCTTATCCCACAGCACCACACACTGCCCGTTGATTAGCCTCGATTACGCGGCGTCGTCGTTATACGCGACGTCAACGGTCGCCGGCACGCGACTCTCAACGCGATTTTTCAACGAGCTTTCACGGCGCACCACGGCACGGTACAGTGAACGACGACACATCACCGTAGCAGAACACGAAGCTCTCTGTCAACCGGTCCCGTCCACTGTTACGACGCGTACGATGCTGCCACGTCTGCGCCAAAGCCGCATCGAATTCGCGACGTTGCCGCGGACGATAAAATCATATAACGCGCCGGCGCCAAAATAATTCCCGACATATTCAACCAATGGCGGGAACTTCGAACTAACGCGCGGAAATTGTAATCGTACCGGGGATCAACCGCAAAAACGAGAGGCCAAATTCTACTTGGGCGTCAAACAAGATGAAACCAATACTCCAAGCTATTCTATAACGAACATTGTGCCTCAGCAGAAGAGTAGATCGAATTATAGTGATCTAAAAGGAATATTAACTATGCCAGCGGCCAGGCACAAAAATGTATGCTCATGCTCTATGCGCACGTTGAACAGAAGACGAACGCGATGCTCCGATTCTTTCTTAGTGCTACTCCGAGCTAATGTATAACGACCATTGTGCTTCAGTCGAAAAGTGGGACTCGATTATAGTTATTCAAAGTACCATGCCAGGGACTGAGCTCAAAGCGAATGGTTAAATTCTATTTGCGCGTCAAACGAGATGAACGCGATGCCCTTGATTCTTTCCTAGCTCTATTCGGACCTAATGTATACCGTGCATTGTGATTCGGCAGAAATGTAGGACTCGATTGTAGGTATTCAAAATAAATTTTAACCATGCCAGGGATCAGGCACAAAAACATATGATTAGATTCTATTTGCGCGTGAAACAAAATGAACGCAGTGCCCTAGTTCTTTCCTAGATCTACTGCAAGCTAATGTATCGCGAGCTTTGTAGTTCGGTAGAAATGTAGGACTCGGTTATGGTTATTCAAAGTAAGATCATCGACAATAACACCAAACTTAATTACATTTACGGCAAACATTTCGTACCATTTAAAGAATGGTCCTGTCATCCAAAGCATTGCCATGGGTAGTCCACCTTTATCGGCTGGGTAGAGTCACAGAATGCAGCGCTTCCTGTGTTGGGAATTGATACTACATTTTACAGCAAGTTCTTTTTAAAATTGGATATTAGCGGGAAGGCACAAAACATATTTTATAAACTTCTCTTCTTATGCTGCATACTCAGACAAAAATTGGTAATGGACTTTGGAAAGCTCTGTACAGACTGTAACTTTGGAAGTAATAAAAATCATTGAAAAGGGCCTTTCATGTTTTCGACATAAAAACAAAAATAAATATAGAAGAATATACATTTCGCCTTGCCTAGACTTGAATATGTGAAAAATATACAATAATAAAAGATAAAAACAAAAAAAGTGCAATTATGAATAAACTAATTGTGTATTAACCGATAAGCCCTTCAAGTATGCAATCATATCCAAAAGGGAACTATAATGTAATCAGAGCCAAAAAATCAAAGAATGTTTGTGCCTTCCGACTATTCTTTGAGTTTAAAAAGAAATTAGTATAAATAAATTAAATGTTAATCCTTGCCAAGTGCAGCGTTGCGACCCCACATCGCAATGCATCGATAAGGATGCATGTGATACGAAAATGGTAAGAGGTTTCGACGATCACAGTACGAAATTCCAAAAAAGGCTTATAAATCTATGCCTGTACACAAAGTATGCTAGACCTGCTACTCAATGCATTTTCGTAACCATTAAATTCAGGATTCTAGAATCCCATTATCACTTTCGTATTATAGGCAACATTATCAATCGAATACGATATGCGATCACAATACAATTTTGGTAAGAATCAATATTTAATTAGTCGAAATGCAATGTTCGATTAAACCTAATTGTGAAAAAAAGCATGAAAAACGAAAAAAAAATTATAAATAAAAAATTATTAAAGGGGCCTTTGGAGACACTGAAACAAAAAAAAACGACATTAATAAACAAATCAAATAAGACTTGACGGTAAATCTGGAAGAAAAACAAACTGTGTTAAAATAAATACATGTTGTAAGCCTGGGACGTCGACGAACCTGAAACAAAAAGAAAAAAAGTGTTAGGAAATCCATAATATATTTCAACGTCGAATAACTAGCCATGAACTCTTTTTATCACAGTCTATATTATCAATATACATTCCAATTCAAAAATTAATAAACAACTGTTAAATGGATCTGATATATAAATCAAATATTTTGTCTTTACTTCAATATTCAGTCTACTTCATAATTAATGCAAAGATAAAAAGAGTTTATCAAGGCAGTACATCGTGCCTTTCATCCTCAAATTGCACAAGTAACTATCTTGAGCTACTTGTACAATACATGTAAACAACGAGCATAGTGGCTTTTGTGGTAAATTAATCCAGCGTAGAAGCCCTTTTGACCGGGCCGCTTCAGCTATGTCAAAATAGCCTCTTGTTTCTTCGGACATGCGTGTGCAAGTCCTGACTGATCGGGAATTGTTCAACAAGAATCGAGAATTTGACATAAATTTGAACACTGCTCCAATGGCAAAGTAAGAACGAAATTACATCTGTGCAATATACCTAACCGTTATGTGTACCTAACCATATCGTATGTCAATGTATGCACAAAGCAATGTGAATTTCGCCTTTGCCTTGAAAAGTAATTCAATTTATATAAAACTTCGACACTTGTTGTTTCTAAGATTATACCGACCATTCGAAATGCGAGTGATTAAGTTTTAAGAACAAGAACCAACTCGCAGGCACAGCCCACATTGGCGGCAAACCGTACGCGTGCAAATTTAATCGAAATTCCCGATCAGTTCGAAATACGTATACCACGTGTACATAGCACACGTTAACAGTACACCTATTTCTGCTTAAAATTATGAGGTAACCATAAATCACACTTGACCATTGCAACCGATTACTACTACAAATACTGACAACAGCATTTATTCGAAATAATTCTATTGTTGCATGAAGTATGATAAGATGCTGGTATTGTCAATTACAAATATTAGGTTATGGAACCATTGCGATTTTTTCTGAGCAACAATTGTATAAATTACGTGGGATAATAAGCAAAATATTATGATTGCAATTGTCATGTGAGCCCCAGGTGAAAGCATATCACTTTAACGCCTAGCACCTACTCGCGAGAGAATAAGTGATAGCCCCACTCTGGCCCTGCCTACTTAAAATCTACCATTCACACAGAAGTATGCTACCTGCCTACCTCACACCTATATTTAAAAATGCAAACCAATCACACCAACACACTCACTCCTCGATTCTCACACATTCCGCCCGGGTGCAAAAGGCCTATTCCTAGAGAGTACGTCCCGGGACGTCTCCGACACCCGAACTCAGCGCACATCATCATTCATTCACTACTGTACGTACCAATTCCTGAAATCGACTGTCAAACGTTAGTGACCATTCAACTTAGCCGCGACCGCAGTTCATAATAATTCATTTTTCTGCACAACCAAGTGGTCCGCAGAATTTTAAGAACATCTGCATTTACGTGCACTCATCTACTACTAGAGTAGAGATTGCAATAAGTTTCTTAAAAAATCGTAAATGTCGAAGTGAAATGGGAAATTAATATTCCGGTTGTTTATCCAACGTGCAATCCAGAACACTACCATTCACACAACACACAATGGAAAGCACGTCGGTGGACACTGAACGCAATGACAGTCGCTGACATATGCATTAGTAATCATATTCTTAAAGTCGTGCTCACCGGCCTGATCCATCCATGCAGCACCTGGGCGCATGAATGGTTTCAGACCTAAATAATGAACACGGATAGTAAAAAGTATATCAACCATTATGCTGAAAACATCCTAAGCTAAGGTTAGTAACATATACAGTGGTATTGTAGCTAAACGGACTAACAAATGGTTGTGCTAATTGCTCATATAGTTGATACTTGATTTAAAAAAAATGTACTCTTAATTTTTCTCAATTTGAAGGTAAATTAGGGCATGCATGACACTCTAATGAAGGTAAACTTTAAAACAAGATAGAAATATCAGCCATAATCAATTGTAAAACAAACACTGAAATAAATAAATGTATGTTAACCTCGAGTAGCTTATTTTCAAAGAGATTTCTCTAAGTAAGCTATCAATCATTCTTGTATCTCTCTGAACTTAAGCAAAACTCGTCGCGAAGTGCCTTCCTGCTCTTTTAATACTAAACCGAATGAGGAACATGGAACTATTCCTGTTTATACTAGAAGTATAACCAGAAGCATTGCCATCTACAAAATATATTTATTATTATACGTGTATTAAGTCCAAATAACTGCAACATATAAACATGAAATTAGCTGTATAATATTCATTCTAGTCGCGAATCGCAAATGTAACATACACAATGAACAAGGAAGGCCTATCCTAATCTGAATACACAGGCAACATAAACAAATGACCACTCATAGGCGGACTCCGCGGAATCTACCTACGGCCACTATGCTCTCAATACAATTTCTAAGGAATAATTACAACCAATCATCCGTGTCGGTTCGGACCTTTCATCCTGCGACATGATTGGCTGATCGGAGGGACTTTAAAATTTGACTCATCAGTGTTGGCTTGTCAGGATACCACGGGAACACGCAGCTTCGACGAATCCTTGACCCTCAGAATTCTGCGGCATCTGGACTGAACATTTCGGAATTGTACAAATGAGCATTTCCTTGGAGTGCTGCACCTGCAAGTAAACAAAAAATTATTGTAATTAACCGTCCACTACAAAAAACTGTATTAACGAGCAGCTCTACTAGACAACGTAAATACTTACAAAATATTGTCATTTTTTGAATGATCGAAATCCATCATTGGCGTCGAGGAACACTGACTCTACTACGCGATAAAAATCTGTATTTTATTATCGTAATTAATTTTTGTTATTGACAAGCAATACTGAGTTTAATTTTTAACATAAACTACTGTAACTGATTGTTTTGTTCAAATAATTACATCGACAAAAAACATCGGTTTTAATAACCGATCAAAATAACTGTAATGAAAGGGTTGCGAGCAAGCACTGACTCTATTTCGCGCGATTCTATAATATAATCAAATACAAAAAGTGGTTAGGTTATGCAAAGAACTCCTCCAACTGCGGAGATAATTGAACGTCGTAATCAAACACTGATTCTAAACCGCATTGTGCGCGGCAATAAAATCCTGAAACAGAATAAAATTCTATATGAGTACAACTTTCTCTGCGAGCAGAAGTAATACAATAACATTTTGTAATTGGAATACGATTCGAGTGTTAAACAAAAATCGTTATGCTATAATCAACCACCGAGGACGCTCGAGTCGCCTGTACGGCGTTATCCCGCCAAAAGCACTCGTATGCATGTGTGCGTGAGAATGCGTGTGCTTGCCTTACTCACACAACTACAGCATATGCAAAATGCGATTTTGGCACACGTACAACCGATAAGCCCGTTATACGTTACTAATCAGTTACCCATGCACATCACGCTACGAATTAGATACTTAAATGGTGTCAAACTCACCAAAAATACTGTAAAAGCTGCAAAATACGAGGCTTCGATGCATCGGCGTCTACCGATCCTCTCAACGGTTAGGGCATCTGAAATCACAGGGGAATATTTCGGTTAATTCGTCGAATAATACAATAACATTTTGTAATTGGAATACGATTCAAGTATTAAACAAAAATCGTTATACTATAATCAACCACCGAGGACGCTCGAGTCGCCTGTACGGCGTTATCCCGCCAAAAGCACTCGTATGCATGTGTGCGTGAGAATGCGTGTGCTTGCCTTACTCACACAACTACAGCATATGCAAAATGCGATTTTGGCACACGTAGAACCGATAAGCCCGTTATACGTTACTAATCAGTTACCCATGCACATCACGCTACGAATTAGATACTTAAATGGTGTCAAACTCACCAAAAATACTGTAAAAGCTGCAAAATACGAGGCTTCGATGCTTCGGCGTCTACCGATCCTCTCAACGGTTAGGGCATCTGAAATCACAGGGGAATATTTCGGTTAATTCGTCGAATAATACAATAACATTTTGTAATTGGAATACGATTCAAGTGTTAAACAAAAATCGTTATGCTATAATCAACCACCGAGGACGCTCGAGTCGCCTGTACGGCGTTATCCCGCCAAAAGCACTCGTATGCATGTGTGCGTGAGAATGCGTGTGCTTGCCTTACTCACACAACTACAGCATATGCAAAATGCGATTTTGGCACACGTACAACCGATAAGCCCGTTATACGTTACTAATCAGTTACCCATGCACATCACGCTACGAATTAGATACTTAAATGGTGTCAAACTCACCAAAAATACTGTAAAAGCTGCAAAATACGAGGCTTCGATGCATCGGCGTCTACCGATCCTCTCAACGGTTAGGGCATCTGAAATCACAGGGGAATATTTCGGTTAATTCGTCGAATAATACAATAACATTTTGTAATTGGAATACGATTCAAGTGTTAAACAAAAATCGTTATGCTATAATCAACCACCGAGGACGCTCGAGTCGCCTGTACGGCGTTATCCCGCCAAAAGCACTCGTATGCATGTGTGCGTGAGAATGCGTGTGCTTGCCTTACTCACACAACTACAGCATATGCAAAATGCGATTTTGGCACACGTACAACCGATAAGCCCGTTATACGTTACTAATCAGTTACCCATGCACATCACGCTACGAATTAGATACTTAAATGGTGTCAAATTCACCAAAAATACTGTAAAAGCTGCAAAATACAAGGCTTCGATGCATCGGCGTCTACCGATCCTCTCAACGGTTAGGGCATCTGAAATCACAGGGAAATATTTCGGTTAATTCGTCGACTAATACAATAACATTTTGTAATTGGAATACGATTCAAGTGTTAAACAAAAATCGTTATGCTATAATCAACCACCGAGGACGCTCGAGTCGCCTGTACGGCGTTATCCCGCCAAAAGCACTCGTATGCATGTGTGCGTGAGAATGCGTGTGCTTGCCTTACTCACACAACTACAGCATATGCAAAATGCGATTTTGGCACACGTACAACCGATAAGCCCGTTATACGTTACTAATCAGTTACCCATGCACATCACGCTACGAATTAGATACTTAAATGGTGTCAAACTCACCAAAAATACTGTAAAAGCTGCAAAATACGAGGCTTCGATGCATCGGCGTCTACCGATCCTCTCAACGGTTAGGGCATCTGAAATCACAGGGGAATATTTCGGTTAATTCGTCGAATAATATAATAACATTTTGTAATTGAAATACGATTCGAGTGTTAAACAAAAATCGTTATGCTATAATCAACCACCGAGGACGCTCGAGTCGCCTGTACGGCGTTATCCCGCCAAAAGCACTCGTATGCATGGGTGCGTGAGAATGCGTGTGCTTGCCTTACTCACACAACTACAGCATATGCAAAATGCGATTTTGGCACACGTACAACCGATAAGCCCGTTATACGTTACTAATCAGTTAACCATGCACATCACGCTACGAATTAGATACTTAAATGGTGTCAAACTCACCAAAAATACTGTAAAAGCTGCAAAATACGAGGCTTCTTTGCATCGGCGTCTACCGATCCTCTCAACGGTTAGGGCATCTGAAATCACAGGGGAATATTTCGGTTAATTCGTCGAATCAAGCAAAGCCACAGTACAATACGTGTTGCCCGTTACTAAACTCATGATATCTGAATGAATTTAGTCGCGGGTCAACAAAAATTTGGGAATAAAATGGGATAAATGTGGGAGCTCACCTGTGACGATGCACACGGCGGTACTGCCAGCCTCGGAACTGCACTGAGCCGGTGGGCTGCGCTGTGATTGGCTGTTCAAGGCAAATGGCGGCTCTTTGAATTCTACTGGTTCCCGCATTTATGTTACTTTACTAAATTCGAATTGTAAGGTTAGAGGCACAATATTGACTATATTTGCTTTATATATGTAGATAATGCCTAGAACATGTGTTTTTAATTAACAGTTCGTGCAACCTAGGCCTTTACTTAATTAGTGGATGTTGTCAGACTTACTGAGAGTACTGTAAAAATAGCCAAAACCCATGGTTAGAATTGGTGTTACTTTCCTAAGTGGCTGATAGTTCCTATAATCAGAGTTGAACATTCCAATTAATTTAATAAGTCAAGTCACGGTTACTCAGAAACTGGTGTTACTACCTAGTTTTGATTATAAAGATACACTGCAGTTACTCATTTCCATGCTTTAACAACAGGACTTGCAGATATAATATTATTAACGAACTTAACTTAACGTAACTGACATTAATTTTTGTACCAATATGGACTAACTGCCTCTGAAACTTCTACGTTGTAGCAATTTCTGTGTAATATAACATTTTTGACATTCAATTACTTTAATGCTACTTTTTGCCTATGTATAATACTGGTTATGAAAGTTAATCTGTCAACGGTCTGCGTCAATCCACTTTGTTTTGAACATTTTTTTATATGATCTATAACCATTGCGTTCAGGGTTACAGGCATAGACAAACCATTGCGTTGAAACAAGATCGAGTGATTCAATACACACATAAAGATTGAATAATTTATTAGGATTCAATTGCAGAAATTCTTGACACGTCATAGCAGGTTGAACTTGTTATTTATAACTTAGAAACGCAGATTGTGATTTTTTTTCTAATGCTTTATGTATTGCGCATGTGTTAGGAATACAGTATGTCAATTTTAGTAACAAACTGTTTTAAAGTGTACAAATTATTTGAAAACCTTTTCTAAGCCCTTATTGCAGATATTATATTTCCAATGCAGAGAATTAGCATTTTTATTGACGCAAAAGTGTCATTTGTGCAGAAATGTTCACTGTTTGAAGAAATAAACAAGTTAACAAATCACGGAAAGAATGAATGCTTTTGGATTAATTATAAAAGATGTAATTCATCACCTTATCGCCATTATCGATTATGTAGGGGTTAAGAAAATTATTTGTGATCACTTTCTTTTAATATAACTGTCTTTACGTGTAAGTTCTTACCTCATTAACTTTCTAATGACAACGCACCATTTACCAACAGTTGTTGTTCCAGGGACTTTTTTCGTCACTTGTTACATACACATAATTTCACTGCACTCTCTGATAAGTTATCTGCTACACTTATATTATAATCATGCGATAAAATGAATCTATGTAATAGTCTTTAGCGCCACAGATACTCAGGGTACTTAAACTTATCAAGGGAACCTGCGACATTCCGTAAACGTGATTATAAAAATACAGTCCTAGTGGAAGAGCTCTAATAATCTGTATCATTACCGCTAATTACTTAAACTTAAAAGTACCATGATATACCACAAAACTCGTTTGTCAGCATCTTCCTAATAAAGACATTATACAATTTTTAGGGATTCATGTTGAATTACTAGGTCTACAGGGCTACCAATGAATGCGCTATTTTGTTTGTCCTCGTATAGCAATACATAATGACTATAAACGCTGCAAATAAATTTCAATACCGTACAATTTCACATATCCTACCGAAGGAGCAACATTCATAAGAAGTATTAGATACCAGAGGAGCACATTTATTCTCCATACTCTTCTGATACATTTAAATTGAATGTTTGTATTATAAATAGAATGTCAGTAAAATCATCTTACATTTTTAATACTAGAATTGAAGCTTTGATTGGATCATAAGAGGTTAGATGTAACACTTTCACAATTATCTTATAACATTTCTGGAGAACCGTTCACTGATTTATCACATTCCTACAAATTGAACAAGGTGCAAGAAAAATTTTTATACAGTTCCTGCTTTTGTAAATAAATTGAATTATTTGATTCTGATTTCAGGTACTCTCAGTATGTCAGGAAAATAACACAGACAAGATTGATAACCTTAGACTGTATGCACCGTATGTTCGGTGAATTTAACGATATGCAATTTCGTAGTTCAATGCATAGGATATCGGCAATTAGATAGAAACAGACATAATGCGCATTAAACAAATATATAGCAAGAATAGGAGATATTATATTTTCATCCTTATAGTTCGAACGTAGTAAAGCAATATAATTGCGGGAACCAGTCAGATTTAAACAGCCGCCATTTGCTTTGAACAGCCAATCACAGCGCAGCCCACAGGCTCCGTACAGTTCGAGGCTGGCAGTACCGCCGTGTGCATCGTCAGAGGTGAGCTGTCACATTTATACGATTTTATTCTCAAATTTCTGTTGGACGGTGACTAAATTCATTGACATGTCATGAATTTAGTAACGGGCAACACGTATGGTACTGTGGCTTTGCTCCATTCGAGGGATTAAACGAAATATTTGACTGTGATTTCAGACACCCTGACGGTTGAGAGAATCGGAGGATGCCGATACATCGAAGCCTCGTATTTTGCAACTTTTACAGTATTTTTGGTGAGTTTGACACCATTAAAGCATCTAATTTGTAGCGTGATCTGCATGGCTAACTGATTAGTAACATATAACGTGCTTATCGGTTGTATGTGTGCCAAAATTACAATTTGCATTTGCTGTAGTTGTGTGAGTTAGGCAAGCACACGCATTCTCACGCACAGATGCATACGAGTGCTTTTGGCGGGATAACACCGTACAGGCGACTCGAGCGTTCTCGGTGGTTGATTATAGCATAACGATTTTCGTTGAACACTCGAATGATATTTCAATTACTCAATTTGTTATCCCTTTTCTGTTTCAATGCCTTTACTTGCTACAATGTTATATTTAACTTTTTTCGTCTAGTTTTGCCAATATCACCACAACTATTACGTATTTTGCATTGATTTTTGCTACTATCGGGGAATCGATAATCTTGCTACAGTAATAATGTGTTGTAACTAATAGAGGGATATCAACGGTTGCATCTTTCAGTTTGTCGGGCGTCAAGCAATCTCTTGCATACTCGCACCTGACGTCGATCGAGCAGAAAACGCGGAATGAGTTACCTACGCAAGGAGCGGGGCAAGTTTGTCTTTGGATCCGTAAGATGGCCGCCTCCTCGTTATCGCCATGGGATGTTGGTGGTTCGGAAGTGGGGGTTGGACCGGGGGCATTGAACAAAGGTTGGCTGCGTTGGGCGGCCAGCCGGCGGCGCATTCACGATTCAAACATGGCAGCGGCTACAAGCGTTGTCGTGCTCGACAGGGGCAACAATACCACCTGCACGATTAATTTACACGGTGTGTGTGCGCGCGCGTACAGATATAAGCTGCGGAACGTCAGACAACGCACGAAGCCAGACCCGAGCGAGCGAGCGAAATAAATCGACGCGTACTACCCTCTGGGGGTGAAAAAAGAGAGGCCTAAAAATCCACCGGGCAACCGAGCTGAGCACGTTGCTGTCACTCGAAAACGGAGAACCGGCCGATACCGGCAAGTATGATCGTGAGAGTTCGAGGAGGAACGAGGATCGACACGCACACGTCATTGACCGCCCCTCGTACGCTGCTCCCTCGGGTCTGGCTCGTCAATTTCATGTCCGAGGATATAAAGGAGAGGCCGAAGTGTGTGCGCATCGCTCGTATCGAGCCTAACCTTTTGCCGAGTTTTTTGTGCGTTCCCCGTCCGTTCGTTCCGCGAGTTCACGTGTTTCTTTGGCTCCGGCGCGAGATGCGGAGGTCAGGCTTGATTGGCCCGATATGTTACGCCGCTATCTGTCCCCTTTCTCGATGCCCGCGTCCGCACTCTCGACCCGCAGCCTTTTTTCCACAAGCATTAGATCAAAGGCGCGCGCACTTTATTCCTCGTAGGAAAGTCGCACGGTGCCCCTGGCACTGACATTTCCTGCTCGATTTGAAACGCGGCGGAGGCGCGAAGATCTCCGGCATAAACGAGGAACGCGCGGAACGGTCCCGGCGAGCGAAATTCTCATCGAAATTTTTCCATTTTCCAGGAGCCACCGTGGTGTCCTGGCGAGTGAACAATCAGGAACAGCTGTTCGTCAGGTAAGTCCCACATTTCTCTTCGTCTCTCGGTTTGGCGCGTGACAGGGCTTAGCCTCGCTGAGTTTCGTTTTTGTTTATTCCGACGCGTATGCGGATACCCGCCGAAAGGAAGGAACAGCGACACATCTGCGCTCTGAACGTGTGTGCGTCATTGCACACGTGTTCGGAAAGACGTTTTCTCACGGCTCTTCAAAGCAACGTGCCAATTCCGTTTTAACGGTAGAGACTCATGAGCCACGCATTTAGAACCGATGGCCAATCTAGCAGTTTCACTTTGCCCGTATATCTGCATCTGTGCCTTTCCGGTAGGCAGTCAATAGTTAAAATTTTCACGAGCTTCTAATGATGGAGGAAAGAAACCGCTTGCATCATTGAACGTGACCCCTGCCGCAAGAAGTGTCCCGTCACGATTCACTGATTACCGTTTGATTATTTTGGCGATTGGTCATCGTAAACCGCGATCGATTCATGTAAAAGTCGGTCGAAGGTCTGTTCGTTGCAGTTCCCATGGAAAAAAAATGCAAAGTATACCGGTATAGGCGCTCACCTCGAGATAATGCACCTGTTTTTGCAACGATAGGCTCCACTGAGCAAACACAGTGTCGTGGTGTAATTAATAAGACGACCATTCGCTTTCGCCGTCACCGATGACGCATTTCTGTCCAAGAATTAATCCGATGCGTTTTAGCCGAACGGTTCGCCGATTCACACATAATTACCTATTACGTACGTTCCACGACCGCAATCGAATGCTAACAGTATGCAAAAATATTGATCAACGCGTTTATCGGGTTCTGTGTCAAAATCCAAGTACATTAACTGATTTCTAATCGACATTTATCTCGTACCGCTTCAAAGCGTATTTGTCGCAGGCTGCCGGGCGAATATCGCAACGTATCTAAATTCACGACGCGTCGCACCGCTTCACCGATAGGACATTATTTGCGTATTCGTAACTTTGATTTATTCGTAGCATCGTTCGATATCGTCGCAATCAACTTAACTTGCCCTTGTTTCGTGCACTGCACTCGCTAAGAACATTTTCCCCGAGAGCGCTACGCCATATTCGTCCAAGGCATTATAACCTTACGAAAGTTCGTTGCACAAAGCAACCTCAATTTTTGCCAACAACCGGCGTGTTTCTCGTGACCGCTACATTTGCCGCCACGGAGCTGGCACGATTTCGGGGCAATCAATCGAATTACGTGCTTTATCCGAAATCGCGAGCAACGTTGTCGTGAGAATAAGAAGAAAGTCTCGGCATGCGTGCACACCTGCCAGAGAGCAAGTCGCGGTAAAAGCGCGCGGTGCCCGTGACGATCGCTTTAAAGCGGTGGCCCGAGAGAGAGGCAGACGGTGAAAAAACTGACTGAACGGAGGCAAGGGCGCTCTGGACCAGTACATACCTTATATACGCGAGGTTCAGGGCCCCTCACCAGTTGCCAGTCATCGGTCCTTCCAACTGTAAAGCCGCTGTCAGGACCCAGGGCACACCTCATGTTCGAACACTGACTCCCACGGTGCGAAAATCATCTTCCCGATCGTCGACAAGCTCAACAGTTTTACAGTAAGAGTACTCCAATCGACTTCGGCTGTTAGTCCGCATTGGGGTTTTGCGAGTAAAAAAAGTTTCTCGACAGAAAGTTCTCGAGTTTAAAAAAAGCGGACAGTAGTCGGGCATCTTCTTCGGCGGGCTCCTTCCTCGGGATTCCAACGTTTATCGCGAAACTTCCGTACCAGGAGGCTGGCTCCGGCAAACACACTCGTAATTTACTCCAATTCCCCTCGAAAGGGTTATAAAAGTTACGTCGGCATGTCCGGCCTTGCTGCGCGCGATATAGATCTCGTGATCTCGGCGTGGCACGCCGAGAAGTCCACCATTGAAACGTATCCACTTTGCGACATAAAGCTACGGCGTGCGTGGATGGGCGATTCGTCCGAATGGAATGGTCGCACTCTATGAGTGTCAGTATCGGCCGCTTTATAGTGAGTACGTTCGGGTGGCGATCGAGATTTTATGACGCATAATGTCGTTGCGCCGTTAAAATCTAGTGTACGTCGCTTTCGCCATGAGTCAATAAGTCTGTTTACTCTCAGGCCGGACGGCGGACAAATTTTCGGTCACGTCATTACGCGAATTCGAGGGTACAGAGATTTATCGCTACCCTATGTTATGGAAACACGAGATGGGGAGTGAAGCGACGAGAAATAGCTTATCACAATATCCCTCCTGACGGTCAAAAGATGACGTAGAACTGCGCGCACCGGTGAAATAGCGATAACCCTGCGATATTGCGGTGCGTCTCGAATTTTTACGTTATCACAGGCTATTTTAACCGTAGCAACGGTCGTTGCATTATGTCACTCGAACGGGAAGATAGGAATTATTCAATCGTTACACTCGCGGAATTGCCGTACATGACTTCCTCACAAATATTAAGTATCGCTCCTGTGACTCTTAACTCTAAATTACTTTCTTTACTATTTACCATACTACTTAGTATTATTCTTTGAAATAACGCGGTTGAGAATAGCACTGGCATAATGGAGGGTAGCTTTACCGATTCAATCATTCAATAGCTTTGAACAAACATTCGCCACTTTTCCGTCGCACTGTTTTTCGATGATAGTAGAGAGAATTGGTTGATTATCCGTGACCGGTAGTTGTAAAAACTGTTCTTGCAAGATGGAGCCCGCTGCAGGGCGAGGGCGTCTTTCGAATTTCAAGTACTGTATCCACGTATCGTCTGTAAAGCGATCACGTGTAGCGCAGAGCAGATGCCTCTGGTTTCTTGCACCGCCGCCGTGACGGGTTCACGTCGAACATCTGTGGACGGGGAAACCGAAAAGCAGAAACTAAAAACCGAGAGAGAAATTACGGTGTGTGGTCGAGAATCGTGGAGCCAGAGTTCGACCGATGCAATAAAGTAATCAGCTGGGATTACCGTTCCGGGTATTTTACCCCGCCACGTTGCGGTGGAGGAATGAAAAAGGAACGAGGCGGCGAAGATACGCGGGAAAAGAGCGTCCGAGAAAGAAGGCGAGGAGAGAGGAAGCGGGGACAAAAAGTTCGTTGGATCTGTCTCGGCATCGAATGCGGAGACAAAGTGCAAGTTCCACGAGTGCCCTGTAGATTCGTTCCAAAAATCATGTAGGGACATTACGAGGCGTGCAACCCTTTTCGGCGGAACGAAGACAGTAGGGTGACCTAACTGTTCCCCGCTTCAGGCCGGAAGAAAATGGGAGATAGAGGCAGCGAGCGGGCGGATGAGAGAGAAAGAGACAAAGAAAGGTACGGTGGGCGAGCGTGCAAGCGAACAAATGAGTAAAAGACATTGAGAGAAGGGAAGAAGAGAACCGCAGGCCCGAAGAGAGAAGGAAGACAGTAAAAGGGGTACGGGCACACAAATGCACGATTCATCTTGACGGAGGGGTGGAACGATGATTAAGGGTCCCTCGTCTATCCTCACCACGCCTAAAGACGCTGCACGTACGGCAAACACGCACGGAGCGCGGAGGGAAAGCGTCGTTAATGGATGCCGAGCAGGACTCGACCATGAAATTTCATCTCGACTTCGGATTAGAGGTTTCGTTCGCGCAACGGACGTTACCAGACCCTCAACCCTGGCTTCGTCTCACTCGCGTGACGCGATGTATATTGGTCCCGGCCGGAAGACAATTCAAACGACCTTTCCTAACGTCCCATGCGTGCTTATTAATGACGATTGCTGGAAAAAAGTTCCTTACGGCACGAAACATTATCCAGACGCCAGTACCCCGTATTGTTTCGAACGCCTACGAATATTATGTTACACCGTCAGACTTGGATTGCGGCATTTGCCTCGTTTTCCGCAAAAGCAACGCGTGAGTTACAACGCAGGGCAACCTGTACTCGCACAAATTCCTCTCGTTTAATGCAAGTTAAAAACGTCGCTTGCCACGCGCTACCCGTGTCGCCGACAAATTGAAAATTAATGAGTGCACGCGATCGATTTTCGTCCAACCGCGGTCTCGCGCAGAAGGACAGATAGAGTGTGGTAGTTTTGCTTAAAGTTAAATAGGATGTGGAAAACAGAGAAAGTCAGTTGGGACGGTGCACAGGGGACCGTCTGCATCCCTCGTGCATTTGACACCCCATACGTCTTTGTCGTTGGGGTTTCGCTCATACTGAACACGTGGCGACCGAAGTACATGACTATTTTCTCTGCTAGCGGAACGCTACACAACGATTCCGCGAACTGCTTCTTATCAACATTCATTAATAATTTCACTTGATATTCTGCCTTTACCGATGCAACATAATATCATTTGCTCTTATTTCTTTTAACATAAAAATATTAACGTTACACACGTGAATGTGCAGTTATATCAAGATATTAAATATCAGCTCTGGAGAATGAGTTTTGTGGCAAGGACGACGTGTGACGAAGACAGAGTTTAGACAGTTTGTCGAAAGCCATGGACGATGGAAAAAGTACAATAGATGGGCAAACAGGGAAGAAGGAAGGGCGGAGGAGAGTGTATATATGTATGTGTGTGTGAGAGAGAAAGAGAGAAAGATAGGTGGGGGAGGAGTAGAGGAGAGAGAGAGAGAGAGAGAGAGCGCACTAATGATGCGGCGCCAGCCGTCGTCTCGACTTTTTGCTACTCGAAGCGTAGATTTGCACGAGAGTACGTCCAAACGGAAAGGCGCAGACGTACGTTTAAACCGTAGAAAACGTTAATACCCACTCAAAGCTCACTGCGAAAGCAAGTTGCGCCGAAGCATTGACGACCAAGCCCGTTGAGAAAAAAATGATCGTCTCTAGTTAAGATCAAAGCGAAGTGAGCGTAAAATGATCTCCGCGTAATGACGTCCAGGTCATTCATTCGACGAAGCTGAAGACGAACCTTTAAACGAGATATCGCAAACTTTTAATTCCGCCGTACGGAATAGATCGACGAAAAGCTTCGAAGATCACCGAGAAATGATGCATCTTTCGTCACATTTACGATATACACAATGGCAAGATTTCGAGTATATTTGTCCATAATAATGTGGTTAGGTGAAACGGCCGTGAAGAACCACTTATCAAACCCATCGAAACGTCTTATTGATGCTTGTTTAATCGTCATATAAGTGTTTGCCCGACAAGTCGGCAAATTGACGGTCTGTAACGCTTGACGATAGCGATCAGACGGCGCATTATCTGCTCACCCTCGTCGATAGCGCGTCTGATTGGGGTAAACCGAAATAGAAAGAGATCCCCGTGGACGAGACAACAGGACATTCCTTAGCGGACGGAGAACAGCTTGTTTGGTCCAGATGCTGGGATCACGCTACCTACGGGTGATAACCCGAAACGATCGCCTCGCATGGTTACGACCTTGCGTTATTGTCGCCCATGTATAGTTGAAACTTTTATCCCTCTCTCGGCGAGCAGACTTTGAGGGCACGTTTACGAGTCAGATAGGGCTGTGTCTCTTCGCGCGAGTCTCTCCGTACGTGGATGTTAGCGGTAACCGCTTATCTGTCCAATAAAAAGCACCATTTCGCAGTGAAACATCAGCCGGATGTCGATACTCTCGCTATGATGTTTCTCAAACGAGAATCCCGCTCCTTATAACCGACACCAAGACCGTATCATCGACGCTTTACGAAGAAACGTATTGTTTGGCGAGGGCTTTAAATTAATCGCACTGATACTTGCGCCTTCATACGTAATCTCAACTACGACAGCAATGTCTTACGAAACATTTGGTGTCGTAGCGGCATTTCAATGTTACGATATCCTATCGGATGAGTTTCTGTAGGTTTGACAGTAGCCGGCGCGACTCGGTAGCCGCTTTAGAGCGATCGGACTTGTATCTTGCGAATGCCAGCGATGCGGCGGGGTAATAAAGAAGGGCAATTCGGGCAATGAAGGAGCAATGACTTGCGAGGCAATCTCGAAGCTGGGGCAAAATCGCGATCGGCTGCGTGGATGTTGGCCGATGAAAAAGATGAGGGCGGCTTCGATCTCTCCCGCTCTGGCGATCCTCGTCGAGTCGACGGACGGCGAATTAAGAATTAGATGGAAGTCAGGGCTGCGCTACTCGCATGGGACACGCAGGATCTTGAACTGGCGGGCAATGCGCGTTCCACGGTGTGCTCTATAGAGGGAAAATAATGCGGTGGAGCCTTCGGAGCAGAATCCAGTTGAATGGGAATGCTGTAGAATGCCGGCAAAAACCACAGGCACCGGGATCATTAGTCTACGGTCGAGCCTATAACCCATTGCGGCCTTATACCGGGTGGAGAGAAACTCGGGCAGCGTCGAGTGTCCAACGAGCGATGAATCTTCGAAGATGCTCTAAGTTCTCTGCTGCAGCGCGACGTTAGTTCGCAAAACTTTCATCGCCGACCGACCGACTTACTGGCAGCTAAGTTCGGCCCATCGATGGTTTCCCAAGGATATTGTTACATCAAATTTCGGGGAGTGACCCCGGTAATGTAATTATTAATTAATGAACTTCAATTTTATCCGAAAGTTCATGCGCAGCAAAACGCATCAGAATTGGAAGATTCGATGACGCAATCAGAATCATATGACCTCAGAGAAAGTTTGGCGCACGTCTTCGAATACGTCATTGCCACCGTACAGTGGAAAATGAGGTATTCGGAATCTTTTCGATTCCTTAATCCGCATTACGGCTCCGTAAATTGACTTCCGATCAGATCGTAAAATATCTTCGCGTCTACTCCTCGCAGCAAAGAAGGGGATTCGATCTCGCGAAGGGATAAGAAGGATTCTCCCAGAAAGTAATCCGAATACAAATAGCCCAGTTCCAGTTGAGTTCGCCTCGGCCTGAGAAGGGAAGGAAACGAGGCGAGGGTTAACTCTTTTCCTCTTCCTTTCACCCGTGACAAATTTTTCCCCGTGAATCGATGCGTTGAGAGGAGACATCTATATCATCGTAAGAACCTTCTTCCGCAGATGAGCCTGATATTCCATAACAAATTGTATTCTATTTAAATGTGCCTTCGAAGAATAATCGGTTAGTTTGACTAATGTTTCTATGTCTTTATGATGCACAATGCCGGCCCTCGGTTGAACGTCGAAGTGAAAACGAACCGTTCGAAGGTTTTATGCCTCTGTAAGGGTTGACTGAATTTCCTCACGTTCAGTCGCTGACTACGAATTAATGTCCACAGATTAATTAGCCGCTCCTGTACAGGCGTACCAGTCTTGCGGAGGATTACTCTGATCAATAGCGCTCCATTATGCCAAGATAAGCCTTTCCCCGTCTGCACATCAGTAAAGCATGCCTCGTTTTGCACGTAACAGCTGTAAAGGATCATACATCTGACATAGATTATTTGAAAGAGCCGCGTGCTATCATTACTCAGGATTAAAAACTCCCGAGCCAATAGTTCGCTGTTACCATCCGCATAACACGCTGCTGCGTTCCGAATTTTTCACGTGCTTCCGCCGTTTTTCAGCTTTTTCACCTTTCAACCCTGTTGTTCAGTAAATCTCGAATTACCGGTAAACCAACGCAGCACACTCGCATTGAGCCGCACAGAATCCGATTCGCCTACGTATCGCATTCCAGCCGTACGATTCACTCCGCAAAGCATTTGGATATTCGAACGGGATGGGGCAACGTATCTGAACGCTTGAACGCTTGAAAGATTCAAGTAATATCGGCGGACCTAGACGGATACAATCCGGACGAGTCGGGCAGCAATTGCGAAGGGTACTTTAAACGCGTTTATTGCCAGGCCGCGATAACGAGCTGATTTGGCGGCTCTTCTACAAGTCGCACGCCGGTGCATAAGTCGACATAAGTGGACGAGTGGGCCGCGAATGAGCGAATTCTTCTCTAGTGATGCCGTCACGACGTTCCTTCGTCATTATCGCCCGGATTTCGAATCTCGTTAGACACGGTCGTACATCGAACTGGCAAGTCACAAGCGCGGCTTACATTCTCTTGTCACTTAACCCCTGTTTGACTCGCCTTTTTCACTCCGTTCGACAGAATCGTTTAAGTGCACGAAATTGCGCTCTATCTTCGAAATGTTATGTGCGAGCCTAGATGTCCTCCGACGTGACAGCCTCAATACCTTCCTACGAAACAGACTTCGAATTGAAATGAATTACGCGCGACCCCTTGTTTTCTCGCGCACCCTGTAAGTGGCCTCTAATTAAAACAGGCATGCATTACCACGTATGTAAATTGTCGACGGACGAATTAAGGCTCCGCACGGTTCACGACTTCGTTTGTCGGAGATTTTAAAAGCACTGGGCACGCGCGAGTGAAGCGTTAAATTGGATAATTGTCACTTTGATTCGACCGTCCTATTATCGTGCCTGTTTTTAGAGCATCGGTTAAAAAGCGTCACCGACCCCATATCCAATACCCCAATTTTTCATATGTGATCAAACTCGGGTCAACGGGCCGTAAATGAGATATTTTCTGCAAGTGCTGAATAATTTCCTCTTCGGCGAGTCAATTATTGCATTCGTGTCATTATAATTAATGTTTGCTCTCTTGCTGGTTTCCAGCAAATTATCTGTCTGCGTCATTCGCGAGCAGATTTATGTTCACTAAGACAGGAGGTGGAAAGGGTAGTAGAAGTAAATTATAACAGTAACTCTACTTTTTATCGCTAATAAATCCTAGTTTGCTGTGCTGGCATCACTTCATACACTTGAATGCAGACGCACAAAACTCTGCGGTTATCATACGCGACTAATCTCGACTGAGATTTCATTGTACCGATGTTCAGCGACCATAAGTCTGAGGAGAATTTTACGAAAAGCCATTATTTTATAACAATTTTTTTTCCGAATCCTGATATGCATTGAATATTTATCGGACACGGAAGAGAAATACGAAAATATCCATTATCCGTTGATATGCTTCACCCCTCCGAACCTAATTTGATCTATCACGGCATGTCGCCATAAACTCTGCGTTTGCATGTCCTCACGACAGATTTACGAGCGTGGCGCTAAGAATAAATTATAACGGTTATTTGACTTTTTATCGCGCATACATCACTGCTTTGCTTAGATCGGTTCGTTTTACTTAAAAATTTCGTTTAACCTTATCGGGGCAACGTAATACCTGGAATTGAAAAGACATGAATGACATTGGCTGAAATTAAATATTTCTTAGTCTCTTTATGCATATGTAACATTATAATTAATGTTTACTATATTTACGACCATACCAAAATTATTACAAATCTTCCCCTAATCTTACGGGAATTTTTCGTAACTTTGTTTTTGGCTTTTGGTCATATCTGCTAAACTATAACGGATTTGGTACGCGGACAAAAGATCCAATTTTTTGAAGTACTTCTTTTTTAATCTTGGCGGGTGGTTACTTCTCATCTAATTGCACCGTACTCCGCGTAAAGTTCAGAATTGAATAAAATCTTGCTCGTGTACGTTCTCAATCACATATCTGTTGAACCGCTCCCAAGACTTTCAATTCCCAGTTAAAAACCGCTGTTCGTCCGATCAGAAGACAATAGGGAAAAAATTCGGTGACACCTGCCTTCCACATTTCATCCACATTCTATTGGTGCGCCGCACTCGCGACATCAGGACGTCGCCGGAGTGAAAATGTCGTCCGGTGGAGCACGAGGCAACGAAACCGCAAGAGCAATTCGACTTTTTAGCGGGTCGCCCATTGTGCATTCTCGTTCGTCAAGATCGGCTCGTTTCGATACACGAGAGGGAGTTTGGCGCAACCGTAGGAAGGCGAAACAGCTCTCCGGCTCTTTGGCTCTCTGTTCCTCCGGCGGAGGGCGAGATGCGGCTGCAAACGCGTCCGACCTAGTATAAATAGGTTTGCTTCTTGCTGGCCTTAGTTAAACAAAGTTCTACGGTGGCGGGAGGTGTGCACCGGACAAAAGGGAGCGTGAGGGGGAGGGAGAGGAGGAGAGGAGCGGTGAGGGGTGTAGGATGAGAGAGGGTTGTGAACCCCGTGTCGGTGCTTGCCTGCCTGCTCGCTCGCCTGCTCGCTCGTCTGCCCGCTCGCCTGCCCGCTCGCCTGTTCGCTACCATCGCTATAGTTGCTGACCCCGCTCATGCTGCTGGAACCGGGGAAAACACAAAAACCCCTGGCTTCGACGGAGCTTGAAGCAGGCACCTTCAGCATGTATACCGGGTGTCCTTATCCGAACCCGTCCTCCGATCCACGGCCACCCATTCGAGTCCGCCGATTCACGTACACGACAAAGAGACGTTCAACCGCGCCGCGTCCGAATCCGGAGAGCGCGACAGCGTTGAAAGATTGTCCCGATGCTGCCGCGCGATTATGTCGGAGTCGAGTGCTGTTTATGTCGCTTGTCGCTGAGACGCGGCTCTAATTGTCGGCGTACTGACACGTTTCATTCAAATTGCCGAAGGGCGCGATTAATGTGATTGAAGACATGCCGTGTTGGTGTTTATTGATCGCCCGCCGGTGTGGCCTCTGTCTCAGCGACGCGCAAGACTTTATCAACGAGCGTTGGCGAAATGCAGCGCTTTCTTGTTAGCTGATAAGAAAGTCCACCGAGAGTGTCCTGGCGGGAGAACAAAAGCTGGGAGCGACTAAAGTTATATTCTGTATAAGCAAGGCACGATACCTTGAAAAGGGACTTTTACCTCGAACGCACGCCGAATTTCCGCAACGAGCACTCGCCAGAATTTTCAAGCTGAAGAAGACACCAGTCGCGCATTTGTCCGTCAATTATCGCAATTGCTGGACATTATGCATTGTGCGGTCACGAACATTTATCAATGAAAGACCACCTAATCCCAGAGTCCAGAGAATGCATTTAAATGCATAGACGCGCGCAGGATACCGCACGCCCGTTGGAGAACGAGGCATGAGAGGTTCCCTGTCAACCTACGAACTGGAGCACGCATTTCCTGCGACATTTATGGCATCCTTCAGAAGCAGTCTTACAAAATGCCACTATTTTCTATGTATCATCGATAATTACCGCAATTCAACAGCGAGGCCGCAACGTCGGGACGCCACTGTTCCAAGCTCTCCTCTGCTCCAGATAACGAGAAGATAAATACCGTGAGATTATATACTCTCGCTGAGTCTCTTTATCGCTCTCTGTCTCTCTATCTTAACGATCGGGTGCCTTACCAAGAAGACATTACTACGTTCGATGAAATGGAACGTTGCGTCTTTATCGAGCCCAACTGCACTTGCACTTGGACCCTCGCGCGCTCGTCGGCAATCTTTCTCCATCAATGAAATCACCGCCGCGCGCGTAATTAGCCATTGGGAGGAACTCGATCATCCGCCCGAATCGATTCGAGTTCTATTATTACTCGCAAGGAGTCGTAATATAATTACAGAATTACCGCCCCTGTCGAGTCTCTTTGGTACCCGATTAACAAACGCTTCGCATGATCATTACGTCCGTAAACGTCTTCGTGGAAGGTCCTTTTATACCGCTCTGTAGACAATAAAAAAAAAAGTCGGGCAGGTCAATTAATCCAGCGTTTGCCGTTGAGCAAGCACATATAACACGCTTGCAGACAGAAAATCTGACAGCTCGTTGGCATTCATCGTTCGTAATACAAATGTACCGCGATATCTGACAATTAGGCGAGACGTAGGATCTTATCGATTTATCTGCCGGCAAATTGTGCGAAGCGAGCGATGAGAAACACGTTCTCCGAACGGCACGGGAACAATTTACGTCGGCCGTGGTCCGGCGCGCAATCGAAATCGTCAGGCTGGCGGTGCCCAGTTTTTCGTGATAATTCTCGACGGCCGACTCTGAAACGAATGCACGTCAGAATTTCGCTGACCGATCGTAAATCGCAGCCGTAGCAGATGGCCGAGAGACTGCACGAGCCTCGCATCTTCCTCTCCTTTTCTGTCCCTTTCTCTGAAGAGCGGCGGGCAACGTTAATGCACTTATAATGCGTGGCATCCGCTTCTCGCATTTTGCTGCATCTTTGCGCGGGATTTGTGGCGATGGCCACGCGCTGCACTCCCTCGAAGGCGGATTCCCCAAGGGATTCGGCTCTGCGCTCAGAGAACCGCTGTCATTTACGGCCTGGCGAACGCTTAAATTCCGGTCCCGTTACCGCTCGGACTTTTTACACGTTTCGATGTCATCGCTCCTACGGAGTTTGCAGTGCTGACATTTTCTCCAGATATTTGTATAGCGCAAAAGCGTCGAACGGTCGATGAATCACGAGCGTGAGTCAGTTTGTAGGTCTCGCGAGCGATCGGCGGAGACCGGCGTGCTCTTAGCATAGAGTACGTCACATTTCTCATCCCGTTCTGCATTGTCCAAATGTGATTGCACGCTCGCGACGGCGAGAGTAATTCCGTATCATTCGTTCCACCTCTAGTTCCACCTCTAGTTCCATGTCTTGACAGCGCGGCGAAGCGGGGCACCTGCGGTACCAACTCATTTTCTACGCTCTCAAAAGTGCACAGTCACACTGTATTTATAATCCCGTCGATTCACGCACTTTGTATCGTTCCCCCGGTTAATTGGTTCGGACGTACGTGTGTGTCCGTGTCCTCGGGCACACGCACCGCTAGATTATCGGGATTCGAAGGATATACCTTAGTAAATCGGTGCATCGTTGATGAAAGTAACGCAGACGCATCGGAGCGCATCTTAGAAAACTGGGTAGCACCAGGACAGAAAACGATTCGAATTGACGCCTGCTCGATTCAGCAGTCGTCAGGTTACGATGACCTAGGCTGAAATAACGCAGCATCTGCATTATCCCAGTGTAATAAGAATTCCTCCGTCCGCACTTATTACCTTTTTCTTCCGTCCGAGGTTTACTTCTATCTGCATGCGTTGCACACTAGCCTTGAAGAGCATAATTTACCTAGCTTTACGTAAGTCTGAGTTATTCGTCGAGAGTCATATATGAGAGAACGAGAAGGGGAAGACGAATAATTGAATGGGTGCAAGCTACGACGACCTAGTGTCAAGTGCGCAAACGCAAAGTCCACGAATATCGTAAGAGATAATCGCGAGCGATGCGTGACGATCGCCTCATCATTCGGTGCGCATCCTTTTGCCCGACCTATAGGACGATCTATTGGACGATCTATCGAACGTTCCATTGGACGTTCCGCTGGACGATCTATTAGACGATCGCTGTCGGCCAGCCGTAAACGCGCGTCGAACGGAGAAAGTGCAACGGCTTGATTTATAGCGAGTGCCCGATATAAGGCTCCTCTATCTTCCAGACTCCGATGATTTATTATCAGGTTCGAGTAGACGGTCGGGTCGATGGATCGCTCGATAGCGGATTCGTTAGAGTGGGGTTTTCCGAAGGCAATTTTTCGCGGAAAGGCAACAATTCGCTTCTTGCGCCTTGAGAAAGTTATATCGTATCGACTCATAAGTCATTATGAATGCACGCGGGGTGTAATTATAAATACCGCATTGACTCCAACGAACGCTATCGGCAAGCCGACTGTTGGCGCTTTCTGCGTGTTCGAAATAAATGTTTCGCTGGTGTCTAATTTGCATCTATTACCGATGCACTGCACATATTGGACATTCGTTATATAACTGCAAACGTTACATTGGTGTCATCCGTTTGTCTGACCAGTTAAACGCGTGTAATCATGCCATTACATATCCGTTATGGAGAGGACTAACGTGCCAATTACTAAGACCTTACGTTTGCAACGTAATGCACTCGGTCCTTTAATAATACTTGATCAAATGACGACATTTAAACGATCGTCTTAATTATTGCAACGACACTCGTATATCTGAAAAGTGACGTCAGGACTTAAGCCGCTTGCACAAGATATACGAAGACTGTAGGGAGTTATGAACAAGAATATTCGGTGATGTTAATGACATAATCGTCTACAACGAAAATTTGCTAATCTTGTATGAACGTGACGGAACGAACGAACGGTTGCGCAACACGATTTTCGACTCTCTTCAGTTTGACACGTAATACCATACCTGTCGCGCCTTCCTGATCGATTAACGGCGTCAGTCAATCATCTTCCAAGGTTTTGTGTCGGTTCGCCCACGTTCGAGCGCACATTTCGATTCGGTCAATGAGGTTCGACAAGATTTCAGAAATAAGCGTTAAGCAAGCGTTACCCGTGAATCGCACGATACGCTTAAAAATTAGCTTCTCGAAACGTGCGGAAAGACAACATTTCGATTGAGCTCACTTCACCTGTTCGTTATGACGGATCGAGTGCCTTTACTAGAGTAAAATGGTACACCAGTTTGGTACGAGCGTAAGACGAATTATTATCGTCGACGTCGCTACTATTTTCTTGAGCGTAAATCCGATTACGCCGGCCGAAGGGGCGACTTTCCGGTATCGAAGGGACTCCAACCCCCGTATACATTTCTGGATGAGATCGAGCGGAAAGCTTAACGATGTAATTATTGTTGCGAGTGACAATGTCGATGAACCGAGGACGATGTAAAAATACGGGATAAAAATACGATCGCACAGAGTCACTGATTTTCCAGTCAATGATGAACGTCGTCTGATTCCGATTGTGGTAACCTTACCTGCTAAGTACGCTAAGAAAGAGAGAGAAAAAGAAATGAAGCGTGACAGTCCAGAAACTAATCTCGGTAAAAGTGGGAACTCATGAGAGTTTTATATGAAAAGGAATAGAAAGTCAGTGCACCGCGCGTTTCGCTTTTCGACCAATGAAACGCGAAAAATCTCTGGAACCATTCGTCAATTTAACCTGTTAACTAGGTAATGGATTTATCTACTGTCCGGCGATGAGAATGGAAGTGTATAGTGACGAATCTGCAGAGTAGGAAAAAGGCTGAAATCGCACGGAGCAGTAAAACATTTTATATTAATCCTTGTCAAAGAACGTGCGCAGTGTCCAAGTTGAACCGGATCTATTATCGAAAACCAGCAGCGCCGCGAAGAAAAGACTGCGCCGCCAGTAGCGCTAAACGAAGATATTTAATGAATGTCCGGGGAAAGTTCGCCAGAATTTGCAATTGTTAATAGTGCGACTCTGAATTGCGCCGGACGCTAATTCAATTCCCCAGACCACCCTTCCCACCAAAGGTCTAATCGTAAAACCGCCGTCGAATTTTCTGCCCAAAGTACGTTCACCTTTACTGTTGTCGCGGCAAATACCGTAAGGGATTCCCGCAGCAATTCGCCGGCGACTTATTTGCAAAGGCGCGGAGTGCAGAGAAACGGAGAATGTAGCGTTTCGACGGGCCCGCACCCTTGACACTGACGAACAAACGAGTGTGCAAGACGACGCTGCCGCGGGGTTGAAGAAAATATAAGCGCAACGACTGTATCGTTCGATTTACTCGCTGGGAGAATATTCCGGCGAACCGGGCGTGACCGCATCGCGAATTGGGTGCTGCTCTCCAACAGCAGCACCGGCAGCACCGGCACCACCAGCACCAGCAGCAGCAGCAGCAGAAACGGGGGGATACCAGCAGCTAGAAACGACGAGGAGGAGAGGTTGGAAACTGTGATGCCCGCAAAAAGCACGGCAGACAGCGCCGATCGTTTTTGCCTGGCGTCAGCCGCGTTCCTACCGCCGCGTCGTACTTCGTGGTGGTACATCGCTCTCCTCTCCTCTCTCTCTCTCCTCTCCTCACGACTCTCCTCTGCTCGCCAATACCATACGCTCGCTTCCTCTCACTCGACAGCCCTCTCGTTACTATCTCTCTCCCTTACTCTCCCCCAATCTCCTGTCTTTCCTCCCTTCGTCTCTTGCTTCGTTTGTCTCTGTCTCCCAGCATCTCCCTCGCACCAGCTCTTATCCGCGTCTCCTCTCCCGCACACGCCCGCGGTCTCTCTTTCTTCTTCCTGCGCTCCATTCGCCTCGGGATCGTGCAAACGGATGGGATTACCTCCACCTTCCTCGGTTTACGCACCCGGGAAAATAGATTACATCGTTCGCTATGAGAATACGCCGGCGTCCTTTGCGACAGATCGGGGACGTAACTTACGGAGCGAGATCGGCCAAATTTTGACGCCTTCAAACTATCTGTACTTTCGGGTACTTCTTTAACGGACCGCGGACCATCTCACGCACCACTCTTGGGAGCGACTACGGCTATTCATTGAAGTAACGGGGCGGTGTTTGTCGGTTCTTTCGGCAAAATTGACCGTTGTGCCGTAGAGAAAACGTACGGGAGGATAAGAACGGCACATGATCGGGTATTGCTAGAATTTATCTCGTTAACGTGCTCCGATGCGAGTCTGTTTGCGGATCTTTCGGGTGGCAGGCATTTTGCTGTCAATATTAGCTGCGAGTATTGAGGATCATCGAGAGCGCGCTATCGTTTTCGCGCGTGTTTACCGCATGCACGGTATCCCTCGCGTCAATTTGCAGTGACAAAGCGTTTGAACAATCGTCGGTGCATGGCGTAATCCTTTTGTATGCTGTGCCGTACGTGCGGCGATTTCACGGTAAATATTAATTGAGATGCAATGTCGTATGCCGGACAGTGCGTTGTTTCTACCCTCTCAGGGTGCGTCCTTCGACTTTGGCCTTCACGACTTCTCGCACGCACGGTAACGAATCTCTGGAGGGCAATTTTTGGTGTGTCATTATTTAACTTTAGGAAACCTATCGGTTGAAAGAGCCATGGTAGAGATCGGGCTGACGTCTTTCGTCGCGCTACGTTTCACAAGGATTTCGATTTCGCGCGTTCTCTTCACAGCCTTGGACCGTCGAGCGTATCCTCATGCTCCTTCTTAAGGACATCTCTGTGGCCCCTGACAGGCTTGACTAATGGTCGTCCTGCATCCGCCCTCGGGCTTTATAGTTCTCTGCTCGCCACGCACACAGGCTCGTTCTCACACGAGCCCGGGCACGAATTCGTACACGTTCGTCAACGGTCCACACGTGAAAAGAGACGCGCACTTCTACGCTCGCACACACTCGACGGAGACCTTATCTTCTCTTCTCTAGCAGTTTTCGTTACTAACGAAAGGACAAACGAGTTTTCTGAACGTGGCTCCGCTTCTGCTCGCGTTCGCTCATTACAAAGGGCCTTTGCCGTTTCTGTTTCGCCGTTCCACGAATGTCGACAGCCGTATCATGCAACTTTCTAATTTCGTCCGTACGCAAGATCGACGCACGTCACTCCCAAACGCATAGTTAATCATTTTCCTCGATCCTCTTCGTGCCATTTTGGCGGACAAGTATTTATAGCAATTACGACGGTTACGTCGCGAAGCAAAGCCGTGAGATTAAAGCGGCGAGAGTGTGCGTAGTCGCGGAGGTTCTTTTTTCTTCGTCGGCAGGGCGATAAACTCGATTCGACCGGCCTTGAAATTTCACTCTCATTTTCGGCCTAAGAGAGTCAGTCGCTCAAACCTCGCTGGGACTCCTCGGTGTGAATTCGCTCTCCTGCCATTTGAGAAGAAATTCGTCGGACGAGAGCGTACAAGCGGGCCACTGTTTATCGACCTGACTATTATCTCTGTTCGCCGTGAAGCGTTCAAGCTCGGCCGATGAACCGGCTTTCTGTTCTCGAAGCGCGGAACAGATCCAGCGGGCCTTGTCGGCGAATCACTTTCGGTCTTTCAAACTTCGGACTTATCCGTCCGTGAATAAATTATACGCAGCAAAGTAGCAATTCCCCGTAAAGATCCCCCGTCCGAACACTCGACGCGTCATGCGTGTTGTTGCGTGATTTATTCGCTGCACTTGACAGCCTTTTAGTTTGTCGCTTACCGCAAATGCATCGCCAATATAGTCAGAGACTCTATAGCGCACTACAACGTACAGTCGGGTAAAGTTAGTTGTAAATTATGCGTAACATAGAACGTTCCACTCTTTACGAGACAAACCCAGTCAAGAGAGTGTTCTTTTTGTCGTGTCAATGGACGCTTCCTCGAACGATTTAAACGTCGATCGACCGTCGAGCGTTGATCGAAACTTTTCTCGATGCCTTTAATCGGCGCGACCGTAAAATTCCGTACGGCCCTCGTAAATTAGTCGGAACAAGCCAGCGGAACGTTCCACGTTGGAACATTTAGACGTGCGTATGCAAGAACGAAGAATGTAGCGGGTGACGGAGAAAGAAAAGATACCGCAGGCGTGAAAGGTACTCCCTACCTCTCGTAAAGTGCCATCCGTTGCCCGTGAAATTGTAGATCATCACCCGTCCGCGATAGATCATATTCTCGTCCAATCCGTCAAGTGACTGGTTCATTCAAAACTTGTCTGCTTCAAAGGACTTCTGTCACTGTCCAAAAATGTGTCGGAAATATGGATATGAACAGAATGTAACGTACCTAGCACGTATTCTGCAGCGTATGGAATGTTGCTTTAATCGAGATCACATCTGGAATGAAGATAATCGGGATTAATACGAGTTTACTATATCGAGGAAATTAACCTTATCACAGACGCTTCCTATTTACATATCGTTATAAACCATTTCCTCTTTAGACAGGATTGAATCAAGTCGTCTACGTTGAAATATCATTAGTATGGCAACCTGAAGGCATGAAAATCACATTGACATGCATTTTGCGTCGAATTTCCACGGAGACTAGTTTCTCGCCAGTGAAGGATATCTGCGAGCGATGTATATAGTTTCGTATGCTAACGAGACATCAATGACTATATGCGTATCAAGTTGGAATCGAGTTCTTTCATAAACATTATAACGGAAATGTTACCTTTGAGGACAACGTGTAATGCCAGTGCTTCCTATTAATAACGACATTTATTTCAGTAAGCAAGCTGTATTCGACGGAAAAAAGGCTATCAGAGGCGGCATACCATTTGTCTTTCGTAAGTACAGACTGTGTGAACATTCTGAAAAACATCCGCCAAGCTATTGATTTTCAATAACTCTCGCGTAAATCGCTTTGAACATTTGCGTTCATGTTAGCGGGTGATTGAACGATACTATTTCATATTTCTAGCGCAATTCGGACCATGGACATTCGGTCCCCCTCATGGTTTCGCCAGAATCATTCGCTGGAATGTAGAGAAGTCACCTCATCCGATTCCTGGCAACGACATCGAGGCGATTTTCTCCATAATGGACAGCGAGTTCACTCGTTCGATGTGGAACTATCCGTTCAGGTTAACGTATAGGGTAATCCTGCGTGAGAAGGAGCTGCATTTCAACATAGGCGTCTATAATCCGAGCAAGGATCACACGTTTAGCTTTAATTTGCTGCTGCACACTTATTTCAAAGTGCCCGACGTGAGAAGGTGCCAAATCACGGGACTACATGGATGCACGTACATCGATAAGGTGCGTTTTCGTTGCGGATCATTTATGAATAAGAAATATCGGCATTAGGCATGAAAAAATTGAGCGCAGAAACCGTAAGCGTTCATTCGTGCAATTGAATTTTTATGAAAATTTATCAAAGCACACATTCCTGCACGTTCGCAGGCCAGGGACAACCAAATCTTCCAAGAAGATCGTGACGTGGTAGGCGTCTACGACTGGACCGACCGAATTTATCAAAACACGCAGCCGGAGCACATAATTACAAATGTCGTTTCCGGTCGAAAGATGCGCATTCAAAAGTATAATTTCCCAGACACGGTGGTCTGGAATCCATGGCAGGAGAAGGCGCGCGACATTCCGGATTTTGGCGACGACGAATTTCCGAATATGATTTGCGTCGAGAGCGGACACGTCAGTAGTCCTGTCATACTTCTGCCGGGGACGGCTTTCGAAGCCAGTCAGGTATTGCAGGTAAGATTACACATCAGTTACAGCATACACCGAGAGACCCATGTATTTTTCCTTATCCTGCGTGTGATCGAAACTTCTAATTAATGGGAACGCTTGTGCGTTAAGGGACAGCGTTTAAAAGGTGCACCGCAAGTATCGGTAGCTCTTCGCTTGAATAGGCAAATTTCCATGAACGCGCGCGCTTTCTTACTCAGTGCGCAAACGTTAATTGGCCTTACGCTTCGTACAATTACGCAAGGGGGGAAAAAATTGCATCTCTATCTCCGTTATCGCGACATCTGTCGCGAGGAGAAAAACTCGATAACGCGCGAGCCATTAATGAGGCTGGCAACTGTCCACCTTCAACGGCGGACGTTGTCGGGGGAACGGGACCGATCGAATATCGCGAATAAATTGGAATCCAGCACGGTGAATTGAGTTTTCTGAAAAACCGCACGCACCTCCCGTTTCTTTCATTTTTCGTTCGTTAGGCTCGCTTATTCTTGGACTTCTTGTAAGGGGTATCATTTATTATAATACCTTGCGTACATCCTTTCAGTATCGCGTGTCACGACACATCGCGCTCATCAATCGTACGTGTCATCCCAGCGCCGTATGCGAACATACACCGAGTCTCCTTTAAGATGAGAGAACGACTCGGATGAACATTGAAATTTTGCCACTCTCCGCGCCGTTAACGGGAATTTCCTTCCACATTGATTACTCGACAAGAGCATTTATACCTCCCGCGGCGTCGTCCATAATCCTCGACCAAGTGAGAGCTCAATAACGATCCACAAACGATACTGCTAAAGGTGTACTCCCGTGGGGCGTTTATGATCGTATATTCCACGCAAATGATGCCGTGTGATATGCCCAAGTCGGAAGATTGTTTTTTCATCGCTTACGTGCATTCGAGCGCGCTCTTCATCGAAATTTGTGGTCTTTTAAACGTGTCCATTGCTACGCGGCGAATGTGTATTTGCACGCGATCCGTCGCGTCATCGGAAATCTCTAAATTTTATTCCGCGCCGGTCAAAGCGACTTTTTCAGCACTCACTCCGCGTGTCGATATTATAATGCTTCGCCGAGCGCACCGGCCAATAAAAAGTGTCGGCGGTAGATACACGCCGGCTAACCCGATTTTTACGGCCGAGGCTACCCCTAGCGCGATTCCGTTTTTCCCACCGACAAGATCAATCGGTTTATCCAATCTACTTCGTTTCCTCCATTCCGTTTCTTCTTTTTTAATACGTTTATCTAGAACATTTTACGCAACTTCCGTTCTTCCGTTCCATCTCTCACACTCATTCTCCCCACCACTTTCTCCCCTGCAATCAACATTCCGCGCATCTTTTTTTTTACCGTACGTGCGATATAACCGCGTATTCTTATAAAATCAACTGCGCGTTTAACGTGTCAATTATAACACAAGAACCCATGACAAGCCGACTCGATGTGACGTTTAACAAAGTCTTGAAGAAGCATCCATAGGACACGAAACACGTAGAGTGTTTTTTAAATAAAATGCTTGTCAACTATAACGACGTGACATCATCTGTACTCAGTGCATTGATGTCCGAAAAGTAAGGTTGTGGCCGGCCATTATTCGACGATACATCGGTCCGATGTCGTTGGCTCCGGCTCGCTGTACACCTCGGGCTCATTAAACTTCAGCTCGTTAGGCGGCTTAAGCCGGCGCACATGGATCGCTAATTAGCCGCTCGCTCGCGAAGGCTAGCCAGTAATTATTTGCGCGTCTATAGAATTATTATATCGATCGCCGTCGCGTCTGACTTCTGAGGAGCGCATCCACGACGAACGAGGAAACTTCGATCGACAACTGTAATCCAAGGCGGACCGTGATCGAAATTTGCCGCTGGCTCAAAATGCGGAGTTCGGCGGCTGAAAATGAATGAAGCGGCAACGCGTGTATCCAGGCACCCGTCGTGAGTAACGGTCATTAGGCAGAGTTCTTTTTCGGTGCAGCTAACGTGAAGTTTGCAGCGTGGCAGCGCGCGCGTATCGCCGTTGAACGTAATTTAACGCGTTGCTCGCG
This sequence comes from Cryptocheilus praepositus, assembly GCA_033815515.1. Classification (NCBI taxonomy): domain Eukaryota; kingdom Metazoa; phylum Arthropoda; class Insecta; order Hymenoptera; family Pompilidae; genus Cryptocheilus; species Cryptocheilus praepositus. Next base: position 7,355,373 of record JAWWQZ010000296.1, read on the forward strand.
GTTTTATCTCTCCGTCGTGTAAGCCGGCCGCGCGCAATAATTCGCAGGTAATCACGCGTGCGCCCCCGTGCCATTATCGCATCGATCGCAACTGGCGGGAAAAATTTATTTGCATTCGCATTAGCGGCGGAAGGAAATTTATCCGCGAGCGTCCGCCGCGATGACGAAGTTTGAAATTCGCCGCGGTGCGCCAGAGAGAATCCGCACGACGATAATTATGCGCTGGGCTTTATTTTCCTTTTTTCCGCAGGCCCCCCTCCTGCTCCGGCCGGCCGCGCACTTTTCGCGACCGAGTTACCAAAACATGAATATTCCTTCGTGGATTAATAGAACTGCCTGTGAACTCGTTTGCCCCCCATCTCTCGCCGGGGCTCTCTTCTTCGTTTCTGCTCGACCATTTCTGCTCAACCATTTCTGCCCGACCATTTCTGCCCGCACGCGTGTACGAACGTAACAGCTTCGATCGATGACGCCGACGTTAATGCGCTCCGAGGTGCGAAGAGAGTTTTATATATTCGTTATATTCGCTTCGACGAGCTCGGCCGACGTCGCCGCGGTGCAACTTTTTGCACGGTTCCGGTTCTAACGGATTTCTCCTCCTGTTTGCCTCTTTTTTATCTTGCCGGGACTACGTGCGTTTTTAACGAGACAAGGAATCGCTCCTGTCGCGATGCTTTTTATTCAGCCGGTTCCGTTCCTAACGGATCCCACCGTCGCTTCGATTCACTAGGCAAGAAGGGGATCGCGAACTCTACCAATGGGAGGTCCCGTCTTCGTTTTGAGCTTTTTGGCCGTTTCGATCGGTCATCGACGGAGCGCATTTCCGCGGTAAAAAAAAAATCATATTACACGAGAACCCCCGGAGCGTTGAAGGCGCGCATTTTATTTTTTGGCCCCGCGGCATGAGGATACGTCAGAAACGGTCGTGTACCTAACGTGCCGCGACAATCACGAACGGTTAATTGACGTCTCCATTCTATGCACAAATTATTCCGCTGATTACAATTTTTCGTACTACACGCTTCCGTGCATTTTTCGAAGAAGTTAATATTCTCCGATCGTTAATCCGGAGCGTTGAAGACGCGCTTTTTTCTTTTTTAGCTTTGCGTCATGAATAGATATTAGGAACGGTCACGTATCTAAACGTACCGTGACAAGCACGATGGGGTTATAATTATTAAATAACGTTTCCATTCTATGCACAAATTGTTACGCTGATCACAATTTTTCGGACTACACTCTTCCGCTCATTATCCGGAGAAGTTAATATTATACGGTCATCAAATATTAAATATTGTCGTTTCTTCGTCGCAACAAACACTGCCGTTCAGCTTACGTGAGTTATATAACTGAGAAAACACGTCCGCGGCAGTCTGCGCGAGAAACCTAGTGTGTCGTTTCCGTTCTGTAACGCGGAGTAATTAAACGCAGTCAGGTTCAATTACGTACACCTGCTCTTCTTACGTTTACAGTACGAATACTAAAACGCTTTTTCCTCTTGGCCATGATCTGTTACTGGCGGAGTTCACTCAATTTACATCAGTCCGCGTGAATCCGTCGAAGTAGATATTTCTCTTGCCCGGTCGCCGAGATGATACGTTGCAGTCCATATTAAATACGTTCGATAAATGAAAGATTGATTTTGCGTGTATTTGCCAATATTAGACAACAGGACCTTCTGTGAAATTATACTGCAGGGATTCTACGAATTTTTTTTCCTAGATACCTCTCTTGCCCGGTCACCGAGACGATACATTGAAATTCTGATTAAATACTTTTACTAAATTAAAAAATAACTTAGTCTGTTGTCAGCGATATGAGACGACAGGATCCTCAGTCAAACTATTCGAGAATGCTCCGACGGACTATTTTTCCTAGATCATTTTTCCATATCGTATCAGCTTGTAGAGACCCAGGGTCGTATTGGGACAATGTTTGGATGGGTCTTTCCTTCTCTCATTCCCTCTCCCCATCTGCGTATAGGATTTCAAGGGTGCAGCTTGTCTCAAAGCTGAGGCAAGGCAAACTAGAAACTTTTAACGAGACTCGACGAGGTCACTGTTGAAATTAACAGGGCAAGGGAACGAAAAGAGAAATACAAGGAACATCTGTATGATGCAGATACGCGCGAACCTAGTTTAAGCTTCCTGGTCGGCCTCGAGTTCCTTTCACCCTTGAACCTTGGTTACTCCTGCGCATTGTCGGTTCTGTCTCAGATTTAGTCCGAGCGGCAAAATCAAGCATCTTCCGACCAGAAGCACCGTACATTGAACTGACCCTGACACTTTACTCTCTTGACGCATTCGATTAAAACTGAAGCCCGTTTGTTCATTATATTGGTATTATTAAAATAAGTATTTTCTCTGCATGTTTAAACTCTGCAGGAGCTATCTTCTTATTGTCTAATTTCGGCGCACTCTCATTTTTACCATAGTGCTGGTATAGTGGCTACTCAGATTTCGCGACAAAAATTGCTGCGGCGTTCAGTGGCAATGCTCAGTTTCCGGTGCACTCAAATTTGATTAGTACAGTGTTCAATGCAGAATCAACGAAGCGCTTTGCATTTTCGCAGTTATCTTAAATAATGCTAATTATAAAATATAAGAGTGAATGCTCAGATTTCGCGTCAAAAATTGCTGCGACATTCAGTAGTGATGTTCCGTTACCGGTGCTCTCAAACTTGATCGGTACAGTGTTCAACGCAGAATGAAGGAAGTGCTTTGCATTTTCGCAGTTATCTTAAATAATGCTAATTATAAAATGTAAGAAACTGTTCGCTTGATCGTCAACTAAAGAAATATGTGACTGTTTCAGGTGATGTGAGTAGAGGGTGGACCAACTTCGCACGTGAACTCCGGTGGTGGAGCCGGTGGTGGATCCGGCGGTGGTGCCGGTGGTCCACTGCTACCGATCGCCTCAGCATCCGCCAACAGCCCGGTTTGGCCGACCGGTTGGTTCTATATGCCACCTCCTCCGCCACCCCCGCCTCCACCTCCACCACCTCCTCCTCCCCCACCTGCATCGGTTCATCCCTCCCATCCGCATCATACCCACTGTGTCGCTGATAACTGCACAATATGCTCCCTTAATCTCTAGACTCGGTCGGCCAGAGTTTAGATTCGAAAGGATACACGGGTGACAAGGAACGACTCGGAACGTTTCGTTGTTTCTTCATTTCTCTCATCTTCCTTTCCGTTAGCACAAACGCTACATCCGTTCTGCGGATAAGGATTGATGCGTCGAGTGCGCATGTTCGACGAGTTTACTCGTTTTCCTGCTACGCACTCGGTAAGCTTACTCACGTTAAACACTCGATGGTCAGATTTTCGAGCGGTGCAAAGTGATACGGCCGTGGGTTGTGACCGTGTGGGGTGAATCGACGTCATCGATCATTCACATCTCTTATTCGTACTAGTGCGATTTGCGAGTTTTATTCGTACATTCCACGTGCCAAAACTCTTGTCCGTTTCGCTTGAAAGGTAGTTCACTTGTAATGTTCAATGTAAGTCCCCGATAGTTCTGTTTAGTTTCGTTCTTTCTTCAAGCAGCGAAGTCGTTGTAGAAATTGGCGCGTGAATCGAGTGATCCATAAATTTGATCGAAACGTGTGTCTTAGTCGTTCTCGGTAGATGAGACTGTAACGTTCAAAGAATTCACGGTCTTGGAAGAAACGATACTGTCTTCGTTCAGTTTGGCAGAAGAACGCCGGTATTCTGATGAAAATGATAGTATCGTTAGATAAGATTCGACGCGAGGCCCATATTCATTAGAGACAACGATTTCATTGCATTTGAATAAGAGGAGTATACTCGATAACATATAATCACAAGCGATTGACTAAGGTCCACTTGACATCGGTCTTGCACTTAGAAATCAGTATGCCCGCTGCAATTTCCATGAAACGCGTAAACGACTGCGTCCCAACAGCCTTGGACTTGATTTATTTACGATACCGATTTGCAATGCGCAGTTCACTTACGAACAATACAGATATGGTGCTAATAATACGATTATAACATTGTATCGATAGATAGCGACAGTAGATAAAGAACGGTAGTGGTCAGCGTGTTTGACTCACGCTGAAAGCATCGAGGAGTATTCTTTCTGCCAATTCTTCGAGTACCGTTGTAATCCTTTACATTCCCACGTGCAAACAAAAATGAGACATCATCGAAATAGATATAAGCAAATATTTATGCCATAACATACCGCGTACGATATTTAGTATAAAAATTATATGTGTGTACGAGACATTTGTAAAGACATTATTAACTCACTGGCGTTAATATTCACTAATTACATCTATGATAGCGGAGGACGAGTTTAGACGATATTTACAATCTGCCGCCCAGTCTTTACTACTCAAATTATTGTTAATAGTTATAAAGTATCAGAATACGATTTGCTAATGTATCTTTTTTACATAGGTATCGAATTTATATACGACGCGCATCAGTTGTGAAGGTTTATTTGAAGCTCGCGTATCTTACGTAGGCAGCGGATTTACTGGCGCTCAATTAAAATAACGAATTGATTCCGAAGTTATGATGATTTTGTTTGTCGCTTAGAATGAGAAGAGATAACGAACGTCGGTAACTACTACTTCCGTTATGCTTGAACACGAATCGATTAACACGTAAAATAATACATTAAGTGAACGCTCAATACAAAGTACGATTCCATCTACGTTAAGACTCTTATAAGCATTCTTCTTCCGTGCGACGGATTAGATACTCTTGCTCATGAATATAACAGAGCACCGAGATACACTCTCAATTTACGTTGGTACCGTGACGATCGAAGGTATTCGAGTAAATGAAATATAAATTAAAAAGTTTTTAATTAAAAAAAGCTACTATTAAGGGTTTCGGTCTTTAGAGGCTAGACAATACTTTCGTCATTGAATATAATGTACATTTTGTTTTTCCTTTCCCATGTTAGTATTAAGGCTTGGTCTCTAACCATAGCACTTATTAAATCGTACAGTACGGCATTCGACTTCCGAGTGATTCGGTGTTAACATTCACAATATTTGTAATTAATACAAAATCTCAAAGTCGCATTAAGCAGTGTCAAAAAATGTACTCGATTTGGGAAAGTGCAATAAAAATATGGGAAATAATCACGTAGTGTATCTTTATTGACAAATACGTGCTTTCAATAAATCTGAGGTGTATGTGATATCGATAATCTTAACAAATAATATTATCTCTAGTGGCTAATTAATTCTCTCTAAGGTACTAGCACTTATTTATACGTACACGCTAATAAATATTCAACACTAATCTGACAAACTACAATATTCAATACAAACGCATGCCTCCTTAGGGTATGAAAAACATTCGGGTAATAGTAAAATTCGAACAATTTATTATAAGTTGAACGAAACGACAAAAGTACATATCCTTTTTCTTCGTCGTTTGTCGCTCGATTCAATTCAATTACACGACATATTAAATAACTCAAAATTTTAATTTACATATTGAAAATTATTACTATGAATACCATTGTATTTAATCAATGTCCTTAATTCTATATGAACCAGTCAAACGTGATTTTTCTTTGACCATTTAGGTGTAGGTAACGACAGTTTTATACACATTGACTATTACTGTTTTTTGTTTATGAGCAATATGTAAATAACAAGGTCATTGTAGCTATTTCCTGCGATACTATCATACTGCCGCATACAGCTGATAACAGAAAAATTCTATACGATTAAAAACATGATGAACATTCTCTGTATTCTCGATAAGCATAACTTTGGTGCCTCGTAGGTGTTAATTTCAAAAACATAGTCATCAAAGTTGATACAGACGTTAGTATCAAGGTTTATACACTTTGTCCAAAGAATTATCTCGCACCTTGTTTAGATTTCTCTCCATCCTGTTGCTTCTTCAACTGCTTTTCTCTCATTCTTTCCGCATCACTATAATATTAACGGGAAAACAGCATTTTGTCGATTACCAGTAGGCTTTCAATCCATCTCTTTCTGTTTATATCCACAGAGCTTATCGCACAAGTAACCCAGCTATGTGTTAACGACACTTACCGTGCCTTGCGCTGCTCCAAAGAAAGACCTTTGTTACTGTCTTGCTCCGAAGCAGCTTTTTTCACTGTTTTTTTCATATTCTTGGCACGTGCTAATTCACGTTGATTTCCACCTAAACGAAATGCAATAATAAACTTCTTATTTCCTAGTCCTGCAACGTGTTACGCCGACACGGTACCAAGTATAAGATATTTGCACCGTTTAATTCTTGTTTTTTAAATTATATTTGTACACAATCGGTCGCTGCATCATGCAAACAGCATGTAAACAGTGACTCCCTCGTTCCCACGTCTCACGCAAAACGGTATGTAACACATTATAAGATGAAACTTCTATGTCGCGGGCAAACTAATCAAGGACGTTTCGAGAATTTTCGAAATTCACTGCCACCTCCATATGGTTAGACAAAAGTAAACATCCTCCTAATGTACTTATTCTAAGCGAAAACGTTTTGTTTCATCTCGCCTCTTGAACTATCGAGTCAGTAACTTTCGTCGGTAACAGTCATGTGTACATGCAGGAAAAAAAAAAGGTATTACAAAACAGAGCAGTGTTGTGTGCTTACATGGCCAGACAGGAGGCACACGGCAGAGAAAGATTTCATCGACGGCGAGTAACAGTCGACAATTTTCGATTTTCACAAGCGCATTCGAAGGATGTTGAACGTATTTCACTAAAACGCACGACTTTCCGCTGGCCGGTGGTCGAGTTAGACGAAATTTCATTCGGATTCTAGCGACGTCGCTGACAATGCCAGCGAGAAAATGTACGTGTTCGTTTTTCCGCGGCGCAGTGCCAATGCTCGTAACTTCGACAGATAATAACGATAATGTCGAAAGACTTACGGGTCATTTCTACAGTTCTTGATCTCCGAAAAGCAAGTACTTTGAAATTTTACCAGAAAATCAGTGCGAATCGCACGGCCGTGTACGTTCTTCGTCTCCACGACTATGGACTAATTTCTAAACCAAAATAAATGGTTCTGCGTCATACCCATCGACATATAGCACTCAACCGCGCATACACTCAACCTCTTATTCCTGCTTCGATGATATTTGTGCCTCCGAAAGCAAAGGATGGAAAGAAGTAGGAACGCATCACTTTACTTATTCTGATTGGTTAATGACAACGATCTTAGCGCCAACATACGGAATTATTGTAAAAATTCGTCGTATCTTCTAAGCTCGAGAAAATCAACGGGACGGTTTCCATTCAACGACATTGCACATGTGAACGCGAAAAGATGCCTTTGGAAATTCCACTTTAATTATTTTCCGTACCGGAAGTCGCCGCGAGTAAAAATTGAAATTAACTCGTGTGTGTCACTGACACAATTGTCATTATTGATATACTGAGCACAAGTCGTACTTTCTCAATCATTCTTTACGAGTGCATTAAAACTGAAGTCCGTAAAACAGCTTTATTCATTGCGGATAATTTTCCGATAAAATATATTTGTACGAATATGTATCTGTACATGAGTTTTCACAAAATATTTTTTTTTTATTCAATACTTACATCGAATTTGTGTGAGGAAGAGTAATGGGCCACGGCCATTACTCGACTGAACATCGTATAAGGCACAAATGCTTTTCTCACTAACATTTATACATACAGTTTACATCGAGGGAGAGAGCTCCGTATACTTCTAGTTTGGAATACATAATTATATTTATCCCGCCTTACAGAACTACTGAGTCAATAATCCAGGTACCTATTAACGTGGTTATGTTTTCGCTATCATATACTTATGTGACGTTGTAACCAGTAGTACAACACTATTCGATATGTACTCGGTTGATCAAACATTACGATTACGTATTCTATTTGATAGATATATAATAAATCTGCATTCAATAGTGATTCTTTATTGTTAAGAGATAATGTATAAGTTAATAATAATATTTCACTGTATAAAGAACAGTTTTTCAAAATAGATCTAATAGTCGCAACGCCCTGTATGTATAAAATTTGTCTGCAGCGTGAAACTCGAACTCGCCACGATCGATAATATTATCATTATCGTACACTGTAAGTCATATTTACAATTGACATTATTCGTTACTAAAATAGTTTCACCGGGATATACTCGTATTCTGAACACGTACCGCGTAATCTCGTACACGTTATTGCACGTTACGCCAGAAAAATGTAACCTCTTCGTCGTCCGTCGCAATATGAATCCCTGACTTACGCGTAGGAATGTAAAACTATAAACGTTACCGCTAAAATCCGTTTCAGTATGTATGAGATCAAAATACATTGTAACGTTAATATTGTCATGTAATCCTTCGAGTCTTCTCTCAGTACAAAACTCTTAATTGCTTCAGGGAAAGAATATCTTCCGACGCACGATACAGTTCTAACGAATCCCCGTGGTAATACTCATCATTTGCGTATCTATTTGTACTTTTTGTTTACCTAACTTCCAGCATCCCTCGGATTTATTGCGCGTCACCCCTCAGACGCGCGCGCTCTTAGTCTGTGCACAATAGGTACTTTTGATTTTTCACCTACGATACGAATTCCTATTTGTACCTGTTGGGTCAGTGTAGCGTTTTGGGAAAGTATGCGGAGGGCAAGATTGGCTTGTCAGATAAGCCTGCTCTTCTCAGACCACCCTGCAGCCCGGCACTTGTACTTTTTGCCTTTGTACCATTAGATGGGGCAGACGGATTATTGTTCTCAATTATAGCCGGCATCGAAGATGTACCGGCACTATTCCCTGCCAACTTATTTAGAGCATTAATACGTTCCATCGGTGTGCTAGTGCTCGAGATCTGACCAGATTTATTGAACGTCGTTATTCCTACGGAATTGTCCGCAACGCCAACGCCCATTGTGCGCGCGGTACCGCGGGTTGTTTGATTTATGTTTGGATTCTGAATAATTGGGTTCCTGAGCTGTAAGCCTGACAACGTGTTGGACTGCACTGCCGAACTGGGTGCAGGCGTGCGCGCCTCAAATCTGTTTGCGTATAACTTGTTCGTGCGCGGAAGAGTCAGTTGAACTGATGATGGAACAGTAATTGGAGCAGGAGTCGTGGCACTTTGTAGCGGTGATGACTGGTTGTCGGCCAATCTGCGGTTCAGCCAACTGATTACTGAAAAGACAAGTCACGATTAGATTTACGACATTCCGTAACATTCGGTCCCACTTACCGTTATCATTATTTTTAATAATTTTTTCCTTATCCTCTAGCTGAGCTTGCAGGGACTTTGTTTGTTCTTTCAGGTTATCAGATTCGATTTTCACATCTTTTAACTCTCGAGTCAGACTTTCCATTTTACTTTCTAACTGACCAACCTCCTTTTGCTTAGTGTCTAGCAGTCTTTCTTGTTCCAGTGCTATGCTAGTCCTTAATTTCAGCTTAGACTTGGTGGAAGCCAATTCGTTTTGGAGCTTTGTCAGAATCTCATTGGCCTTTACCAGTTCATCACTTAGACTTCTCAGTGAATTTTGTTTACGTTGCAATTGAGTTTCTTTATCAGCCACAAGGTCCTCTAAATGTTGTTTCTGTTCTTTAGCTGTTTTCATCATTTCTGTATGTTTGTTGATAAGGACTACCTTGTCTTTCAATTCTTGTTCTAGGACTGCTACTTTTGTTCTTAAGCTGTTTACTGATTTGTCCTTTTCATGATAATCTGTATCTAGCTTTGCATTTTGCTTCTTCAAAAGAGCCAGTTCTTTCTGAGCCATATTAACGTCTCTCTCAAGATTTTGTATTTGCTTTTGCTGCTCCTTATTCGTGGCTTCGATGAAAGATTGTTTATCCTTATATGTCATATTCTGAGTACGTAATTCCGCAACCTCTGTATGTAACTGTTTTATAGCTTCACTGTGTCTGTGTTCTATTTCCATTTTTTCCATATCGCACTGACGTTGCCATTCTAACCTGGCTTGGGAGAATCTGCAAAAATAACATTGTATTTATTCTTGTTACTCTATATGGCAATATAAAAATTTGGTGAGATACGTGTTAAATACAAACCTATCTTTTTCTAGGCTTATTTGCTGAGAAGAGGTAATCTGCAATTGACTTTTCTCAGACAAGTACTTTTGCTCCAAACTATCCAGTTCCTTTGATTTACTTTCTAGCTTGCTACTCAAATCACTCAATCTTGTTTCTAATCCAAGCATATCCCTGTTCTTTTGTACAATACTTTCCTTGAGTTGCTTTACCTTCATGGCCATGTGTGTTTTCAAATCAGAATCAGTCGCAGGCGATATATTCAAGCTCAAGTGACAAAGATGCTTGAAATTGTTTGTTTCTACGAGCTTGAACGTCCATTCTCCACTTTCTTCTGCCAACAGTAAAAGAAACTTTGGCGGCGTCTTTGACAGACTTGAAGTTGGCACTTGACATTGTTCCAGTAAATATATTAATTGGGTCGCAAAGTTATCAAAGTCTACCAATAGTCCTTGTTGCGCTTTTAATACCTTAAAGTCCTCCTCGGCAATAAATAAGGAATACAAGAAGCAAGGGTCATCGTCATCTGCCAACATGACACACAAACTCTGCAATATAACGTTAGAGACGATTATTAGACAATTCAGGGGATAGCTCTATCTCCGACAAACGATTGTACCACAGAAAACTAGTAATGCGTCGTTCCGTCAAACTCGCACGTAGAGGTTAAAGGAACATTATTATATCGTCAGCTACCTTTCGACACACAGGACTGAGGCCGGCATGTATCTCCACGTTAACCCTGAGGTCCCGTTGCCGTTCCTCATTGTGTTGGGACTTAATAAAAATTCTTTGCACTTTCGTATACAACACTTCGACATTGTTCAATTGCAGTCCAGAGTCACTAGACACTCCTCCGCTCGCTATGCTGTTCAGATAATTCATCATTGACCCGCCTCCGAGGCAAGTTTCGATCGATCATGAGCTTCTTGATGTTTGAGGCAGTGAGGCCGAATATTTCGACCTGCGTCTCATTTGTGAGCCTTTTGCAATTCGCACGAAAAACGGGTTCGAACGTTCAAATTATGCATCGTAAATTGACGCACGCGTACTGCAAGTGCTGCCATCCAGACAGCACGCTTAACAACTAACGCCACCCCTTTTCATTGCAGATTTACTTTTCACCATCGAGAAGAAAATCTCAAGATTGATTAGTTCCGTGGGATCATCCTGTGAAAACGGTCTTCGCTCTGCTTAAGGGTAATTATAATATTTTAATTGGCCGGGGCAATGCTTGCAACGCTTTAATTATGTTTCTCTTAAAGGCAGATCGTAGCGTATGCTGTTCACGTGACGCAATCATAGAGCAAAGACAAGTAGCGAGGTTATTAGAAAATATACGATTGCACGATCGGCGGTGAGTGTTCAAATTTTTATTAGGAGCCTTTCGCAAAAATTGCTTCGATAAAATTGTTTAGTTACATGTCACCGGAGCTTTTAACAATATCGTGTCTTCGAAATTATAAGTACTTAAATATCAGTCGCGGTGCTTTCTATCACTGTCAGCAAGGAATTGATTTTTTTCTTAACAATGCATATTTAAAGCCACTATCGTAATTGTACCCATGCACTCGGCATGGGTCTCGAAAGGTCAATTTTCGACTTATGAAAAATTAATTTTACCGGCAACACGTCGTTTACTTTTTTTCTCTGCCAACAATGGCGGAGTGCATCGCGCCTCCCCACACTCGCGCACTTTTTATTCGCCGCCCCACTATCCCTCCCGCTGCCGGGCGCGTCCGATTAAATTTAATCTTTCGCCCCACTCGCATAATCTCTTCTCCCGCGAAGGCTCCGCTCGAGCTAAAAAGCTCGGTTAAATAGCTCGCCGAAATGTTCGTAATATTTAAATGAACTTTCGCTGACGTGCTTCGTTTTCCCGCGCGGCAATTAAAGGGCGGGCCGGATTTGTGGATTCCACTGGAGCGGACCAATGCCTGCGCAGATTGAGGACGTGACGTAGCGTTTAAAGCGCCGTGTGTGTGTCGAGTTGTAACCGCGGTCGCCATGCCATGCGGCTGCACCGAAAGTGACAATCCCGTCCGCGCTCGTATCCTCGAAAAAGGAACAGGCGTGATTGTTGAAAAAGTGCGCGTCCTGTGAATTCGCGCGGTCCCAGTGCGGGGGGAGTGTGCATATAATTGTTGTGTAGCGACAGTCGACGTGATATTGGAAACCTAAATACCCCGCGGATCCGCACCCTGTCGGTTAGAGGTTGGCCACGGCGGTTGCAGTTTGAATATGCTCGTGCACGAGGGCAACACCAGGTGAGTGCACGTCATCCTCGTGCCCCCAAGATTATTCGGTAGGGGGTGTCGGACGTCGACATGGCTTAGAGGCGAATGTGCATCGTTTTTCACTCTTCATTACTGTCGTGTGGCTCGTACACGTCGACCGGTGGTGTTCGCAGCCTTTTCCATTTTTTTTTGTTTTTCGCCCATCGCGACGCGGGAGGTGCTGCCCTCTGAGGGCGGATCAGCGAAACAGGTACCGACCCTCCTCTCGCCCCCGCGCGGCGGGAGTGGATTTTAGTGTCGTCGAACGATGATAGCAAGGGAATTACTTATTTACAGTAATAACTCGAATTGTTGTCAACTGTCAGTAGAGTATGCCGGACGTATGTATGTCGAGGGAATATCCGGCGCGTATGGGTAAGCCAGCCAGTGGCAAAATCGATAAGACTGATTCAACATATATATATTTGTTGGGTGTGCAGCGCTTTCCTAAAGCGTTCCAAATCGGACGTGTACATATAGGTATACGCTTCGTAGCAAGTTCTCGCACGAAATTAGCCGATTATGTTTCTGGAGTTGTTCGCGAGTGGCCAATTTAGCTAGGAACATGAAAGTTGCGCGTGCGGTAAATAACTTTCTTCGTTCGCCAGTAAATTTTTCCCAGCTGTGTCTAGCGAGCGCCATCAAGTTTTGACGATTGACGCAAATGCTGTCACGCAGAGACAAAGATGGTTAACATTTGTCGCGGCAGGGAGGAGTGCAGTTTCACACAACAAGGTTGCAAAAATATTTCACCAGATGCGTGGGCACACGTGTATACGCATGTCGCAAGATGTTTCAAGTGCAGTGAACTCTTGATCGCAACGCAAGAAACGGTTGAATGATAGGGCGATACGCATAATGTACGCATGCATTGAAGACGCTCATTTAGGTTTCATCAAATATGTGCAATTAATACAGGACCTTCAGGTTAGATTTTATTTCTTCTTGAGCCGTCGGTCGCGAGAAATGAGATGATGATGCGAAATTCGCCTTAAAAATGAAATTATATAGCACGGTGCACTATGAAGTCATATTTAGTATACGAAAAAAATTGTCTTAGACTCAACGTCTTTCTTTAATGCACACGACGCAACAGTTGCTATAAATCGTTTAGTGCAGTCATATCTGCGTTCTGACGCTGCAGTTCCATTTTTGGAACATGTCTATTTACACAGAAATTCCAGCCAAGATATCTAACTGGCCAAGAATAGTTGACATGCAATGAAACGTTGCACGATTCGGGATTTTACGGAGCGGTGTAAACGCTTGCCAGACTCGCGCGTTACACAATCGAAAAATGCGGAACCAGAGCCTATAAGTAGAAAATCGCGTAAACTGCCACGCACTCTCATCTATTGTTCTTGTTTTACTTCGATACGTGACATTGGTAAACGTTCGAAGAATTATCATTTTTCTTCCATTCCTCGAAGTCCGTATCTGACAGGCCCACGACTTATAAATCCACAAGTACTTGTACTTTCAAATAGCGAACGCCCCAGTCCGCTTCGTGCCAAGAAGTGCTGCCTTTCGTACCCAGAGACTCACCAGGAGACAGAAACTAGGAAGTGGTACAGCACCGACCCGCAGAATTCTCCAATTCCTCGTCTCGCTATTACAGTCGAGCAAACTCGCATTAGAGAAACGCGTTAACACTTCGACAGCCGCTGCCGCGTAAATGCGATTTTACTTATCACCAGCTACCCGCCGGCATCTTCACTTTATTAAAAATAGTTCGCATCTGAGAGTACACACTGGCGATTGCGAAAGCGTTAAATGTATCAGAGACTGACAATGGCAACTGTAATAGATGCCAGTGTTGAACGTTCAATACTTCAACGGTCGCTGTCACGTACGCCTAATTTCGATCCAGCACATGCCGGAAGATCGACATGCATTTTGGTGTCGTTCAGTGAAATGCGCGGCCGTCAAAGTGTTAACGGACGTTTGAAAATGAGTATGCTCGCATTGACGACAGCATCTGGCTCAGGACGCGCATGAGGGCCGTAATGAGCAGTTCTCACGATAAAGCCGTGCACGTGGAAGTAATATTCAGTGACGGCGTAACCTCGCTCGCCATCCTCGCCATCCTCGCCATCCTTACCGTCCGCGGCGCTCGTAGAAATAATAAGGACTGCTATTACGCGCGTTTCGTAAATCCGCGGGGATCATCAAGATGTTTCCTCGCGTCCCGAGGCCTTTGTTTGCCCTCGCACTGCTCGACGGTCGTTTTGGTCGACCGTAAAACTACCTTCCAGCGGAATAATGGACCGAGGAAGCGGCGAAAGGAGAACCGGAGATGCCGAGAAAAAGAGAAGGCGCAGGATTTACAAGGATCCTTCGAGGGCCAAAATCGAAACTGTCGATGGTGCGAACACAGTATGGTACTGCTTCTTTGAAGCGCTGTGTCCGATTCTGGTCAGTTTTACACGAATACAATATTTCCACGCTGCAAGCGTCTTAACGCGACTTCGATCATCCGAAGTAAGGAAAATGCGGATTTTCGGTCAACACGTGAAATCGTCGTTTCTGGTCAATTTCGTACAAACACCATTTTCAACATTCTCACCAAAAACGCGCCTTCGACGATCAGAAGTGAAGAAAATGCCCGTTTCTGGTCAATTTTACACGAACACGGTGTTCCGACGTTGCAAACGCGCGAATCAAGTACCTTAGGTGGTCGGAAAGTGGCATCGCATATTCGCTCGCATTTCGGCGGAAAAGGTGTTTTCGACGAGCAGAAGTGAAATCACGTGAAATCGTAATTTCTGGCCAGTCCTACAGGAATACGACGTTTGAACGTCGCAAATTGACCTTTCCGTCCCTCGACGGACAGAAGCACCTTTCTTTTGGTCCACCCTGTAGTCAAAAGTCGAGTCCTCCGGCCATCACCGTCGCGCGGCCACCTCCACGTCACCTGTCCTTCTTACAAAGGACGAAGACGGCACTAACAGGTTTCTCTCGATACACCTGATCGCGCCGAAGGGGAATATACCTGAACGTAAGCCGGGATTTCGAGGTTTCTTCTGCGTCTTCACTCGTTGGCTTCATCTCGAAGCTCCTCATATCCGACGAACGCTGCTCCTGTCTGACGCGCGTTATCGTCGTCGCATCGTCTGCGCAGCAGTAGAAAAGAACCATTGTTGTCCGCTTTATACGCAAATTTTCCCGTTCAAGGTTTCGCTAGGTGACTCACGTTAATGACGGAATAATATTTTGTCACACGCGCGTCGTCATTTGTACCGCGCAGATATGCACCGCGTGCAAGTGGTTCCTCCTCGCTGAACAAAATGGTAGGCAAATATTATCTTTGTCGGTGCACGCTTGACTCCAGACAGCGTACGAACGCAGCTTCCGCATAGTAATAATTATCCGTGTAATTGCCACGGTTAT
Organism: Cryptocheilus praepositus; assembly: GCA_033815515.1. Taxonomy (NCBI): domain Eukaryota; kingdom Metazoa; phylum Arthropoda; class Insecta; order Hymenoptera; family Pompilidae; genus Cryptocheilus; species Cryptocheilus praepositus. The sequence goes on from JAWWQZ010000296.1 coordinate 7,371,061, forward strand.
ATTGTGCTACGTTTGTAAGGAGATACAGCTGCACCGTTAGCGTAGCTCTGCCAGTATCTTTGCTACACTTTAAAAACTTCCGCACACGTCGAAAGCTGCGCCAGTGTCGCATCGGTGATCACACCGCGTTTCCTTACTTTGCTGCCGTCGCAACATTCCCGAGTGCATAGTAACTCGCGAACGATACGATTGACCGCGGGCAATCGATTTGCCCAAGTTAAACCGCTCATTTGCCGCGGAACTTTGAAATTCTAAAGTTCCTCCGTTCCACGCTTTACGTCCTTTCACACGTGTTTAACGGCGTGTAAACTTAACAGAGGTAAAAATATTTTTACGACCGTCCGTAGTTCAAGTAAGAATCGGAAGAAGTGTCGGCGCAGGCCTCGGTCACCTGGTGCAATCTGGAGATTCAGCATTTTTGCTCCGGCGCAACCTTACCACCACAAACGCCGTGCAGCCGTGATTTGGCAGGATTCGCAGAGGTGATAAATAAAAGTACTGAAGAAGGATGAACCGATCGACGTGAGCACCACTGAATATGCGGTACTCGGGAGGCGTGCTTTAAGAGATATATCCGTATCGCTCGCATCGCCTTAAGAACTCCCCCGTATGGTCATGTCGCGCTCCAGGCTGCGCACCGAGAAGGAGGCGAGCCGAGGGAAATGAAAGAGCGAGGGAGCCGGTGGTCCAGAAAAGGCAGGAGCGGGAAAGAGACAGGTCGCATTCGGTGGAAGAGCTCTTCGCCAATGGCGGACGTGGCAACAACGCCGGTGCACGTATATCTTCTTTCGTGCGCAAAAGGCCACGGAGCATTGTCGAATTGCCGATTGCTTCGAGGTCGTGCCAGGGCCCCCGATTTCGCGGCGTTTTTTGCTTCGCCGGTCTCACGAGCTTCTCAGCGCCCAGTCGTCTGCCCTCTCCACTATCTGGCCCGCGCGACTTGCTTCGGGTCAAATCGGGAAAGCGTCAGGTCTTTTCCTCGGCACGTTTCGTTAGCGTAGCCTCTGACCCAGTTTTTTCGTCGACCCGCTCGGTAGGCGCCGAAGTTCGGCGATCGTGGAAAACGGCGCGCGTCCGCTGAAAATAAGCGGGCGTCTATGGTTGCCAAATTAGATGTGCACGTTAGCGGCGGAGAGCCGATGAGTCTCGAGGCTTTGTCCGACGCTCATGCATATTCATGCCCCGGGCGCACTCCTCAAAGCGCGAAGCGTGTATCGTTCCATTGGCAAATATTTTCCTCGCTCATTTCGTCTGCGTGCCATTAAGCGTTACGTGAGAATGACGCGTTACAACACGCCAGTCAGTCGGCTTTGCGCTTCTTCTCCGCGCTTCCCATTCGACTGTTTATCGCGGCGTATTTTCAATGGCAATTTACATGTTGCGAGATTTCCGCGCGGGCATATCATTAATGTCTACGAGTTCGGCACACCGGAGACTGAGGCGACGCGATAACGCGTTACGTAAGAATAGCGCCGCGGAACTCGTTGTTATTTTCTTTCCCGCCGTTATTCTCGCGTCGGATACTAAAGTGACTCTTAACCTGTTCCACAAACTTCCAGGCTTCTCATGCCGTCGATACGCACGCGGCGCACTCGGTTAACGAATAAAAACTTACGTCAGCGGTAACGATTTAATGGCATAACGAGCGGCCAGCGGAAACGGAGAATCCCAATTGTAGTTGCGGTCATTTGTTTTGCGAAACTTCCCGCGCAGGTTATTGAAAAGGGCAATGCACCCTCCGTTCAATGCACTCGCCGCCGTGACACTTTGCCCGAATTACCTCTAGCCGTGTACAGTATTCCGCTTGGACGCTGTCTTTCCTCCTATAAAACGTGGACACGTACGCAAGACGCTAACGTGTCATTCCTAGAGCGTAGTTTTCGCTGCACAAAGAACAGGCCGCGTTTAACTAGTTACCGTCAGTCAGACATCCTCCGCGCTCTTATTATACATCGACCCCAGGTACAATTTCTTTCAACTTCCTTATTGCTTCAACCTTATTCAGGTATCTCAAATAATACGTCTTTTTTTCTTTGAAATGTACGATTTATTTGTTACTCGGCATGTTTCAGGACCACACGTGTTCCCTCTTCACGAGTAACTCTTCTAATATCTTGTGGGGCCTGCTAATGCACCCTTTCTTTAACTATATGTAACTCTTTCTATGAACGCGCGAATGTATCCTCGTATTGCTCACTCGCCAACGCGATTCCAGGCATCGGGTTAAAGTGTATTATAAAGTAGCTGGTGTTTTGCAAGAGCCATTGTCCTGTACATCACGCGCACTCCGAACCCGATTACATCGCGTTCGCGTACTGCGAAAATAATCATTTGTTGCGCTTCTCATCTCTCGTCGCACCCACAATATGACCTCGTTACGCGGGTACCGGCTGCGTACGAGGAAGTCTGCCGATGCTTTTACGCAGGCAAAATTCTAATCACTTCCTGCTCAAATTCTATTCCTTCCGCGTACATTAGCCCCGACGCGGAGAAACAATGAGCGCGAATAGCTGTGGACACAAACTACGGAAGTTACGACTAAACATAACGAATAGTCGCCGCATCTAATCGAACGCAGTCGCGGATGGCACAATCGTTCGCCACGAAATTAAACTGGTACCGGTTAACAGCGTGTTCTCAAATAACGCGTTGGTTCGTCAGGAACATTAACCCATTCGTTAACATATAAGTACCACTCAAAGACTGTATCTGTAGATGATCAATATTCATTTGCAAGGAATTTCGTTTATTTATTCCAAATACATTTTTTGCGGCCAGTATGAAACGCTCTTTGTTTCTCCGACAGCGAATGGGTTAAAAATGCGCGCATTGCGCATTGTTTCTGATCCTCGTATAGGCTTAGTCATATTTCGTGCAAATTCGCATTCCGCGTAATCCGCGAAGGACTCGCGTATCGGACCATTTATATTTTTATCTACATGCATGCGCGCTGTTTACGGCGCCGCATTTATCGTGCTTTGTAAGCGAAATGCTACCTTAGCGCATTTCCGTCGATTCGGTGTCCATTGCGTTTTACGCAACAATGCTGCCCATGCAACGGAAACGCACACTGCCACATTTGTAACTTTTCCTGCCTACCCACAAGCCAGCATGTGTCGAAGTTTCTGGAATTATTACTGACGACCGGCTAAAACTCATCCACCATGGCGAACGACTCATGTCTGCTTGATAGCGACCGAACGTGGGAACCATCGAAACTATTTGAAATGGCACGCCTCTTTACGGTTGAAATGTGGACACGTTCAGCTAACGTATAAAGTCCACACCTCAAACATAAAAAGAGGTATCATTTCAAATACTTCAAAAGGTTGAAAAGAAACAGGAAAGAGATCATCAAAATTGTCGCGCAACATTGTCTTGCGGATTTGATCGCGTAACGAAGCATATTCATATCACACATACGTAAAGGGGTCGGCGTATGGTTCGGCCACTGTATTATTGATTCCCTTCTTTATCATATGCTTGTAAAGAACGTCCGTACATTTCCGTCCATATGTGGATCCTCTTCAGAACGTAATATATTCAAACGGGAAGAGATGTCTTGGGTTTCATAGTGAGAAGATATGTAGTTTATAAACGACCAGTTATGAAGATTGAAGAAAGTAAATGTGATTAACGATCAAAACGACGAACGTTTGAAGAGTTTGATAAGGTGTTCGCTTTTGTGTGGACGCCGCGTTTGCATTCAGCATTATGCCGACGTTTCGCAAACGTTGCGGTTTGCATCATCAGGGCTAGAGGGTTCTGATACTTTTCAAACGAATCCTCGCCGCGAAAGCCTTAACGAGGAAAGGATTGAAGAAGGAAGAAAAAACGTCCTATGGAAAGGTTAAAAACTATGAACACAAAAGGTTCCTCAGTGAATGGGCAGCGATATTAGTAGAACCATCCCGACATTTTATTTTGTCACGGTTGCCATGTCCACCGAACACCAGCTGACCGGACAGACTGTAGGAACGTAGAACATCCTGATATCAGCTTGTATCAGTGTTACCGCGCGCGACGGGCGAGGTAACTTATTGCGCAACAATCTTACGCATTCGATAAAAGATATCGATCCGCCGGATTCCACCTTCCGCCGTCGTGCAATATCGATTCTACGCAGGCGAGTGTAGCGTCCTATTCGCATCGGTCAATCGTCCAGCGACGACGCGAGTTTTCTAAATTTAGCGCCGCCACCTTAACGCGGCAGAGAATAATGCTTTCGAAAACCGCAGTCCGCCATACGAGGCACGCATTTTAATCGATGACCTATCATACCGCGTTTGTCCGTGTAACAGGTCTGTCGCAAACACCCCACTTTCGTATGGGCTTCTCGCATATTGTCGAACCCCGTCGTCGTGTTTGTCGTACGACTCGGATGTCGGTGTACACCCGTCCCGCAATTTACGCAACTTTTTGTTACATGGCGAATTATACTACTATTTATGTAGCAATACTACGTGTTATTAATTTACGCGATCAGATAGGTTTCGTTGTCCATCATTTTTCATGGAATTTATTATGTACCAAGGCGATGACTACTAGTAGATCGTGAATTAACCGATATTGACGTAATTCGTGTATTATCTGCAATATGAGTAACTATGACGAAACAAATTCATTCACGGTAGAAAATCTTTGTGAAGCTCTTGAATTAGTAAAAAAAAAAATAGAACGTACCATTATAGACAATGATTGAAAAATTTAACGAACCTTAACATTTCTACAAGATTTATGCAAATATTGTAGCGAACATTTGCATATATATGAAAACTTAGTAAAAGAAAAGATTGAGAACAAATCATCCGAAAAATTATCGAGATGATACGTTTGTGTCATATAAGAGGAAAAGGTAGTAGTGGAAGTGAGACCGAATAAAATATACTTTCGTTATTATTTTCTTGTCTCCTTCTCTTCTACGTTAAATAAATATGTGTTTCTAAAATATACCCTAGCTTTTATATCGAATATTTTTTCGTCCGCACCAAGAGACCACGCGATTTTCATTTGCATTGAACGGATTTCAATGGAGCCGACACTCCGCGTAAATCGAGGGGTCATATATGCATCCGTGCGTGCGTAGATGTCGCGAAGTTATCAGCCCCGCCGCGACAATCGTGCGACTCGCGGGTCTTATTATTCGGCGATATTATTCCCGAAATCAGGCTGTTCCGCGTTATGTTTCTCGCGTCGCCCCGTTGTTTCCACATGCAGGAGGTAACACGGCAGGCGAGCGGAACGCGCTGTTCGCGTTGCCTTCGTGGAAGAAGAAAATGCGGCTCTGTGGTTTCCGCTTGGCAACAACGCAGCCGGCTGCCCGTGCTGCCTCGTTGGCTCGAGCCAATGGCGTAATCAGAAGGGTGGGCTTTTCGGCTTCCAGCCGTGCAATTGCGCTTTTTTCCTTTGTCCGGGCGAGTCGTTTCAGGGATCAAATTGTGCGCGGCTCTCCGCCAAGCGGGGCCCTTTCGGTGATTGCGCGCCATTTTTTTACGCTCCCATCGAATGCGTCTTGCGTCGCTGATATATTAATGCGGTTCATTTCGGCGGACGCGTGTGACGGGTCGTCGGACGCATCTGCGAGGCAATTAGCTGGCCATGTTTGGATCACCGATTTCAACCTTGTTCTAACTTACTTGACAGACTAACGCGGGTGCGGCAATTCGTGTTTTTCTCGCCATCGAGCGGCGACGAGCTTGTCGTATGAAAGTTTGCGGCGGCGATAACCATTCTGTTGCCACTCTTGCTGCGGCTGTTGTTGTCGTGCATTGTGATAAGGCGTCCGGTGCCTCGGGATCGATAATCGTCGTATTTACGAAGCGGCTACTGCACAACAAATACCTGAAGAAAATTACTTAATTTCTTGATTTAACAGCCTGAGTCACCGGTGGTACACCCGTGGGCACCGTGCTAATTAAGGAAGAGAAAGTCATTTTTTTGCATGCAAATGCTGGTTGACTGTAGAAGTTTATTGGTATCGAAAGTGTTTCTCTTTGATCTCGCTGCGCGATGGCGGACGGAAGAAGGGTCTCGTGAGCGTCGCTACCATAAATTCGTTTCTTAGTTACGCTACTGGGTCGAGTCGTCTCCCCTTTCGTCTCCCATTCTGCCCCCTTCTGCTGTGCCCTGCATTAGTGGCTTTCATGGAGCCCTACTCGCCCCAGTCTCCCTCTTTCCTTCTCTTTCTCTGTCTCGGCCACGCACTGAATCTCCCCCCACGGCAACCATTTTTCTCTTGTCGGTAGAAATTTGGCAACAACGCCGCGCTTGATTCGTGAGAGGAGTCACGAAACACACGCTTGGATTCCTCCTCTTCTTCGTCCAGCCTGGAAGATCGTGTGAGCGAGAATTGATAAAGAGGGGAGGGCAAAGGGGCAGATTTAGACGCACCGAGGGTATCGGCCGATTCAACAAAAATTTCATTCGGCGCGACGCTCAGCGCGAGTTCTGCGCTGTGTGCAATTTAACACTTTGACGCTCGGTCTCACGTAGATGCGACTTTCCTCATCCAGCAGCTAACCACCGGCATTTTCGTTTTATCAGGAATAGTCCGCACGCGATAGTGTATGTCGGACGTTGCGAAACCATTAAATTAATCAGCGACTGCCAATCGCATCTGGAAAACTGTAATAGACGCCAGTGTTGAACATTCAACACTTTGACGGTCACTTTGATGTAGATGCGGCTTCGTTGATCAGCAAGTAATCGCCGATATCACGTGTTGGTGACTTCGCTGTATCAAAAATAGTCCGCAAACGATAGTATATGTTGGCGGTTGCAAAAGCGTCAAATGAATCAACGATTGACAATCGCAACTGAAGAACCGTAATAGACACCAGTGTTGAACGTCCAACGCTTTGACGGTTGCTGTCACGTACGCGTAATTTCGACTTGCCTAGAATAATGCGTCTGCGACAGCGCATGCTGAAAGATCGACGCCGCCGGCATTTGGGTGTCGTGCAGTGAAATGCGCAGCCGTCAAAATGTCAGCATATTCGCCAATTACATTTACTTTTGCCGGCGATACGCGTATAACGGTTTCGCGTACTTTCGACGAACGGCTCGCAACTATGCTTATCTCATATCTGAACGCGGTTGAGCAGACTTTGCGAATGGGACTACTGGCCAGACTTAGCGACGACGTCTATCATGACCTTCCTGATAAACCGCGTTAGAACAGAAACGCGAGTAGTGCTACACGTTCTCTCTTCATCGAACATTTTCACGTTCAGCTCTCTGCAAGGCGCAGTCGCCTATTTTTTGCAGGTTCACAAAAAATGATTACGCTGCTGTCCGCGAGCAAACGGAATTGTCAAAGTGACCGAGAGAATTCGGGTGTAACCCTCGAGCTCCCGAACCACCGTTGCCTCGTCCCTCCATGTTTTTCTCTCCAATCTCTCCGATCTCTCCCCTCGTCGGTAGTGCTTTCCTGCCGTGAAAAACCTGGACTTGATCTCGCCGCGCTGCACCCGAGTGACCAACGACTTCTCGTTCCCTTGTTTTTAGTTTCCCCTCCAGTTGTGTCTAACTCACCAGTTTAGCTGTGCAATGTCCGATTCAGACAGTATCGTGCTTTTGCTGTCCGTGAAACCCCACGACAGACGCAGTCTTCTGCAGGATTCACACGACGTAACGTCAGGTTATCACCCATTACGGCATTGATGTTTTATGAAATAAAAAATTTGCCCGGTACTGGCCAAGTGATTGGTCGGTTGAAATTTAGCATGCAAAGAAATCTAACTTCTCGGCACTAGGCTTTGATAAGGAATCTACTTGGTGTCGAAACGTTTAGTTGCGCTGAACAGTGAATTTTGGCAGATTATTCTTTTGACCGGTACATGCAGATAAATTTCTGGTTTCGTTAGGATTCGAATTTCACGAGCAAACCCATAGGAAGTGTTACTACTATTTCCTAGAAACGTTTGCTCAGTTTTAGTTTCAGTGTGCATCGTATGTCTGCGTATTTCTCCGCATAATGTCGTATACTTATATATTTCACCGTAAATCTAGTGTTAACTATGGTCGGAACAGAACATTGGCATTTTATGTTCCAGCACATGCACTTTAAGCGGTTAAAAATACTTGGGAATATTCGAAGGCGTTTGCAAGCTTGTTTCTCGCAGTTGCGTAGTAGTACGATGTGGTAGTCAAGCGATATCCAACACGATCATGGTGCAATTTTACCGTAACTTCCCACGCCGTTTGAACGCCACGTGAAACGGACAAACCTGCAACGTAAATCGTGTACATCAAACCGGTGCGCCGTTGTGAATTAAGGCCTATCATATTCCAATTTACTCTTCCGCGTTATCTCAATTTTTTGCAAAGCCCGAGAGAAGACGGAGCAGTCGGGTGCAACGCACTGCGCGTACTCGCGGCAGAATCCTATTCGTTAACCTTTAATATTGGCGTCATCAATACGTCTTACGATTCTCTCGATTTCTACCATTTTTCGGACAAACTTTCACGTCGCGTGGACGCCAATTTAGAACGAATCTGCTGATTTAAACGGTACTGGTACAATGCAGAAAAAAAATTTCGAAGCCTTTCACCTATCCTCAGCCACATGCCAATTACTGTCATGCGCCTGTGACGTTCTGATTAATTTTAGACACGTTGTACTTACGTTCCGTTGGAGTAACTCCGTAAATGATCTTCAAACTTTAACGTCAATGAATATATTTTGCGGCTGGATATACCGAACAAAATTTGGTATATTATATTTGTCTTGCATTTGTTACATGATATATAATATTTATTATGCTTATTTTATGTCTACTCTACCGATTAAAATACGAATTTAGAGCAATATTTCTAGCCAGAAAATATGTTCTTTCATGTACTACTCAGGAATGGGGTCACACACATATTTATCACCTTTTATTTTAACATATTACGGAGAGAAGAAAAGCCCACTAAAACTTCGGAAACATATAGTTTTTTTTCTGGCAAAGAATTATGATTTTAGTCGTGTCCAGGTGAAATTGGTAAACTACACGGACCATTAATTTGTAATTTCAGTAGCTGTTCTTCCATGTCCCTGTTCCAATTATAACACAGTTTAGTTCCATGACATACGCGTTCATCGAGAAGAGTCTACAGGCTAATAGGAAGTCAGGGAACGCGTAGAAATAACCGGTTTGTTTGCTGCGTGGGCGTACGATCGTCTCATAAACGTACGAACACTCCTCTACGAGTACGTTTGCCCCGCTTTCCTTGTCCTCCTGATTCAACATGAATTCAGGAAAACAACGTTAGTCAAATGTGCGGCTACGCCTCTGTTCTTTGACCGCAGTCCGCTAGACTCGTCACAGGCGTCTTATAAACATTTTTGATTTATCATATTTTGCATCTTAATATCCTCTTCGTCGTGCGTTCACTTGGAAATGAATTGAAGGCGCATTGCGCGTCTTTAGACAACTACTTGCCAAGTTTCGCGTGGCTCCCAAACGTATAAATTGTCTCTAACTTAATTGTAAATTCAACCTTTTCGGTAATGTTATTCATTTTTGCGTCTGTTACTAGTTAAATGGTTCTACATAATCCTACAGGATGTCTACTTGTTCTGACTCACCCTCTTCAAGAAGCTATTGCACAAAGAATCGATGCTAATTCTATTGTTCGCGCATGTTACATTCGATATTGCACTTACAGTTGCCTTAGCCTATGGATTTTTTTGCAAATTCATTTATGACTGCTTCGTCGATTTGCCCTCTCAGCCATGCAAGCCGCTTGATGCAGGAGCCACGCGAGTCGTTTAACTCCATTATTTTATCCGACTCCAATCGAACCCGTCGACAGATACACACGTTTCATTAATGCACTCCCCGGTAGCTGATGTTGCATTTTTGAAACAACAACGCCCGCGGCACGAGATCGATTAAAAATAAAACTCCGCGGACGTCTATTTCGGTGTGTGCCGCCCGAAATGCGCGTCTAATAATAGGCGGCGTGTACGGACAACTCAAAGGCGGAATAATCTTCTCAGCGGGGGCGGCAGGCCGACAGTGCGGATGGTAAACAATGATATTCCTCGAAGCCTCGGCATTTTTCCCGCCGCGCTCCCTCAAACCGTGAGCGGCCTATCTCATTGCAAACATTTCCCCGATGTATTCAACGAGCACGAAAACATCGGCGGCCACTGGCCAGGGGCCTTTTGCCCATTGAATCGTCATCGATCGCTGCCCGGTCTCTTGTCAGCGCACAGGCTCGTTGACGTGCGACAGCGTTTGCCTATCGGCCTTCGTTGCCATTGCAAAAAAGTAGAGCGTAAGGTTAACGGACACGACAGAGCATCTACGTCGACTTCGTGGCCACTTTATTCTTCGCCTCACTGTACTGACGCTCCTCGCGAATGTTTTCACAGTCTTTCACGAAACTGCCATTTGAGCGTGCAGTCGCTTGACGTCAGGCGTCCACGCGGATAGGCGCCGAAAATATTTTCCCAAGCTTCGGTTGTCTTCGAAACAAGCGGGTTCTGTCCGTAGGCTGAAGCCACCTGCGACCGCGTGACGCTCTTTCAAAATTCGTCGCCAGTGCCTGCCGCGAGGGCCTTACGGGCAAGTGCGTTTACTCAGCTTCGGCAAATAACGGTGGCCCTGATAATGCGTCTCGTTTCATGGGAATTAATGAAACATCAATTAAGGCCGAGAAATTCTAGAACGACAATTAATTAATACGGTAAATACGCGCAGTCAAGGGCGCCCGATGGTTGCTGCGGAGGAAAGCTACGTGGAGTTGGCGATATCTTATAAATGAGACCTCTTTATGAGAGTGGTCATTGTTCGCGACGGTGTTTATCAGTATGCACGATGGCCCGTTTCAAACATTTCTTTGGCTGGTCGTCTCGCAATTCTTTCTCTTTTTATTGTAAAGTCATGAGTATTATAGTCGAAGTCCAGGACGATATTTAATTGCTACGACAAATACGCGTAGACAAGGGCGCCGAAAGGTTTGACTGCCCAAATGGTTCATATGTTCGACTAATCTCTTAGTTATACGGTTGCTGAAGTTCCAAATTTCTTCTCTGGTTGTAGGTATTTTTCAATATTCAATGTGCTGATTGTACCTCATTGTTGGTATCTCATAGATGCACATTCATAAAACTCACACAAGCTTGCAGTCATATGCCACGATAATTTGCTGTCGCAAAACGTGTTTGCGAGTTGTTTGACCATGCGCAAATGGCGCGCAGGCATCGATCGAAAGTACTAATTCGCTATCGTATAAGAACGATGGGTTCCGTTTTGAGGGAATTACATTCTAATTCATTTTCTGTAAATACATTTGACGGGGGCATTCCATGGATCCGATACATTCAGTTCATCAACAACCTGACTACCGTCGCCTGCTGTGATTTGCGTCGCCCGCTACAAATTGACCCAATTACGAGCGCCGTCACCGCGGCGTAATATTTTGCACCGATTGAATTCGGCGACGAGAAAAGAACTTCTCGAGAATCCGATAACCATGCTAATTACCGAGACGACACGACAGCTCGCAATGAAAATACGAGGAATTACGGGCGCCTCTAATTTGACGAAGGTTCATCGACGCCCACGGGTATCGGTAGATCCAATTATACGACCTGTCGACAGAATGAGAAATAGCGTTTGATTTGAACTGCGGACATGCCGGTCGGCGGAAGTTGGGAAACAGGCGTGGCTGGACGTTGGCGGTGGCGAAAAAGACAAAACCGAAAGAATCGAACAAATTCTCCAACGCTGGCATATCTCTGGCGCGCCCGCAACATTATATTTAGATTAACTCCATTGTCAATTCACTCTTTCTTCATAATGTTAATCATTTTTATGCCTGTTTTGGTTGAATTGTTTTATATAATCGTGTAGGAACTCTGCATGTTTTGAGGGGGCACTATAGATGTTTCTCAAATTCTGCTCTGTACTACTAGTACTAGTAGTACAAAGCATCTTCCCGAGGAAACGTGTGAACAATTCATAGTGCTCCTGCGTCTGGGGCCTAAGAGCCTCGAAATATAATACTAGAGCTCCTACAGGACTAAATAAAACCGTTCAAGCAGACTAGGCACAAGAAATGACTAACATCATATTTCGTCTGATTATGTTAGACCGGCGAGTGCGTTCGGTCGAGCGTGTCCACGCAGCGTCACGGATTAAGTTATTTATTGACCGTAGATTGCCATTCAGCTCTAATAATACGAACTTTCTACTTAATCACTCAGCTGACGCGCTACCGTGCGCGCATAAAGACAGACTCCCTTTCTCGCGCGCACTCAATATTTTCGCCCTCGCGGTGCGCGCGCTTAATTAAAAACGTAGCGGGCATTTGCTCCGCGTCCGTGCAATTAATATCGCGCCTCGAGTGTGTGTCGGCGACGCGAACTTCGGCGACAGACATTTTGAGAAAGTTGCCGATTAGTTTTCCACCCGCCGGACGTTTGCACCGAACGGTGCCGACGTTGAGCGAGCGTTGCGCGTCCGAAAAAATTTCCTCGGGAGTGCCGACTGATCGATTGCCACATGGCCAACTTGTTTCTTTCTCGCCGCTATTTATAAAGGGAAACGGCACTCGCCGTTAATTAGATGTTTGCATATGATAGGATACCACTTGGTGATTAGACGCTACGATGGATTCGGATAGTTGGCCGCGTACGAAAAGTCACCGACGTGAGTCATTCGCGTTCGAAGGCTAAGCGGCTCTACGAATCGCGTCTATAGGGTGCTGCAGTCGGATTTGTCAAAATATTGGGCATCGTTTCTACATATCGAAAGAAAGAAAACCGTCAGCGCAAGTAATAAACGAAGCTTTTAACTGCGCAACAGGAACTTGATTAAACGATATTGTAGACGTGCAACCAGACTATTCAGAGACTGAAGCTCGTTGTGCCATGCGATAGCATTACCGATTATTACGTAAAGCGGGGCATGAATAGATGGTACCGTCACCTATATGTCCACTTCCAATAGGAACATGCCTCTGCAACCTGCATTTCTTTCAGTTACAACTACACGAGTGCGTTTATCCGTCTACAGCATCTACTCGCATTCATTTATTCGCGAAGGCGAAAGTAAACGTGGAGCGCAAGGTGCATAAATACGTAGCAATTCTTACTTCCTCCGTAGAACTCGTTCTTTATCATAAGGTTTCGCTTTATTATTTATTCTCCGCGAAAAATTGCATTGGCCACATTACGCCGAGCATGTATTGCAACCTAACTGCCTATACACGCATACTCGTTCTTTGTTCTAATGTTTTTTTCTTTATTATTTATTCTCCGTGAAAAATCGCATTGGCCACGTTGCGCGAAACATACATTGCAACGTATCTGCCTATATGCCATTGCTGCACGCACGTATCGCCGCGATAAGATTTATTACCTAACGCACGTCTGGGATTGGCATTACGCCTTCAACGGCGGGGCACCGTGAGAAAGCGTTGCGCGATGCTCAATGAGGGATTGATTGAAAAAACCCGCAGGAGCCACGCAGCAAAAGGACTCGCGGCGGGCTCCGTGCAACATGCGCCTGCGAAAGGTCATACACTTTATTTGCGCGAGTCGACGCAAGAGCAAACGCGCGATACGTCGGAAGACAATGAAATAGACCTATTACTTATTTACGCGGCGTCAGGTGCGCGGCGAGCCTTTCCATCAAAGATCGTCCTTCTCGCGATAATCGCAGGAGGCACCTTTTCAACATTCCGCCTCATTGTTAGCGCTGATCGATCGCCCGTGTAATTGCGCGAGTTTCCAGGGTGTGGTCGCCCGTATCTCCCGTCCGCGCCTTTTAATTCGCGTCTTATCAACTGTCTGCGCAACGCGCTCCGAATCTTGCCCGTCTACGTCCTGGTTACGGCAAACTTCGTTATCGCGCCTGAACCAGGCCGCAGGATTAATTGTAGCACACTCCGCGTAATGCGTTTCTCGAGTTTTCAGCCACGCGTTACCAGCAATACCGTCGTCGGGGCTCCCGCCGCGAGAGACTCCGGGAAGCTTTCCGTTCTGGGAGGCCACTCTCTGTGAAATCAATGAAGAAACTTCGATCGGCCGCACTTTCTTATATGTTATCCTGATAAATGTGTGTGACCGCTTTTGAATTTAACCGGTTGAGTCGCACGCGATCGCGCTCGCCAGATTTCGCGGTGAAAAGTCTCAGTGCAGTTGATCGCGATGCGCGATTGACAATACGCGCGCAATGTTTTTGCTACTTCTTCTCCACATAATTGCTATTATTTTCATGAGTTAATTCTTTGCGGGTGGAACGGTGTGAAACTGAACACTGTTATGCAGGTTATTATGCATACTAGGTCGTTAATCACTTGAATGTGTCAACAAACACATACATAGATATGTATATGTCACCGCGAAATATTCTAATTTATATACAGCCTTGTGCCCGTGTTCCGTTCTAACATTTTTTTTTTCAATGATTCCTCTGTGACAACATACCGGTAAAGATGTCTGCGTACTTAGAAAATTACGGAAAACTAAAAAACAACGGGAGTTATTTGAACGCAAGTTGCATGTTATCCTTTCTACGTTATGCACTCGTATTTTCATAGGTTTACATTAGCACCGCGCGGAAACGCCAAGGCACGCTCGGAAAATAGTGGGTACCGCGACTACTCATTGCCTCTCGCTACTCCCCTTTTCTCCTGCATGCAAGCCTTTGAAGATCCATCCTGCTTACGTTGCTTCGTACGAAGACAATGGAAGTTCTTTCGACAAACCCGCCCGCGTAGTTTCTCAGTACTTCGAAGTTATCGATTACTCCTGACACAGCCGGCGGCGGTTGTTTCACATTCGAAAAAAACACGTGGCTTCTTTTTGACCTCTGCGGCGTATCGCCGTGGAGGCCGATCAAAGGAAGCTAGACGCTTAATAGCTTCGGCCTGCCGCATTCGACTGATCAACCGTATTAGTATGTTACTGTGTAACATTTATAGCGACCCGCAGCGAAGTAGGTCTGCTTCAAAGCTGAATCTGCAATAAAGCGCGACCAAAATGAGCATCATCCGCCGCGATTCGAAAAAGGACAACGTCAAACAAGCGAACGTCCGCGCTTGTCATATCGGCAAAACTGTTTCAAAGGGTTGCGACGAAGGTAGGGTTGATTATTCAAATTTGAAGCTTGATAATCGTTCTTTTTCTTGATCGAAACGGCAACGTCGCGTACGTTGAACAGACAACACAGCCTTTGCTTGGCAACGTCGGGGTTTCGTATAAAGCGTCGGCCAACTCAAATAACTGGGACTCGGTTAATGGCGATCGAGCGATGTACAAGTCTCTGAGAGACGTGGTTTGCCGATCAAAAGATATTTCTTAAGCAAACTCTAAACGCCGTGACTGGCAGCCTCTCCCGAACCCGTCACAACCTAATGACATGGCTAGCGATGAATCACACATGCTATATTAGTGCCGTTAATAGAAATCCGTCCTTTTGGACTGTTCCTGTACATAATATGTCTATGTATGTTACTGAATGGCATATCCATATGTTCATTTCAAAAAATGAAGCCAGCGTAGTTGTGAATAGCAGATTAAACCTTTGACTGCGGACTGCTCAGAAATTAAACGTGACGACGAGTAGATATACGACGCTATCCGGAGAAATATGCAAGTCTATGGCACACGATATTTCGAAATTAGGTGGTAGAATTCGAGTTAGAAAATTAGAAGCTGGTATTATTCATTGATAAAAGTTGAGAAGAATTTTAATTTTCTTCTCAGTGAAAATAATGTGCGCTTGAGCAAGATTATCGCTGAGCGCCTATAGGCGTTCTTCGGAAAGAGTTAAAAATGACATACGCTCGGCGATAGTCGTACTCAGGGATCTCGGTCTACGCAAGTAGACAATCAAACGGCAATTGTTCCGTCGGTTCAATAGCATTGCGTGGGCATTCTTTCTCGTCATCGATTAATCGTGCGCATTTACGTATTCTCTGACGTGGGTCGTATTCATTTGCCGACGCTCCACTGCTCCACGTCGCACGTTTGTCTCCCGGATCGGATCAGATACTTTTCGCATGCGAAATGGAAACATGCCACAGAGACGAGGGCTTCGGCCGGTCGCGGGGGGATCCTTTGTGGTAGGTTAGCACGCCGCATCCCAACGTGATAGAGTAGTTGCGTGCCGCTCGGCGTCGATGCGTGCGCAGAAAATTTTTGTAAAGGAAGCACGATAAAAGTGGCTCCTCTGACCTCGCGGTTTGGCCTCGTTCCACTATAGCGCCGTCTCATCCTGCGCCGCTGTTTCTCCCGCTATTGCCGCCTATCGCGCCGCACCAGACTAAGTCCAGCGGAACGTTGAAAAATTCGTAAAATTTTAACCAACCGTAGGATCCCTTTAAAAATTTCTACTCCGCGTCCGTTCACCGAGAGAAACATTTTGAAACAAGTTCGAACAAAATCCATCGGCTAGAAAAAAAGTTATTAACAATGAAAGTTTATGGAAAATAAAAAAACGGCTCTGGGGATCGTCTTGAAACTCATGTAGGGCCTTCGTCTTAAGCACACCATTTTTTCAGTGCTTAACACTTTACGGACCGCTATTGACTGGAGATGCCACTCAGTAACGACCGACTCTGTTTTGGATATCGCGCAGGAATTGTGTATGTGCCTATTTGCAAAGCTTTATAACTGAAAAATACTCAATGTGTTATTGAGAATCCATTGGTTTCAAAGCAGTGTCACTTAGAATTGTCATAATATCATCTGATATTTATTTTATCTAATATAACCGTTGACCACTGAGAAGCCGATTAATCGGCTACCGGTAAATAGCAGTTGGAACCGAAAAGTCGATTAATCGGCTACTGGTCATTAAAGTGTTAACATTGAAGACTGGTATGTTCGAGAAAAAGTTATTAACGATCAAAGCGTCATTTACGCATAATCGGGCCGAATTAATGTGCGCTGGTCAAGTGCCATTACACGCACGGCCTCGTTCCGTGCATTTTCCGCAAAATCAGAAAAACTGTGAAATTCCACGACGACGTTTCTTCGCTCGACGGCGTTTACGTTCCCCGCGAAGGCTTAAAACACGAGGAGTGTACGGACAGAAAGGGTTTTCACACTTGTCGAGCTATTTCTTTCGCTCGCTTTGAGCTTTAAAGCGAGGGGATGGATGTCGAGTCGTTGAAACGCCCACGGCGCTCCAATCATATCGTCATCGCCGCCGTTATTGTTGTAATCATAGTAATTGACGGCCACGGCCGTAGTGGAGTGTCAGAGTTCCACGGGGGCACCGACATTGTGCGCTTCTGACTTACTCCTCGTCGTACTTTTTTCACGCGAGGCGTTTACACATCCTCGCGGTGCGCCGCGTAAAAGATTAAACGCTTTGAGTACGATTTTTTTCTATAGATATCTTCGTGTTTTCGACGGAGACAAATGTCAGCGCAGCCACGCAAAGCTTTTGTCTTTATCACGGAATTCTGTAGTGAATCATTTATTGACGAGTCTTTCTTTTTTGTCTGTGAAAGTAATTATAATGCAATACCTTCGAGAACACGGCCACAAATCTGTACATATAGTTTCGTTAAATTATAATTATTTTCACTGGCAAAAAAGTGAAAATACGACGGTAAAGTATTCACTACCGAATTCCTCAACAACAACAGCAAAATCTATCGTACGATCGCACTGGTAACATCTGTCCCCGTAATACCGTTGAATCTATGAATATCTGTAAAAACATCGTGCCTGCAGAGGGTAAAGAAATGAAACGTACACCCATGTGGCAGTATGCTTGAAATCTATGACGTGGTGTCCGTCGATATAATCTTCAACTGTAAAGCTTCAATGCCCGTCCCCCGAAGCCAACAGCTCCGCGTGATTTTAGAGCTTCTCGAAAAAGAGTAAAATGGCAAGCCGACAATTTTTACCCTCACGCCGCTTACGCGTCTTGCTTGTGCAAGCTTTAAGCTGTAAAACGAACGGAAGCCATCGAACCGGCGAAATCGAAGCCTTGTTGACACCAGAAACAGCCACAACGTCGTTCTCATCGTCATGCTCGTCGCCACACTACTCGTGATCAGCGTTAGGAGTTTATGGCAGAGTTGGAAACAGTAAGGAGCTTCATTTTACGCTCGACGCTTCGTTACAGTGCTATCTCCCGCTGTGCGTACAGCTGCGTATAGGGTGTCCAATTTATCGTGACCACCCCAGATATTTGTGGAGCGCTTTTAGCGAAAGGTCAGAAGAGCACGACGCGGGTCGAGCGTCTTTCGCCTTTTTATAATCGATAAGCTCTATCTCCTACTAAAAAACAGGCTACGCTGTACAGCGTCCGATGCAAATGTCATCGGCTCCGCTAGGAAACGTGCACTGGTCTCTGTGTGGCGTCTAGTAAGTTTGCCATTTTACCGCATAAGCAGTGCACGGTCTCTCTTAACCCTGACTTTACGGCCATTTCTTATATACGTATCTCTACGGATGCGTCTCAAATTGACACACAAATGAAATTCAACATTTTCTTAAACAGCCAATCGTTCTGCACTTTCATTTTTGATGCACGAAACCGAAAGCAAAATTAAATTTCTAATATTTCTTCACGCCATGAGAGTAACTGAAATACTGAGAGCCGTTCTTTCTGCTAGTACTTATCACTATCCGGCATTACGAGTTTATAATGTGAATAAGAAGGTAAGAACATAATCAGGTACGGCGTGTGAATTATTGCTGATTTGAGATATTGGGTTTACTATATCCTCGCTGCATTGTGAGTAGTTACTTTTGACGATTGGTTTGTAAGAACTGATCGCGCTTACATTGATATTTATTTTTGAAGTAATGCTTTCATGTGTGAAGACGATTTATTAGGATTAATGCTCAATTTATGATTGCGTCAAAATGAAGTGCATGCATAAAGACACAAATTGGGATGTGTGAAAACGACACGTCCCGGAAACCTGGTGTTAATACAAATAAGTGGCGTTTATCTGGGAATACGTCAGAGTTCGGAGCTATCTATTAGCCGAAGTAACGCGATTCCAGTAGAAGGTAAGGCTTGCCAAGGCATTCGACTCGCTTTTGCCTAGGCTGCAGAAAAATTCTGCTGGCAGAATGAAAAATTGCCTTGGCAACCACTGGGCCGTAGATCGTAGAGAATTTACGTGCGCTAATGAAAAAGTAATAGATTTATCGATTCTCTACACTCTACTCCCGACATAATTACAGACTGACGCGTACGTGATTAGATACCGGCCTGCTGTAATCGTCCTCCTTTATCGAATCGCTCAAATTCGACGTGTGAAATTTATACTAGGCACATCGATCAACGCACGTTATCGATGTACGCGCTCGGCTACGCATATGTGTGGTATCGCGCTTATCGAGAGATACCGAACGGCCTGCACATTCAAACGATCGGAGCGCGACTGCGAAGAAATGTTTTATAATTGTTTAGCGACGCTGAAGCGCTCAACGAAAACGCTATTGGCTTTTCAATTTTTCGCTCGGTCGCCGCTTAACTCGCGAAACGCTAAATAAAAAAAAGCAGAGCGCTTTCGATATCGCGCACGTTACTCACCCACACATCGAGCGCGGATGACATATTTTTTGCAAGATTTCGATAACGCGCTCGTGGGCAACGTTCGATTTACATCCTTGTAACTTCGAGAACCCACTTAAACGCGGAATTGCCGTTTAACGCAGCTCGTCGCAGCGCTAACGAAAATCGATACAACCGACGTACCGAAATGAGAAAATTTAATCTTCGTCCGATCTGACTGCACGATTAAACGACGCTTGTTGCATCCACTCGTAATTTGCCTGGATTGTATGGACGACAAATAACTTTGCACGACAATAAGCTTTGCTTTCGGGCACTCCCGGCGAGCACGTGAATCGTCTCGCGACTGAAAAACATTTGCCGAGAGACTCAAAGGTTAATTGCTCGTTCAACAAGCGGATCAACTTTAATTTCGCTCTAAGCAGGCAGCCCGCTTCCGTCACATTTTATTAATCTGTCTTACCGAACACAGCCGTCGTAAACTTTACTAATTGAATCCTTACGCTGTTTAGTCGGAGCAATGTCTGTCTATGTGAACTTTCTTATCGCCTCATTCAAATCGTCGAATGTTCAGATCACTTAGAAAGGAAAATGCTGTAATGAAAGGTCTCCGTTTCATTGCATTCCGTATTCAAATTCAGAGTAGGTTTGAGTCTTAGCCAAAGAAGTTGCAATACAGCATTTAGTCACAACGATATGAAAACATCACACTGTGTTCAGTTTCATATTTGTACTCACTCTTGTAGATAATTATTTTCAAATAGACGAAACTCACTGAAGCAATGTTGTATAGCGCGTTGCTGATAAAGTACAGATGGAAAAAGAGTGCGAAAAGGAATGATATTATTACAGAGATAAAAACATTCTCAATCCTAACAAAACGATACTGTTTCCGAACATTTTTCGTCCATTCAATGAACAGGGAAAGGGTTAAGATCAGCTGCGTCACGACATGCCGTATAACTGGCGACAAAAGACACGGCAAAGCGGACAAAGGCGACCTTAAGCGTCGCTTATGAGCGGATTTTGATAAAAGGACAGTGGGTCAGGCCTAAGTTTCTTCGGCGCGAGAGCGTGCACGGCTGATTTCTCGGCCGACTGACTACTACTCCTACGAACTTTCTTCGGTTCTCCCAGCTTTTTCCCCCAGAATAATCGCATGAATTATTGCGGCGAATATTCGACGAAAGTCGGTCAATTTTGCTCATTGTCGGATATCATTTATGCCCGTGCGTCACAGTACATTGATTATGGAGCACTCGTGTCCCATGACAGGACGGTCGCGCAACTTAATACGCGCGTGCGTTTTATAACTGGTATGGTGCGCGCGTGTATGCGAGTGCGTGCGTGCGTCATGCGGGTTTGTTGTTTGTCGGGGGTAGAGCGACCAGCTGTCTCCGCGCTCTCGTTTTGTTTGTTCCCTTTGCCCCTTTCTTCCCTCCGGCCAGCATTGCCCCCGTCACCCTTCCCTTTTGCCGATACCTTCCCGTTCGGCTACTCTCCCCTTGCTTCTCTCCACGCTTCACCCCACGCTTTACCCCACGCTTCACCCCACGCTTCACCCCACGCTTCTCCCTACACTTCTCCCTACGCTCTTCCTCGACGAGCAGCCGCTCCTCGTTCCTACCATTTATTGCCCCCTCTTCCGTCGTGCATCGATCGTGCCACGCTCATATACAGGCTAATACGAGGACGGGGGCCGATTCGATTTTCTCCTACGCTAACGTAACACTAAGCGCAAACGCGCCTGGAAACTTTATACTCCGCGCACAACGGAGTCAAGAAAGACATCATTTTATGCAACCAACTTTATCGCCAAGTTTGTTTCCACAGATTTTTCGGATCTGGCAGTCATCCTGTGATTCTGGCACGTGCTAATGTAATCCTAACTACAAACCCGCATGGAAACTTTATATGCAGCGGAGTGACAAAAGACGTTAATTTATAGATCGTACTATTCTTATCACGGCTTGCTTTTTCGCAGATTTTTCGGATAACTGGCAAGCGCGAGGACACCGTGACGCGTTTCTGTCTGCCGGTCGCCAAAGAACGGGAGGATTCGGAGTAGGAGCAATTTCGAGATTACGGTGAATGACTTCGGGGATGAAACGAATGAGGATGGGACGTTTGCAAGTTTATTGCCGGTCCGCCATAGTTTTGCCTCGTGCTTTGTTCGACTTTCGGCTTAGGAGCGTATCGATCGCGTTGGGAGAATCGGCCTGCACGGTCGCACGTTACGTAGGTAATGCCGTCACTTGATTGAAGGGCGGATCATTAATGTGGCCGCGCGTAGGGCTTGAAAT
Organism: Cryptocheilus praepositus; assembly: GCA_033815515.1. Taxonomy (NCBI): domain Eukaryota; kingdom Metazoa; phylum Arthropoda; class Insecta; order Hymenoptera; family Pompilidae; genus Cryptocheilus; species Cryptocheilus praepositus. The sequence continues at coordinate 7,392,857 of JAWWQZ010000296.1, forward strand.
AAAAGGGCGGTTGATCGGCTTGCGCCTGCTACTGTGCTGGCGACGGACCAAATGGTGGGAACGGTTGCATGAAAATGTCGAACGCGTCGCTTGGCAGCCGGTGTCAGAGATATTTGTGCGTTGAGAACGTTCTGTTAATCGGTCATCGGCCAACTGGTGGGTCGCTTGCGTCGGGCAATACTGCGTGAACGACCGATGTCGTTCACGGAATTAACTATGTACGTGACGGACATCGGAGGCAGGCCAAGCGGTGAGGTTTCTTGGGCGTTGCTTCCTTCTTTTAACGAGCCATTGTTAATATACCGTTTCGATGGCCGTGGGACATCCGATTGATATGCGTCGGTCAACGCATTATCGCGGTGGAATTCAAAATATGCGGAATTATTACGGTTGGCGCATCGGCGGAAGTGGTGAAAAAAGCATGACGCGTTGCGTATTTGTACGGTGCCGCGATGAAATGATTTGGGAAATTCAATATGTACAAATGTGCAATTAATACCTCTGCGGTGTCGTGCGTATTTGTGCGCACGGCGATGTTTGTTAATCACAGATGCAGATTTACGCGTTTAATCGCGTCGGAAGCGTCGGGAAAATATTTGTACGGGTTACAACGCGTGTAATGCACTTCTAAAGTCAGTCCCGAGGAACGTTACATGCATTATTCCCTGCATCCGGCGTCTTCGCATTAAATGATATCCTCGTGTCGGCTACAAATTCTTTTATCATACCTCGCGTCTGTTCACTGAATCGTGTTACCACGTCGGCTATCGGACTTTTTTTTATTCAGTAACAGTAGCCTGTGTATTGTATCGTGTCGCGCTCAGGCAGCACAAACAACAAAACACGGATACTGCGTCGTACCTCTCGCTTCTTATTTTTCGTGCACAGCCCGCTGTCGACGCTGTACGCTTCACTCCAATCCTTACGTCTCGAATTCCATGGTATTCTATCAAGACGTTCAAGTATTCTCGGTGACGAAGTAACACTTACATCGAGCATACTATTAACAGCCGATATAATGACGAGCATATGCACCAAACGTGTTCAGTATGCATTTTCATGTAAGTACTACATCAGAGCAGGGGTCAGCAAACTGCACGGTTTTGAAATACTATTGAAAACTCGGCTAGTATGTGGATTTGGAAAAATGCGTACTTGGTGTTCTCAACATTTTCACGTATACATATTTATGTGAGCAATCGTTTTCTAACATGTATTTCATTGAATGCAGATTGAGGAGCCAAATTACTGATGCCAACTTGGAGTAGTGCCTTAAATTGAAAACGACTAGTCATAGGCCTACTGAATAATCGTTTGTAACAGCCACTGCATACTAAAGCTTTCTAAGGAAATGCAAGATCATTGCTCACGCTGATTAAAATCAATGAGAGTAATTTTCTCTGCCCTTTTTTTTCGTTTTGGAGTACGTAGTGCGACGTACGGCAAGAGCTCTCTTAGTAATTCATACTGCATGTGTGTTACCGTGCGGTGAACTTTCGTTTTTTGAAGAATTTGAATTCGGCAATTCGGCTTGAAATATCGCGAGAGACGGAGTCACTTGGTGAATAAAACATTCCTTGAAAAAATCGTCACTCACTTACGCATAACCCGCATCACGCCCAACAGAGTGAACTGAAGGCCACTCATACCTCACTATTTAGTAATATATGATTACAAATTACAATTTTTAAATTGTCGTTATAATTTAACACTGATATGATTATAAATTACATTTTCTCGTGCAATTTTCTTTATTCACAAAAGTGTCATTTACGGCTCCCGCCTAATTTCGAAATTATCGGGACAAGTTAATAACGATATGATCAGAGGCTGTATTTTTGGTTGCAATTTTCCTTATTCGCAAGAATTATATTGAAGTTGACGTATGCATGTTTGACTCTTCCGGTCTGGCACGGGAGGCGTGCGGAGAATTCATTCCGAAATAGACTCTGCCACGTCCTAGTTTTTAACCCCCGAAGTGTACGGCGTTTACGGAACACCTGGAGTGCCCGATGCAGCCCACGATCCTTCAGCGTGCAGCGCGATATCAGCTTCCAGTGGCCTCTTGGGTCAGAAACACCGGCGAAAGGGTATACTGCTGTAGCGTGGGCCCAGCCTCAAAGATAGTAACGCTTGGTTTACACCCACTCCCGGACGGGGAATGGCGGATGGGGCGAGTTTTAAAAGCCTCTCTTTCTATCTGCGCGCCCGAAGAGAGACGAGGACGACAAAGACTCTTCGAAAGAGGAATACCGAAGGAGATGGAGAGAGACCGATCGCCCCGGGAGGCTGACTAGGCCTTATCCGCTTTACTCCGCTTCATAAGGAGAAGCAAAAAGATGAGAACGAAAGTCCGGTTTCCAATGCTGAGTTACCCGAGAGTCGGACAGAGGGACAGAGACAGACAAAGAACGAACGAGGAGGGCCGATGCAAAGAGAATGAAAGGACTTTCTGCCTTTTCTATTCATTTTTCGACGGCTGCCTCCCAGTCTGCGGTTTGGTAACGCGGCAAGCGCCTATGCGCATATTAATACGTTATGGCTCGCTATAATTCGCCCGGCTACCGTTCGTATGAAAGAAAAAGAAAAAAAATCCACTGCAGTCGCGCATCTGCGGAAGCGAAATTCGTCGAGCAGAGAAATGTGCGTCAGCTTCGTTCAGCTTCGGCACGCTGACATGACTCCCGTACAGATTTTGTCAAAGATTTTCGGGTAGTCTCTCCGTTGCAAATGCGGGTTCTCAATCCTCATTAGCGTGCGTCAGTGGTTTAATGCAGGACGTCGACGCAGATCATTTCAATTGGCCGAATGTCGAGTGAGCCGATCGCCAGGGTCTTTCTGGGTGACATCCCGGCACGCAGTCCCTTTGTCGCGGCGTGTGCGTTTCTTTATTTCGTGAGCGTCGGTCCCCGGACTGGGGGATCGTAGTCTGGTGCCATTTCGAGGCCCGCAGAGTCCATTAACGACCGACATCTGGTCCCCGCCAGCTGCCATCCGGCAAAAGGCAATTCACGCTGGCTCCCACTCGGGACGTTGCATACTTAGGGGCATTTCGGGCAACAAATTTCGTTGCCTTTCGTAAACTTCATTACAACGTCGATTTCCTTCGCAGGGGTCCGCCGAGGAAATTGACGGGACTCGCTCGATTCACTTGTGCCGGCGCGCAGAATAGTTGCGGGCAAACTTGCTCAGGTTGCGTTCAAAGTTCCGTCGTGCCACAAAGGCGACGCTGCTCTCTGGGCGGTGGCGGCGGCGGCGTCTTGTCAGGGGAGTGAAATTTACCCACACTTGGCGTGCGCTCCTTTAATTGAAGTTGCACCAGGGACTCGTATGTTTTTTTCCGCGGAACAGGTGAAACGCAAGATAGTGCAGTGTGACGACACTGTCTCGCTTTAGAAACGACTTTGCGCTCGACGCGAAACGCGTACGTAGCGTGTCTGCTTTTGAATTTATGAAATGGAGGACTCGCGTCAGGTGTGGTTTCCGTCTCTTGCCGGTACGCTTACGACGCAGATAGACATCGTGCGCGATCCTTCTGAAGCGAGTTACCGCGGAACAAGGCTGGAGGGAGGAATAAAGTAATTCAGTAACCCGTGGAAAATCTGCGCGATATTAAGTTTGCCGAGCGCGCGCCGCTAAGCTCGCAGAGACTGCTTGCATTCGTGTATCGCGACCTTTCATGTCGGGGCTCGTGTAATTTTAACGCCGTGATGTTTAGGCAAACAGCCCATTATATGAATCTTCGCTGAAATTGCAAATGAACGGCGCCTGCAGATGGCCGATCGTCGGCTAAAAACGAGAGATCAGATGCATGCAATTAATAGTTGAAAGTGCCTTAACTATTCACTGTGCGCTCAGTTAATGAAACACAATCTGGGCGGGTACTTATACTTCAATATTCAGTAACGTGCGATGCGAAAGAATCATTGATCATTCTATGTCTGTCCAAGAGTAACGGAATCAAACGCTATACGGTGGCACATCATCAAAACAAAATTAATTAAATCACGTAAGAAACTAGAAGATACACCACATTAAAAGTACTTTCTGATAAAATGTAAACAGGCGAAAGTTACAGCTAATCACATGAAAGACGGAAAGTACTATGTGCCACCCACCGACTTGCCACGGTTCCAACTAAAATAAACGCACTCCACAAGGTAATTTCATCTTAAAAACACAAACCGCGCAGAGAGCAATTTTTTCACATTGCATGTAGAATGCTGAGTATAAAAAAGTACGAATATGCATTAACAAGGCGGGCTTTTACTGAACGGAACGTTTCGTGCAAATCGACGCGTATCGACACCACTTCGAAGTTAATTGCGTCCATCGACGTGCGACGATTCTGTGAATCCGCTAAAAGGGGAATCTTTTTGTCGAGTAGGAAGTCGAAATCGAATCCTGAAAATATCTGAGCGTGGGGACGAGTGGTTAAATGTAACAGAAGGGGTAGCGAGTTGCCTATAGCAGCAGGCTGAATCGATGGACGGGCAGAAAAGGGAGAGAGACAGTGACGATTGGACAAATGGCGAGAACGACGGAGTCCGATGATGGTTCATTCGAGATACCCTCGATCGCTCGGTATGGATAATCGTGTTTTATTCACGGTATCTTGCTGAATTCAAAGCCCCCCTCGGGTCGTTCAAACGGGGAAGAAAAAAAATTGGAGGCAGGAGAATGACATTTATCGATTATTTCTAGCATTGTCTACCTCCTGCCATGACGTACAATTAATTTCTGTTACGCCGCAACCGGATTCGAGTTTTTTCTGGACCGGCGTTCCTATGGCCGCAGCGGCAGTTCGATTATAATTTAAGAGGTGATATTTCATTATTAGTCGAAAACGCACGTTTAATGGGACCATCGGTCTCGTCGCGGCTCTACGTGTCTGTAATCATGAATATGGGACTTAATTCTTATCGGAATTCGGTAATTCGAACTCGTTCGATGTCGGCATTAAAGTCGTCGCTTTTATTATCGTGCATAATCCCGTGACAGTTTCCATGCGTGCGGCCATTAATTTTGCGCCGAAAAAAATTGTTTTTCTTCAGCGTTGTTCGTTCTGCAGTCAAATAAACGCCGAGGCGGCAGTATTTATTCGCGATTTGCACACGTGCACGTACGAGCTTTATCGTATCTGCAAAAAGTAGGATGGACGAATAAAATACGATGCGTGGCGTTACGTAGCCGGCTTAAGAAATACATTTCGTTGTAAACACTAATTTCGTATTCGACTGCGTCGATGATCATGAGTGTCCGGCGACTACGTTAATGCTGCTTTGTTTCTACGGCATCGTTAAAAATACTTGCTATCCTTACTGCCGAACCCACTTAGCATCAGACCTTCCTATTGTCTTCCGTGCTTAATCTCATGCAAAATGACAGAATATTTCCCGAAGTTTTATTTAGCGTGACTACTGGCCTGTTATCGTCTTTGACTCTGCCACGCTCTAAACTCGGCACAATGCTGTTTTTATAGATAACGTGAGAATATGTAGTCGACGCATATTCTTCCGCGTTATAATACTTATTCCATCAGAGAACGTAAACGGTTTTCGGTGAACAGTGGTCAGGTGCACTCGTAAATAACCGCGCGTACGCGTACTTAAGAGCTCGTAAAGGCAACGGTTGCGGGCCCTAACTCGTTAATAATTTCCTGCCAGCGGTTCTCATCGCGATAACCTTCGGCGCGTTCTTTTCGCTCGGGAAACATGCAAATTTTCTCCTTATCGAAAACATCAGCGCGGTTGATAAGATAGCTTCTTTAAAAATTCATCAATGACACACTGCGGCCTGTTGTTCCGACGTAACATTACTTATTTCGTGCCAGAGCTCACGCCCTCCGCGTTACGCCGAGACCAGCGATCCTACTTTTCGATATTACACGTAGAATTCATATAAACCTCCACTTAAATCGTTAAGAAGCATAATGCAGTTTTTTGCTCGAGAAATCTCGCAATAGAACATTACTGCTGTAACTCAACTTGTCTCCACTGCTGCTTTCTCTCTCTGCCATCGCCGCACTTTGCAAATGCATATCACAAAATTGGTTTCTTCCACAACCAACGCAAGATTTAATTCAGCATTTTCAAGTGAAAAATCTCTTGATATTCTTTAATCGTTTAAGTAAATGACAACGCCAAAATGAAAGCCCTCGTCTACTATAAATGTTGAGTGCGTGGGCGTCTCGTTCAGAAACGAGCACCCGGTGATTATCGCTTTTTGCCGACGCCGTGCCTCAGCGTCGAATTTGTCGCGAAATCTCCAGTCTGCCCCGAGTGCACCTCTAATGACCCTGCGCGCAAAAATAATGTTTTATTTTAAGAACCGCCTGGCTCGGTAGGGTGCAAGTTCAATAGCTGCGATCGGCGCACGCGAGAGTAGACACCGGCCAGACCGCGATCAGGAAGAAGAGTGCATCGACGCTCACGTCAAGCGGAAATCTGTCGTGGCGTAGAGGCTCTGTGGCACAGCAGTGCAAAGGGTGAAAGCAGGATCGGGGAGGGGCAAGAGTTCCTCGTCGTGCTACTACCCACGCTCCTGACCCACGAGAAATCGAATCGGTGCTAGGCACGATTTCCTGTCGTATTGGATTTAGCCGCGCGGATCTCTCGATCGAGCAACGATACCTTCTCGACCGACGAGGTATCGGCTTCGCTCGGCTCTCTTTACTTTACGTTCCGCGGTGGGAACGGAAGGGAAGAGGGGAGAGGCGACAGAGTACGGTAAGATTTTTTTTTAATTATACGCCGTTATGGACGACATCTGCAGTTTATGTGTTAACACGGGTTCCTTCTTCAGGAATCCGTAATATTGATAATTTTTAACTCAACTCCTTTTGCCAAACTGTCCCAATTTTATTTGGACGGCGAACGATTGAGAAACGTCTGCCAGCCTCGTCGTAATGACCTATCGCGACAACGCGAATTACCTTATGCGGCGTAAATTTTAATCACCCGGCTCGTTGCACGCAGCTATTCTCTATATGTCTGCGTGGAGTAATTAAAAGGCGATCGAGCGTGATAGCAATCGAGGCGGTCCGTTCATCGACTGGCGTATAACGCAATGTCGTCAGAATGATAATAACTGACTAGTGGCCTCCTTATGCGCGTTATGAACGCTCGTTAATTGTGGATTAACGACACGTAAGCAGAGTCGCCATACAGAGTTTCCATTAATACGATACGAACTCGGATGCAAATTCAAATTTTTCTGTTAGTATTTATAATTTGTATACGTGAATCTTCTCTTCAGGAGCCTATTCTCCACATGAGTTTAGCTCACTTTTATTGTTCATGTGTTTTTATGTCGCATGGTACTTGAAACTGTGCTTAGAATCCACCTACACTATGGATTTTTCATAAGTTTCGTCCAGAAGATACTAATCCTCTGTTTTATTTAATATACTGTTTCGGCTGCATTTCCTGTCTATTTCATGTAAACTAATCGCTCTATTTTAAGCCCTTCGTAAAAGGAGGGGTATTGTCATGAGCTATTGGCATGTGTTGTTTAAGCAGATTAACTCCTACGAGATAAAATAAAACACATCCAACCAAAAACAACGAGAAAAACAATTAACATTACGATTTATGTCCGCTTCTGGCTTTCGTGCTTGTCTAATTCGAAGAGAACGTTATTTGGTCGAGAGCGTTCGGATGCGCGGTAATCAGCGCTTATCATCGCGCAGCCACACAACGAGCGCCTTCCTCGCCGTCTCCGGCACCAGCTATTTTGTCCTCGCCTCGTTTCCCAACCATTTTCGCTAACAAAGGATCGCCACCAGTTGTTCCTCCCAAGTTACCTTAATCCTTAATAATCCTCGCAGTGAGCGGTAATACCGTCTTGTCTCTCTCCTTCTGCCCACCCCCCGCCGTTCGATTCGTCCTTTCCTCACGACGCCGCGCGCCTCAAATGCCTTTTTGCAGCGCCGTTTTTCCAGCGTGTTGCATTTCAACGACTCCCTGGCGCATCTGCGCGACTTATCAAACGTGTCCTCGGCAGAGATAAATTTCACGAAACGCCGATGTGAAACTCACTCCGGCAGTTTGGCGGTGCCGCGGAAGGTATTTGTTCGTGTAACGTGCACAACCGTGTGTACCACTTCTGCTGGCGTATGCGAAACGAAGGAGTAAAGGTGGGTTCTGTGTGCAGCGTTGAATGTCACAGCGATGCACCTTCCTCGTCCTTCGGCTGAAAATCCTTTGTGCCGTACGGCGAGGGCAACCCATTGTGGGCTTCCCTTTCTTTTCTGCACTCGTGCGAAGAGTATCCGCCGGTGTACGATGTTTGGCGTAGATAGTGCCGACCCCACTGCGAACTATCGTCTTTATCGCTCGGCCTGCCCTGCCGGGCTTCCTTCTCCAGCTGTGTATTTGTGTAACGAATTCCGAGCAGAGTGCCGCAAGAAAGCCGGTGATCGAACGGCCGATCGAACGCCCGATCGAACGGTATTCGCAGGTTTGACACCGGCAAGTTGAACGCTCTGGCCCGCGAGATAAATCTAGCCTGAACCCGTTGCAACGCAAGCCTAATCCTAGCATTTGCCTAAGCACGCGGTGCTTCGGGTCACGGTCTTGCATGTAGGTTGTAAGACTGTGACCGCTTGTCTATTCTCGGATGCATTAACGTACACTGCGCTCGTGGGAGTAAACTGCAAAATCGGTAATCATGGTAAAAACCTCGAGGATCCGTTGCGCACGTCGGCGTATTACGGGAAAATTCCAGAATAATCTCCCCTCGTTTACGTATCTTACGTCTTTTCACGAATTCATGCCACTCGACGGATGAGAAGTAAACGAGATGCAAATGTGAAAGGAATTTAATTCCTGTACTGTTTTTTCAACCTTTTTAAAGTATTGAAATGATACCTCTCCTCTTTACGGTGAAAATGTGGAACTTCTATTTGTTAACCCAGCATGTTTCGGGGCCATACGGGTTCCCTACTCAAGAATCTCATGTTTGTAATTGTATTAGTGTATGCCGGTTGTATTGTGTTCTTATTCTATGGTATTTTAACTTACTTGTTATATACAGTAAAAGTTCCACATTTCATCCATACAAAGGCGTATTATTTCAAATGTGAAATGAACTCATCTTCAGATAATGGCCATTGCAGTCGGAGTTGCACAAAATTTAAGTAAGAAGAAGCAATGTAGGTAGGAGATTCGCTTCAAGCCGCCGTATAAGTAAGGGGAAAATAAGTATGCTCGTGGGAGTAAGTGCAAAATCGGTAATACCGGCAAAAACTTCGAAGACCCGTTGCGTGCTTCGCTGCGTCGGCGTATTACGGGAAAATTCCTGACTAATCATCTCTCGTTTAGGTATTTTACGTCTTTTTACAAATTCATGCCACTAGACAAATGAGGAGTAGACGAGATGCAAATATGAAAGCAATGCAGATCAAGTAATGACGATTGCAGTCAAGCTGCACAAAATTTAAGCAGAAAAAAACACCGATAGGCCCACCGCTTCGAGCGGCTGTGTAAAGTAAATATAGGAAACGTGTTATGCGCGTGTATTACTTGAGTATGCAATAGTTTTCGCAACTTCTATCTAGTCCCGTTCGCGCAATAAGGAAGGCGAGCGATTCTTACCAGCAGCTCACGTCTATCGACGTGAACCAACTTCGTCTAACCTTCTCTTTCCGCCTCAGATGCACTTTGTGCAACGTGGGTCGAGCTGCTCTCAGAAGAAACGACGCTGACGCTCGTTCACGCAGTCTTCGACATTTTTCATATATTTTTCCGTATATTTCAAAGCCAACTGCGAATTTCCGAGCGCAATTTGTGTTTTTCTTTATTTCCGTGAGCCGTACTTCATACTTTCCAAAGGAATGAGGAAACTAATTTTTTCAGAAAAATAATAAGACCCATGACTTCATGCGGAGCATTCGTGTAACGAGGGAAACGCATGTATTTTGATATTTTTTGACCAGGTTCGTGGAAAATGCGTGGGCGTTCTACCTGAGTCTTGGTTGATGTCGTAGGAAAAGGGCCGACTTTGTTGGGGCTCTGTCACGCTTTAAATACATTTCCACTGCTTGCCGAATAAAGAACCGGGACGCTTATGCAGGTTCGTCCGTCGACAGATGTTTTTCGGGGGTGGTGTAGGTATCATGAAGCACCATACCGCCAGCACCACTACCATCATCGTCATGGCCATCCGCCGCCACCATAACCTTCTGTGTCCCTTGAAAAAGGTTTCCCGTGTTGCCAGATTTCGGTTCTCTCGTACGCCCTTTCCTTTGTTCGCGGCTCGGCCAGAAGGAAGCTGCGGGCGTAGCTTTTTTATGCTCAAGTACTTCCTCCGTGAGGAATCTCGTTAAGGGATTTTCACGTTTTCTTTGCGTCTCCTTTCCTTTGTCCGTTTCCTGTGTCGCAGCTGCCACGCACTGCCCTTTGTTGGTTGACACTGTTTAACGCAGCCCTAATTATGGGCCGCGTCGCAGACTCTCTTTGTTCCACGCGAGGCGCGAAAGCGTGCGCGTGGCTCACGGGCGAGATATGCATGGCGGATGAAAAACGAAGAGTGCCCATCATGGCTCCTTGAAACAGTTTCGAGACTTTTTGCCGCAGTCAAACTTCCGAGCGACCACGTAGCCTCGTTACTCATTTGTCCGTGGCGAACGATCGAGCGGGACACGGTAGATCGATCTAATAAAGTGAATTGCGCAACTTTCGGATTAACCTTTCCTTCGCGAAGTTCGTAATCGTGTATCCGCTCAGAGCGCCCCACTGCAGCTCCTCGATCCTTGTCGCCGCGTGACGTAAGGAGCGAATTCATCAAAACCTTTTTGCCGCCGTTACGTGACTCATATAATTTTCGTATCCACCTTATGACCGAGTGGATACGCGATAGTTGCCGCCGCCGCGCGTAAAAACACTCGATGCAACAAGTGTGAAGCGCGAGAATTACCGTCAGTCCTTCCCGCCGCACGGGCAAACAAAGAAGAGGGAAGTACAAAGCGTGCGTGGATCTCGTGTGGATGTAGTGTCGATCCTGCCGTTCCCATCGAACAGACACACGGACGCTTCTTGCTCGGGCAAAAATTCTAATCGCACCGACACGTGTCCTTCTCCCGATCCTTCACGCACGACCGCCCCGACACGCACATAGTACGTATCTTTAATACCTTTAACTATATGTCACCTACATGTGGGTGACGGACGCGTCACCATCTGTTTGCGACACTTTCTAATAGTATTCAAGAGTAACAACGCACACAACTATACAGACGAAGTATGTAATATTACAGCGCTGCTTTATGTCACGCTTTGAAATAAATCAAGCAAATTTGTGGTATTTCAAGACGGTTGCTGCGGTACATCTGTTTTTTAGATTTCTTCTAGCTGTTTATCGACCTAGAATTTGTGTACTCGTTCAGCAACAAAATTTGCATTGGAAAAACGAATAAATCGTCATCAGCAGAGGATGCTAAATTTATGTTGCGCGCAGAACGTGTTAATCACCCGCGTGAAATCTCGCGCGAAACACAGGAAGAGCGGTTAGCGGAAATGGGCAGGCGGGGAAGACGGGCAACGCTCGAAAGTCTATCGTTCGGCCGATGAAGCGCAGGAAACTATTTCTCGGGAATAGCAAATTCGGAAATTCGAATCCTGGCGACGTTCGTCCGACGGTGAGTCATCGGGTGGATCGAGGATTTCGTTCGCCAGCCTGACGTCAGAAGTGAGAGGACGTGAGAGGATGTGAGCGGAGTACGTATGCGCGGCAGTATGTGAGAACGTGTGCTGCGACGGCCGGGGCTAGCGGCGAGAAGGAAATTGGAAATGCAAACGTTCCGAGAAACCGACGATGCGAGTCGGGAAATTGATATTTCTCGATCCTCCGTTCCTCGTCTTCCTGCCTTCTTTTTTCATTTCTCCAGTATCCTCCCTTGCCGGTGTCCGCCTGCCCTCGGCTCATTCGCCCGATTCGCCCGATTCGCTTGCTGTACGAAGCGGCCGCTTGTCGATCCGTCGCGCCGCATCTCCTGGCGGAAGTGAAATTCTCGCCAGCGCATCCGCTGCTGCCGCCGTCGCGAGAATGGCTTCGTTATTGGAACGGTCAATTTGATTAAGGGCTCTGCCGACTTGTTTCTCAAAGAATTGCGATCGCCCAAAAGTAACGCATCTTTTGTTAGGGACGTAGACGGAGGTCGGGTTTTAAAAAAAAGTACTAAGATCTCTTATCCGAACGTCAGACAATCGCTGGCACTGATGACTTTGGACGTTAATTGTCGACTGACTCAACTGCGTGCGTGTAATTTTGGTGGCCTTGTATACCCTTCACTTATGTTGTGTAGAGAACTTATTAAAAAACCGGAGAAGTAACGAGAAGAGTCGGTCCTAACAGCTTGCCGTCACAGATATATCGCACGCGATATTCTCTTTTAATACTTTCATCACCCAGCGTAAGAGTATCAGTCAGCCAAATCCTAAATTCTCGCCGACCCGCAGTATAACACACCGCCAATCTAAAGCAACCAAAAAAAGCAGTTGTTTAGACTATGTTTTCAGTTGTATGGGGAATAAAAGAGGAAAGAAGAGAAGAATAAATGAGCAATGGTTCATTCAGGACTAAATATGGCTACTCAAAGTGCACTAAATATTGTCACGCGTAGTACGCAATCATCGTCCTTATCACTCATTTCCTACTTCTCGGCTAGGCTAAACAATTGCCAAAAAAAAGAAGCCGCGTCGGCCTTAACCTCTCGGAAAATTTGCTGTTGGCCAGATTTATGTGGCTCGGCGATCAACATATTCAGTGCACGTCTGTCAAACGCCTGACTCTGTGAGTGTGCAAGATTAAGCTGGTCACAAACGAATAAAGTGAACGATGTCTATGTTATTGGAGCGGCAAATTTGATTAATCGTTCCGTCTGGCAATCTACCGACCTGTCTCCTTCCCACTTACTGACTTCCGTCCGTCACCGCCGTCGTCGACAGTTTCACGATAGCGACGGGTACTCAAACTTTCCCTCGTCCCGATATTTAATTTTTAGCCAACGACGTTAATTAACGCGCGGTCGGGGAACTCGGCGCGGTAGCACAGTCCAATTTAATTGATTCCTTCAAATTATTGCGCATCGCCGCCCTGCACGACGAATTTGTAGTTATTAGCTAAGTTCCCGAAAAATGTTGGTAATGCATCTAATTACGGTGTAGGACATCTACCCACGCTCGCCTTATTGTCACACGTTCACTCGTCAAATAGCGCGGCTTGCCTCTGCCACGATAAATCCCCGACTCGTCCTATTGATCGATCGAACCGAGGCCATGCGATTCTCAAAGGGACTCCCACGCGTCGTAAATGGAGATAACATTAGATAAGCGTCCCTCCCTTTCGACCTTCCCTTCTCGTCCTCTTTCCGCTTCTCTTTCTTAGCACGATCCCACGCAAAGCCCTTCAAGGTTTCCCCGGAACGCCTCCTAAAGGATGCGTGTTTTACGAAATGGTCGACGTTACGAGCGGCACGATGGGCGCAGTAGCCTGCGGAACGCGAGATACCCGAGTGCCTCGTGTCTTCTAACCACGCACCGACCTCCAACACTTGCTGTATCGCCGCGTGCGTCCGGTGTCCCTTCCAAAATTTCCTCGAATTTACTTTACCCCGCACACTCCGTAATTATACAGTTCGCCTCGTAAAGTGCAAAGTGAGCTTTTCGCTTGGCACGCCGCGCAATGCTGAGATCGCTCGGCGAGTCGGTTCCACGAAGAAGGCTGCGGGGAGAAACCGAGTGATAAAGAATCGCCTCGCAGTGGTATTGACACCGCGCTGAACACCGCGCCGGACACCGCACTGGACACCGAGCTGCATATCGTACGAGCGCACACGCATGAATATTCACATTCTTATAGAGAATCGCGCATATCTCTCATCAATTGATCTCGCGCGCACGTACGCAGAAGTGGCGGAGACTGGACCGCACAGCAGGCAACGAGCTTCGTTCATACCGCTCATACGCGGCACACGCGATATACATGCACGCGATATCCACGCATACAACGTTCGCATTAACCAAGCTCGTAGGCCGCGCCTCGCGTATCTCGCCACCTCTCTCATCGTGTTGTTTTCACCGAGGGGGCAGACCTCCAGGCTGTCTTTCTCTCTTCTACTCGAGCTTGCGGCATTCTCGTCCTTCTCCCACGCTAACTCGGCGCTCGACAACGTCATAAGCGACTATTTATACTCGGCACGGAGTATATAAATATACAGGGTGCTCCGCGCGACTCGTATCCCATTCCCAGGCGCTACTTCACGTCGCTGCTTACATCGAACCTTAACGCGCGCTACTGTTGATAGATATTCCTTTCAGGAAGCAATGCGGCGAGGCGATATGGCGGCCGAGGGTTTCTTCTTGTGCGCCTTAGATGCGTGCTCGTTACGTCAAGAACGCTATGGTAATACAAGAACGAGATATAAAGGCGATCTGCTTTTTACGATGCGAAATACCTGCTTCGCTTAGCGGCTGCCTGGTCAACATTTTCTTTTCTCGGGATTATAAGCGGCTGCGGCCAAATTACGGGTTTTCTGTCGTCTGGATAATTGCGCAGATCTACAGAATACTTAATCGGTACGTCGCCGCTAGTAAATACGTTGTCATAGCAAATTCGAGAACGGTCGTAAAGATTTGTCGCATTAATTCGGCGGGATCTAATCTTAGCGTTCAACATTTTTTGTAACGGTTTTCGAATTTTAATTTATTGCCTTTTCGTTTTTGTTTCGACACGTCGCACTGAATTTAGACATACAACGGAATATGGGATTCTTAGAAACATTAATCGTATTCATAATTCATGGATTTTCTGAAATTGTTACGCAGCCACGAGTGGTATAGTTGGTCGTATCAAATTGAAAAGCCATCGTGCACGTTCGCGCTGTTACACTTCTGACCCCTTAGGCTAGATGGCTGTTCTGCTTTTTCTCGGCAAATCGTAAGTTCGCGGATGTGCCGCGTTGCCTCGTAACTTATAAGTTCTCACGGTTGGAGTAGAGCATCCATCGCGGAAGTAAGTTGAGCGCATTCGATTTGCTTTAATTGAATAAAAGGCTCTGGCAGTACGCTCGGGGTCACCGCGGGTTAAAGTCCTCCGCGTTCTCCTTACGCTCGAGTCCATCAGCGTCTCGGGAAAATATTATTTCGTAAGCCAGTTTCCGGTTCGTGGGACATTACGCGCGACGGAGAGATATCGCTGCCGTGCGCATAATGATCTTCTCGGCCGGAGACTCGGCTCCTTCTTGATCCTCATACGTCGTCCCGATGCGGATTGAACGACAGTTTCCGTTACGGCATTCTCAATTGCGCAAGAGAAGGAGAAAGACAGGAAATATCACATGCAAATGCGTATGCTCCGCTCGACATTGTAAGAACTGCCCGGACAATGGCTCGTGTCCGCCGAGCGTTTGTCTTGCGAAACGTTCCGGGAATGAATTAAATCTTATTAGCGAAGGAAGCACGGGGCCGCCGAACTAGCGTGCATCGAGTAACTTTGATGAAGTCGATAGCTCCGAATGCCTAGATCGCCACGACTTTATAGTCACGGTTGTACGAAACGACCGTATCGCGGTAAGGAAGTACATCGTGTAAATGAAGGAAGGAAAAAGGAGTACACCTGCTATTTCAGTCGATAAATCTTACGAGTGTACAAGTTTATCGAGTAACCGCGCACCCGTAGCGTAAATTGTTTCTCAGGTACTTTGAGCCGACGCTTAATCCGCAGGCATTTGCCTCGCGAGTACAGCATCATTGGCGCCGTTATTGTAGCCGCAGATACTGCGGATGCTGCTTCGCTTCAGATAATCCACGTACGCGCGTATTAGATCGGGCGCTGCGGGAACGGAGCGTTTGTGCGTTGTTTCTTCTCCTTCGTGAAGTCTTGCGTTCCGAAATCAAATAACGGCGTGGCGCAATACAGTCACATCTCTACCATTGTCCATACTGGTCGTTCCCTCACAATTTGTGTAAGTTATTCTTGCATTTATATTATTTTACTTCCCCCGCAGTGCACTATTCGGTATTTCTATGTACATGTAAACAATTATTTTAATTGGAAGCGACTCAATTTGTTACGCGACATGGCTCCGTTGACAAGAGTTCGCGGCTTGGCGGATCATAATACAATAACATCACTTTTTTATTTGCATTTTCTTAACCACTTGCGCTGGCAACTAATTGTAACACGCCGGGAGGAATTCATCTGAAATGAGAGGAGAATTTTACATAGTACGATATAGTCCGAACCACATTTACTTGTTCAGTACTTACTAGGAAATAAGTTACTTAATAATCAGAATATATGGATCGAATTATATCGTATTTGGTCGAATTTTGATCCGAACAATCTAAACAATACGTTATATGCATTTCCATGCAGAAATAATGCAATATATAAAACTTTAGGAAGCGTAATTGTTAAAGCATCCATGCTCTAGTTTTTAAGTGTTCGCCTCAACGCTCGTTTCATTGTTATCTTTTTTCTGCGGATCCGGAGAAACAGTGTCACTGTCCCCAAACTGTCCCGATGTGATTGCAACGTGCGAGACTTGACTGTACACGGGTTGGACGCGACTCAGGCGCAGCTTGCACGTTCCACATTAATTACGGGACTTAATAAAAATACAGCTTGCGAAAAGAATTGCACGGATGGGTAGTCGAGGCTTTTGCCGTGTTTTTAATCTCACTTTTCCCGCATTTTTAATCTCACTTCGAAGTACGCACTTCCGCCGGTCAAAACAGACATGTGCAAGCAAACACACGCGACCGTGTCACTTTGTGCCGCCGCACCGTTGCAAATATCGTTACGATAATTGCGAAGCTCGTTGACCGTACGATTCGAAATTTGCAGAAATTGAGGATTTTTGCGACGCGCGTTGATAACGGCTAAGCTCTTCCGCAAGTAAGCGGAAGGATCCATTTTCTCGCAAATTACTGAACGCGAATTGCTCAGTTCAGACGGAGCAATCGTGCGAGTTTCCACTCCCACGCTAAATCGAATCAGTAATGACGATCGATCGGCCATAATCATGGTAACGGCCGATATCTGACTCGTTACCTGCAATTAAGAATGCGCCAAGCAGACGTACGAGTTGATGCTAAAGGATCAGGCGTAGTGAGCTACTCTCGCTTGCAACTTTCAATTTTCCAACAATTTTCTACAAAGATTTGGTTTACGGACGCGAACCAATTAACCGCGTGACCGCGGTCCCGTAAATTTTACTGCGAACGTCGAAGTACAAGGAAAACGTATTTAATTTCGAGACGCGACTCTGCCTGTGACACGGTTTACTCCGATAACAGTTTGAGAAGCTATAAAAGCCGGCAATAATATACTGTCACGAGGTGCACATACTCGCGTCTACTCGCGCACGCCAGCACAGTGGGTGTAGGTGAAATGCGTTTTGCGTGCAAGATGTCGCGATATTGTCCCATAGTTTATCCTTTTAAGGGCAATACCTCGCGTGCGATTTCACGCAATACGACCCCGAGCACAATGCCGTATTCATCACCCTTTTGCCTCGAACGGGTGCATCCCACGGTACCTATAGGCCAGAGTTATGTAGCCCCGCGAACACATAGTTCAGTCCGCATACTTCTTCTCTTTATGGAAAATTCGTGCATTCATTCTGCGCGCCGTAATATTGCCCTCCCGACTACTTCGCTATTTAATAATTGTGCGTTTGCCTTCGCGTTATTAACGCACGACTGCCATCGCGTGTGAACTCAACCAGGGCGTCGATCGCCCTTTGATATTGCACGATTCCTTACCAGCGTGGGAGGTTCCGAAGCCGTTTGACTATTCGCGGGACCCTATTTTCATAGCCCGGAATAAACGCTGACTGCGGACCGCCCGGAGAACCTTTGAGACGCTTCGGTTTATGCGATTTCGGCCTATCTCTACTGTCGGCTTATTTATTCGTGGCGGAGTGAGTTTGTTGTTCTCGTTACCTCGCTCGACGCGTTCGTTGCACTTCGTAAATGTCTTCGCGCGATCATACCTCGCATCGAGAGATACTGCTAGCGTAAAAACACACCGCGCTACCAGCGAAAACTCTGGCAGTAAAATCGTTAATCCGACGATAAACGCATTCCGAAACTGGGCCAACTATTTATACTGGGACTGCGATGCATCTGGCTCGCATTATAACCGCGGCTATCGGCGGTTGTATGGCCGATCGATTAATATCGCAGAACTCTACGCAAACGCGACGATTTGCGAGCCTCGACGTAATACGCACAGACAATTGTACGCTCACGGCTTTGGTGACTTACGCAAAAATGACGTGTCCGCTGGACAGTGGAAAAAATCATCGTTGCCCGCATAAATTAATCGACCCACCAAGTTGTACGTAGTTTCGCACAAAATTCTGAAGTTTACCAAGTCACAACTGCTCGCACCACTTTTTAGGTCTCTATAACAGAAAAAACCTGGCCATTCATAGGTAGACTTCACGCTTTCTTCAGACAACGTTATGTTAATAATAGCCGGCTGCATCGCACATGTACAGTTTTAACGTAACCTCAGGATGATTCCATGTGTGCCGAGCGGTTTATGAATGCGGCTCATGCGAGAAATGATTGTGTCCACCGCGAGGAAAATTAGACCGTAACACCGAGAGACTGTCGCCGTAAATTGTGAGCGTGGGCGCGGCAGATACAGAGTTGCGCCGATTTTTGGGGAAATTTCTCTCCGTGCCTGGCAAAGCGAAGGATCTCGTTGTGTGCTCGATGTGTGTCAATACGCGAACGCGAGCTATTATTCCCACGCCGCTCAAAGTAATAAGTACACGAACGTGCGGAAATTCGAAAATATCGCTTCAATTAGAAACTCAATTCCGTCGTCGGCCGTACGAGCTCGGCACGGCCTGATAAAATTTTGATCTCTAATTAACAACTCGCAATTAACAGCGAATGCGTATCACTCCGTCGCTTTTGTGTGCCGCGACTCAAAACGTTAATGTTTCAGTCGTGCGTTCGGGATTTTCCGCTATCTGCGATCCAGTCGTTCGTGGCTGCGGCTAATGGTAATTGCGTTTGTCACGGGTCGCTTTTGCCGGTGCGACGTAACAAATTTTGTCATCGCGCACTGCTTGCCGCCGCACTTATCCTATGAAGAGCCAGACGCACGTTAAACCGTCAGATTACTTAAGGGTAATCAGTGTACAAAGGCCTTTTGGGCAGAGATTATTTGGCGGACCGGTATTGGGACATCGTTCAAAATCTTTACGTATTGCAATGGAGCCAAGAAAACCAAGAAACTTGGCGTAATTTAATTATCTGTAATTAAACTTTCTTATTATTGAGAATTTATGCCTGTTATTGGTAAATGTGCTTAACTTCGTTCGCTGGTTGCTATACATATCTCGTTTCTCTTTGGAGTGTATTACATAAAAGGTGGTCGTCGTTATCATTTCCTTATGATTTGACTTAATGTGATTATATATTATTATTAAAGACAACCGTCATATTATATGCTTTTACTTAGGCAAGAATAATTCCTTACCACTTTTCAATTAAATATATCCGATATTGCAGAAAATTCTGCTAAAGAGGATAAAAAACGCTATCACCCATTTCTGGGTAACCAGGCCTCGACAAAAAAGTATCTGTCATCCGTGTATGGATGACGTGACAATCAAAGTGTGTACCAGTTAGCTGTTGCGAGCTCTGTGAAATGCGTGTACTTAAAATATGTCACATGAAGTAAGCGGTGAGAAATATACTCGTCAAACACAGATTACCTGTGGCTGTTATAATATAGAATTAACCGATAAATCTAATCCAGTCATTTTATTTTATCTTTGCCCCCGTATGTTCCAAATATATGAAAATTTGGGAACATATGTTAGTTTCCACGAAAATTGCCAATTTATACAGTAATTACTTTTACGCGTGGCTCGTCACAACCCGAAATATCGCAATTTCTTCATGGCACGTATGCTCATGAAAAACAAGTACCTGGTTAACCGGGCAAATCTTGTCACTGCGTATTTGCTTCGATTCGTTAGCGTCGCCCGCCGCGATGACAATATTTTCCGCGGTACCTTCGTCCGTATTTTCGGGCATACTTTAAGCCGTCCTCTGAACGGGCCAAGTCCGTCATGAAGGCGCGGAATTTTCCGGCTGCCCGAGGCTGTCGCCGATGGAAAAGTGTTTCAGGGATAAAACGACGACGCAGCTCAGTACGGACGTTTGCCGAGCGCACCTTCTATCGTCCGGCGTTCTCCGCATTTGTGAAACACGTCTCCGGGGAAACATGTGCTCGCGCATGTGAACCGTGAAATTATACGGCAGAATCGATCGGGTTTTCAAGCGATCGAACGAGCGCGAATTACCATTTCAAAATCGTCGTTAAAATGCATGAGCCTTTCGCACGAGTACGGCGCGCCGATGGCAGCACTCTCGGAGCTTGCGCCTTCGAGAAAGAAAGAGAAGCAGGTCTTGGCATTGTCGATATCTCGATTTGTCCCGCATCGACTACCGACCACCAGACGAAACGGTCTCATTTTCGTGGTCGTTTATTGGTGTGTTGTTTTCAATCTTATTGCAAATCGTCAATAATCAATGAAAAGCCCTTTTTGCTTGAAAATTAGGATTCAGTCGGCGCTTGGCAAAACAAACGAATGAACTCTCGGAGTTTGCACCTTGGAAAGAGAAGGAGAGTGGTGTGTTGTTTTTAGACTTATTAGAAATTGTGAATAATGCGTGAAATACCCCCTTTTGGTTGACAATTCGAATAATTTACTTGGGAATTCTTCACACAACATTCATACATAAGTTACATGACAGCAGTACTAGCTCTTTCCCCCCTGCCGCACATCAACGCATCAACGCATCACGCTTTGACACATAATGCGGCACTAACAGCTACCGTTGTATGTCCTTGTAATTAAGTAAAATCCGTATGCGTGAAGTGAGGACACGGGAAAACGTTTGACAAAACGAACACCTATACGTTTACAGACTCTGCTGTATTAAAGTAACACAGTCACCCGTATCAGTAACAACGCATTTCACTATTGTAGACTCCTGATGCGAGAGCACTGGATGCCCGAAAGCATGTAGAGAGTCCGGCGAATAAAAAAGAAGAACGAAAGACTGTCAGGTTCAGTAATCAGTTTACTCGTTCATCGATCGGCACTTTCGTAACGACTGTTGCGCGCACTACACCTTCGGACGATCTCGGACGACTGTCCATCACGTCGAGTACCTGGCTGTCAGAGGTGATTTTTCGAAAAATCCTCGCAAGGTGGTCCTCCGTCAGTTTCGCGTAATCGAATCATTCCGATCGACGAAGGTAGCCCCGCACGCTCCTGTGAGCGTTAAACCCTTTGCTGCGCGATCGGACGTTTAATTCCCGGATTATTTCGATCCGCGTAAAAATTAAATATTGTCCCTCGCCTGTTGTGGGGCTCGTCTGCTGCATCTTTCCCATTCTCACGCGCCACGTCCGATTCGTCGGAAATTCTGCGCCGCGCCTCGCTCAGAATTTTAATTCGTCGACGGATTTTACAACGACGAAAAATGGAAAAAATCCTCCGCGCGCCCGGCATTCCTGCCGCATAGAGACGGCAAATATTCGCACGCCGCGTGTTCTCTCGGCACATTGCTGGCGGGAGGACGTATTGATGAAGTTATGATGAAGTAATGGATACGGTAATCCCGCCATTTACGCGGTCTCGGTTTATATGAGCATGGTTTGACAAGATAAATGCAGAGTCGATCTTTTTTTACTTTCCGCTTAGGCGGTGCGTAAATACAGAGAATACGTTGTAGATAAAAAAAGACATTGAGCAGAACTTTTATTTAGGACGCACTTTTGTTTAATATAGAACGTTCTAGAAAATCCGTAAAAAAAAGTGAATGGAAATTTTTTAATAGTATATGGCTTATAAAGTATTATCGTACGCAGTTGATGCAGCCGCTTAAACGGAAAGTCTAGTCTCGGTTCTCACAGATGGACATAGCATTTTGCGTGTTAACGCATTTGAGCTATCAGATGGCCAGATGAACAGGAGTGATTTCGAATTAGTAATGTTAAACTGTAGAAACTGATGATAGTTGCACCAGTAACGTATTTTATTGCCAGTAATCTTCTAATTAAAATGCCAGTTGGAAAGGCTCTAGTTAAAATTGATCTACTCCAGTAAAAGCTGAATACATATTTACCGTGGAAATTAATGATAGTTACATCAAAAAGTGTGTTTTTTGTTATCAGTAAGTCCCTAGTTAAAATGCCAGTTAAAAAGCCTCGAGTTAAAACGTTTCTACTTGAGCCAGAGCTAAATACATATTTAAGAATGTGGAACGGCTCCTTTACTTTAAACGGCTCATCATGCTTCCATTTACGCGGTTTCACGGTTCCAATTAGCCGCGTAAACCGAGGAACGAGAAATGTTTTCGCCTGGCGCAAAATACGTCAATCGAAAAGCATCGTAACGTATCGAAACGCAAGGATCGCGTCGAAGGTTCGCGGCACAGATTGAAATTTAAATAGTGGCCGTCCTTCGGTCACTCCTCGCTGTTGTCGACAGCGATAATCAGTGAGAATGCCATTCGATATTTTCCTCAACGATTCTCCTTTTTTTCCCCGCTCCGTCGTCCTTTTATCAAAGAGTCATAAATAAGTGTTCTTTAGAGAGCGTTTACACGAATTAACCGGCACGAAGAAAAGTATGCGTGTAACGTTTAGTCACGCACCGGGACGCGACGAGTTGGCTATTAAAGTTATGCCTTGCGAGATATGCATACGAATACAATAGTTCGTCGACGGACTCGTTAGGCAGATATGAAGGATTCTTCGGCGGCGTTGTTCTCTCGGCGTTTCAGTGCTTATCCTGCAGCGTGCGGGGCAATTGCGCTGATTTGTATCTACAAATTCCACCGTCTGCGCGAATAATAAATAAGGTGTTGTTATTCTTTCGCGGATTAGCATCTTAAAGCGGCCGTGCGGAGTCTCGGTGTCTGCAGCGAACGATTACGGTCCGGCATTAAAGTCGTAATCTTTTACCGCGCGCCCGAGCCGCGAAAACAATAGCGTTCGCCAATTACGCTCGGCCGTATGAGACGAGGTATCGGTACGTACGACCCTCGATATGTTCATGCATGACATTGAGACTCATATGACTCGCTGTCTACATAATCGAACAATAGGGAGCGCGCTGGTGTGCTCAATGGGAGTTATTAATTATTTATCGAGTTCGTCGAATCGTATTTTTATGGCGCGACTCCTTTCTGTCTTACGCCGGAGTGGCCTCTGAACTTTTCTAGTATTAAATTGATATAACCCTGCTGCGCGTCAAATAAAAAAGTCGAATGGGGGCAGTGGTTGGAAATCGATAGCGTGGAATCTTGAAGTGTGTCGGATGGGAGTGATTAATTATTTATCGAGTTCGGCGAATCATATTTTGATGGTACAACCCCTTTCTACCTTACGCCGGAGTGGCCTCTGAACTTTTCTAGTACTAAACTAAGATTATCGAGTTGCAGGGGTAAGCCGCGAAATAAAAAATGTGGAAAGGGACCATGGGTGGAAATCGATAGCGTGGAGTTTGAAAGTGCGTTGAATGGGCGTTGGTAATTATTTGTCGAGTTCGTTGAATCGTATTTGATTTACTAGCGCCAAATTAATATGATCGCGCCACACAAGGGGAGAGGGAAATAAAAAAAGTAGGATTGAGGCAATAGTTTGGAGTCGATACAGAAGAATTTTGAAGTGTGCGCACGGAGGTATGGGGGGAGTAGAATTTTTTAGCAATTCGCGCGTAAACATGTCGCACGAGATGCGACGTAGATGGCCGCTGTTAAAAGCGCATTGCAAACAAACAATTTTATAGGTTAACGGAGTGATAACGCTGTGCCGTACAGTCCTCCACAAAAGTCCTTCTTGCCGGCAGTTTATTTTCCGCCGAATTTCGTAACCTATCGCCGCGAATGACTGGCCGAAAAAGTTCCGAAGCTATTTGCGTGACCTTAGCTTTCTATCTTAGAACGTATAACCGCTTTCGAAAGTGTGAGCGTTACTAATTAATCATTGCGTCTCGTCGCCGCAATCGAAGTTCAATAGATCACACTTCGGGAAAGTGTCGAAACGCGATAACGTGCTCGCGAACTTATGAATGGCAGTGTACGTCGTAACACTGAGATAGCGCCGAGATTACACTCGGCTCTTGATTTACAGCGAGCTGTCCTCTGTTTTTCTGTGCGCTCTCGATTCTTAGCAAGCGCGAATTTTCGTTCGTCCTCGAACGACGGAGAAAGTCGACGCCGTCAACTGCAGCTTGCCAACTGCAGCATGCCAACTGCAGTATGCCGACTCGGTACGCACGCAAATACAGGAATCGCGATGCACCTGTCGTCTTTCCATCTATCTTCTCATCAATCTTCTCATCAGATCAGTGAATCATCTACTGCCTAAATATCAGGTGCAATACCGTAATGAAGGGAAAAATAGTCAGGCCTGTTCAGGTCTTTTTCAGAAATATAATCTAATGATTTGAAGCGGTCTTCAATGTCACGTCATATTGTAGAGGGCTGAATTCCTTTATACAAAACTTCTGTTATACGAGACCTATATATACTATCTACGCGAGATAAGCTGTTAGCTTAAGCCAAGTATTTTTAACATCCGATGCGAGTTAAATAATTAAGTCGATACCAGTAACTACTACATTTTTCTATTTTTTTTTACTAGATGGAGTATGCTTCGAAACTTTTAAAAAATAAAAATTTTCAACTGAATTCCAATTTTCAACGAAAAAAGGGCTTTCTACTCGTTATTCACAATTCTTTTCCATCTTCCGCTGTTTCATTATCATATGCTTGGATGAGAAAACTTATAAACGTTAAATGTGACCATGGAAATCCTTTTTTATTTCGGGAGTAGATAGACTTTTAGCTGAAGATGAGGAAAATTGGGCAAGAAAACGAACGACACAGTTCCGGCTTCCTCCTCGAACGCCTCCAAGACGACGTCTTCTGTACCGTCGCGCGATGACCTAAGCAAGTCCGCCGTGTTCATCCCCGCGGTTTCTAATTTCGCCCGGACAAAGCACGTTGACGCGCAAAAAGCGATTTGTCATTCTCGTTACTCGAGACGGACGGTCAAGGCGAGGAGGAACAGAGTCGCTTTCTTGCCCGCGCGTACAAAAGCACGCTATTGCGACGCCGCACTATTCTTATGCGAGCCAAGTAACTTTCGAGTATTTATCGTTCTGGGCTCTGACCGAGTAAGCATCGCGTATATTTTCCAGATATGCGCTCGTCGCTCTTAGAGCCCCGACTTTCCTCGGCGGCGGCATAAAACTCTCAAACTCGCAGGGGAAAATGTACACACGAGCACTTGGCCCACCGCATAGCAACGGTGGGCGTGTCGGAAGATTGGTACCAGGATTCGTGCCGCGGAAAACGCTAACAGTAGAATATTGATGTGAAGCGTGAATTTGAGTTTGCGCCAGTGTATGAATGCGAACGTTTGAGGGAGTGCTGATCAGCTACGATCGTCGGTTAACACTTTGACTGCCACGGTGGTCACCGATGACCGGCATAAAATATTCTACTATAAATGCAAAAAAATTCGACATGAAGCCTATTTGTAATCTAGTGAAAGCAATTGATATTGAAATGGTGCTTCAATAATTTGGCTTCTAACAACACTTGCGTTACTTTCATTTTGCACGATTTAATCATATTCTGCAGTATTTCATCGCATCGGGGTTCTAACATAGCAAAATACGCTTGGCAGTCAACGTGTTAACGTCGCGGTATCGCGATGATCAGTTTGCTTGATAGTTATCTATGCGTGCGTGAATCTGAGTGGGCGCGAAGCTCCGATTGAATGAACAGCGTGAGAATCAGGAGGATCGTTTTGTACGACAATTTATTTACGTTATTCGGCAACTCATTATTTTGCATTTATTCGCGTTATTGCTTGTTGCGTTCTGTTAATACCAAGCGAATAATCATTGCGACTATCCCGAGCCCATTCGTCTGTCTCCCCCACGAACTAAATTTATTCCCTCGGCTCGGCGTTCGCGAAGGCGCCCGAGCAGTATGTACGGTTTCCAGCGTCGCTCGTCCAGAAGCAGGGAGCTCACGAAACTTGCGGGAACCGCGATGGACCCCAATGAACCTCGATGAACCTCCATGTTGGAATGAGAATGGCGCTCTGGCTGCACACGGCTACGACTCGCGGAACGTCGTGCACGAAAGAGGCGTGGGAGAATGAGCGAGAGAGAAATGACGGAGGAGAAGAGGAGAAAGATCGCGGCCCGTTTCTTACGTGGCGGCGAACAGCTTCGTGAGCCGCGCGGAGGAAAACGTTTCTACGAACGAGCCTCACCCGCTCGAGGCGCGACGCATTTTTCGAGAGGCGAATATTTTTCTCTGCGACCAGCTCCTCGGCTGCCCTGCTTTTGCCTCTTTTCTGCTTCGCTGCCACCTTCCTGCCACCTTTCTGCGACCCCGCTGCCACCCCGCCACGTCTGCTCACTTTCTGGCCAGTTTTACGAATACTATGTCTCGACGTTGCAAACCTACTAATTAACACGTCCCGTTCAAATTTGCTTCTAAATTTTCGCTTGTTCTTTTTTCAGACTTTTGTCAGCAAATAATCATATAATACTACTTATAATCAGATCTGACATTGCACCATCAAAATGGAGGAGCATGCAACTCGCCCAGAAGAGTAAATGTTAATCTTTCTTTTCTTAATAATTGTGTTGTTTGCACTATTACAAAAATGTTATCGCATGTAGCAAAAGCAAAACGATTAATCGTAACCCATATGCAATAATAATTTAAACGATAGGACTTAAAATCGTTTTGGGACCCAACGTGTTAAGCATCTTACACTGTCAAAAAAGTGACGCCGCATATTCACTGGTATTTCGGCCGAAAACCTTTTCTCGCCGATTAGAAGTACACGCTTTCGCTCAACAAGAAAGCAGAGGTCGACAATTCTCGTCAACGTCGAATATCCGTCTACCGCTGTCTCTTTCTTCTATCTCCCAGAAAATCAAATTGTCGCGAAATTGGGTTGCGCGCATAGCGAGATCTGACTGGCTGCGTTTGAAAGTGTTCTTGCTCTTTTTTTTTTGCGTACGGCGGGGAAGGAAAGGGGATGTATTGAAATATAAACGCGACAGATGTCTGCTTTTTTTCAAATAAAAAAAGAATCGTTTGTAAAAGATATATAAATGCGCGACCATCGATCGTGCAATGTTCCGGGATAGATGGCACGGCTTCATTTTTTCAAGTGTGCTCAGACTCGATGTCGTGTTGACACCGACCTTCCACCTATTTTTCTTGATCTAACGCAAACGCTATATGACAAAGATGGGAAGTGCATGTGTGCAAATGTGTCCATCGAAGATACGATATCTGAATGTATTTTTGTACGCTGTATCTTCATTCCGTATCACTAGTCAGATAGGTTTTACGTGTAAACGAAGGTGACGCAGGAGTGGTGTGGCATGGACATGTGTATTTTCGTTGATACTTCACCTATTTTTAGCTATGTTTCGCTTGTTTTTTGCCGTTTCTCTCATACTGTTGCCAATTTTGCGTTACTTATTTCTTGCGTCGCTTGCAGCTTTCTTCGACCATTTGGGACATATTAAAAAAGCGATTAAATCCTTGAACATTTTTGTGCAAAAATAGCAACGAGTCTACCTTAAGAGTTTCTCGATTTTATTTTACGACTGCCTTACAACCAAACTAGGGGCCAAAGATTGAAAGTTGTACAAGAGGTTTTACAAATGTTTCGACGCTCTGTCACATGAAACTAATGGCGATGTGATACCACAAAAAATTCTTTGCACGTACTTTAAACCGTCATATCTCTGCAACCAGCAAGAATTCATACCCTCCGTTGAGCGATATCGTTTTGGACGGGAAAGAAATGTTAAATTTTTCGCTTATATCTGAATATTCGGCCATACATACATTCCACAATATATGCGTCATTCGTTGGCAAAGTGTTAATCTCTATCCGGCTATTTACAAACTTCAAGCGGCATCTGACATTTGGCATCATTGACCCATACCGTCCGAGTGCTTTTTGACGCCGGCCATCACCCTGTCCGCAGTAAAGCGTAACAGACACTTGATGCGTTACCGGGCGCAGCGAAAAGTTGCAGGTGACAAGCGCCGGCGAGCGGTCGCGAGGAAAATGAAAAAAGTTTCTCGAAGCTCATTACGCGACTTTGAAAGCGCAAATTGCCGCATTCCAATCAGGAGCGTCATTCATAAATTTACATACTCTTCTACTTATCCGCCACTCTTCGTCCAGGCGAAGTCGCGACCTGAATTTTCCCCGATTCATCGACCCGCTCCATTTTCATTTTTCACATCGCTCGCGCGAGTGCCATTAGCGCACGGCAGCTCGCTAATTAACGATCTCCGCGCGAACGGTGCCGCTCGTTCAACAGCTTTTCCTCCGCGGCGCGCAAAGTAAAATTCGCCAGCGCCGCTCCATTGTTCGTTTTTCTCGCGACTTTCTCACGCCGTGCCCCGCACCTTCAGCACGCAGCGGATCGTCGACAAGCTCGTTCCGACGCTTGTGCCGCGACGCTCACAAGCCTCGGCGTTTTATGCCGTCGTCGTAGAAAAGAAAGGCGCTAGACGATCGCGGAAGATATTCGACATGACAGAATACTTCCGCAGTCGAGAGTGCCGACCGAGGCGCACGGTGCACAATGCAGACCTAGAAAGAAGAGTCTTGACAGGAATACGGGTCGCTTTGGTCAGAGTTCGAGTGGAAGTCTTATGTGACATGCATTTTCGGCGCTGCCGTGTCATATTGATGCGGTCACGTACGACAAGTGAGATGAAGCGAGTGTTGCGTCGAGTGCCGAACCATCGGCGGCGTCAAATATTACTATACGTATATTTATTAATGCAGTCACGGTACATTCTATAGTGATAGAATGTGCCCTGCATAAATATGAAAACCTTAGTACTTCGTGAGAACGTGTTACGGCTGTGTAAGTTAGAGCAGTATGAGGGACAACGGAGGTGTCACTGATGACATTTAGGTGAAGCATGCAGAGTCTTCTTTTTAGCTGTGCACCGTACACGTCCGTATTAGGGATTAGCATTGAGGTGATTGTAATAGTTTCTGCGTCGTCACGCGATACGGCAGTAGAAGTCGGAACGTTATACGGAACGTGTGAACGATCCTTCAGAGTCCCAACTGTTGCGCTCGACGCGTCTGTCGCGTCTGGCGCGGCCATCGCTTATCAGGCCTCCTTTTTTATTCCGCTTAAGCGCGCAATAGGCTACGAGCGCGAGAGAAGCGGAGAGAGAAAGAGAGAGACTCGCGGTTCTCGCCCGCTGATAAACGATCGTTGACGAAACTCCTGAAGTGGAAGGTACGAGGCATGAGCGTCGAGCGTCGAATTGAGAAATGTTTTAATGCGCGTCGCTCATGACAAACGGCCATCGAAAAACTCGTGTTCCCGGAGCTAACGGTGATGGCGGCGGAACAAGCGTCGCGCTGCCATTCGTGCTAACGATCACGTAAGCGAAGAATTTCGAGCTCCACGTACGGGCGAAAGGACAAACGCGTGTGTCGCGTAGCGCGATCCGGAGCCAACCGGAGCACGCACGCGACGACGTCGTTTCGAACAAAACACGGAAGAGGCTCGTTAAATAAGACCGCGCCGTGCCGGCACTTCGAGAAATTTTCCGCGGAAATATCTGCCTACGTTGACGAACGATTAAAACTTTCATTGTCCAGCGTAAATGCGGTATTTCGGTGCATACACGGCGATGGTAAGACCAGGTGGAAAGGAATTTCTGGTCACTTTGTATACTTCGGTCCTTTTCTAATTCTGTGATATTGTGAAACGGAATATATTCATTATTGATGATATATATACATTTTACGTAATGTTGTCACTAATTATTACATTCCATTTATATATTATTGATGACACTATGGAATAAAACATATTTTTTCTATAATGTCCGTAATGTTCCGTAATGTAAAATTAGAAGAAATTCCTTTCTATCCTCTCTTACCACCGCCGTCATTCGATGTGTTAAAACGCGAGAGAACTAGGAAGATTTTGTGACTATACATGCTCAACATTCGTATGCAAAAAAATGTGGCCGTGCGGGCAGCTAATTTCCGAACGCGATTGGTAACTCGTATCCTACGGGGGTGTGTGTATTTTTCGTATTTTTTCAATTAAATTTATTTTTCGCTTGCTTTTTCAACCGAATTTATCTCGTTATCTGTACATTCGTCAATCGTATTAGCCGTTCTCAACTCATACGTCAGGCCGTTGGATCGGAACATTTATTTTTCACGGGAAAATAATGGTACAGCGGCCGGCAACTTTATATTAATCGGTCGTTGGGGTGTATAAAAATGTTTGCCGCACTCTGGGCAATGCGCAATGGAACGTAATATGAACGCTTTCATCATCCGCACTACTTAAAATTAAATAATAAAACAGGTTATCGTTACAGCGTTAACCCTTTGACTGCTGCGGACAGAATACTTTTTCGCTGCCGTGAACGCTGTTGATTGACTATATAAGGAGCAGCTAAATTTTAATCGCAATTCTTCAGCTGTGCCGAATTAAATAAAGCAAAAATAATTAATAAATGCGTATATGTACCATGCGTATATCTACCATCGCAACCCACGATTTTCTATAAATATCTACATACAACACCATTTTTTTTCGACTTAACACGACAAAATCCGTCTTTTCATCCATTTCTCGCCGTGCAGCGCAACTTTTATCTCGACCATGCCAACTCGATCGACGATCTTGCTCTAATTCTTTTCAACCCCCCTTCCGAGCCTTGGCTAAATTACGTTTGAATCGGAATTTGTCACGAAACGTCCGCCAGTATTTCACGTGGCGGCCAACGTACTAAACGCACGGTTTCCGGACGCGGCGATTCAGCAACAACGGCTGTGTCAAACAGAATGTCGCCGCTTTCAAAGAGGCTTAACCGCGCGCGTTTCCCATGCGCGTTTGAAAGCCGGCGTTCACGTGAAAATCCGCGGCGATTCGCCGTATTAAAGAGTCGAACGTCGACGTGCGACCGCACTTGGAGCGTTTCACAGCGAATCGAGCGGCACCGCGGAACAGGCTCGCACGTCAAAGTGTCGCGAACGGACGGACGACGGAGTCACGGCGAATGAAACTACGATAAACGCCCGCTCTCGAACGACAATGAACACGCGCGACTATAAAGCTCCGCGCGACCGCGCTAAATGTCAGCGGGGTTGAATAATTTTACCTTTCGCTTGAACTTTCCGTAGTTCGCACGACGTCGTTCGACGGTATCGTATCGCGTTAGACAAAATCGCGTTCGGAAAATTCGAGCGGCGAGTGCGAAAGTCCGACAGCAGGAAGGTGGACCTCTGCGAGGCGAAGACTTCTGAACGTTGCATACATCGCGCGTTTCCTTGACAGACGTTTGCGTCGTCGATTTGCGTTTGGAAGCCGTGCAGGCGAAATATTTCACGCTGTCGTTTCTCACGGTTCGTTAAAATGCGGGTATGGAGAGGACGGCGTTCTGTGGATGCGATTAAACAAAGATAAACCGAAAGTAAAGCGAATGTCAGAGGTTTGCGCTACGCTAATGGTTCCTTAAAGGTCTTAACATAATGAGCCTCAATACGGAACTGCAGCCACGCGAAGAAGAGACAAAGGAGAGAATACGCAACTCTGTTGCTATGTAATAAAACAGTGTCCTACACAAATTTCATGTATATACAACTCATATTGATTTTCCTTCTCACCGCGACAAAAACGTCGTCGGCCTGCAGTCCCACCAGATTTTAGCTTCGGGAATTTCGACCTGGGCCGACGACAATTCTTATAGTACCGCCTAACGGCAGCGAGTGGTCCTCCCGGGATGAAACTTATAAGCGGCCCCGAGAACAATGCGTGAGATCTCGACGAGCCTGTGTCTCGGGCTTTTCAATTATCACGTCGGCTGGGGTGCTCCCTCTTCTAAGCGAGTCGGCTTCTAAACTGGGCGATGTATTCAAATGACTCGCTCGATAAGGCCACCGGGTCTCTCGCCGTTGACGTCCCTTTTGTGGAAGTATCCATTTTTATTCCTTATCGTATTTACAGTCAGGCGCACGCAGCGTTCGAGGGTAGCGTAATTGCAAAAGTGACATAACGCGCAGGATAGGTAGTACAATAAAATCACGCATTGGCTATCGGGTTGGAATCTAATCGGGACAGTGCGAGAACAGGTTTCTTGGAGGATTTTTAGTCGGTAAGAATCCGGTACATCCCATTTTAACGAAAGTAAAACCACACCAATCCGTTACGAAAATGTTGAAATAAAAAAATGCAATTAAAATACATTATTGTATTATGACCCGTCAAGTCGTAAAATGGATGACACGTGGGCGTAAGAATATTGGGGTGGACACTGTGAGGGCAGGATGAAGAGGGGCAACGTCAGAGATTTTACCGTATCGAGCGGCCGGCGAAGTTTCCGCGTCGGAAGGCATTACGTCGACTGTTTACCCAACTCCTCTCTTTTCGCCCGAAGTTTTTCGTAGACCGTGAACAGCGGAACAGTTCGCTCGGCGCCGTAACTCTCGGAGCGTTAAGGTTATCCTTCGACGTTTCGAGCGAGCGAGGATAGCGAACGTGTATATGGCGATTCGCCGGTGCCGTTCGCTAAAGCGAGTTATATCCTTGACGGTGATGTCGCTTTGTCGTGTTTGTTCACGGACGAGCGGGATACGCGGTGGGAGGTTTTAAACGCGAGCAGCTGACCTTAAGCCAGGCCCCGTCCGTCTCTCTTTCTCCATCGAGCACCAAAAGCAGAGATCACGCTAAGAGCGTTCGTTCAAATGATCGCCGAGACCTTCGGGACGCGCGGTCCGCGGCGGCGTACGCGGCTATTTTATTTTTGTAAGAATATTGCGACGAAGCAAACTCGAGTCCGCTCGGAAATAGGCACGGTCGAACGTAGCGGAGGTCACACGGTATCGTTGCAGTTGATTGAACCGCGAGGAATGTTCTCGGGATTTATTTGCGCGAAATCGGGACACCGCGCGAATCCGCGCGAAACAGCGCGAGCCCCTTACGAGCG
This sequence comes from Cryptocheilus praepositus, assembly GCA_033815515.1. NCBI lineage: Eukaryota > Metazoa > Arthropoda > Insecta > Hymenoptera > Pompilidae > Cryptocheilus > Cryptocheilus praepositus. Next base: position 7,425,943 of record JAWWQZ010000296.1, read on the forward strand.
GAGGACCAGAGGTGTGGGTCAGCGATTCTTTTCAAATTTCCTACAGAGCTTCTTTACGCGAAAATATTGGACACGGCTCTTGCCAGAAGTGGCAACACTCCCCCACTTTCGAGAAGGTCGTGGTAAAGATCAAACTTTTTCGGTCGCGTACAAATTTTCCAGACGGCTTTTACTTTGCACATAAACAATGTTTCAAAAAAGTATACACGTTGAAGTGCCTTAGAGTATACAATTGTGTGGAGTCTGAAGGCAAGTCTCACCATGTATTTGTAAAATAAATACATGCGGGTATCGTAATGTTCAGTTGCGAACACGATCGGAAAACTTTGATTTTTGACATCAATTTTTTAAAAACTGGGGAGCATTACCATTTTTGGCAAAAGATGTGTCCAATATTTTCGGCCAAAGAAGGTTTGTGCATAACTTGAAAAAAATCGGTGACCCACACTTCTGGTCCTCCCCTTATTACTCAGCCGCACGCCCGAAAGAGTTCAGCGCAGTCGAGACAGAAGTAATCACGATTTACGAACTTTGCGAACTTTCGGCTCGCCTCGACGCCGGCGGCAAGTCGGGCCGAAGTGAAAAGCGTCGGAAATTTGATAAAAAGTGACTCGCGAGAAATCACCCTCAACCCCGTGAGACGGTGGCTTTTGGCGCGAACAGTGCTTTATGTTTGCCAGATCCATTATCGTGTTAATTTTAACGTTCCTGCAGACTCGGTCAACCGGACGGTCGTTCGTCAAATCCGTTGCGGCCGAAGTCGCGAAATAAGTACGCTCGTTGTGCGACGAGTCGTGCATAAATTGAAATTTCATATTAACCTCTTAGGCACGGCTGAACTTTCCACGGAACTGCTTATCTGCACGACAATCTTTGACGCGTACTGCGCATAAACAGCGTAACGTTGCGATTTGTGTCCGGTTGTGCATTCGACTATGTAATTATGTTAACTGGAGTTATAGATAAATAAATTTGTACGGTTCTAACGACAAGCTGAGCCTCCGCAGTGGCGTATCGTCTAGCAAGATGACATTCACAGAAACCAGTATAGTGGCGTACCGTTTAAGAAGATGACATATGTAAAAGCACCTATATTGCCGCACGGTAGCTAAGAGTTTAACATTTTTACGGCCGCTCTCACGTAGCCGTGACTTCACTTTGTCAAGAATAATCCGCATGCGATAATATATGCCGACGTTGCGAAAGCGTTTAATGAATCAATGACTAACAGTTCGCATCCGAAAGACTGTCATAGACCTCAGTATTGAACATTCGACAGTTTGACGGTCGCTGTCACGTATGCCTAATTTCAATTTGCCCAGAATAATGGGTCTGCGCCAGGACATGCTGGAAGGTCGACCCCGCGACATTTGGGTGTCGTTCAATGCAATGCGCGCCCGTCGAAGTGTCGAAGTCGCATGGCGGCAGTTTAGGCCGTTTTAATCTTTTCGATCTTCACTGCGGGAAGAGTACGAGTCAATTATGCGATATCATCGTTTTCTCCGCGCGTCGATCGATGTCGCTGAATAATTCCTCGCGACCCCTTTATTGCCGCTCGTTGTGTTCTCGACAATCGATCGGATCGGTCGCGCGCGACGCCCGCTGGTTTTTCTCGTGAAACGGCCGAAATGCGCCATCAATGGGTCGCATTACGTCGAAACGACGACAAAATTGCGTGACAAGAAGGATCCTGGAAGCGGACACGGGGGGACCTTTTTTCCGCCCGGAAAAAATTGAACCCACCGAGCGTAAACAGTTTCGTTACAAAGCGTCAACTGAAATTGTGCTGTCCGACAAAAATGTTTTTTCACCGGTTTCGCTGTTTCCATGATTCCACTTTGCGCGCATTCGCGGGCACGTTGATTCCGCGGGCTTGCACGCGGCACGTTTCGTTTACCGAGCTTTCAGAAAATTTCGTGCCGATTCGTAATCCGACGGGCGGCCAGTCGGCGTGAGCGTGTGCGCGCTCGTCGGTTTGGTATTTGTTTAAAAATAAACTGTCCGCGGGATTGATTTTGCACACCGGCGTAGGTCGCATAAAATAGACACGTGACGCAAATGAGAGACGAGGGAGAGAAGGGTTCATAATAGGTCATGGACTCACGTGGGGTGTAAATGGCGAATTATTAATAATAAAAATTGATTGCTCCGAACGAGAGCTCGTTCCAGCCAATCTTCGAGGATCGCGCGAACGAATTGTCGAATCTTCGATCGAAGGACGTCCGTCAAGAGTGCGTATTCACTGTGCAACGTAATCCTCTTTCCACGATTGCACTATAATTATCCCGTCCATTTGTTTCCACTGACAAGAAAAAATAATCCTGTCATCACTCTATGTTCATCGAACTGACGTAACGGTTTCCAGCATTTTTGTCCTTATCCACCCACCACGCAGTCTTATTTCTTCACACCATCTGTAGTATTACCGTCAAATCTTCTAGAATCAGTATCGTACCATAAGTACGGAAAGTCTCTTCCCCGCACATAGCTATTCGGTGACACTATCGTTTCTTCAATCCGACACTATGCCGGCAAATGCGACGTTCCCACGTATTAATATAAATAAGGAATAAATCAGGAATAAAATGAGCACGGCGGTCGTGCGTTGCGGTTTAAAGTAATATCGCGCGTTAGACGCAGCGCCGGACAATAATGACTTCATAAGCGTCACGTCGACGGGCAATGAATATTTTCTCAAGCGTCTCTGTCCTCTCCGTTTCTCTCGCCGCCTTCGGCTCTCGCGAACGCACGATGGTAGGGTACCATTATTGCCTACCGTTTTCACGACTAACGGTCGACACACGTTAGTCAGCCGCGTTAACTGGGAACATTAAGTATCGTCGCTTCAAAGTTCGCTTCAAACGAATCCAAGCCAAGGCTAAAGCAATAACGGCGACACGTACGTACGAGACTCTCTGCCGCTCTGCGCTTCGAACTCCCAGTCTCGCGTGTCAACGCACATCCGCACGCATTGACACGCACAAGCAGAACCAGATTTTTTCTACCAGATCCGCAAACAGATTTTCATGCGAAGACGCGTGCGTTTATAACGGGTTGACGGCACTGCAATTCGCGTTTCTCACCGTTGAGCGACTGCTTTGCCAGGCGGTGCCGAACTAACCTGTAGGATGAAATTTTATGCCGACAATAATCATTTTTCTTGCTACTTTTGCCGACGCTGTTATTGTCTTGCATTGTGACGTGGCGTTCAGGTTCTTATGATCAATAATCGCCGTAGTGAAGGGTACTGTAGAACAAATACCTGAAGCAGGTATCCATTTCCCTGATTCACAGTATGAGCCGCCAGTGTTACCGCCAGCGTCACATGTTGACACTTGATTTACGGACGTTTCCACCTCAAATTTACCTGGACCCGGATAAACATGTATATGTTATTCGAATGTTTCGAACTAAAGGGTTAATAGCAACAATTGGAATTAATATAAGCTGCCCAGAAATAATGCTACTACCCTCTGTAAACTGAATTCCCAAATTCCCGTGAAATTCACGGGTTCAGTAAACAACTGCCAATTCCGTGCCAAAAGTGTTGGTGCCGTGTTTAGGAGTGCCGCCACTTGAGCGGTTCGATGCGGAAGTCGTGAGATTCGTCCAGGCATTTTAGAGATTCGAAAAGCCGCGTCTCATTTTCGGTAATAAACGACGCGGCGCCATGCGGAGTGCACGCTAATGATTATTTCTGGGAAAAGTCAATCGTCGGGCGATTTCGCTGTTTCGCAATCCCGCCGACTCGATGTCGTTTCGGCTCCAGCGACTTCGTGCACGCCGTTGCGTCATTACGGCGGCTTAATAAACGCGTTACTGAACCTCCGCCCGCTGTCGAGGGAGAGCCGCTTATTATCACCGTTATCCATCCTGATAACGGGGCCTCGTCCTCTCTTAGATGGCACGGCGATGATGGCTTTTTGCTCGTTTCACGGCTTCGAGGAAAGGCGCCTCTCTCTTCTCAGTCTCCTCTCTTTTCAACGCTCGGCCTTCTTCTCTTAATTGGACGCGTTCCGGGAAATACTTTGTCGACAGAAATTGATTTTCCGTTTCCATTACGTGGCGGACGATGCAGACTGTCGGCGAGCGGGGTCAGAGCGGTCGTTTCTTACCTGCGAAATTCTCGGCCGACCTTACGGTCACGCGTCCTTTCCTAGTTGGAAAATGTCGAGTGGTGTGTTGTTTTCAATCTTATTACAGATTGTGAGTAATGAGTGGAAAACCCGTTTTTGGTTCAAAATTGGAATTCACTTAAAAACGTTTCACACAATATTTGTACACAAACAAATTTTGCACGCCTATATATAACCAGCAATATAAGCCCTTCCCTCTGATGTACCGAAACACGTAGAGAGTATTAAGAATAAAAATTCTGAAGTAAATAGCAATTTTGAACGAAAAAAAGCCGTTTTACTCATTATTCACGAGCAGTCGGAGAAAAGACCTGCCGCGTTGGGCGCCTGTAAAGTGCGTCGGAACCTTATCCAGTCCTCGTACGGACGTCGTCTACATCTCGTTCGCGTCTCATTCGGATCTTTAGCTGCATTGGAGGGAAACGGCTCGCGGAAGCGTTTAGAAAATTGCGGAGAAACCGCATTCTCAAACGAGATGGTTCTCTAGGATGCTGGAAGTGCGGAAAACGTATGCGCGTTTGGATCGGTCGCCGAATTGACGCTGAATTCTTCGGAGATACAATACTTTTTTATCCAACACCGACACGACGGGTGATTTGCTTTTTTACCAACGGTATACGCACGGGGTAAGAAATGTGCGAGAGTGTTCGCAGAAACGCAAAAGAATCTCGCGGTGCTTTTATCCGAGGCTGAAAACAGAGCGAGCGTATTTTTACCGGACGCACGTATATTTAAATAGAAAGTCGCGTATAATGTGTCGGAATTAATTCGACGCCGGTGACGCGCATATGCGCCTGGCAAATGGAATGGCAGTGCGTCTAAAGAAGCGCACCCGACGTTTCGCGATACAGCGGGCTGCACGTAATTATAATACGATCGCAACGGAACTGGCCGGGAGTGTATACGAAAGAGGGCCCGCCTCGGAGTCTGCGCCCATGTAACTGAGAATACACATGCACGCGCGTGGCACTGACACGTGACACGAATGTTAAAGAACGATCGAGTAGCTCGCAGTTGCATTTTTATAGTTCCGTCCCCCGCGGGACGCGGGAGAGAGAAAAGAGGCAAAATTCCGCGCTGACGTCAGCGGATCGCCGCCTCCGTCTTTACGGCTCTCCGTGAAAGTCGTTGGAAATTCTTTTTGACGCCGGCGAACCGGTACCCGCTCGCCTAATATTGTTTCTCATATTCCGTGCGCATCGTCCTCGTGTTCTCCGGCGGAAAGAAGCGTAAAGGACGTTCGAGTGCGTTGCATCAAATATTTGCGCCGCTGTAGTCTCGTGGGAAAGAATAAGTACGCTCTGCCCCGGTCATACGTCCTATGCACAACGTCGGCACGTGGAAGCTATTTTCGAAGTCTCGCTGAGGGCTATTTTGCAAGCCGCTTTTTCTTTCCACGTGGCGACCAGTTACGGTTCGCACGTTATCGATTAATCCTGAAACTCTGCCGTTTGTGGACACTGCGTTCGGTGGCAAGTGCCGGCCGATTTATTTTGTCCGATAAAACCGCTGTTACTCTACTTTCTATGCTTTTTCGCGGATAGGCGTCAGGTGCGATTAACGGTTTTGCGCGTATGCTTTAACAGGCTTGCAGGCGGGGGCAAAGAGGTGCTTGTGTGGACCGGAACGCGACCGGTGCATGCGCCACACAAAATTTCTCTTTCGAAGCAGCGGACGATACTTTCGTGGCGGGCATTCTTACTGGGGGAAGAATAGCGGGAGAGATTACGGAACAATTCGCTGGCCAGTACCGTCATTTTCCAAAACGCGCATTCGTCTCTAAGCTGCCATCGCGGTGGTCAGAATTATAACAAAGGGGCTATGAGGAAAGGAAGAAAGGCAGACGGACAGATTACGCTTGAAGGCGAAAAGAGAGACGAAAGATTATAGTTATTGGCGGCGGGCATCGCGGTTGCCAACTTCGTGCGGCGAACGAAACGAAACGAAACGAAACGAAATGTAACGAAACAAACGACTTTCCAAGAGCGCCCACGGGGAAATAGCTCGCCACTATTTCGACGTAAGTATATAGTAGCCCTGGACTTTAAAGAAAGAGTCTCGGAATTAAACGTGCGGGCTTGCTATTCCAAGACGGACGCTCGGTCAGCCCTTACCGTTTGCGTACCTTGTCATTAAGCCACAGACGAGTTTCTTACCTCGAAGTTTTACGGATTTCGTACATGGCACCTCGGCGCACAGCGTGGTATTTTTCGCACCGTCCGATAAAAGTGTTACGACAAAGAACGGCGAAATTCACCCCGCAACTCACCCCCGTAATACCCACCGCCATGTTTGTCTCTTCACCGACAGTCTGATGCACACCTTTATCGTAAACGGGCGCTGCGAAATGGCTGCGATTTAATATGTGCAGAGTTTCATTCCCAGCAACGTACACACGTGTCTTTCCGTGAAAAGTGCAGAACCGCACGGGGTCTGATACTTACGATGCAATCTTCTTGGAAAAATGTTCCTCGTGAGAACTCTCAACCTGTATTTCGCCTTGTTCGCAAAGAGACGACTGTCCGTGGCATGTTGCGGCGCACGATTATCTCATGGCTGCCGCTTCTGGTCTCCGAGGCATTACGTATCCACGAAAGAATTGTATCGTAGCAGTGGTTAATCCTCGAGCGTCATATAAATTGCACCGGGAGCTAGAACGTGCAACGGGATGTGCTAGAAAAAGAGGCTCTTGTTCAGCGACAATTGCGAGAACCCAACATCGACCTGTGTGCGAACCGCCGATTAGCGTGGAACGTTTAATTATGAGGTAACCGCGGAGGCACACGAGCGAACCTCACCTCACCCAGCCCGATGCAGGCCTTGACAATTTCTTTAACACTGGCAACCCGAAAATAATGTTGTTAACTCACCAGCAAACCGTTAATGACATTTCGTTATGAGATAACCGCGAAGATACACGGCCGAATCTTGCTCGACCCAGACGATGCGGGTCTTGACAATTTCTTTATCACCGGAATCTCGAAAATAACGTTGTTAACTGAACGGCAAACCGTCAATGACATTTAATTATGAGGTAACCGCGAAGACACATGAACGAATCTTGGCTGACCCGCGAACCGTCCCGAGCAATAAACGTCACATTTAACCACGCACGAAACGACGCAGATTCTTGCCACACGACGACTGCCTCAATGAATTTTCAGTCGTTCCACAGCAATATTCTCAGTGACATTGTGACCAACCGGCCAATATCTCGGTTACCGAACGATTACGTAAAAATCGCCACCCGAAATGGGTAACTCGCTACAAAATAGAAAGCGCGCAAAACATACAACCGCTCTTATTTGCATAAACTTTCTTCGCCGTCGCGCCCGTGTGCACGTGATCGCTCTGTGAATCGTATTTGCCGATTAGTAGAAGTAAAATGTTACTGCTAACCTAGGAACTTCCTATCCGCTGATCGTTAATCGCCATTAGAAAACGGGCCTTCGTGTTAACACTTTGATGGTCGCTGTCACGTAAAAGTAACCGAGCTCATCTGTACTTATCCGCCGGCATCGCGTAGACATGACTCCGCTTTAGCAAGAATAATCCGCATGCGATAGTATATACTGGCGGCTACCAAAGTGTCAAATGAAACAATGACTAACAACCGTGTTCGAAAAATTCTAATAGGCCAGCGTTGACCCTTCAGTACTAAGGATCACTGTCAGGTACGCGGGATTCCGATTTTCCTAGAATAATATGTTTACGGCAGCACATGCTGGAAAGATCGATGCCGCGGCAGCTGAGTGCCGTTCGGTGAAATGCACGGCCGTTAAAGTGTTAACACGTTGAGTGCCGTATTTCGTATATACAGTTGATATTAGCATAGTAATTCGATCTTTTCGTCTCCAATACATCTGCATTATTTTCATTTTGCACTATTCAATCATATCGTCCATGGCATTTCATCATGTTGCGGTTCTATTATAGCAAAAACGCCTGGCAGTTAACATATTGACACTTTGAGGCCGCTGTCGCGGAGATGCGATTGCTGATTAGCAGTTAACCGCGGGCATCACGTAGACGTGACGCAACTTTCTCAAGAATAGCCTGCTTGCGATTGCCAACAGATTAAATAAATCAACGCCTGACAATCGCATCTGAAAAATTGTAATTCACCAGGGGTGTAGATTCGACACTGACGATCGCTGTCATGCATTCGTGATCGGGATTTGGCTAGAATAATACGTTCGCAACAGCACACACTGGAAAGGTCGATACTGCGGTAGTTGGGAGTCGTTCAGTGAAATGCGCGGTCGTCAAAGTGTTAAAACACACTGCGAGCGGGTTTTTCGCGGGCTCACGGGCAAAAAGCTCATCGCCCCGCGAAAAAGAAAGTCAGAAAAGGCGTAGGAGCGGCGCACGGTTAGTCATTGGCTACGGTGCACACGGCTCGTTCTCATTACGGGGCTCACGTGACTGTTACGAAATTTAAGAGACGAAAATGTATCATCGCACGATTCCTCGAGTCGTATCGGGTGACGGAGATTGAGCACCGCTCGCGATCTATCGTGGAAAGAGGGGAATAAAAAAAAAGTAGAACAACGAGTTTCCTCCGGGGCCGGACCGGTCTCGAGGGCTGGGAGGGTGGACGAGTGGAGAGCTAGGAGAGAGGAACAGAGTGAAGAGTGAAGAGCGAAGAGGGACGAGAAGGGGGTACCACCGAACAGTTACACGGCCCTGATGCGCCAGGCTACTTCGATCGTCGTCGCGGCCAAGTATAATGAACGTCTTGGATGCTGTCACCCCCCCGGAAATCCACTGATCCCTCCATTTACGCGGATTCATTTTAACCTTTTCGAGCAAATTGCGACGCATGCATTTGGTTCCTCCAAATTACAATTACTTTTATGGACGAAGAAATTAAAATTCGATGGTAAATTGGTCAATGCAAAATTCCTCAACGATAAAAACAAAAGCTTGCAATGATGATATTTGTTCCAACAATACAGTTGAAAATGTAAGAATATCTATAAAAAATATCATGCTTGAAGAGGTTAGCGCTCTAAAGCTACCAGATGCCCAGATAAGCGACGGTGATTTGAATGTATTTTTATGAAAAAAGGTGCTTTCCGCTGTCAGCAAGTTTTAGAAAAACTCTAGTTAAGATTTTTCTATTCCACTAAGAGCTAAATACGTATTTGAAAATTCGGAATGGATCTATTGGACTAATGTCTCTGTTACGTGGACATAGGTGTTAATGCCATCTGTTCGTAATCCAATGTATAAAATAATCGGTAGTGCTATCACACACTACACGAGTACTTCAGTCGTTTCCTAATCGCTTAGCCTGTTGATAGTGTCTCTAAATAGTTCGATTACGTGTTTCCGATACAGTTCAACGAAGTTCGTGTTACGCAGTTAAAACGTGCATCTATTATTTGCTACTCCGCATCTGATACGATCCTTATTTCAAACGCTGTTTGCATGGGACCAATTACTCGCGTAAATGAAATTTTCAATCTACCTTCTCAACTTCATTTCGCTGCATCGACGACATCGGCGAGAAACATCGAAGCGGAAATAATTGCTTTTACTCTTGGGACAAAACGTTCCGTTACAATGTGCGCGTGGCGCATCGCAGAATAAATAGAAACTAGAAACGATTACGCCGTCTGACACGTGACAGCATCGAAGCGTGACATTGTGCTCGTGAGGAGAGTATTTTTTCGCGGGCGATCCGTCGAGAGATCGAAATCTTGTTTTCTCTCGACCCCCGACGATCTTTGGCCTCTGACTTCACTCCTCCGCCGCCTATTTCTATCGGTCAGGCGGTGCGGGAGAGATGCAGTGAGCGAGCACGAAGGCAGTCGATGGAAATACGGCGGTGGCTGGTCCCGAGTCACTTTGTTTTGCTCTGCATTGCGGTTCCGCGACTACGAGAAAGACGGCGGGAATAAGAAAAGACCGATTTCGCTGGAAAGTCGTAACGTCGCGGCTTTTTACAGAAAGAAAACCGCAGCCGCTTCGAGAGGCGCTCGAGGTTGAGCGCCACTCGATCCGCTGTCGAAAAAAGTAGGATGCTTCTACAAAACAGTTAGATGGCCGTGATGTGGCGAATCGGCAAGTCTAGGACGCACTTCGCCCGCCTCGTCTGCCGCCTTCTGTCTCGTTCTGCTTTCCGATACACGTACTCGCACATTTTGCTAACGCTTTGACGACCGTACGTGTATTACTCCAAACTCCTCGAAATTATGCTTGTATGGCTGCGATCATCAGTGTTGAAAGTTCAACCCTGGTGTGTTACAATTTTTCAGATGCGACTGTTAGATGTTGATCCATTTAATACTTTGGCAACGGCCGGTATATGCTACCGCGAACGGATTACTCTTAGTGGAGCAAAGTCGCATTTACGTGACAGCGGCCGTCAAAGTGTTAATCCGGATTCCCTCGAGAGCTTACGTTTGGCTTTGACCATTTCTGCGTGTTGCTCGGGGCGTCGGTTGTCCTGGAGGCTCTTAGAATTGACTTCTTCGATGTGCCGGTGAAGAGATCGCGAGAGACAGCTTTTATTTAGTGCAGCGCGTTTTTGTTAACAGTTGACAGTTGTTTGTTAGCAGTTGGATGACGACGTTCCTGCGGGTTGACGTTTCATACACCTTCGTGTGCTCGACTTTCCACATTGACAATTGATCGTGTGCCATGCGACCGCACCGTCATTAATTCCGTCTTCTTGTCATTCCAGGTAAAGCCAGGAGACGCGTGATTTGACTGGTAAACTAGCTTGTGAAGCCCATGCTTCGTACACGAGGACACAAAGTTGCGGGCGACTAAGAGAGAACAGGTACGTCCCCTTATAGCCAAGCTGCAGTTATATGAGGGCGGTCGGAGGAACCGGCGAGCAACGTGCACGACGCGTATATTGGCTCGCGTCACTCGAGGCGACGCGTGATGCGATTGTACCGATCAATTCGCTTCCGCCCGACGTGTTCCGCAAGAGCGCGGAAAGGAGTGGCGGAGACGCGTGCGGCTCCGCGGAAATTGACGGAAACGTCGCTCGATCGGGCGGAAAAGCGACTAACCACGGAATCGCGTTATTTTTTGGGAGGGCAGACATTGATATCAGATTGGGTCGCGTCGCCTATCGTCACCGGTGTGTGTCGTAAGGAGACCGTAAAGTCTCGGTCACCGATGCTTCGTGCCGATTATACGGCCTGCGGCTGCGACGGATTTCCATTCGAGACTTTATAGCCGCGACGTGTAATATTTATGTAAAACGCGCCGAGCACCGGCTCTCGGGAACAGTTAGGCGAGCTGGGCGGGTTACGCGATATACATAAAGCGATACTTCTTTGCCAAGCGGGACGAGTGCGACAGGAGTGCGGCAGGAGTGCGACAGGAGTGGAAGTCCACCGTTTCGAGCAGGCACGACCGGTCGAGAGATCGAGATACTCGTTTTCTCCGGGCTCGTCGATCTTTGCCCTCCGCTCCGTACTCCGCCTTCGTACTCCACTCTCGTACTCCACTATCGTACTCTTTGCTTGTTGTGCGTTCACGATGGACGTATGGATAATAATGGGAGCCGGCGTCGTGCCGCGAGACACTCGAAAGTCAGATTCATTGGTGAACTCTTCTTTCTCACAGCGGCCGCGCGCCGCAGCTCATGACATTTGGATCCCAACGTCGCGCACTCGCCAAATTTATCGTACGCTCACGCGGTCCCGTGTACGCTTTCAGCGTTTTTCCGACCCGCCGCCCGTAAAATCTCCGCCACTACCTGCGATGCCACGATAGATGGCTCGACGGAATCTGCCCGCGAAAAAACCGCGACAGCCTAAAAGAGTTGTCTGTAAATGGCGCGCGCTCCCAGGATCCGCGGCCGCGCCTTCCCTCGAGACGGCAAATCTTCGGAAACCATTCGCCCACGCCTCGCCCTCCGTTTCCTCGCGAAGGTGAAATTTGCAAATACAAATTTACTCGCGACCCGGTTGCGAGGCGCGCCGTAAATCAGGCTGTGTGCCACGTGTCGCGACAACAAAGCGCGGCAACAAAGTGCGGCTAACAAGACGCGTAAATCTACGTGCGCCGGCAACAAAGTTCAACTAGCGATAGACGCGCATTGCCGCGCTGTGGCGGCAGTGCGTTAATATTCCATCGCTAATGAGCCTCCGCGCGCGAATCTCTAACGAGGCGGGCACCTTTGCGTATCTTTGATTTTTCATCCTCTCTCCGACGAGTTTTATAGCCGTCGATCAACATTGTGGCAAATAGGCGCGCGTCGTGCGTGTCGAAAATGGGGCAAAAAACGAGGCTCTAACATTATGCGGTTGTGCCGCGTTAGCATTAATGCCTGAGAGACGTCTGTCTGCGGACGTCCTCGATGCACTACCGCCGGCGAGCTCGTTTCTTGCTTGCCTTATAACAGGAATTGACTCTACGTGAAAAACCTTTGCCTCGAGTATTTTTATAAAAGGTGTTGCGCATAAAATCCGTCGCGTAAGTTGGACCCTGGTCTAGCCATTCAACGATGTCGAAACAATACGCGGCAGGTTGGGGTGCGAACGAGCTTCTCCGACCTTTTCCCGTTCTTTTATTAAAAGTGTGCTCTCGGTGCGAGGCTCGGCGGTTTCATTTCCGCGAGACATTTTGCGCCGGCGACTTTTACAAAACGCCGCCGACAGATTAGATAGTATTATCGTGAATCGCAGGAGCTTGTTAACATCACCTCACACCGCTCGAAACAGTCATAATTCCAGTAACCGGCACCGACGTAAAACCGAGTTCACTTTGAACGATAAGTCAGAGCTCTTGTTATGAGTTCGGCTGATGCCGCGATTTCCGAGGCTGAGAGAGCGAAGAGCATGTAAAATTAACGCGATGCCTGCTGTGTGTATTTTCCTGGTTCTGGCATTGGAATTGGAATGGAATTGTGCGAAATTATAATAATGCAGAAGTATTTGAGATGGGAGGATTAATCCATTATTCTGATATTAATTACATTTACAAAATCGGACCGGACCAATGAAATTTCGTACTGGTAATTTCAACATTTCGACCTTTATTTTTAGGTCGATTTTTTATAATTTTACATAATTTATACATATTATCACAAGAAACAATAGTATTAAATTCCAATCAAACTGTAAAATCTTTGTTTTACCCCAAATTCATTGTGCAGTCTCCTGCAGAGGACCTAAAAATAAAGGTCTAAACATTGAAATAAAGAGTACGAAATTCCATTAGCACAAACCCACCGAAGACCATTGCAACGTCGTTAATATACAGATGCCACCATCCTACATGTTATAAACGTTACTGTTCGAGACTTTTACTCATTTTTCCCGAAATTGGTTACGCCAGTCACCAGAGACTACCAGAGTAGCCAACACGTTAAAAAAGCACGTTCGCAAACTAAGTAAAATGACGATAAATGCGCACGCCACATGGCTCCCACGGTTCTGCTCATTACAATCCTCTTCGAACGAAATGGGCGCCCTCAGATTCGCTCTCGTGTTTTTCGGCGCCGTCTCTACCGACGTAAGAGCATCATCATTCCGCGTCCACCAAACGATCGCGGCGGTCAAATGATGGATCCTGCCGGACGATTACATCGCGCGATTAAGGGATACACCGCTACGCTCGAGTACACAGAGTCATTGAGATAAACATCTGAGAAAGAAAAGTCTTTCGTAAGTTCCTACAGTGCCTGCGACTTTAACTGTACAGCCAGATGAAGGTGGCTGATGCAACGGTAAGAGGCTATTGCTAAGAAACACAGTTGACTTTAGCCGCCGCCGTCGGCGTGTGTACGCGACATACTAAATATTTTCAGACACCGCTCTGTAAATCCGTTCGCGATTATTTCCCTGCGGATAATAACCACGCCGTCTGCGCTTCAGCGATCGTCCTGACGTCGACGAGAGTCCATTTGTGCGCGTCGAACGTCGCTCCGCGTTTCAGGCGAAGAAAACAAAGTCTCAGGAGTCGTCGGTCCCGTGTGTATGCCGCCTTTGGGAGAGCGTATCCGTCGCGACGGAAAAAAGCCAGGCGAGGAAGGAGGCGCAGTCGGAGAGGAAGTAGGGAGGGGAACTCGTCTTGTCCGACAGCGAGTCCTTCCTTTCGCGGCGAGAAAACTGCCCCCGGTAAAAGCTCCCTCGACTCGAACGACGAATCTGTCGGGAGCACTGACGTTCGAAGATATCTCGCGCGAAATACCTATCCGCTGCGCGGAAGGAAGGAGGCGCTTGTATATCTCGAGCTACGAAACTTCGACGTCTCCGTGTATTCAGATATCTTTCGCTTTTGCTAAGACCGCAAACATCGTCTCCCGACGCTGAGCTCTCCGGTTCCGTGACGGTCTGCGGTCTTGTCTTCGACCGCTTTCAAGAGTCGCTGCTTTCAAAACTTCCGGCGCTTTTCCGAACGAAAGAGATGAGAGGTATTCACGTAGGCAGAGTACCTGGGAGCAGTGTCGTTTATTGAAGAATAATTCCCCGTGAATGCGGCACGATGAAGCGGCGAAATTTGTTGATGCACGCTGGAAGCCGGGTACGCGACATGTATTTTCCGCGGTGCGAGTGCATTTATTTTTCGTCGTTCGATCATCGGCGGTTTCCGTGGACAAAATTGCCGCCGTATGCCTGGGCGATATTTGCCTGTTTTCGTTTACCGGGGCACTTTTTGCGCCGCGATCGATTCATTGTCATTCACGGTGGGCATTTAAACCTTTTGTTATTTGTATGAGGTTCAGAAAAATGTTCCTCCTTCGTTAACAACCTTATTTTTAATACAGTCATTTTATAAGTGTGTGTAACACAATCACACAATCTTTGGTTTAGCTCTAGATTTACGGAGAAATAAGTAGGTATATAACGAGAAAATAAATTTGGATCGTTTGCGTCACTCCATTAAGAAAAGACAGCTAAGATGCGACAAAATAATAGTATAGTATAATTTTGCTCGCGAAATCCAGAACACGTCAACTTGACTAAACATAGATCTAATATTAACACAGACTCCTGAAGAGAAAGTATATCAACCAAAATAACGTGTTTATCCGATCACGCCAAACCAAACAAAACTCGGAATAATTTTTAAATCTGTTGGGGTATTTATCTTTACGCGATTGTGCGTTGCTGCGTTGATGTTCGATTTCTTCGTATGCAGATGAGATCATTGAAAAACTTCAAACCGCTTTCGTTCGTTAAATCTCGTCCTTGCAATGTCACACACGTGTCGTTCTCGAACATGCACTGTTTATTTTTCGATATGCGACGCTCTTGATACAGCAAATAATCGCGTTGCAATCTTCAGTAATACCGCTGCACACGAAACGAATATTTGGAAAGAGCCCACGTTGGTCGGTACACCAAACCACAAAGTCATCTGAATACACCAACGACTACGTGAAATTCGGTCACGTTTTGCCAGGACCTTAGCACAATAACATTTCTTAAGCTTTTGTCATTACTTATTGTCTATAAATGTCAGGTATCTCGAGCCGTGTCCCGAAATAGGTAAATTCAAAATTTGTTCCGTAGCGATATTATACGGTAAAGGATACTTCTCACCGAAAAGAGATCACTGTCTGTCCGCTGGACTATCAATCATTTAAGAGGTACGACCAAAAATAATCGTCCAGTAGTTGGATTTTCTTTTCTGCCAAATAATTTTCGCAGACTGTGACCCCCGGTATTACGGATAAACTCAGTACAACATCGGCCATTTTTGGATAGCACGGTATAAATATGTAAGCGGGCATATAATCTGACGGCGAGCATTTTGATTGGACGTATTTGGAAGACGAATCGAGAATCGAAGCATATAGTTCATTTGAAATGCATCTGGCTCTGTTTGAAATATGAATAAAGTTAAATCTGGAATGAACGCGGTCCTTCGAGAGTTTATCCTCGCCAGCGAATAGTCACGTATCGAATCTGCACGTCCTTTTATCGCGTCCACGATATCATCCGGCACACGGTGGAACGGTGGGACAGCTTCAATTGCGAATATGATTCTTCCGTTGATTGCATCGTGCGGCGGATAAAACAGAAGCGACCGATTTGTCCTCTCCCGACACCCATCCATCCGTCATGCTTTCAAATAAAGGCCATATAACAAAAACCGTGAACGTACCGTGATTCGTAGAGGGGACCGAAAAGAAGCACAATAGGAGCCACGGAATCGTGACAATTACGCTGCCTTCTTTATCTGCACATGCACCGAGCGAGTGTTGATTTTTCCGCGTGACACATCGCGACACGTCTTACGACTTGATTACGATAGCTATCGTCCGCGGGAAAAATAAAACGTCAACCGCCGGCGTATAGCTACACACGTTCAATGCAGCCTGCGAGACGAAAATTGCCGGGACACGTTCGCGAAACTCTCCATTTCCAGGAAGACCGCGTGACGTGTCGCGCTATTAATTGAAGCTTAAATGCAGGCGACAATTGTCGAAGGGAATCGGGGCTGGCGCAAGAAAAAGATACCCGTAAAGACATGCATTATCCGGGCGCCATGTTGTATTATTCCGATCCGCATACCACTTTCCCTCCTTCGCCGACGACTATAATTTCTCGTGAAATTATGCTCGGCCGCGAATAAGAAAAGAGACGGCCGCGGCGAGTAAGAGCTTGCTCTTAAAAAGTGTTCCTCGTTACGAGACGCGTTCGCGGTTGATTTAATTACGTACTTCCTCCCGGTTGCGGAGTTTAGAAAGCGGATTGCGAGGCATGCACGGCTGGCCCTATTGATTTTAGAGAACCTTCCGACGAAGCCCGGCATCGCTAGCTTATGCGCGCCAATTCCCCGTGCCCGGCACCCCTTCGTCGAGTTTTGAGAGAAGGGTCGCCCCCTAATTCGAATATACGGCACCCCTTTCGGTACCCCTCCCAGTACCCCTCCTAGTACCCCTCCCGGGCAATTTCACGTTCGGCATATTTCGCAACCATAAGGCCGGTTCTCGTCCGCGATTGCCTGCGGAGTTTCATTTTGAGCTCCGATCGCCACGTCCACGCACGCTTCATCGTCTATCGGCGGCGAAGATTGAAATCGAGGGTGGCCGATGAACGGCGAGCACCTTGTTTCAAAAGTTGCGAGAGTAGGCAAGAACCGTACTGACGAACAGAATTGTACATGCAGGTCTCTTAGTGATGCAGGAGAGGCAAAATAAGGTGTGACAAATCCGCGTGCGCCTAGTTGCCCGATCGATGCCTTAAGATGGATAATGAGATAAAGCCCTTTTTTGGTTGAAATTGGAAATCGATTGAGCTTCACCGTGTCTCGTCGGCGAAGGTTGAAGTCGAGGGTGGTCGATGATCGGTCAGCAACTTGTTTGAAAAGTTGCGAGAGTAGGAAAGAGCCGTACACTGACCAACAGAATTGTACATCCAGGTCTGTAAATGACGCGGGAGAGGCAAAATAAGGTTTGGCAAATTCGCGTGCGCCTAGTTGCTCGACCAATTTCTTAAGGTGGATAATGAGATAAAGCCCGTTTTTGGTTGAAATTGGAAATCGATTGAGAATTTTTATTGGAGACTGGCAAGTTTTTTCTGCTCCTCCAAAAGTGAACTGAAAATTTTTCTGTCTGTCGCACCGTATGTGCTGGCTATATGCTGTATTATGGTTTGAGACTGCATTATTTGGGCAGTGTCGGGTTTTACTTTCAACCTTATTAATAATAGTGGATAATGAGATATAGCCTTTTCTGGTTGAAATTGGAAATCGATTCAGATATTCTAGTAAAAGTTCTCAATCGATTGCGATTTTCAAACAAAAACAAGTTTTACCTTATTACCTATAAAATTTAATTCGAAGGACCGAATCTTGCGACGTTAAATTTAACTCCCAATATTACCAATACACAGTCTTAAAATCTTTTCTTGCATTATTAATAAGATTGAAAATAACACATCACTCAACTGTCTTGCGGTGGTACCTCGCAATGCTGGGCAGTTTGTGCTTACACAGATGCATCTGGACTGTAGAATAATTCGAGCTGGTAGTTTATTGTCGCCCCCGCCGGCATCCGTGCATTCGGTTGAAAGCCATCTGGCATAATTATGCATGCGTAGCGGTCGACTTACAGACGAACTGAATCGCGCTTGTCACATTCGCTCGCTCGTTCAAGCACTTAAATACAAATCCATAAACATCAACTACCAATGAACGACTTTACGGTGAACTATCTAAAAGCCATATGACTGGCGAGTCGGTACAGCGACTCGTCGCGTGACGGAAATCACGACGATCGTGGCGACAGCGAAGCGTAACTCATTTTCGAGTTATATAAGGAAACGTTCTACTCGGAGTTAAGTGAATACCCAGCGAGGCAGCGAGTTCGACGAAGACAGAAATTCTTTGCGTAACAGAAATCTCAGTTGAACTTATAGAACAATGGACTCCGACCGTTCCTGATGTTGCAGCAAACACGTTGAACTCGTACTGGGGCGGAAGCTCAATGAAACACGAGGCGTCAGAGAAGTAGAAATTCTTCGCCATGCTAAAATTCCGAACATTCAGAGAATGGAAGATCCGAATTCGCGCGTTCCGGGGAAATTATTTCGACCGAGAAGTAAACATCGTTTGACGTCGACGGGAATAGTCTGTGACGCGGGTTCGTCAATAATTAGCCATTACAGAGTTAGCTCTCTCGCAAGAACCGTGTGAGATTGGATTTAGTAGTATCTTTAATATACGCGCTTCCGTAAGTCGATAACTGATCAATTCCGTGTAAGCTCGGATTTCGTAGTGTCGTTAATATACACGCTTCCATAAGTCGACAACTTATCAATTCCGTACAACGTCGGCGTTGGTAGTTTCTAACACACGCGCTTCCACAAGCCGAGAGCTGATAAAATTCACAACGTCGTTTACCACGCTAAGTTCATGCAAAAATCTTACGCATTCGTGGAACGTTTTAGTTATAGTAATAATATGTACATACGTCGAGCGCTAAGGGTTAGTCATAAGAGCGCGGCGGTTATTTATATTTAAGTTGTCCCTATACTTCCTCGAAGCCGCGTGGATAGTTGCCAAGCCGTAAAGAAACGTGGCAAGAAGGCGATGACGATAGTCAGGATCGGGAAATAGTCGTTGGCGAACACTTCGGTAGTTAATGGTGGCAATGATAGTGCCGGTGCCTCGTTCCGTTCGGCCATAAAAGCGGATAGAAATGGCAATAAGTGTACCAATTTTCGCTAATTGGAGAGCGTATTTCCCGACGGCGAATCGACAGGCTCAACGCGGACCTAGTGGGAAACGATGAATCGAAAGGGAATGGAACGATGGGAGACCTGCAAGGTACCTCTTTGCCACTCTACGCCACTAAAAATAACGATATTGTGCTCGCGTTACGATTGACTAACCCTTAACGATAATTGCCGTTGCTTCCCTAATCGATTATACGTCCTGTCAAGCGGCTTATTCGTCAGACTGAAAAGTCCGGATGTTCAATGAAACGAGGAACAAACCGTGGCGTGGCTGAAAATAGATTTCGGAGAAGACAAATGTTTCTTTTGGCACTTTCCGAAAGAGGACAAGTTAACAATTACGAGAGTCTCGATTAACGTAACGTCAGTCTGTCCACGTGTCAGTGAGATAGAGTAAAGTCATTTCTTCGGGCGCAAGGAGTTGCATAAAACTCTTTGAAACAATGGAACGCTGTGAGGTTGGTGTATATTCGGACTAGAATAAATCCGTCAAAATAAATCGGCTGCCGTCTTGACAGCGGATAATCGACAAACAATCACCTTCGCAGCGCTTCAGTTTAATTTTTCGCAGTCTTCTTTGAACTGAAAATGCAAGTTAGGTAAATTACCGAGAGCGCCCATTGCTCTTTCTCGAGAAATAAATATGGGATGGAAACGAGAGGTTTGTTCTGCTTTTCTTCTCACAACAGAACCGCGCCCAGATTTGAGGCAATTTCGTTCCACCCACGTAAAAGGGGTGGGGGGAGGGGAATGCGCGGAGCGTGTCTGCGTTTTTATCGTATTTTTTGACATCACCGTACAATGAGTTATGCAAAGTGTTTTTCCGATCTCGGCCGCCCAAGGCACGATGTAGAATGAACCGACCGAATGCGCCAGCGTATTTCAGTCTCCGGGATTAGAGCGCTTTGGGAAAAATATTAATACCCTGAGTTATTTCGCTTGGTTAATACGCTGAATCGTAAATTCTTAACTAATGATCGTATATCCGATTAACGAGCGATTATAACGAGCGTTCTGCGCTCACTTCTCGTCAGTTTGAAGACTACGACAGCACGGCCACAAGAGCTTATCAGAACTCTGAACGGGCAAACTCGTTGGCCCTATCTTCGGAGCAAAGATGATCTAGGAAATTGCCGCCGATCGGATTTCAAGCGTCTCCCATGAGAGGCGTTCATTAAATTTGTGAGGAGAAAAATCAATATGTGTTGTATATATATATATATATACAATACGTATTGTACACGTATATAACACATATATATATATATATATATATGTCATTCCTGTAAAATACTGTTTCATTGCATAGAGACAGAGTCTATATCTCTATTTGATGCACCTACTTTGTATGGTCGCAGTTCCGTATTGAGGTTCATTACCTTAGGACGTTTGTAAAATGGCATTATTCTATTCTGATAAGTGTTTAGTTAATGTGTAAAAGCGTTGGTGTAGTGCAAACCTTGACAAAATTCATATTTATTGCTGCGTAATATTCGAGCGAGCACGGGTCGGCATTCTCGTATTTTTACGCGTCATAATGCCTCGCAAGTGGAACGTGAGGAAACGCGAGGAAACGGAAGTGGCCGATCCTGAGGTGTATATCTCGCAGCGATAAAACGCGAGTCTGTCGGTTATAAACGCCGATTGCAATATGAACCAGTTCCATTGACGTGGCGGCTTTAGCCTTCGCCCGTTCGACATTATATTCTCGTTATACGAAATTTCGAATCTTCCCATTCGCCTTGCGTCTGCAATTCACCCGGGTATTACGCTCATAAAAGACGGCGATATTAATGGCGCCGCTCGATTAACTCGTAACGCGAAATTACTCGCGCGCGAGATACACTTTGAAAATCGCATTTCCGGCGGGGGATGCATTTTCCGCTATTTTTCCCGCCGCCTTTTTTATTTTCCCCGGCGACCGGGCAGTGTAATTAATTCTCACGCGCGCGGGTCACGCTCATTGAATAATCAAGCGCATCGTGCTTTAACGAGCGGGAAATAACCCCGCCGCCCCCTCCGATACCCCCTTCGCTACTCCCTGCACGGCCCCCACCAACGCCGCCCCTGCCGAATATGTTCGGCGCACGTAATTGCATCATTTATGTCAATAAAAAGTGGAAGACCGCCTACGCAGCTCGAATTCCCGGAGTTCGAAATTCAGCGTACAGCCGTCCTCGTATGCGCAGGGGGAGAAACGAAGCCAGCCAGAATAATCCACGCTTATCGATCGCCTCTTAGTTGCCAACTTGGCAACCGGCAAACTCCCGGAATTACGAATGAAATGGTCTACATAGCAGAAGCAGTCGGCAAATCAAGCCCGTCTGCCTGCCCGCCTGCCTGCCCCCTGCACACCCCCCTGCCTGCCTGCCTTCATGCCTGCGCGCGAGAGGATAACGCAAGATTCCGCCTTTGTTTTCTCATTCCGAACCGAGCTAGCCATCGGACGCAAAATCTTGACAGCACGAGCTTCGTCGATGCGTCGATGCGTCGATGTGATTAACACGTTAAGCGCCAAGTCGCTCGAGACAGACACGAAACTTTCCATTTAGACGACAGTGTCGACTTTGAGAGACAACACTTTAAGAATCATACGATATTTCAACATCTATTGACAATTTTTTATGGATTTCATTAAAATATTTTAAAGAAACAGAAGAGTGTCTGCTAATTGTCTCTTGTTAATATACGGACGCGTTTTATGTAGTTACACGCCATCTAAATGGAAAGTCAGAGGAAATCGGTTCCGCGTTTGACATGTGCCCTTAACGTGCGCTAATTGTCCGAACTGCCCCGCGCTGTTTTCTACTACTTTCCCACCACGTGCCCCTGTTGCGCCGAATAAAAGTGGAAACCTGGTTGTGCGGCGCGCACGATTGACCCAAACGAGTTCCCGCAGGATTACGATCTGGCCGACGTCCGTAAGCATTGTGCCGGTATCAGACGTTGCTCCAAGCACGTTACGTTTTCCGCGTCATAACTCGCCAGTGACTATGCACTTTCTTGTGTCTGCGTTTTACGGGTACCGAAATGCGTCGGGAGGCATGGACCCTCCTGCGTTTTAAACGGCAGTTCATACTTTCGCCCGACTTATCGCAAAGTGCGCGCGGCTGTAATTACGATAATACGTACCGCGGCCGGCTAGATAGTCATCTCGCGTCGAACCGTACGTAGTCATATTTTACGTGATACGGTCGAAGAGCGAACAGGAGTCACGATAGAAATCGTGGCAACACGCGGCACGTTGCTGTTGCTGCTGCTGCGTCTAGCTGCCGGCCTGCAGTTGCTGCACGCGCACGCTGACAAGACCGTCAGGAGTGCCTCTTTAAATCGCAGATCAGAGTGGCAGCGCCATTATTGGCGAGAGGCCGTTCACCCCAGGAAACTACCGCGTCTTGTCCGGCGACAATAATTATTGTCGTAGGCGAGGCACAGGCCCGCAGTTCTTGAATACGGCAACGTTCGACACGGCCGGGTGTCAGCATCGATGGAGCGTGTCGTCGTTGGATGTGGGCGATGGCAGTATTGTCGCTCTATCGATTTCAATACTAAAACACCGAGGCTCCTCAAAATACAAGGCCCCCTCGGCGCGAGCGTCCTTACCCTTGGGGATTATGCTGCAGATAAAAGTGGCCGAGAATTACCGGCGAGTGCGTCCGGAGGGGCTTTGTTCGAAATCTGTACGAGGTCCTGTAATGCAAATGTTAAGAATCACACGCCAATCGCCGTTTCGTCATAATACGCTTCATGGGGAAGTGTTTGAAGCCGTTTGAAAATATTCCCTATGCCGAATCGAAAAATATCAGCGGCAATAATTACGTTATGCCGCGAATTAACAAACTCAGCTACGGTTATTCGTGAAGATATCTATGATGCGTCACGTATATCGCATCAATCTGGTTGCAGATACATCCGGCGCGTTAACTCATGTCGTAAATGCGATTAATGCGAAGATTATCAATGCGCCTGCAGTGAGAAAAACGGATAACCAGCTAGATAGTATGGGGCCTGCAGAGAGAAATAGAAACTTTGAGTACCTGCGCTTTTACTAGTTGCGGTAATACTAAGCGCGCTAATGAGCTGGAATATTTGTTATGTGACATAACGGATCAGTGTACAGCTTCGCTTTGACCAACATTAATCACCGCTTAATGACATTAGGTAAGAGCAGCCGCACGGGCATCTGGCAATCGATCTGATTTATTTACGAAAATACATTAAATCCCATTATGCACTACCTGCGTACGCGGTCGCACTAGGTTCGCACGGCACAATTTTGCAGCGACGGAAAGAGGAGAACCGCCAGAGGAATAGCCGGCTGTCGTTACGTCGGGGGAATATGGATTTTTCGCGAAAACGACGCTGTCGGATCCGTGCAATATCAATTTAACTCAACGCCCGCTTTATATTTGAACCAGACGATATCCGGTTGATCCGACGATGTTCGACGTTGTCGAAGCACACGTATATTATTTCGATACGAATAATGGCTAATTCGACGAAACGAGATTTATTCTGGTTGTTCGTCAGCATTGGCTCCCTTGCCCTCCTACGGGCCGTAACATTGATTTCCGACCCATCCCGTCATAATCTTTTTGTATCGGGTTCATCAGTGATACACCAAGGTGCGCTATAACTATCGTCACGGTAATATGCAATATTCTTGCTGAATCTTAAAGTGATCATTGTTGTCTCGTTCGGTCGTTCGTTTAATCTTTCTAATCGCAGGTAACCGCTAAACAGTGAGGCGAGCCTCTCGCAAGTGCGACCTGAGTATGTCCAGTGCGATCAGATCTACGCCGTTAAGTTGTGCGTTATCGCGGCTTACACGTGTACTCGGGGCACATTCGACCGGGCTCAAATTAGCTTCGTAAAAGGAACGATTATGCAGCGTCCTACCGGAGAAGTGCCTCCGTCGTTGTCGAGTTATTCCCGCCGTTCGTACGTCTCTTCGTTTCTTCCTACGTTCCTTCCTTCGTGCCTAGGAATAAACGGTGTGTCACGTTTCGCCGAGAATGGTTAGCCTCGGGCGTCGAACGATTAGAAACTTCCGAAATGCCTTTTCATGCTCTGTATCACTGTCCCTTGATTGCGTACATTTTTCCTTTAACACTAGATTTACGGAGAAATACGTAGGTACACGTCATTAGCCGGAGAAATATGTAGATAGATGACACACAGTATTTGGAAATTGGAAGCCGGTGGCGGAAACGAATTCAGATACGTATCCGTATCATTCCATTAATAAATGTCAGCAAAAGTTGGTAAAAAATAATAGTAATTGTTTCTGTAATTTTACTCGTGAAATCTGAAACCCGTTAAATTGATGGGTCTCATAAAGCTACTGTTAACAGTATCCGTTTCGAATTATTAGACATTTTATTTTCACATATAGCTATTGCAACCTGAAACAAACTGGAAAATAATAGTATACCTTGAAAATAACAGTTATAGTTTCTATAATTTTATTCATGGAATTGGAAATCTGTCAAATAATCCGTCTCGTAAACCTACTGTTAACACTATTGCAGCCGGTCCGAATAATTGAGCATTGTATTTTCAAATAGAACGATTGCAACCTCCGCGTATCGCCTGACGAACGATCGCACCATATAACTAGGGGTTACGATCGCGATTCAACGTAATTCGACAAGAACGTGCTCTCGTTCGAACCGGTACGGTGGTTCTCCCGTTTACATTGCAAAAGGGTAGCTAGGACAAAGGGAGTCGCCATTTTATTCGACGCCGACAACACAGTCTAAGCCTGCGAGATAAATCTCGGACATTATGAAGTGGTTTTCACGTTCGGATCCCCCCCGATACTCGCCATGCGGGAAGCTGTATCGCGGGGGCATATTTTATAACCTACGCGCTTTCTAGCGGTCGACGTTAGTTTCCTACTTGTTCCTCGTTCTCCCGTTTGGATTTGTGCTTGAGGGGCCTATGGGGGCAGTGGTACTCATTGCCGTGTGACAAATGTGTGTCGTTCTCTCGGCTCGGAATACGTTCGAATCTTCGAGCTGCCTTCGATGCCAGATTATCTGTCTACGTGCGTGTATGTGGGGCACGGATTTTTTCACATCACGTACCAGATTAGGTATCCTCGTATGTATAGGCTTGTAAGCGTGCCCGACGCTCAGTGGCACATTTACACTAGCGTCGGCGAGCATATTTTAATCTGCACGCTATCTTCGAAGATAGCGACGTTACAGACAAAAGTTCACGGTTACGAGGGGAATATGTGATCCGTGAAAGGATTGTTTTATCGTCTACTTTGTTCCAAATATCATAGTCACCTTAAACTCTCTTTATTCGTCGATCGACAGCGAACATGCTTTAACGTTAGTGTCATCGGCGTATTGGGAAATCGCGGCTTAATTAAAATTATTCCAGCGTGCTGTAGCGAAGTAGATTTGAGGACGTGGGATTTTACACAAATAAAACCGTGGCAAATGCTCGTTCCATAGAAAACGCTTATACGTGTATCATTACCTTTCGAAGCAATATACCGACTTCATTAAAATGGAATTTCTGGTACGTATGTAACCGGTGCCGCGGCGCATACGTGCATTTAATCCTTAAATGAGATTATACCGTTCTAAAGTGCTGTGCTGAATGACGGATTTGTTCTCAGTGCAGTTGCGCTATGTCATAAAATAATTGAAGCGCAGTTGGGACTCGTGAAACGAATTATGCTGTAACATTGGTGCGTGTACGCGATACAATGGCGCCCTGCGACTGACCTGCGTCCGGTAGTAATGAATCGTCATTGTTTGTTTGCTCGTTCGTACCTACCCTTCTACCTGAGCTTTCTACCCAATGCATCCATATACCCCTCGACGACACGTTTCTCAGGTACGAGAAAGTTTTTGTTGTATCGCTAACCAGTCGATGTCAACGATAAACGGACGATCCCTTTCATCGTCGCTCACGTTATTACACGGTGCCATGTCAATCGAAAAGTTAAATAATAATTAGCAATATTATTCCGGTGATACGAGCTTCTGCTGAAATTCGCGAGTGCGTCCATTTCGCTGATGCTAAATACTCATCGCTAACGTAGAACCAGCCTTAAGTGGTCCTTCTCAATGTCATGCTATACGCGCGCTCACAAACACGCTTGCGTGACAATCAATAGGTCGTGCGCTATTAAACACACGGACTCGTTGGCATCAGGTGGTATCGACCACGGGAATTCCTAATCTCGGCAGTTAGATACGTTCGTACATATATTCGCGTAACTTTGCCGGAGTTTCGTGATAGCTTTGTTTTCGGCAACCGACTGTCGGTGGAGCGGAATAACACGATGCCCGAGTCGGAGCGTGTCTCTGTCATACTAAGCCAGACCCTTCTGTTTTCTCTCACGGATATAACAAACGAATTTCTATGCACAGTGCTGTACTGAGATGGTGTCTTTTTCCCGTGAATACGTCTACGCAAGCCATCGTCGAAACTCGGAACTCATAAACGTTAGAAGATTCGTCATATAGAGCGCCGTCCCTTCTGTTTTCTCTCACGGCTAGAGCAAACGAATATCTATGCCCAGTGAAGCGCTGGGATGGTGTTTTTTTCCCGACGCCTGGATTTCGTTAATTCCGCCCATAACACGTAAATATGTCTACGCAGGCCGTCGAAACTCGCAACTCACAAACATTAGAAGACCCGTCATACGGAGCGCCGTCCCTTCCGTTCTCTCTCACGGGTATAGCAAACGAATATCTATGCATAGTACAGTACTACGATGGTGTCTTTTTCCCTCACCCCTAAATTTCATTGGGTAGCCTGTGAATATGTGTGCACAAGCCGTCGAAACTCGGAACTAACAGACGTTAGAGGATCCCGTCGTACTAAGCGCGCAGGCCCTTCTGTTCTCTCTCACGGGTATAGCAAACGAGTATCTATGCACGAGGCAGTACCGATATGTTGCCTTTTTTCCCAGTCCTAAATATCGTTGATTTCATCTGTAAGCCAAATATATCTACGCAAGCTATCGAAACTTGAAACTGAAAATGTTAGAGCCCACAATGATATAGTCTGATAGAGATTAAAGCGTCTTCACGCCACGTTGAGCAGATGCACAGTAACGCGGGCAACGACTGCGTCGACGTCAGAACTGTTGTTCCGAGGACAGGTTCAACATGATCGGAGCCGGACGCGTCGCGCTCTCGAAGAAAAAAGCTGACCGATCGGCAGGCAGAGTAGAACGAAGCACGGAGGAGATAGATATACGTAGAGCGTCGAATTGTTCACGGTTGAGAACCGCCTGTAGACGCAGACGGGCTAAGACGGCCCGTATTCGGGACGCAGCTGCGGCTTTCCTGCGCATCTCTCGACGCGCAGCCGACGTCACGTGACGATCTATAGTGGCAAACGGGAGGACGCCATTGGTCGATGCTTCGCGTCCCCACTCGACCCCGCGTGAACAAAGAGACGAGGCTACCTTGTTCGCCGAAGCGATTGCTGCCACTAGAAAGTCGTCGGCAATCGGTCAGTGCGGTTGTTCCGCGAAGTTGGAGAAAAGTGTGAGTTGGGTTTAGGCGTTGCGAGAAAGTTTTGGGTCGCGATATATACGTGTTAGAGGAGGGTGTCCGAAGGGAAACGAGATAGGAATAGGAGTGTTCTGTTTATCAGGGAGAAGCAGGAAGATAGTTGCGTTTGTTGAGGCCGAATTGATCGTCGCCGCGGTCTTGTCGATTCTCGTAACGCCCGAGCCTACGGCGAGAGAAACGACTTCGAGCGCGGGTAAACGTAAAGGAGCTCGTAAGTTTTCACGGGAAGAGTCGCATCACGGAAGCCTTTCGTTCTTCGAAAGCGTCTTTCCGAAGCTCCGCGTTAGCTTGTGCTCAGTGAGAGGGGAACCCGTCGTAGTAGGAAACGGAAAGAGAGAAGGAGGAAGAAGCAGGAACGCGAGTGGCAAGCAACACGCGTTGCACAACGTCGAATTTTGCGAGCGAGGAAGGCAAGGTGCGAAAGAGTGAGCGAAAAAGGCAAAAGGCGATCTGCAAACCGGCAGCACTGACCGTGCGCGCGAGTCACGAAGAAGTTTTCGAAAAAGTTACTCGAATAACGCCCCGGCGTTTTCCGTTCGAGCTGGAGCGTCGACGTACGAGTAATACGAAGTGTTACGGTACGACGTGGCGACGACGCCATTTTGTGAAGAGTCTTGCGTGCGTCCAGCAGCAGGAGCAGCAGCAGCAGCGGCGGGTAAAACCGGCGGCCCCATTCGCGCCGTGACCCCACCGAGCGGTGGTAACGAAGAGCCAGACGGTCACGATTACGTCCATACGTCCTCTGTCGCGGGAAAGAAAATTCGCGCTACGTCGTACCGTCGAAGTGTTCGCATTTCCTTCCTCGCGTGTACAGCGCGTGAATACGTCGGTGGTTCCGCAGTGCCACCACCCCCCCGTCCGTTCTTGTTACTCGTGAACCTGGGTGTCGTGCCACCGTGCATCTCATAGCCAAGCCATGAGACTCGAAATCGTGTCAGCAGCGGACTTTCTCGTGCACCTGCTGCGCTTGCAGGCCGGCCAGCTCTCGGAACGTCAGCTGGAGATGTTCAAGTCTTCGCTGACGGACGTGCTCCGCCATCGCTACAGGGATCACTGGTTCCCGGATCGTCCCAATCGCGGATCCGGCTACCGTTGCATACGCATCAACGGCAAGATGGACCCGGTGATCGCGCAGGCTGGTGCGAACGTCGGCCTCCTGCCGACGGTTCTGCACAGTCTCTTTCCGAGCGAGCTGACCATGTGGATCGACCCGTCGGAGGTTTCCTACAGGATCGGTGAAAACGGATCGATCTGCGTACTCTACGAACGTACGGAACCTGAGCCTGAGGAGCAGCAGCCGCACCTACATCATCATCATCATCACCATAATCATCACCATCAGCATCATCACCAGCATCACCACCAGCATGCGCAGCACCAGCATCAGCATCAGCAACAGCAGCAGCAGCAGTTCGAGAGTTGCAAGGACTCCTTACTCTTGGAGCACACGCAGTTCAGCGAGCAGATCGCCGCTTTCGTCTCCAGTTGAAGTGTCACAGGATCGTTGCCACCGGGTTCTCGCGCGGTCGAGAATCACCGATACCACCATCATCACGATGTAAACAACAACAATAACAATAACAACGACGACGACCACCGCCACCACCACCACCACTATGAGCGCAAAGAAGTAGAAGACTACGACGACGACGAAGACGACGAAGACGTAGACGAGGAAAACCACCGTAACCATCAGTACGACGACGGTTATTGTAACGGCGAGGATGATGTAGAGGATACGCTCAGCTGTCTGGCCTCGTATTTTTTTCTCATCAAACGCGCATCGCCTCCTTGGACTGCTCCGACCATCGTTGCATATAACACCACCGTTACCCGTACGACTAGCACAACCGCTGCTACCACCTGCACGATCGATACGAATGCCATGATCAAAAAGAACAGCCACCACCACCGTCAACATCGGGTCTGCAATTATTATTACCATCGTCGGCGTGTACCCTCAATGTGATATATACCGCTCGCGCGCATTCTGGGCCATCGCCGGCTCACTGAAATTCGTGCAAGCATCTAACCTGATGTATGAGTGACCTCTAACCATGGAAGGAATACTGTCCCGACGTTCAATAGTCGAGGATCGGCCAAACACTACGTGAGTACTATGAGAAACGAAATCCAACGGAGAGCCACCGCTCAAGGGAACATCAGCAGAGTGTAGTAACGGTACGAGCGGGTGCCGTCGGATCATCTGCCGACGGATCGCCTTCCGACGGTACTGCGTTCCGTCGGTTCGCTTTCCGACGGGCCAACGTTCAAGTCTAGTCCCGACGCGCGATTTAGGAGATTTTCGATTTTCACCCGGCAAAAGAGGAGAGTACAGAGTCAGAGGAATCAAAGAAGAGAGTATAGAGCTATAGAGAAGCGGGGGAGACCGTTAGATGTTCGCGCGACAAAAATTGGTCCGAGCCAGTCCTTTGTGTTACAATACGTCCTAGCTTGTCTTGCAAAAAGAAATGGATCAGGGCTCTGCGAAGAGTCGATCGAGCGAGAGAGGAAGGCGCGCTCGTTGAACAACAATAGAGCGGCGCGCGCGTTCGATGCAAAATAAGAACGAACGAAGAAGAGAATGCGGAGCGAGTCCGAGGAAGCTCCACTGAAACCCGACGAATTGATCTCAGCCTCCTCCCGCGCGTGCCTCCCAACTGTTTCCTGCTAGAAAAACGGGAAGCCGCGCGAGGAAGGAACAACGAACCACCCTCATCCCTCCGTGCAGTTTCTCGCAAGAAGCAAAGTCCAGCTCAGCATCTGCTCGCTACCCGCGTTACAACTTACTTCCTCCCTTTTATCATCTCTATCCACTATGCAACCACCGTGTCGCAATTATCTTCCTTCTACGAATCCGGATTATTAGCCGTCTCGCTATTTGTTAAATGGATCATTTCGTGCTTCAATATCCATCACCCACGCACGACACGCTCTCCTTCTCCAGACGAATGTGGAGGGACGAACGTATGTACAGCATACACAATGCGTACACAAGATGAAAACGAAGATGCGGATGAAGGAAGGGGTCTATGGAAATGAGCAGGCACACTTTTAGAAGCGCGGTCACGGCGGCGGTAGATGGACAGACAAAGTGCCAATATTGTCCTGTCCTCCTTGTCCCGTGTCGTCGCGCTGCTGCTACCCAACAACACAACGCCACCACCCACTGCTACGGTCGTCAAGGATTCCCTCGAACCTCGCACTGTCAATGCAAAAATGACCACCGAGCCACTCACAGACACCAGACATCACAGGACACCGGCAACAATCTACATATATATAGAAATAAAACATGTTCACTACTTCCATCGCCACATCGTCGAATAAACAGGAAAGAGCAAAGGGTCAGCGCCCATGACGATTTTTGAGTACAACAAAAATGTGTCCTTGGGATTCTGCCGTCATCAACGCCATCGGGTACAGCTGCGGAATGCTGCTCTTCGATAAATCATCGTTCTTGGATTCTCCGTCGCTATCACACCCGTCAACAGTCATCGTCCGGTCGATGCGTAAAACGTAAAAGCGAAAATAGGCGATACACCGTGCA
Source organism: Cryptocheilus praepositus (assembly GCA_033815515.1). NCBI lineage: Eukaryota > Metazoa > Arthropoda > Insecta > Hymenoptera > Pompilidae > Cryptocheilus > Cryptocheilus praepositus. Next base: position 7,457,336 of record JAWWQZ010000296.1, read on the forward strand.
AATCGTTAACATCACGTCACACTACATACGTACAAAACCTTACAAAGCGTGCGAGTTTATATGTACATATATATAGACGTTACGGTATCTAGCGAGAGAGATCGAGAGAGAATGGTTGGTGGACAGGAGAATGAGTGTGAGTGAGTGAGTAAATGGGTGTGACAGGAACAGGGAGAGAGAGAGAGAGAATGATCAAACGGAAGAATTGTACAATACGTAGACGTAAACCTATTAAAGGTAGGCTTCCGTATACGTATAGCATTGAAATCGTATGATTCTTTCGCAAAGAAAATGGTATGAATGGATGAGTGCGTATGTGAGGGGTACAGAGCAGAGAGTGGGGAGGGGAGATGAGCGATAAGATGAAGCAAACAGCTGTGATTATCTCTGCGAAATATAGGGATGGGCGCGTTTCTTGTGTGCTTTCTTGTATGTAGTTTCTGGAGTGTCGCATGTGATATATATGAAAGATAAAACGAGTCTGAGTCCGCTCGAGAAGTAAGTTTGTGACACGTGTGAACGGAGTAAACGGGGAAAGTGGTGTGTGGTCAATCGTAAATATCATGGCAAACGCATGTTTTGTTCTTTTTGCCCGTTCTCGCTGAAACTGTGGTATGTGCCGCATAGAAGAAGTCTCCGACGATTCGCGATGATTCGAGGTAAATTTGGTGAGAACGCCGTTGCCTACTATCGACGGCATCACACTGGGAACATCTATTTTTGGACATGATTCGCCGATATCTAATAGTCCGATCTAAGGTAAATTGATAAGGACTCCTAAGACAACTGCGTAAGCCCCGCGTGAAAAGCAGCAGGAAATACTTCTCTCGCTTCTTATCACGCCGCTTACGAGTACAGGCACTTCAATTTTTTTCGCGCAATAAGGATGGCTCATCGGATCACGGAGATTTCTCGAATATCAGAGAGTGACAATCGCGCAAAACACCGCGCATGTTTTTTTCGCCTCTCTTTTTTTTTAATTTTCTCGGGAAAAACCTGAAGCGCGCAAATGTAAGATCCTGAGATCAGGAGGCAGTGATTAGCGTAGAGCGAGCATGAGTAAGCCATTCGTTTTGCGACGTATTGATCCTGGAGTAGGTTTCGTTGAATGGTTAAGCCAGAGGAATCGGTGTGAAAGCGTGTGAGCGAGTGTGTGAGAAAATGTGTGCGTGAATGACACGGACGTTAATCGCGATGATTCGATCGTGAGGAAACGTGCGATGGGCGCGCGGCGTGAGGGGATGTGCGAGTAAGCGGGTCTGCATGCGTCGAATGAGAGAGATAGAGCGAGAAAAGTTGGGGGTGGGGGGACTTATCGCGTTCGGCGTTGAACGAGAAGGCTCTGTATGTAGCAATTATAGAAACCATGTCTGTGATTATACTAAGAATAGAGAGACAATATAAGCAATCTCCCAAGGGAACATACCGAAGGCGAATACTTCGTTTTTCGCTCCGAAACTAGTCGAAGTCGGTTGAGCGTTCACAGCTGTACGATGCGTATTTCTTTGTTCTTGCTATAAACGGTGTAAAACGAATAAATGACTCGCGCCGCTCCGAACGCCGCTCCGGATCTTCTGTGGGGTCGAAGTGAAAAAGTGTGCGCTCTCGGCGTGTTCCCTTGTCCGTATGTAATGACCTAAAGGGCAGCGCTTGCGTACGCGCATAACGCGCTTTTATTATACATACCGATATGTAAAAGTATATGTACATATACGCACGTATGTGTATATATATGTATATATATATATATGTATTTCCGCGAGCACGTGTAGCAATTTTGAACGAATCTCTTTCAGTCGTTTTGCCAATGTTTTCGACGGAGTAGGTTTTAGCGTGATTATTGTATATTTTGTTCGGTCCAGTTCCCTGCGCTTTTTATTAGAAACTACCGCGGTGATAACGTTTTTATTGCGAAGAGCAGCGTAATGCCGTCGCTCCGTCGACGTGCTCTCGTGCCACGATTTCTTTCATTATTGTGTTCAGCCTCGCGCATAGTCCGTTTCTTTAATTCACTCCGCTCGAAATGTGAAATCCGATAATTTTGGTAGTTCGGTTGAAATTGCTAGACCGGCTCACTGTACAAATTTGCGGCCGAGCGCGCAGAGTTTGCCTGCGATAGTCGAGGGAAGAAAATTAATCCGTACGTCCTGAAATTTAGTTTCCGTACTTCGGTAACCCAGCGCGAATTCACGATTATCATTAGACGGCGATGGAGAACGAAAAAGCTAGTGTAGAGCGAACGTGCGCTTTTGAGGATACGTAAGCGATTGATCAGCGACGAGAAAGAGAGGTGTCTCGTCGTAAGTAGCGCAAGGCTAAACCGGAGAAAGTTGTGCGATGAGAGCGTGATAATGGCGTCGTAGAGGGAAAGAAAAAAAATTGAAACCCGCGCGTACTGCTTATAATAGTCCTCGTGTGATCCGTGGCTTGTATCACGTTTAATGTTCCTTTCTTTCGTTTTGAGCCATCAAAAGAGAAACGAAGACAGGGCGTGTACTGCTCGTTGGGAACCTGCATCTTACCGTCATCATCGTTTTCACATACAAACTATATATACACACGACACGTACAAAACACAGAGATACGCCCAGAGACGCATACACTTACACAAATTATAAATACAAAATGACACGCGCATAATTGAGAAAGAGAGATATGCGAGCATTACTTCACGAATGAATTGTAATTACTATATATATATACACACATATTATATATACATACTTATATATATATATACAACTTGTAACTATACATAGAGTCCTTCAGGAAGAATTTGTACAAACCCGCTGGAAATAAGGCGCCAGCAAGTCTGTGATTTTAGCTTGGTTAATTCAGTATTTTTTTAAATAAAACGAGACAAAATCAAGATAAACGATAAAAAAAGAAGCAAGATTCGAACTGCGAGAGAGAGAGAGAGAGAGAGAGAGAGAGCGCGCGCGCGCGCGAGAGAAAGATCGTGATAGTGAACAAACGAGAGTGAGAGAGAGAGAGAATGCACGAGTGGGTGTGTGTCAAGAGTAGAGAGAAAGTGTCAGAGCGCATGGTAGAGAAAGGAGCGGCTGATGGGGAGGGAGAGGGAGAGAGACGTTATATAAAAATCCGTGGAAAGGGATAAAAACGTAAAACCACTTGTACAGAAGAAAAGAAAGGAAATGAAATGAAAGAAGTCCGAGTTGTATCGGCCTAACCGGTTTGACGCTCGTTCGACATTAAAACTTTTAATTGTAAATCGAGTAGGACTTTTGCGATGTCTTTCAATGTTACACGTATGTATTAAAAAAGTTGTGCAATCCTGCAGGCGCTCGGATAATTCTGGCCGACTCGAAAGAGTACATGCGCTATCTCGATTCGCTAATTGGCCGAAGCGGTGGCGAGGTTCTTGAACAAGGCGGCTCTTGAATTTTTCCGGTTTCATCTCGAGAGCGCGAAACTCGATTGCACCTCGGCTCGTAAGGATATTGCGAAATTTCCATCTCATCCTTTAAACTCTGGCGCGCAGTAGTCGCGCAACAATCAACTCACGATGGGTTTGTCAATGATCTCGAAGCGAAGAAGTATATGTAACTATATGCGCGCAGTCGTAACAATTATTACGGTGTGACCGTGATGATCGTTACGAGTTATGATACAATTATATATAGAAATGTATGTACATATAAAAAGTGAATTTATCGTCCATCGATGAACTTTTGCATCGCGATTACATCCATTCGGTTTCCTTACTCTTTATTTTTCTTCTGCTTCTCCCTCTCCTGTTCGACAGGAGGCGTCGAGGAAGGACTGCGATGAGAGCGTGAGAGTTGTGTGTGATGCAAGGGCGAGAGAGAGAGAGAGAGCGAGAGATAGGAAAAACTGGGAACTCGGGAGAACTCAAAGGAACGCGTGAACTGCGAGACTGGCGAATGCCGAGGGTTATTTTCTTTCTTTTGGATTACAATACTGTGTTATTATTTTTCGTCGGGACACCGGGAAGAGGGCGAGGGAGTGCGGGGTGTGATACGGGACAGGGTTGACGGGTCAATCGTTGCGCGGAGAAATGTGAGAGGATGGCGAAGATAGGGCGAAGAAAGGGCGGAGAAGGGTGGTGGGCGGTGTAGGTAGGATACAGTGAGAGCGTGAGGCCCGACAGGGATGCTTAAGTCGGGTGAGATGGGCCGCGGGTTCCATGTTCCATCGCGTTTAAAGCAATTGTGATTGTCGGATTACCGTTCTACTGATTAGAGTCCATAGCGAGTCCGTGTGTGTGCGTTAGAGCAGCGGCGACGATTATCCAGCGTGTATAGAGAGTCGAGCGGAACAGGAGATTAAGAGACAACGACCCAAAGCCGGCGAAATCCGAATTCAGCTGCCCTGTTGGCCAGTGCACAAGCAAACCACTCATTTAGACACTCATACAGACACACGACATTACGGACACAGACACGTACACACAGTCACGTACACCGTGCGCGAGTGAGAGAAAGCGTGAGAGAGAAAGGTGCGCGTCAGTTGCGAGCGAGATGATGATGATGCTAAAACACTCGATGAATCCTGTATAAAAATTCGCTTCACACATTTCAAGATGAATGTACACACCGATCATTACACGCGACACCATACGCAAACACATATACGAAACTGCTGTGAGAAACACGAATGTTATACACGAAGAAATACACGCGACACGTACACTCGAATCTGTAGACTCGTAGGTTTACTATTAATTATAATGAATTATAATTATTATATCTATTATATCAATGTATAATTATATTTAGTTTTTAGGTTATAATGTCTATCATTTCCCGCTTGTACATATGCCGTGAGCTCGAAAAAATTAAATCTTTAACGAAAGAAATCTATAATTTTTTCGACTGTTTTTGTACAGAGATAATAAAAACAAAGGCCTCGTGCTTATGAAATTTCATGAATATAAAACGACGCTGCGTGGTTATTACTTTAATTTTCTTCCCGCTCATGCACCCATTCTTCCTTCCCCGGCCACTTTGACTCGTGGAAAAGCAATTTACTATCTGACTCTAAACGTGAAGACCCGCTCATGTTCTAACTTACTTGGATACATGTAAATGTAGCGATTGGAAAGCTAATGAAATATATGAAGGCGCTTAAGCGAAAACACGGCAAATGCGAGAATCGAGATCAGAAGTCTGAATAGTGGCTTAAATAATAAAAGAAACGAGCATCTGCGCGACAGATTAAGTTTGCGACTTTCAAGATCGTTCGTGCTCCAATTATGACCAGTTGACTAATGTGGCAAAGTAAATTCAGCGAGTTATGCCTAGTTTAACCAATTACTCGCTCGGACGTGTTAAAAATACGAGTCTCGGTATCGTCTCTACTTGTAAAACTTATCTTCTCACATCCTTACAAATTGGAAAAGCTACGTGCCTGAGAGAAAATTATGCTAGATGAGCGATCGGTTCGTTTACGTAGCTTCAATATCTGACGTCCTCGCGCTAGGTATTTCATATCCTTTACACGTACGGTCCATATCACTTTCATAATAAATTCTTTGCGTCGGAATGCAGTTATTGGCGGACGAACGATTAATCTGAAATTCTCACGTCAGAAAATTGTAATGAGTTGGGGAAGGAAAGATGAAGCATGAAAGTGGAGTTGAAACGTTTTTATTGCTCACCAGCAGTCGCGGAGGAATCAATTGTAATATATGTCTAACAGATGATGGCTGGCTGCGCAAATTGAGAATGTATACACTTTCTTAAGTGCGTTACGTTTTCGCGTTAGCTGTTTCTACTTCTTCATCTGAATTTCAATACTAGTCTTTCCATAACAATGTACGTTTGTGAACAAATCTGTGAATAATTATTGTGACATTGAAATGTGCATGTACATCGTTCTAAAGTGCAAGAAATCACGAAAATTCATAAGCCTGGTCGTTCATTATTCCAGTCCACTATTAGCGAGTTTCGCTCTTGCGACCGTACACTCTACTGCAGCGAACGATGACGACACTTTATTAAACATTATTAACCGTTCAATGGAGTACGACGTCAATAATTATTATAACGCTGACAATTCACCGATTTGTTGTCTCTTATCAAACTCAGTAATTACCAACGGAATGGTTGCTGTACCGAGCAACCGTAGTACGTCTAATAATAAAACGTCGATATTGATGAAAACGAGTACGACTGAGCACCCGTGTGAATGCTCAGCTTATTGACCGAATTATTTAGAGCCGAGATTATTGACATGTTAGCTGCTGCATCAGGAATTTATAGCTTGAAGACTACCGTTTGTTTTTCGCGAAACGTCAACGAGTGTATTGCGAGAGGCATTTGCCATTTAGCTTGAATTGCGTCTTTCACGTGGCTAACTCAGTATATTCAGCTACCTAAAAAACTTGTTCATCTTCGCACATTTGGCGTATCTTTAGAAACGTGAAAAGGTGAATCGGCAGACTTTTTACCTCCTGCGTATTTTCTGCCCACATACTCTGTTGATCGTTAGATCTGCGGACTGAAAAAGAGAATTCGACAGCTTTCACCGATTTCGAGCCACGAGTCTAGTGCGCTAAAGGCGATAATTTTTTTCTAATCGTCCCAAGAACCGCGACAATCGTGCCTAACGCAGTGTCAACGAAAGATTGGTCAGGCAGGTTGTTTTTCCGTGAAAGAATTGAGCAGCCTCGTAAGACTGCGTTCTCTCATGTCGGATCATCGTGGCACTTGATAACCGTTATTCAGACGAGATATTACGAGCGTGCAATGAACACTGAGCCGCGATAGAGCACGTCCGTCGGCGTTCCTCCGTAATACAACGCTCCGAACCGATGCATCGCTGGGCTAGATATTGCGCTTGCAGAATTTTAACCCAAGCCAGCGGCTATTCGTCGCGTACGTCACCCCCTTATCCCGTCGGTTTACGTTCGAGCGCAGCGTTCTTTTTCCCCGCAGCAACAAAAAACGCCCCGTTTTTCTCCGGCACGTCGTTGTCCCGCGTAAAAGTTCGGCCGTCAATCTACGGGCAATAAACGGGCGCGCGTAAAAGCGAAAGAGGCGGCGTGTAATCCGTACTTAAACCGTTATCAATTCAACTGCGAGGCAATTCCGTTGGAAACGCGGTGCCACTCACACTCCCGCTGAGCGCTTCAACGATAAAACCACGGCCTCACCTCCCGTTTCGCGTCTCTCCGTGATCGACGCGCATTGTCTCTACGGCGATCGGGATCGATAAAACACGGCCGCACGAAGCTGCTTAACACATTAACTGCCGCGCTAGTCACCGGCACAAAAGATCTCACTAAAAATGAAAAAATTCTCCAAGCAGTAGAATTTATAACTGTGTAAGTGCAGTTGACGTTAGAACAGCGATTCGGTCCTTTCGTTTCCAATACCGCCGCATTATTTTCCTTTTGCAGAATTCAATCATGTCGCGGCGTATTTCATCACGCTGCTATGTTTCTAATATAGGAAAATACTCTCGGCAGTCGATGTGTTAATAAATGGTTGCCAGGAACAGTGCATCTGTCTGAAAACACGTCTGCGCGCAATGGTGCGGGAGAAATAGAGCTGCCGGTGAAGAGGAAGAGGGCCCCTGAGGCGAGGAAGTCGGCGGGGAAGTCCGCGAGGCGATGAGAGCCGATCGGGAAAACGGGAATTAGCCGCGGGGTTAATTTGCGCCGGAGCCCAGCGGCTAATCGTCGTCGATGGCCGATAATCGGGGCCGCTCCTCCGCTCCTGCGCTCTAGGGTTGCCAGGAGGGACAGGAAAGGGGCAGGGAGAGATAACTGGTTCCGTACGACGAGTTCTGGCGATCGAGATATCGCGGGGGCCCTCGTTTGCGCCGCAAAACCGGGCCCCCGGAGAAAGGCATCGAGTGGCACCGAGTAAATTCGATACGCCATTTTTACAGTCAACCGGGAGCTTTCAAGTTGAAGACCAGCTCGCCCCCTCTATCTTTCTCTTTTTCTTTTCTCCTCTCCGCTTTCATCAGCGGACCCGTCCCCTGACCAGAACGGCCGGTCTATTCGACTGTTCGACGACGGGAGGTAAGCGGTTGGCAGAACTGTGCGACTTTTCGTGTGTCTGGTCGTTGCACGAAAAATTAGCCTCGGTGGCGATAAGTGTCGCGATATCGGTGGCAGTATCCGATCTCGCCCGATCGGCGAGCGTCGTGACGACTGCGCCTGATGAGTCATTATCCCGGCGAAGAATCGAACGTTCTCATTTCGGTAGGCGATCGTGCATCTAGAATTATGGCTTTCGGTTCGCCGCGTCGACTGAACGATTTATGCGGAGAACACGATATGGCGCGGGCAATCACGAAGATTGTCCTAGATACGCGGATTTATCGACTGCACCGCGAAAATCCTTCAAACTGCCGAATGCTGCGCGACTACCGGGCGATCATTTATAAATGCGCTTTTGATTTGTGCATCGTCTCTCTACCGTCATATCGCGGCACCCTGCGGCAAACACCGATTTATTCGTTTCACTATCGTAAATCCCGATTTCGCAGGTCTCCTTCGCTGACCATGAATGAGCGTACGATACTTGAGCCGTGTCGCCGTGATCGTATCAGGTTCGATCAACCAGAATTTGACGACGCGTTTTTTGCGCTGTGTCCTCCACTCTCCTGACATTCGTGTAACCTGGGTTCGCCGAGGTGCTCTCTTAAGGCTTCTTCGTGCGTCGCAGAGCTGAACGATGTGGGACAGATACGTCGAAGCGTGCGAAATGACGGGAAATTATTGTGTCCGAGATGGAGCGGGCGAGGGTAATGAAGACGGAGACGAAGTCGAAGACGAAGATGTGGAACGACGAGAAGGGGACGTTGTTTGCCGTCATCGTCGTCGTGGAGGTCAACGTCGGTTGTTGCCCTGGGCCCCCTGACGGTGCTTGGCCCGCTCCCGTCGTTCTACCGCCTGCTTTGCCCCCCTCGTTGCTTAGGATTGCCATTCTGCACAACACGGGTCCTCTTCCTTTTTCTTTTCGCGTCAACCTCCCTTTCTCTCTCGCTCCCTCTTATCCGACTGTCTATCTATCTGTCTGTTTGTACGTCCGTCGAGTCGTCCGCCTGTCTGTCTGTCTGTCTGTCTCCGTCCATTTCGCCTGCCCCTTCATTTGGACGAGGTCGATGATTTTGTGTTGCCCCGTTCGTGGAAAGACTGAGAGGAGGATTAAAGCGAGTGAGCGCTCGTAGATTTTTAGAGTAATGGAGCTGCGCCCATGAATCTTTAAGTGCTTTCTTCCTCTCTCGACAAACGTTGACTCCCTTCATAGCGGACGCTACCGGATTTACACAGCTGAACCTGTCAACTTTACTGTCGGATATCGGTCGCGGGCGTGCAATTACGTTAATAGAATGCGTGGATGTATTTCGTTCTGCGAGGGTATAGCCCTTTTCATCACGTCCTGCCGAAGAGTTCGGTTGCTTTTTTCTGTTGGTACCTTTTTGCGTTATCCTACCGTCGCTTCATTTGCAGTCGTCTCTTTCGCTATCTCGCGAACTCTCGGCTCCTTTTTCTTCTACACCCGCCGTTCCTCATGCTGCACGCCTTTGCCTTCTTGGCGATGCATCACTTTGTCCCGTGCCAAGTGCAGTCGGCGTGCATTTGGCAACGTTGCGCAACGCATTGAGAATCGTCCGTCGATCAAAGTGCAAGTTCTTGGTTAACATGTTGTCTCCCACCTGGCGCCAAAGTCACCTTCCTGCCCTCTTCCTCTACGAATTTGGCATCGGCGTCGTAGGATCGGTTGCCAGTCACATAAAAATCTGCCGTTGTTTTCGCAACGAGACCGGTCGTTGACCCAGCTGAGCTTCGTCGCGCCCAAGCTGAAAATACGGAACGACGACGATGTAGTCTTTTTGAGGTGAGGTCAGACTTAATTTTGCGTCTGATAATCCCAGAATGCAGCAGCGACCGTGTGGGCGACCGCCCTGATGTCGTGCATCCGTTTATTTGGTTGTGCGCAACAATGAGAGAGAGAAAGAGAGAAGTGAGACGCGCCAGATACTTTCTAACGCTATTATCAATGACAGCTGCCTTCGACCCTGTCGAAACGGTTTGCTGCAGCGACACAAACAGTGACCCAACGCGCCAAGAAAGACGATTTCCTTTGATAAACTCATTACCGCTTACTAATGTCGTTACATGACTGGCTAAAAGGCCGTTTAGCTTGATCGCCCGGGTGCATCTACTTGTTATAACGTACGCAGATGGGTCTCTATCTCAACTGTTCCGTCGTCGAATCCCACCCTCACGCACATTGTCCACTCTTACTTCGTTATCCCTCGCCGACACCCTGTTCCGTCCGCCACTTTCCGTCGATCGTCATTACGCCGGATCACCTCGATTACGTGATAATCGATTGACAGCCCCGCAAGCTGCCTACGAAAATACGTCGATGCTGCGGGAAAATTGAGTGACCGCGGCGACGCGCGGGACTCGCCTCCTTTGTCGACGCTATCTGCCTTCGTTGGAAGTCGAACTCTCGCGCGTCGGAGCAACAATCGATTGACACATCCGCCGCGATTGATGCCGCGCCATAGAAAAAGCCGATTACAATTATCGATCGACGAGCAAGAAAGGAACAAGGCGCCTTTCTCTCGTGCCTCTCCGTTCCGTTCCGTTTCGTTTCCTCCTTCCCAGCACTTATCGCCTCGTGCACCGGCTGAGCTGTCTTCTCGCAGTACGTCTCTCTTCCTCCCTTGCCGTTTGCTTCTGCGTTCTGTACTCGTCTCTTCCACAGGCTCTCTCCACGCCTCGCTGGGTTCTGTTCCCGTCGGATACGTGGCGCATTGTCCCCCGACGGCAAGTGCACTCCACTCGACAATGTCGTTGTTGCGCAACGCCACTGAGACGTCCAGAAGTATGTACGTCGGGCCGTAACGGCAAATTGGCGCCTCGCGGATACGTTTCGTCGTTCCGAAGGAAAACCACCGCCGCGTGCAGCGAACTTCCTGCGGATAAATGTTCCAGAAACGAACGTCGCAGCGGACGGATACTCCGTGTGCTTAATCGCCTGCGCTCGACTCAGCTCCGCCCGGATGTTGCTCGTCTTTCAGTCATTTTCAAGCCGTAATAATATTGCCGCGGAGTTTCCAGAGCAAAGGAAAAAATGGGGAGTGTGTAGCGTCATTTTTCTTAGCTGTTGCGTGCGGGCGACTTCGTGCGAGCAACGTGCAGGGTTCGTTCGATGGAATCTCGCTTGCGGATATGTGAAATGCCCGCTCAGAGTCGGCCCACGACGGTTTCACATTCGCAGGAATCATGGAAACATGCGAAGGATTCCAGGAATAAAAATTCTCAAGTGTGTTCCAATTTTCAAACAAGAAAGGACTTTTTACTTGTTATTCACGATTTATAATAAGGTTCAAAACGACAAACCACTCAACGTCCGAAGGAATATTTGCTCAAGTTTTTCATTCCGCGGTGTTCACGAAATTCGAAACGACGGACTCCGTTGTAATCGTCACAAAGTTATTATTTCGGTAACTTTAATCCTATGAACGGTTCACTCCTGCAGACAAGCGTCAGCGAGCAGAAACACTGACAAATTATTGAAGCGCCTGCGCCGCGCTGTTTTACTCGTGTCACTAGGCGACGTTGGCAAAACTTTCTGCAACGCGGACGTTTGCGGAGGCTGGACAAACTGTGATAGCGCACGACGTCGAGCATCGACGATTCACAAAAGCTCATTCGGCAGCCTTTTACGGGGCTAGTCTACAGAAACTGAAGTACAGGATTGAAGTGGAGGATCGAAGCAGAGGATCAAAGTACAGTAGACTCCGGTATAACGCGACTAATACCTTATACTTTCTTTGCAACCACGTTACATCGAATTACCTGAAACTACGAATAAAGAAAATTGTTCGCGATGACCATAATAAGCTATGCCCTGTTCCGCGACAGTAAAAGGTGAAATTCCGCGTTTTATTATAAGGCGTTCTGTGTATCACGTCACATGAAAAAAAAACTCGTAATATCTGTAGCGCATTGTCGTATCTCACGTTATACGGGAATCTACCGTATACGGTCCAAATGCAAGATTGTGTATGGAACCGATATATACTTTTGTCGGCAGCACACTCTAAATGCGGCGAGTAAATGCAGCATTTCCAATTACGCTACGCGCATTGTGTTCGTGCGATCGCGATACGTGCACTCGCGCTTACGAGCACTTACGAGCGCGTGCATATGGACGTACGCGTGTACACGCGAACGCACATACGACGTACACGCGAGTGCAGCAAGTTTCGGAACCCGGGGTCATTAACCTTACGCGAAAATGGATAAGACGGTTCGGTTCTGGCAACGTTGCCATCGGCTATAGGCGCAGTAGCGTGGCTGCATGCGTGTCGTTGCGTGTCATTGCGTGTGTGCGTTCGTACGTTGTTACGTGCGACGAGTAAGCGTAGGTGCTGTACAATAATCAACTTTGATGATGTCGCACCACCGTTCGATGGCCGTCCTACTGACGTCAAAACAATACGATCGTACAGCGGTCGATATGAAACGCGCGGCACGCACGATACGTGTTTTGTGAATAACAAGTAGAACGCCGTTTTTTGATTAAAAATTGGGATTCAGTTCAGAATTCTTATTCTTAGATCTCTCTACATATTTCAGGGCATTCATTGCCCGAATCCTGATATTCATGCGGAAATGTTAATTTCTTATCACCGTCATCATTTGATCCCTATAATGTTCTGATACGCGACGCGTTGCAGATGGCCCTACGAAATTACGAACAATATTACGAGATTTCGAGTGTTTAGAGTGTACAGTTGATGGTTCCTGTATTGCCGTAGACAACAGCGTGTCAATAATTATAATTTGTATAAGTCGGATAACGGGTTTTGACAGTAATAATCATCGGTAGGTTATATAACGTCGAGGTTAAACTCAGTGCGTGTTGATGTAGCTGCGCGGCGAGCATAGATGATGCGTGTGTTTGCTCATACTCCTATGCGTGCGTTCATCGCCAACGTGTCGTATGCGCTATGCCCACCACACCCTTTTCACCTTTCAAGCTCCGACGTATGTCAAAGCGTATAACGAGATAACTGGCTCTGTAACAAAGTTATCGCTCTACACACAGTGCCACCGAGTTTTCTAACTATTCCCGGAGATGACCGGAGAGTAATCCGTGCAAACAAGTTATCAATTCCGGCGGTTAAGATAACTCCGCATACAACCTGTATTTTCTGCCCACTGTCTAGCCACGGTCCAAAGCAGGGATTAATGCAGCTTCACTGAACGCGAATCGATAGACTGACACTTTCATTAAAACCCATAATTTGGTCATTTTTTGTGGGTGTCACAAGCAGGTGTTTATTTTTACGACTTGACGTTAACATCAAAGTCAATGGACGGTCGCAAATTTTTATATGCAGGGGCGTTTAATAAGTTAAAAGAAAAATTGAAGAAAAGAAATTCGACAGGCAGACGTCTTTTTTCGCAGTTGGAGCGGGCAGACCCTTAATAGAAAGAAATCGTTTCCTCCGAAGAGTATTTATTTTTCGGTTAAAGCCAATTAGCTTTCCGCTTCCAATTAGCTCCTCATTAAGATGCGCTTTTATGCGCGTCAACCGATGTTAAAATGTTGGAAGAAATCTTGTTTATTGGATTCTGGCGGAATAAACGGAGAAGGCTGCAATCTACCTTGTAACAGCAACGACCCATAATTTCGAGATTACAAGCTGGAAAGTGATACTGGCCACCGCTTTGGGAAGATCATTTTTTCACTGCTAAATGTGGTTTGAAAGTAATGGATCGACTTTCATTTCTCGTCATTTCTCAATGTTGCTTATCAGTCGGATACGTCTCCCTTTCTCTTACACCTTTTTCGTACAAAATATATTCCATTTTTTAACCGTTTAATTATATTCCTGTTCAGTTGTATCACCAACCGGCTTATCCAGCAAGACTGTAGCTTTTGACAGATAAATTGGCTACCTTCATGTCAAGAAAAATAATCCAGTTGCAACTGCATGACTTTACAATCTCATGTCTGAAATTGAAGTGGCCTATAATGAACCATCGAAAGATAGCTTCCCCTCGACCGTAAGTTTCTCAATTCGCTTCGTGACATCGACACTTATTTACACCGCACATAATTACAGAATTGCCGGATTAGCTGGGGAAAAGTTATTGCCTCAAATATCGCTTGTCGATTTTGCACGTTATCCATTTCGCGCGATGAAGTCTTAATCCGCGCGTATTCATTAACGCTTTCGAATGTCGGTGCCGGCGGTTTATAGACCCTTTCATTACGCCGGGCAGGTGACTTCACGTACGGTGAGTCATCGACTCGCCTGTGACTATGAATACAATATACAAGACACTCGCACACAGGTGCCTGAGATTTCCTGTTTCACAAAGTTCACCTTTCTCGATGTAACACGCGCGTCGGCTAATTTCATATCCGTCGCGCTCAAGCCGCATTACGAACTTGATGTGCGCGGAGTTTCGAAGTTTCCGAATAAGTGTGTCAGAATTCACACCTGCCGCAGTATGCATTATATGTGTTCCACTGGCGTTCGCTACGGCCGAAATATTTATTTCGTTGGCCGCGCAGTGCAACGTCCAGCTATCGAACGGCTTCGCTCGAGTTTCTGTCGGACGATACTCTATATCCTGTTTAACGACGATAGCATGTCAAATGTCGAACGAGCGAGCCCGCGAAATTTCCTCCTGGTATTGCGAGGACTCATGAGTCCTCGGCTATCATGTTTTTCGGCAAATTGGACTGTGCACCGGCGCAATCTGGGATAGAGAGATACCGTTGTGAAAAAATTAACTTTTGATGCCAAGGTGAGTCATTCGCCGGCCAACCGTTCGGCACTCTCCCACACGTTGCCGTAACATCAGTACCCGAACAAACGAACGGCAGATAAATTGAACGCGGCTACGCGGCAAAAAATCCAGCTGGCAATGATTGAACTTCCCACAATCGCACATCGTCGTTGCAACGTATGCCTCCTTATTGAAACACATGGCACTCTGCACCTGCTCGAAGTCGGTAGAGCTGCATATTACAAAGCGTCGCGCGGCGTTGATATCTCGCCGAGGGGCAGCATTCTCGTCAGTCTGTTACTAAGTGCCCCTTTTTGTTCCAACAATTCCTGTTCGCGATCGAAAAATTTCCCGTCTGATATAACGTCGTTGCGCGCAACATTATCTCCGTCCGCCGTCTACCAGTTTATGCCGGTACATGATCGTTGCGCGAAATAAATGATCGCGTGTCGCCCGGTGCCGGGCGTAAAATACTGTTTCGGAATTTCTCCGCTGTCGAAGAATTTTTTGCGAACGCGCCTGTTCCCCGACGCACGGTGATTCTTGTTTCGCGATCAAGCCTACGATTAAAAGTTTGGGCGCCCGCGCGGCACTTAGTTGCATAACCTACGCGTGACGGGCAGCGGCTGAAACGCGACCCTTTCGATCAAATACGTTTCGTAAATATAACGAGAGAAAGTGTTACCGTGCCTCAATCGTTCATTAGCATTGTACGTGTGTGACGACACGTCATTCGAAACTCCGCGCCGACGGCCAAGAAGACAACGTCCGCGTTGAATAATCACCCCATACACCTGTCTCAAATGCGATTCGATGGGCGAACAATGCGAAACTCGAAATTTCCATTAGAATGATTTCTCATACGCGATTTCCAAACAGACCCGTCTAGCATTTCGCCTATGCTGGTAGACAACTCCGGTTGGCAAGTGTGTGCGTGTCGCCCATCAGCGTGCCTCACTCATTGAAGCGATGACACTGCAGCGATTGATTCTCATTTCTTCGATTTAACTTGATTGCAATTCAGCCTTTCTGTTAATCTTAATAATTAACGTTAAACCGCGTTCAACCGTAATAGGCAAAAATGATTAACAATGACTCTGATAGTTGTTGATAGTGCTGCGACTAATAGGATCTGCTACAGTGCAAGGGTTCACTTAAATTTCTTTTATAATTAACAATCGTCGACTGAATATAGAGTGTATCCACGCATTGTGCAGCTGCAATCAGTATTCGTAATGAGGATGGTCATTGTTATTCATAGTGCAACTCCTGTCGTTCCAGTTGACATGTTGGACATCGTACACCGTGGGTCATTGCACTCGTTGTTTTGCGTACCTCATAACACTATACTTATCCACGGTAGGCGAAAGGCGGTCTGTTAACCATATTTAAAAAATAAAAAATAAAAAAAAACAGACCGGTAGCAGGTACGGTACATGTTCGACTAATGTTAAATCATTTTTTGCCTATCATACTTGCGTTTCAATATTTGACTATAACAAGCAAAAATGATTTGCCATTATTAAAAATGTTGAATTGCAATCGAATTAAATCCAATGTTCGATTAACGAGGTCTTGCCAGGAAATGATTAGGCTGGTAGCAGCCGGTGACCAAAGTTTGTGACGGAATGTAAATTTGGCCGATGACGATGCCGTTCCGACCGTATTCAACGTTAAAGCGGTCTCGAAACATTTTCCGAAATAAACGGCCATGTAATCGCGGTTTCTGCCGCCGCCGGTGATTTGCCGAGGGACCAGCGAATTCCCGTGTCGTCGGCGGAGACTTTTATTTGTCCGACGTAAAAGCGGTATCTGCAGTGTCGCTTTTCTCTCACTCGCACGTCGGTGTCCTACTCCTCTCGCTCGCGCGAACTCGCTTCGTCAAAGAGACGGATGTCTATAGCCACGTATATACTTCCCGTCTGCAGTCTCGTTGCCACCCGGTAAGCTATTATTTGCCATAAGTATACGCGTGTCTCTGCGTCAGCGTCTACAGCATGCGTTCGTCTACGCATATACAGGACGTCCCATGCAAATGACGAAGGGACTCCTTTTATTCAATCCCGCCTCGTGCAAAATAGATACGTATTATTTGCTAATTCAGTGAAGTGTCGCGCAAAGTGCTGGGATGGAAGAGTAATTAACACAATTACTATTCACACCTGAAGAGGGGGCGGCGGGGCCCCGAAACATCACGAGAATTTTAAGGATATAATGCAAAAGACAATATTTTCAACCGTAAGAAAGATTCGTGCTGCACACGGGACGCTGTGCCATCGAGAATGGGTAAGGGGATCTTTTATTTTATATTTACGACACAATGTGGTGTTCGACGATTTTTGGTGCAAAAAGATGTGAAACATTTTCATCTGCGTGTATTGTACCGATATCTCCGCCAGCATCAAATATTTGATACGGCTACATGACGAGGAACATTCGGTAACGTGAATACTGAATCGATAGAAAATAGTTGGAAGTTGTAAACGCTTTCCGGACATTCTGTACACCTGTGCAGGCTACTCAAATTGTCATGAGTCCGTGAATACGTTGAACCATGTGTGCTTCGTGATACTAAAGAAGAACAGCGTTTTACACGAATTAAAGTGATAGGCTAATTACCAGGATAATTGACATTGACGATTGTGGAATCGTGGAAAGGTAGTTGGGTAATCTTTGTGGCTGTAGAGGGACTGTCAAACGAACGTTACATGGAATTGAAACGGTCAGTCGCTGTTAGCAGGTGCTACTTGTTAAATTATTCCTGAAGAATGAAGGCTGACCAACACTATTTTTCATTTTCTTAACAAATTATCGCAAAATTATATTGTTGCGAGAATTTAACGAATACCTGGTATCCTGCCCAGCCGGCGAACTCCGTCAGATTGTAAATTAAGAGATACTTTCAGGCAAGAAGTATCCTTATTTATACAGCAAGCGAACTTGTAGCTATGGAAAGTTCCGACGAGAGTAATTTCAGCTACGAAGATCAGTATCACGCGGCAAGGATGAAGTTTCCTAGAGTTTTGCGCAATATTAGCCTTAATTAACTCGAACCTGGCAGGAATCATGTCGGAGGACAAGATTGGAAGCGCTCGTTAGCCGTGTTCGTGGCTTAGCGGCGAAAATTAGAATTGCGGGGCAAGAATCAATTTTCTACGAGATTTCTGCGATGCCACATTTTAATGAATTTGGACCCGGTAAAGAGGCGGCGAGATTCATCCGACGAAAGTGGCAGTTAAAAAGCAAAATTAATTCCCCCGGAATTCTTCACAATCGCAGTTCCAATTAACGAATGCCCGGCAACAGCTGTCTTGATGCGATAAGCCTCGCGCGTGTTTTAATGGAGCCCGTCCCTTTCCTAGACGCGTGTCTTGTCGGAAATTCATCAGAACGTTGGATAACAACGTGCGACGACGGACGTGTGACGATCGACATGCGATGATCAACGAGCGGCCATTAGCGATATTCAGTGCGACGATTGGCCAACACGCCCGTAATCCTCAAAGTCAATCATCCCGGCAATTAGCCTCCGAAATTGACTTGCACGCGCGGCGAATGTGTGCGCGCAGCAAAGTGTCCCGAAAGTTAGCAACGGTAATAACGTACACGTATCCTCCGTTAAGCGGCGGACCGCTATGCGTGAATTCATTTTCGAGCCTAATTGCTGTAGGCGTAACTGACGTTCGAAGCTGCGAGCGTCGGGCAATCCTTGGTTCGCGCTGACGGTACAGAAAACCGCGAGAGCACGCGTCCACACGGGAATAATGGAGAGAGATTCCTGTTGCTAGGCCATGTCGCTGACATCGTTTTGCAAAAATAATGGTCGCCAATTAGTGCTAGAGCGCCTCGTTCTTCCGTTCGCGATGTTTTCGCACATGTGTCTATAGACACGGATGTCGAGTCTGCCGTAGTCGCCATTTAGGTTTCTGTCATGCTAATACGCGGCAGATAGACCGTTGCTGGAAGTTACCGCCCGAGAGCGAATACCTTGGCGGATAATAATACACGTAGCGACACAAGAGCACGCACCGTGTCACTCGGGATGCATAAGAAAAAATGACATGGCTCGCCATTCTTCTAATTAAGCTTCGAAGCACATCGCGTAACGTATGAAGTCAGTATCAAGAGGCTGCCACGTGGGCACCAGGCGATTGAAGAACATTCTCGATTTTCAACGAGCATTGTCCCCATAATTGGTCTACCAAATTACTCTGCGTCAAGCGGGAGGTCGACCTACCGGTTCTTTCAAATGTTTGCGAACGCCCAGGATCGGCTCCGCGGTCACGGCGAAGTCTGAAACTAGAAAACAGATTCGCGCATATCAAATCTTATTATCTAGGTAATTGGTTTCGAAAGTTGCAAGCATTAGCTAACCGTGGGAACCGCGACGGACGTTGACCAACTGGCCATATATCCTGCGACACGAATCTAGTCAGTCGAGACTTCTTTGAAACGACCTATACCGCCGTACACGACAGTGAGTCAGGTGCAGAATAACACGTCGCCGGAAAACCGTCTGAGCTATTGACTTGGACAAAAAACGGGGAGTACAAAGCAGAACGCGGAGGATCGCGAAAATTGCATCTGCCACGGGGAGAATTGGAAATTAATTTGAGCGAAATTACGTGGCTCGTCGGACCGGAGTGCACACTCGAGCGTGGACAGGCGGCTGGAGTGGGTTGGAGTCTGTCTGTACTAAGAATGGTACTTAGCGGACGCGGGTGATTAAGGCGCGTTATTTAGAGGCGGAAACGACGATGGCTTCAGCGCGTTTAACGCCGCGGGTTCATTTCAATTATGTGACAAGATAAGCCCAGCGAGAAATAACGAACGATAGACTGCCGGTCGTAATGTCCAGGAAGGAACGCCGCGGGCATAAAGTATGCTCAGGCAGTAAGGGAAATGCATCGGGCGATGTGTTCCTCGAGTGAAATAAAGGTGTAAAATATTCGCCAAGGAGACTGCCGTGTCGGGCCACATGCTGTCGCGTGACAACGGAAATTCCCCTATCGAGCATTCAAAACTCCACGATCGTTCGTCAGGCGCGAAAATCTTTTATCGCTGATGGAAGTAGGTTGCATTTACATTTATTGCATTTAATTGCTGTTATCGCCTTTTTTACTGTGAAGAAGAATGCCGCGTGCTTATGTACGCTGTTTATCTTCGCACAGTTCCATCTTAGTTTCGCAATTGTTTCGTGCCGGGACAATACGTTTGCGACAGTTTGCTTTAAAGTAGTATGATGAAACGCGACACCACGTGGCATCGTGAATCGAGGAATCAATTCCTCCGTATCATATTGGACCGACAACGTCGACACCGATTGAGAATACGTTTGAGTCAGCGTTGTGGTGCAGGTTGTTTCAAAAGTACCGCAGCGAAGTGTATCGACAACAGTTGATATGTGCGACACCAGTGATCGGTCTTCGGCAAGCTGGTTTTAAGGGATCGATACCACAACTGTGCGAGCCTTTGTATGACGTCGTCCGCCTTCGTTTACTTGCTAGCCGTTTCACCACTTCCAAGGGAAAACCACAAGTGTTGGTCAGTGATTTTTTTTTTCACATTTTACACAGAGCTTCTCTACTCGAAAAGTTTGGTCACGCTTTTGCCATAAGTGGCAACACTTCAGTTTTAAAAAAAAATGAAGTAAAGATAAATGTTTTCCGTTCGCGTTCAAATTTTGGTAACGTGTTTAAAATGGAATATTAAAATATACGTACGTTTTTATTTTACGCACAAACAACGCTAGCAGAAACTTTTGGCAAAAAACGTCTGCATTATTCTCGACTAAAGATCTGTGGAAAATTTGAGAAATCTCGGAGACCCGCACTTTTGGTCTTCCCCTCGTCAGCTTTGAAACAGCCTGCGCAGTGGCAGCGTCTATCCAACTCGACACACAATACAGAAGAGACACGTCGTGTATCCGAAGAGCCGACGACAGTCCGATTCTGTTCGTTGAAATTGCAAATGGGGCCTGTCGATCGATCGTCGAAGGCTAATATCGGGCACGGTACCTTTCGGTTGTTGCGAAATTGTGAGCGGACCGGCGCAATCTCGATCGCAGATCAAAATCGGTCGGTCGACATTTGAATTTCCATGGCTCCGTGCGATGATAATGCCTCCGCCGCCTTTGCTCGACTTTCACCAGGCGCGAGAGAACGGTGGGGCGACTCCCCGCTCGGCGCCTTTTTATTCCTTCCCTCGTGACTAGTGGAAATGTCACGGCTGCGCAAATCTTGACCGAGTCAAAATCTCTGCCCGCGCGACTCGGCATCTTACGTCACCTAACGCCTATCGGCAACCAGAATTAACGCACACGTTGATCCTTCTCCCGTATGTGCCTCGCTTATGAATATGCATCGAGGCGCTCGATGCTCAGCCAGGGAGGTCGGATGCTTGTTACGTAGACTTAGCACTTTCATAAGCGACCGCTGGGCGGACCGATCGTGGGAATGTAGCGGGATCAATGGAGCTTGAAAGGAGGTCGAAATCAAGCTCACCGAGGTGTTTCTTCTTTTCTGTTGCAGAAATTGGAAGGCGACGGCGATGATTGGCAACGGAAGTCCAACGAGAATCGATATGTTTCCGCCGGAATCCGTAACCACTGCCGCCGGAAGTCACCGAGATGACTCCTCGGCGACTTCGGAGCGCGAACTACCGTTTGCGACGCTGCCCATCGAGACCTGCATCTATCGAGGCGAGGGCAACGCAAACCTCGTTATCGCACTGCCACACGTAAGTCGGTCTATAAGAATTTCCACGTTCCGCGCTCTCCGTTATTGCTTCGCGCGAATGTCACGACGGCGAAGACATTTCAATAAAGCCGCCCCTCTTTACCGTAATGGATTCAGGTGAAACAAGGCGCATAAAGAGACTCTAAATTGCGGGGTACGATCGAACGTCGGTTTCATTTCTTTCCTTTCCCGCTAACGACGCAATCCGTCTGCTTAAAAGAACGAAGAAAATATTGTTATCCCCACCGCCGCTACTTGGGCTCGTTCCGGAGCGATCCTAATGGGGATCTGCCGTATTTGCTAGTCATTGTCTTCCCATCCATCACCTCGTTCTTTGAAGGATCATTCTCCAAAGATTTCCGCAACTTTGTGCGAAATAAAGCTCGGATAAACTCTACTACCAGTTCATTTTCGTCATTGTCCCGCGTCTCGACGATGGTCCGTCGAGTCGGTTCGCCCTTTATCATCCCGTCTGCCTGATTCCGTCTCTATTCCCCCTGTCCTCCGTCCTTATCCCATTATAAAATCCCTTCTGCTCACGGCATCGTTAGTCGTCGTCGCCACCGCCATCTCTTTTACGTACCTTCTCATCGTTAATTTATGGGACGCGCTTCATGCGAGTCTAGCCTCCGGGGTCTACTCGTGGTACAATATCCGGCTTAGATGGTGTCAACCCTGTCTTTATCCATCCAACCCCCCGTCTTCTTGTATTAGAAGAGTGTACTGCACGTTGCATTAACAGTGACCGCACGTACGTTCATATTTAGGAAACTTTGTCTGTGCACATTCAACGTGCGCGCAATTCTGTTGGTAGAGTTGCTTTGTAACGGCGTCTGCTTCCGAAGAAGTGATGGGACATAGTCGATTTACGACTATTCGGAAATTGCTGTTCACGGTGTGAATCGCAGGAAGCACGCTGTCGTTTTTTGAGGAAACTGAATTCCGTTAGACTAACATCATAATCGTCGTGTCTGGAAGGAAGGTTGCAGAACAACGGCGAATGAATATTTAGCGAAGATGTAGGAAGTAGTTGGCGCAGAAAAGATTACGGAAGTGGTCGAAATGCAAATAGTCATTGTCGGAGATCTAACCCTCGGCGATCGAGGTTTTTGTTCTGTAGGAGACTATGCGATTAGAACGGGACGATCCCGTTAGAAGCACAGTGGGCGGTAGTGATGACGCTATAAATGGACTTTCGAATCTCAATGGAGACTACAATAGGAATGAGGCGACTGCGAATCGTCAAAGATTACTGTGTACAATATGATTGACGCCGCTTTGTCTCGTTCGACAGATCGCGCGTGCACTTTGTTCTTGAAATAAAATTGAAACTAAAGCGTGAACCAGCGTTTGCATGCCAATACAGACGAAGGTTCATCCGAACAGTCGTGTTGGGAACAAGCTGCGTTCATTGTTTCCACTTTTTGAAGGCACGAACGATGAATGAGACTAGCGATTTTCGGAAGGAAGACAGAGTGCGTGTTTGAACGGCGCTTTGCTCGTTCGCTGCGCGAACTACATCGCGGTCAATGTGCACCGTGTGTAAATATCGAACTATCTACACCCATGCATGCATAACGGCACTCGATACGTATGTATTAACGGCCGCTGCGCAGCAGTTTCGTCGGATTTGTTTCTTGCTTGACCCGCTCTACTTAAATCCCGAGTTTCTCCGTAATTTATTTATTCGCCGCGCTACCGATCGCCAGAAAGGATTGCCCGCGAGAAGCGAGGAGACCGCTAGAAGACTTGAACAATAAGTTAGCCGTATAACCTCGGGGACGTAGCTAAAAAGTCTCGGTCAACGAGGATCTTTGTCCCGGCATTGTTTAGTGCCACTTAAAGTAGAATTACGAGGCGAAGTTGATAATTTTATGTGCGCGATGGCACTGCTCGAGGACCAACGTCTCGAAACAAACGGGCAAGGTCAAACGTTCAGCGACGTATATCCTTGGGAGCATTGTTTTAAATCACCCGAAACTTAGGCCCCGCAACTTGACATTAAGGCGACCCCGTCGTTCGTAAGTGTCGGTCGTTTGATAACTTCGCAGGAAAGCCTTCCAAGCACAGATACGGCTAACTGCATCGCGCGGCTTCGAGCATTTAAGTCGGCCAATTCGATTAAATTCGTCAGAGAATTTCCGTCGAGAGTGGCGTGCGCGAAAGTAAGCCTTACGTGAAATTCGTCGTTTGCCGTATATCTCGTTCGGTCTAAGGTTCATTTCCGCGCGCGTACACCGTCGGAGATTGGCCGGAACGGCGTCGGGTCGTTTCCACTCCCAAATTTGAATCGTCGCATCCGGAATATCCTGTAGCACTCGTTTCGGGGATCTGCTCGTCTGAACAGATTTCTCCCGGAGACCTTACGGTTTCTTGCAGGCGGCTGTTCGTTCAAGCGCTACGCCTTTCACAGAGAGAGGAAGCACAATGACTAATATACGGCGCCGCGTGCAATTAACATATTTCAAGGCTCCAGTCCGATATTTTTAGAGGGAACGCATGATAAACACGCTTTCTGGGAAACTAACGTTATGCACGGTAGATTGGAAATATGACTATTTAAGGTATTCTTACGTCTTATTTGCTCGGCACTGCGCGCATACACGTCCGCTTTAAGCCAGCAACATTACGGCGATACGAAAATGATCGCGAAAAATAATGTGAGAAATTTTGCTTGCCTTGGCAGGTCGACCGTTGTTTCGGCGAAGCCATATTCAGCGTTATTGGAAAGCAATTTACGTCGGGCCGTACGTGACGCGAGTGATAAAAAAAGAAAAAACAAAGGAAAAGCAAGCAAGGAGCGCGAACGCGCGTGTTGGTAAAGCCGGGGCAAGAATGTCAAATACAGGGTTCGATTAAGGAGAGAATATAAAGAAAAGAACGCGAATGGAAAAACATTCTGACATTCGCACGATCAGCGACCACGCGGTGTCCCCGCAGTGTGACGTCTAGAACAATACTTTGTACTATGAGTACGAGGCCGGTCGCAGGCGCGTCAATCGCGGGTCGATCGCTCTCCAGCGGCGCGAACAACTCGATTTCTTTGCACGAGTGACGATAATGTGTAGCGCGACCTTCGCTCTCTCTCTCTCCTGACACTCCTGTCGACCCGATAGCCGAGTCGTAAAGCGCGGACCTCGCACGTTCGACCAGAAAAGGGGAGAAAAAAGAAAGATACGCCCGCACCGTGTCCGAGATTACCGTGAATGCCGCTAGCCAAGGTTTTAGGACTTCCAAACGCGATTTCTCTTGCCCAGCGGCAAGTTCGAGAAGACCGATGCCAGATATCTCCGAGGAATTCAGATTACCCGATACCGACCCGTGAGTGCGCTCCAACGCCTGTACTCACTTTTGCGCAGTTCCATTTCAGCCACTCGCGCATACCTGGCCAGGAAACAAAATTGCATATACGACGAGGAGAGATTGCGCTGTCGATGGAAATTATTTCCCCGCGTGCACAGCCAATTGTGCAGTCACGTGTTCACACGGGATGCAGTGTGACGGATTCGGACGCAAAATTGATTTTAGCTAAGGAGACTTTATTAACTCATGTCACTTTAGCGGTATCTAGTTATCTAGAAAATTATTTTTTGCGCAAGGTTTTAGCTAAGGAGACTTTATCAACTCATGTCACGTGTCCCGAATCTAATTGTATAATAAATGAAAACGTTTCCATGACGACGCAACGTACGTCTCGCGTCGTTTCTTTTTTTACTACACGATGACCGTTTGATTACGTAGGTGTGCGACCACTACAGTATGGCGAATTGTGCGGTTGTACTTTTATTTGGGGAAATGAATGTGTAATCACTCTTGCTTATTTGATTTCTACGTCAACGGCAGAGCGGAGTGAAAAGTGGCTGTTTTATCGATGTGACAGCGCTCGTCTATGAACGAGCGATGAGTATTGGACACCACCGTATTGTGGATTAAAGCGATATTACGCGGATAATGTTACGTCGATGAAGCGCGGTTATCAAATAGCAATGGCGACGAACGGATGGATGTCAATTCAATTCTGTCGAACTCATGTTCGCTGAGGTGCGCTTAGAAAAATTCCGTGACGTAACCGGTAAAGCTTGTAACGACGAGAAAAATCATACGTGCATAACTGTGATTCTGAGAGGATAAGCGTGGACGAACGAACATGCAGCACGAGATGCTTCGTGGCAAGTTCTTGTTTGAGACGGATATGGTACTGACAAAACGCACGTCTTGAGACCGGCTTTGTTTTTATCGGGAAGCAAAAAGATAAGGAGGCGTTAATGGCGATCTTGTTTTTCGAGAAGAGCGAGATTTGCATTAATGCTGATCGTGCGATCTGCGTGGCTACGTTTCTTACGATAAACATCGAAATCGAAGGTTACGACGTTAAATACGTCTCTTATCAGTTTGAAAGGAAGCAGCCGAATACGATGCCTGCGTAAGAAAAAAACCTCGACGATTGATCGTTCGATCGACTTCGACCGGTCAACAAATGGAGCAACGAAGCATTGATACCAGCGATAGTTCGATCGACAAACTTTGAAGAAACATCGGCGCCTTGACAACGGTAGCTTTGCAACTAACCGGCCTTCAGAAAGTTTCGAGGAAAAACAATCGACATACGCGCGGTCGGCAATTTAAAGTACCAGCTGCGCTGACGTAATCAGTATTTTTACCAGTCAGATTGATCACCTCCCACATACCCGCACGACTCGTGGCTATCTTATTGTCAATATTTTTCTCAATCTACCGTGCGTCGTATCGCCTTCGATCCGATTGTACCCACTACCTATTACTTTCCCCCTTCCCTGTCTATTTCTATCACACTGTGAAATTTTCGTTGTGGCCGATGCCGATCGACCGCGCGTCTGACTTGTCTAAGTCAATTGCTTTCCTACTCTTTCCATGCCCCCGTCATTTCAACATTAACGGTGTTATAGGCGTGACCGTTTTACCGTACGTTCAACGAAAGACAGGCAAAATTCATGCCGAACATCATAGATCGATGCCAATTATTGCAATTACCCTGGTAACGTTAGCGTACCATTTGAAATGGTGATGCAAATTATAGAGGAAACACGTAAAGATTGATATCTACGTATAGTCTGCGTATCAGAGAGCGTGTACAGTGTCGCGGTGGATTGTAATTCAAGATCGGAGAAGATGGCCACGGAGAAGGAGACAATGCGGTCTAGACGGTTGTTCATAGGCGATATCATCCGCGGCGACAAACCTGTATTGACACGATACTTGACGACTTCCAGACCGTCTGCGCCGCAACAAGACTAATTTCGTTTTAGCGTTACGGATCACAGGCGCACGCAAGTCCGATGGATATCAACGAAACGGACGATCGGACGAAATTGGCGTAACAGTTTTCGCGATGAACAGCCGGTATAGCGTCCGCGATGAATTATTTACGGCCTGGTCCTTATATAGGTACGCGGCGCGTACGGTGCCTACGCAGTATCATTCCGCAGGACAATTTATCGCGTTGCATAAAATTAATGTTTCCGCATTGGGCTTACGCGAATGTGCTCTTGAGATCGATGAACGCCAAGCATCGTTCGGAGCGCATTACGGGGACGGTGATATCGTCCGTAACCTTAAGTCGGCGGGTCGTTGCTATTAATAGCGCTTTTCTAAAGATTGTAACGTGGACACTTCGTCTCGTATTTTTACTGGCCAACGTTACCGACTTCGTCTATAATTACTTTAGCACGTAGAAGACTACGTTATTAATGGGCGGCCATAATTGCGTCGCACCCGTAATAAGACTAATGATAGTTGCAACCGTAACGCTAGTCGCAGCGGGCTTTGTTTTTAATTCGTTCCAGAACTAATCCTCTCTGGCTTTCAGCGCGTACACGTCAGGCTTTTTCCACTGGGTAGCATTAATGCCCTCGCGCGGTTGGCAAGATCGATAGCCACGCGGGAGTAGATCGCGATGCACGGCATATCGTTCTCGCGTGACGCATCGCGGCCTTTTTCTTTATTGCGGATCGATAGTAACGATCGTAAAGGTGCATTCCGCTCGGCAACGTCGACGCGACCTTCGCGTTCTGAGTTTGTCGAACCTGGAAGCAAGGATCCACGACCGTTCCTCCTTGCCCATCTACCGCGACGCTTTCCATCCACCGTCTTCTTTCATGTTCTTCGCCCGAGAACAGACTCCTCAAGATTCCACGCTCCTCCTTTTTCCTCTGCAGCCTCCCCCGCCCCTGCTCGCTAAGAAAGTGACAAAGCTCGCATACCATTTGCATTGATCGATGCCGAGAGTATGCGTCATTTGCCCAATCATCGTTTTCGCTACTCGGCCGTTTACAGCATCGTGCTCGATAAACGGCGGGCGGATAACGAGTAACAGCGCTGCGTAGGCGAAAAAACAACGAAGCGGCGAAGGGAAGCAGGAATAGCCAACGAAGCATTGTTGCAGCGAGCAATATTATTCTCGCCGCAGTGCCGGCGGTACCACCGCGGCCATCGTCCAATCAGCGGTGGGACTCGTCCCGTTCCATCCCGACCCCTGCACTCACCTATCTATATACCCGTGTATAACGCTTATTTCCTCTTCACGTACCCCGACCTTAACTACGGCTGACTGATCGCCGCGGACTTATCATTTTAATACGTGACTCAACGTGCGTCGATAGCGCATCGAACGATCCTACCCTTCGCCCAACTCTCACGCACGTCACCAAACCGTCAAGTGTTTTTACAAAAACAGTAGCGAGACCAGAACGCTCGTCGTTGCGTATCCAGGAATGATTGTTGTCAGAGATAACTCAGACGAGTATGTTGCATCGCAACAAAGGGATATTAGAGCGGTGGATGCCGAAAAACGGTAGATAAAAAGCGAACGACGTGTCGGAACAAAGGCAACGCGCGGCCGGGAACGAAAACACGCCCGGGGGGAATTAATTGCGCGAATTAATTTGCACTGGAAAGATATCGTCGAAATAATGGTTGTAATTAAAAGAGCGTTTCGATGGGAGCGGTGGGTGTGCGGGCGTCGTCGTATTTTAACGTCTGGCAGCGTGGCATTTGCAAAATGGACGCCGATGCAACGGCGCGTTTTCCGCCGTTTTTACTTTTAATCGTCTCGCTGATACTGCGCCGGCAGTTTTTCCGAATGCCACGTACCATCGAGCGTAACAATTTCTATACCCACGGCACACGTAACTCTGTTAGACACAGCGCCGCGCAGCTATTGCGTGCGAAAGATAGGATTTAATTGTCTAATTATGGCCGCGCGTCGCAGGAAGTGCGGTGATCTATACGCGAGTTCATGAAATGCTAACAGTCGATGCGAGCGCGTTTAAGAAAAACGCTGTGAAAACACTCCTTAACACAACTAATTCTTTTCTCCTCCTACGGCCAATTCACATCGCTCGATCTAATTTACTAAATGCGGCCTCAGCCTGCTCTCGTCCATTTGTTCCTTTGCACTCCCTTATCGCGGCGAGTGCGCGTTGCACGAAACACGCCTATTTGACGTTATAGCGTGGCTCAATGACTGTACAGTTTTGCACAGCGCGTTCACTTCGGCACAAGCGACCTTTTCTTTTACAGTTTGTATGCAAGGTACGCCGCCGACTCGTGCAACAGTTCAATAACGATCAGGAAGCACGCGCAGTACTTTGCCGAAGTGGCGATTACGCTATTTCATTTTGCCTTCTGCTTTTTGCGTTGCGCGACGCGTATGCGTTGCTGCGAAAGAGTCGGGATTAATTCGATTTTACGACTTCTTGGATATACCTTTGACCTGTGGGCCGTGTCATATGGATCATCGGTTACTTATTTAACCTACTTACTCCCCAATGTCTCCGACCACCGGCGTCGCGATGTTCTTCCTTTTACGAGCTTGGCCGATAGCGCCTCTCGTACTTTGCATTTTCCCGTGTCTACGGCGGTGCACTCAGGCGAAAATTGATTTAGCCGGGAATTGACGTCTCATACGACGATATCTTCTTAACTCGGGGTAATGCTATTGCGGAAGATGAAATGGGTTGATTGAAGGACAGAGCGCAAGAGGCTCTCGGAGAATTTCTCGACAATTCTGCTATCATATTGGCACCGTGTTACGTGGGGCGCGGTCTTATTTTTCGTAATCGATTATCGACGTGACGAGGCTTTGAAATGAAAGCAGTAACAGAGGTTTTGTCGGAATGTCGATGGCATGCGTATCATGTCAGAGACACTTGGGTATCGTCGCTGGCAAATTCTTCCGAAGTTTCGCTTCAATTAAATCGGAAATTTGGTGTTGTAATTAACTTGCGCAAAAGAGCTCTCCAATTAATGATACGCGCGCCAGCACATGTAAATAATTTTGCAGAATTATTTTGCACGCCGATAGTGGTATTGCCGAATGGCCGGCTTAAAGTAGCCGCCAACCAATCAAATGATATCTATTTTTGACGCCAATTATTCCCGTGACGCGGGCTAGGAAATCACGGGTACATAAAATATTCATCTTTGTTCGTGTAGCGATAAACGCGCTACGACGTGCAGGACTACCGAAGATATTTTTCGTCTCACATAATAACACCTACTTTCCGTTCGAATGAGTTTTTCCGTTGATATACGTGAACGAGCGTACACGAACTGCGCATTATTAGAGTTTTAACGATAGCGGGGGAATTATCTCGTTAGCCGGTCAACGTCCGCAAAATAGAATTTTACCAGGGCAATCAGGTAACGAGGAACAACGACGGTGCATTCTTGTTTGGCACAATGATCGGTCAATGCAATTTTCAACGCCAATCACCGTTGCGATTGAGCATCAAATTTAACCGGCCCACAGGGCTTTTCCACCAAATGCCCTCCAGAGAGCGAGCGCTAATAGTACCTTTGCAACTTTCGAACCACCCGGTTCATACGTCTATGCGCCACCTACACGCCTTCCCATATGCGTGGCTTCAGCTCAAACAAGTTTCAGCACGCTCGTACACGTTCCAACACGTTTCATCTCACTCTGCAGTAGGCAACGCTCGAAACCTAGGCCAGATCATTTATTTGGTTATCAGGCAATTTATTACGGTGCAACATTGTACAAGCACAGATTCGCATACCTGCGAATAGGTATGCCTGCGAAAAATCATAGTGCTGGTCCGAAGGTGACAATTTTATTAGTGTGCTGCACTTGCGAATCTCATTCGTTATCGCGAACGTATCGGAAGTCCACCGAAATACGTTGCTTCGTAACGAGTCAGCAAAGGGTAAATTGAGTCGCTAGAAGCTAAGTCCCCTCTCAAGAAGCAAACTGTCGCGCTGACGAGGTTTGTAGACTGTTTCGTTATCGCCCCGCGCTCATACCGCGACGTGCTTTTATCAACGTGAAGCTTCGCGACGGGTTTAACGAGCTCGACTCGTTCGTTAAGTCGTATCCTATTCCATTCCAACCGACGCTGATCTAACCTCGTTTCGCAAGTTAATTAAAACAACGCTGATCGACGTAGATCGCGAGTGTTCTCGTAGAAGTTTCGGGTCTTGCGCGTTGCCTGCATCTACTGGCAGCCAGTTGGGCGTACGATCGCGGTGAATCGTAAATCTGCCTTTCATTCACTATCTCCCGCGCCCAATGACGTTTCCGTTACGTCCGATGATACGCTTACGTTTCCCTGTGCTCGCTTCTCAAGGTGCGGATAATTGCACGACCGACACTGTATATCTCTGTCTAATCGGTCATAAATCGCGACCTAATGCGGTTGCACGCGGCACACAGTCGCTCCAACGCTCTGTCGTCACGCCATTGGACGCTCGAAGGATAGGTCAGTTCTCCATATCGCTCACTCCGCTTCTACGTGGCGAGTGTTATCGTTCATCTCACCTATCTCGAGAATTCGCCCCGAAACAAACCTTGCAAGCTCTGATAGTGTTGTTTCTTTCCCAAATTTACGAACGGTTGTAAGAAATATGTGTGAGGTTTGAAATGTCACGTCAAGACCCAAACGGAATCGTTAGCGAAAATTATGCTGCTGGGTCATATGGGCAAAATATAGTTTACGAAAAATGTGTCCTTGCGGAATATGAAAGAGGGTCCAAATAAACTAGAAAAACGCAAACCGCACCGCAAAATTTCGAATCGTTCTGGGATATCTGGCCAAACGACATGAACATGTAGAAGCGGGTAATTGTCGACTGAAGCAAGAGAATCCGCTTGTCGCAATATGAACCGTATGCACACTTGCTTCATCCGTGGAGATAGACGGCACCATCGATATGAATAAAAAACATGTATATAAGTCGCTCGCAACTGACTACGGGTACGAAGTCTGCTCTCTACTTTACTATTGCGCTGATAAGTGCATGCGCTCGCGGACCAGCGACGATCTCCTTTCCGAGAGCTTGACGCGGTACCGTTCAAGGTACACACAATTTCCCATTGTCAAAGAACAGCAACGACTTCTTCGTTATCCACTTTGGAGATTGAAAATTTACGATCGCCGAAGATCCACTCGACAAGCCATCGCCGTCATCATCGCGTTACCGAGGGGGTAGGTGTAGTATAGTGCCGGTACCAGTGCGAGTGGTAATGACGATAACGGCGGGAGCGGCAATAGATAGACACGGTAGCGGCAATAACAGTGGTAGCCGAGTGCTGGCCGTAATTTTCCAAGCCGCCTCGTCTCGCGCACTCACCTCGTTTCTGTCTCACGAAACGCTATTCTTCTTGGCGTTCCTCAAGGTGCGGATAATTGTACGGAGTGCACCGTATCTCTGTCTAATCAGTCATAGATTGCAGTGCGATGCGGTGCGCAGAGAGCAAAGCTGAAAATATCGTCACGCCATCGCACGCTGCAAAAGCATAGTGGTCGTCGTCAACATAGTCGTCGTCGCCGTCATCGACGTTGGACTCTGTCGAAGGTAGCGAAGAAAAGGCGCGAGAAAGGAAGAGATGGTCGGAGGGTGGTAAAAGAGTAAGACCGAATGGGGCGCGAGTGAGTAACTGAGGTGACTTCTGGCGTGTTTTCTCTGTAACGCGATGCGTGTGTGGGAGTGAATGCGTGATAACGTGGGGGTGTGTGGGTTCGTGTGTGCTCTGATGGATAGAGAGAGAGGGAGCGAGAAAGTGGCGCGGAACGAGACTATCCAAGCAAGGTTAAAGAGAGAGAAAGAAGGACCATTAACCGTTGGCCGTTGACCTCGTCGTTGGTACCGGTTGGAAGGGGGAATGATGCTTGCTCGGGGAGTAGAGGGAACGAGGCCAGCCAGAGTGGGGCTTGCAAGACTGATCGATGCGACGACGTTCAGAATGGTGCAGGCGGCCGTGGTGAAAACTCGTATGCGCGGCCAGCTCTAGGTTGCTTTTGCATTGGAAAGCTCGTCAGGGACACCTCCATGGCCGACGATCATCGTTAATTCGCGAATTTATTAACAACCTAACGACGCTAGTCGAGCGAAACTCGGACACAACGGTGACCCTGGTCCCCGTTTTGCTTGGGTGCGGCTCAAATCATTGATCATGATTTTACCCTTGATATCTTTAGCATTTGCACTCTGGGCCGAGGTGCAGAAGGACTGGCAATCGCAATTTTTCAATCAAACGGCATGCCGTTTGTTAAATGATCTTCCGACGCGCAAAGATCGCCGATGTTAATAATGCAACACTCGCGCGATCAATAGTATGCAATATCACGTTCAGTTTAAAACTCATATCGCGTTTGATGGAACAACGTTTGACTATTGTTTTGGCCTATGGCCACGAGAAAACCTTCAGCAGTTAAGCGATGTAGATAAATAAAAGTGGTCGAAGAAATAGTAACCAATACACTCGCATCGAGTTATTACACAGTGCAAAAACTGACGAATCTGTATACTCGCGTAATTACTCTCGAACGAGGGACTCCCTCTTCGAAGAATATGCGGATGTTGACCATTTGGTTCATTCGCTAAGATCGTAAATCGTAGTCCCGGGTATGTCGGGACGATCGATCCTGGGTGACTGAATAGGTGTCGGATGCTCTGGATACGAAAAACAGGTTTCCCGCCCCTAAGCGCATAAACATCCTCTCGGCCGCGACAAATTGAGACAAAGCGAAAAAGATAATAATCGGTAGGTCGAAAAAAACAGGCTGCCCGCCTTTGGCGGAAAATTTTCCGGACTGTTCGTCTTGGTAAAAGTCTCGCGGCAGCCGCCCGTAATAAAAATGAATGCTCCGCGCGGAGTTTATTCGGTACGGTAAAGCTCCTCGGTGGCTGAATCGCTCGGTACCGTCGACCCACGTAACCAGCGACCGAGTCGCGAGATGGTCTCTCGGTACTTTCTTTCGTTACTTTTTTTAAGACGTGGACCGTGTTTCAACTGCATTTAAAACCGGTTCCCGCCAGTCTTTTGGCGCATAAGGGGGCAGAGGAACATGCCTCGAGTCGTTTATTCCAGCCTGCGTCCGCACCGAAAACGGGTGGCGTCGGTCGCCGATGAAAACAGTATGACTGCCACGATGGACGTAAACAAGTAATGGACGTAAGCTTAACCTCTCTTTAACCCGAATTGACTCGACACTGGCTGCCGGATATATTGCACGCCTCGCGAATGCATTTATCGCTCACATCCTCGCTACGGCTGACTGTTCACCGAGTGGCTCGCGAAAGCGTGCTCTGCGAGTTCCACGTCAATGCGAAATCATGCGCCTCTCATGCATGCCCTGTTATGAGCAGGAATGATAGACCGATCGACAAGAACGTCCGCATGCGAGCCGCACACGGTACGCTCCAGTTTGATTTTATTATGAATGCACCGATAATTGCCTAACACAAGTTTTGGCAGCGAGTTATTGTACGTTGAATTATTGAAACGAGTTATTGTGCTGCAGGTTCGCAGCATCCTGGCGCAGGCGTTTTCTATTCTTCCCCCCGCATTTCGTCAAATATTTACCGTCACGCCAACGTACTACGTATGTTCTTCTACCTCGACTTTCTCCGAGCACCGCGTTTCCGTCCTGGGACAATATGTATATGCGCGCTCGGCGACTTGCTTAACCGATTGTACTGTTTTTTTGTCCGAGGACAAACATATTTTCTATCCACACCGATTAGCCGCACGTTCCTCCGGTCACGTGCGCCGAGCATACGCAACGCGCGCGAATATAATACGCGTGTATGCACGTACACAGTAGATAAAGGCACGCAAGGTCGGACCTAAGCGCTCTGGCGCCCCATTCGTTTGCGCAAGATTAGCCCGCATCGCGAATACTATAATGTGCCGCGAGAAAAACGAGAATCATCGTCCTAACGAACGAATTAACCGCTTTAGCTTTGGGTAAAGACAATCAATCGTGTCGGTTGCCAGCATGGAGTCGGAGCGTGCTTATTTAACCTGACCAATTGTCCGGATCCGATTCGTTCGCTATTACCTACTTTCGACCGTTCGCCCGAAAGACAATTTATTCAGAACCCCATCGTGCGTATCACCGTTTGCCCGCAAACATAGTACAACTAATATCGCCTCTGAAAAAAATTCAACATTGAATTCTACCATTCTCGGTAGTCATTTGAAATGCTACACAGCACCCTGCCACCATCGTTGACGCCAATTTCAAGCACGCACCGGCGTATATCCGCATAGGCTCAGTGTAAAAATGGCCCCAAGCGTTACGCAGTGCCATTTGACACGCAGGAGCGAAAACAACGATATCGACCCGCGATTCCATTATCCTCGCTACCGTTAGTTAGAAGTCCCCCGCGATCCTTCACTCGCGATAATTACCATAAAATAGTAGTCTGTACTCGGTTCGCGCCCTTATGGTCAAGCTGAACGCGCGACACACACGCACACGGGGAGTTGTGTGACGCATGAAAAAAGCCACAGCTACGTCAGTCGGTATAGCAACGTGGAACTAGGCGCCGTATCGATTGCTGGCTCGCGAGGAGGACAAAGTGTGGGAGGGAGCACACCTGAGAGAGGTATATACCACGAGAGGGGCGCAAGGAGAAGCCTACGAATTGGATGTCCTAGATTTGCTATCTAATCGGGACCAGCGCGCACAACCCACCGTCTCCTACGACGCGCTCTTTCGTTTTTCTCCCGGCGCCCCGACCGAAGGATACGCAAAAAGGCCGATTCCGCTCGCAAACGCATTTAATTAACTGCACGAGGATAAACGACGTTAATCCAAGGGTAATTAGGGGCCAGTCATGTTTACGATCTAGTTCACCTTTTTCGCCGAGCCAAGGGGGCAGTCGCGGAAGAGCAAAAATAGGACTTTGTTTATCGCCAATAACATCACGCCACATTAACCGCTATCGATTTAGTCGTTCGGCCGAGCGATCATCGTCGAGCGTTTTGTTTAAATACAGCGCTGGTCTCGTTAGTGGCACAGCCGGTTTTCTCTATGTCGGCGGAGCCCGCTGCACGCCCCGGAAATTAACGTCGCGCGTCGTTTAAGTAATTCAACGGTGGTAATTGAAGTCCGCCGCGCGCGCGCGGTGAAAATCGCATGGCGCGTTGCGCGAAATTCGTCGTAGCAACGTGATTTTTCAATGACGCGAGCGATGTCGAGGTTGCGCGTTATCGGTCTCGCTTCTTCGCACAATACTCTTCTCGCCTTTCCTTCTCTCCTGTTTTCTGTTCCTCGGTCGCCGAGTTCGTTCGCCGTTGCGCAAACTTTTCCAGCCGCTCCTCCTCCGCGCGTTCCGATTGTCACGTAGTCAGCCTCGTCGACGAACGGAAAGATCTCACTGCGATCTCGCTCCGCGTGTCAATTGCAATGACACCCGCTCTGCGCTGACAATAAGAGTCGCCTATGCAAACTCGAAGGTTGCGAACGGCGAGGCGAACAAAGAGCACTGCCCTAGCATTACCTTCGCCATTCTACAGTGTCCACTTTCGATTACCTCAGTCTAGGAGTCCGAGAAGCTGCACGCGCCCACTATGACAAATGGAGCGGATATTAACATTCGCGGAATCCAGAGGTGGCGGTGCGTTGTGCGTCTGGCACGTTGCCATCTTCGAATTGTCTCCGCAGACGTCAGGGCGATGCTAACACGAGTTAGGACATTTTATTCGCCAGTCCGCGCACCGTAATCTGCGTAATGTCTATATTTACGTCTAGCCGATGGACATAAGACGAGTTTAAAAAGCAACGAATCACGGAATACGCGGCGTGGAGGTTGTAAAGAACGTGGTTGACGTCACGAAATTTGCGTGACACGCGTGTCGCGAGTGTGCCTCATTTTTCAATGACCCGTGAATTTTTCATAAGTGCGTCACGGCGACCTACATGTTTTCTTGCACGTTGACTTGTCCGGTGATAATTAACGCGCTCGTGGATATATAAAGTCCCACTGCGACTTTGTCCGCCATTCCGCCATTTTCAGATTTCCCTTCGCTTTCGAGCGCTGATAGCGAAACAAAGAATACATAAACGCATTCGCAATACAGACTCCGCGTAATTTGAATATCTGAAAAAGATCGCGGCTGCGTCTCGACTGGTGATTCGCGTATGCATGCGCATATCGTGCGAGTGACGATGCGAAGGCAGACGTGAACTCTCCGCTTTGTGTCACGATTTCGCGCGCTTCGACACGATTCTTGTCAGTCGCTGTCGCAAATGTGACTGCGGTAGCGCAATCGTCGCGAACAATCGCTTCTAATCGCGTCTGCGAGAAGGATGCTTCGCGTATCTATACTCATGTTCGACCGGGGACACGTGATGAGAACTATCGGAGGTTAGATTTACGATAAGAGCGACGTCCGTGAAAGGCAATGAAATGTTACGGAGAAACGTTCATACATTTCTTTTTGTGTGACGTTTAAATTTTATCGAACAACCGCATATACCGTTAATTGGTAAGAACGACGCAATGCATTAAGCATTGCCAAGTTACTTAGAAGTTACTTAGACGTAGATCCCGTTAGAGATTTAATGCACCATTTTTTGTATCTTATATCGTCGTTTTGCCCAATAGGAGCAGAAAGTAATTCGATTCCGGAAGTCGTTACCTGGCGAGGTTTCACCGGATGGGGGCATAACACGGGTCAGAAGAGAGGTGAAATTCGTGAGAGACGTGGCTTCGAGCTTTTTGGGATCTTACGTTCTGAGCCCTGAAATTCTACGCTACAGCATGAAGGACGTGGCCAAACTTTCCGAGGCCATACGTTCCCTCCGTCCAGGTAACGTTGATGCCCAGATGTTTTCTGGAGAAGCGTCGCCATACCATAATAAATTTCGTCACGTAGAGTTCCGCCCAATGTTCTCGAACTATTTGAATCGCCGAATTATGCTAGACGTTGTAAATTAGGTGACGGTATCTGATTTCCTACCTCGTCCGATTTAATATACGACCCTCTCCATCGTGTACAATATAACTTCCGCGCTTTCAGTTACATTCAAAGTTACGGCACTTACGAGCAGAAATACACGAGTCAGAGTGGTTATCGATTCATTTCCTTTTTCCGTTCTGTGTTCGCACCATCATCTTCGCCGACGGGTTCTATATGATTTGCTAAAGTGGTGCTATTTTGATTACTCATGAAAACCGTGTGTTTGCAAGCATCGACAGGTGTCGGAAAGAAAAGAAGGTAGTTATGAAT
Source organism: Cryptocheilus praepositus (assembly GCA_033815515.1). Lineage (NCBI taxonomy): Eukaryota > Metazoa > Arthropoda > Insecta > Hymenoptera > Pompilidae > Cryptocheilus > Cryptocheilus praepositus. Next base: position 7,495,359 of record JAWWQZ010000296.1, read on the forward strand.
TCGTTTGCTTCACTTTCCTTGGCGGATAATCGTTCGTGTATCAGTAGCCCTTTCTACTGCTTTGTATATCTGCTTTTTTATCTCAACAAGAAAACCGCGATATGCATATATCGGTGTAATAAGATTGAAAGATTGCATTCTTCGGTCATACAAATAATATTGGTGTTTGTATAATTAAATGTTCGAACTAACGACGAGTGAATTACTTTAAAGGGGAGTATACAAGTAGTACTTTAATGATACAATTTTCAGAATATCCTGTAGATGCTTTCGAAAAGTACCATTACTCGTGTCGGGAAACACTTGAGAGAGGCTTTTACGTAATCTCGATTGAAGAATTGCATCTCGAACGTGCTGATCCATCGAACAGCTCTTTCAGAAGCTTTCTAGGTATCGGCAACTCCTTTTTTACTCCGATCGTTGACGTTTGAAAGGAATACGTCGAGCGTTCTATTCTAAACTTTTTCTGGTCCTCGAAACGTTATAAAATCTACCTTTATTATCTTGTCCGATAGATGCGCTTATCCAAAAAATAATTCGCGTGAATAAATAAAACCTGACTCATGGAGTAGATAATGGATACCTGTCTGGTCAATGCCCAATTGTCAGCAGAACCTCATTCTTTGCATACTGTAAAACTTCATCGTCGGGCTAATTAAACATTGGATTTCATTGAACAAAAAAAGCGCTTTCATCGAAGAAGGAATATGGTACCGACTCATTCGCCCTCGGGCAAGCAGTTAGAGAAACTGCATACTGCGAATCGACTTTTGCCTCTAGGCACACTCTACGGTCATAGAGCGGCGCACTATAGAACCTGAAGCCGTTTCCGCGGTAGTTTATACTCCTCTTGGAAGACTCGAGTGCTCGGATCTCGCTCCTCAGTGGCATTTACGTACTTCGACTTCCCGTACTCGCGGTAATGTCCGCAAATCGACGCAGACACTACGGAACGTTAGTTTACGTGCGACTATGAGTTAGTCGTTGCACACACTCGAGAGGAATTTTCGAGCTCCCGAGTGCTCGGTATATAGTAACGTAGTGGCATTTATTGAGTTTGACTTCCCGCACAGAACATGCAGTTACGCACAGCTTGTACAACTGCGCTTGACACCAGCATCATTTACAAATTCCCCGTTGTTGGAAACGCAGAGATATCCCCACTTAATATCCACGCCATAGGATATAATCACAGCGTGATGCAATTCAAGAGAATGCTTCATCAAATATGCAATGTTTCAATTAACCGCGCTATCATATCAACTACTCTTTTGAATAACGCGCATTCAACGCGTGGTCCGTCCGCCTCCCGTCATCATTGCGTTACCGTGGTTTATTCAGCAGGCACGGGACGGCCATACAAAAATTGACTGTCGGCTTGTCTTTCTCGCTACAGTGTAACAAAAAACGCTGCCTCGAAAATTGTAAATACGTACATCATATGTACGTACACACGATTAACACTGACTGCCGCGCATTTCACGGAATTAAGTAAATCGGAACCAACGTTGCTCTATTACAACTTTACAGACACGGTTATTAGTCGTTCATTCATTTGACACTGGCAAACGCCGGCACAGGCTATCGCGTGCGGGCTATTTTTGATAAAGCAGCGTCACATCTACGTGACGCCGAGGAATAACTGCTGACCAGAAAACTCACGCCTACGTGATAGCGACCGGCAAGGCATAAAAAAAGCGTACACTTTCACCCTCCGCCTGCTCGACGAGCCACCAGTGTCCCGCAAAATGGCCGCAGCTCGACAAAACGAAGAGGTCTTTTTCCGAGCATAAAATCTCGTCCGTCAGTCCGCGGGAGTGGAGCACAAGCGGTTGACCAAGATCTTTGCTCGACTTCCAGCGGCGACAAGCGTGGCGGGCTCGATGGGAGCGGCGGCTATTTTTTCATCGGCATAAAGGAATTTCCACGGAGAACGCGACGGACTAAATTTATGATATGCACTTTCTGGAGGCTGCCGCGCGGCCCACTCTCTGCAGCCGGCAGCTGTGCACTCTCGAAAGGATGACGACGTCGCCAGACGCCCTCGAGAAGACATTAAGTCGGCCCTCGCTGTCTTTCGCTCTCTCCGTTTGCGCTCCCCTTCTTCTTTCCACGCTCGCCTCTTGCTCTTTCACGTCATGCACCCGTGGCTCGTACGTTTGCATGCAATTTCGAGCGACGGTGCACGCTGACGGCCAGCGATGGTGGTCTCGTCGCAAGACAATGCTTCGTCCGACCCGTAGCTTTCGGAGGTCTTGATAGGCTTTTCGAGGGATTGGTTGCGTCTTGTTAATAGTTGCGATTTCAGGCAAGCGATTGGTGCAATGAGAAAAAATCCGTGGCATTTATCATTTTATAAATTTCATCGATGTTAGAATAATCGTATGATCGTTTAGGGTCGAATACCTCAGCGTTATTTTCATAATTCAATCATGTTCTGTAATGTTTCATCGCGTTGTGGTTCTAATGTAGCAAAATACGCTCGGCAGTTAATTTGTTAATAGCCGGGAGGTTATCAGTGCAACTGAGAAGGAAGTAGGAAGAATTTTCGCGGCGACGATGCACCACCGAGACGTAACTACGTACAATCTCCGCGTGAAAGATGCACACGTCTTGCGGACGAAGAGGGCCACAAACGACGCGGAGCACACGTGTACGATCCGTCACTCCTACGAAAAGGCCGAGACCCCTGCTATTCGCCGATTCCACCTTCGGGAAAGCTGATCCGCGCGGGCGCCTCTCGAGTGGCTTCGTGTGCGCGAGACGAGGTCATTTTAAATACCGTTTCGCGTGCTCCTTACCCACAGGAGCGGTGGAAAAATCACGACTTCGACGCTCACCGTCGTTTAATTGCCTCTGCGAAACATTAATGTGAAACCTTAATGACAGCGAGTGGCTTCAAGCCAGCGTGACATTTGCGAGCGCTCATTATGAGGAAAATATCGGTTGCTTGAGAGTGCCGCCGCAAGAGCTACACTTGAAACGGTGAAATGACAATAAGGCAATTTTCAGTAACAAGGACTGACGCATTGGGATCACCTTGTGCGTCGAGTCAGATCGCTGAGGTACGAGCTCCCAAGTCGTCAGTGTGTTCCTCTGTCAGCGAAACGGTAGTTACGCGTCACGGGATACCAACTGAATATCGCCGGTGCCGCGCTGCAAAGAAACACCGAATGTCAGCTGTGAGCGTAAGACAATGGGAGAAACAGGTTCCGAATCGATAGCATAATGTGATACTTGTACGCTGTCACACCGTCAGCCTGTATACATTTCATTCGTGTATATCGCGAACCCGTTCGGCCCCCGACAAAATGCCGAACGATACGTAAGTCGAGACGCGAATTTACGCATTGAAATTGACCGCACGGCATGGCTCGAAAGTAAGTTTGTTGCGCGGTGTTGTGAAACGAGCGTTCGTTCCTGCCACGGGAATTGTCTCTTCTCTTCTTGAGAGAGCCTGACACGCTTCTACGTGGGGCAGATCGGATTTCCTTCGTCGAAATTCGTGCGACTTAAGTCGTATGGAGAACGGAACACGTGTTTCCAGAGTCAGTGCAGAGCTGAGTCGTATCCGATTCCCAACTGAGGGATTCAGTGCCGAAGTATAAGCATCGACACTGCGTGCTCGTGGTCGTAGGCTTTGCGGCCGAGCACCGATTAAATGACTAGACTACGATTGCGTCGTTTTAACGAAAACGCCATATAATGTGTGTGCTTCAGTAAAATGTTTTAACAAATTTACTACAACGGCAAGTGCACTTAGATTTTTCACAGCAAACGAGTATTTGCGTGTTGATGCGAATGACGAGAAAGCATTACGTGTAACGTACGTTGATGTGCGGTTCAGAGCACCGATCAGTGAATTTCATTTCCCAATATTTCGTGAGAGCTTCACACCTCTATTCCCCTGTCCCTTGCCAGCTTCGGCAATGTCTCTTGACGCTAGACGCGGATGCGGCCAGGAAGAAATTCGAACGATACGAGAAACCGTTCGTGGAGAATAGAAACTGCTCGAGTTACGAACGAAACACGTTATGCAGGAAGCCCCGAGAGCGTCCCCGTAATGAGTTAGTTGCGTGGAACTATACCTCGAGTTCGTTTTTCGACGGAACACCGACCGTGCATGTCTGCCAAAGACACGCCACCAATTATCGTCAGGATAATATAACTAAATAACGGTGCTCTAGATAACAAAGCGAAGACAAAGTCCCCTACTCGTGGAAGGGTGGCTTGCAACGCGAAAGATACAAAATCGCATATCAATGTACATTTTCTCAAAGCGTCATTTCGTTGGTAGCTACGATCGACAAAGGGCATATCAAAACATAGTTTACACAGAATTTCTATCTTACAAATGATGATAGTACTATATGAATGCTGCATAATAAATACTGAAAGTGGACTGTTTGTATTTTCGGTATATGACCAAATATTATGAAAAATGACATCCCGAATGAGAAAAAAATAAATGTTCTCCAATACACTCGGCCGTTTCGTTCTACAGAAAGGATGCAAACCGCGCTAAATAATTCAAAATAGTTTCCGAGATATGACTAAAAATAGATTAAAAAATGCGGGAATATCTACGTATTATGAAGTTACATAGTCTGCGATAAACTCGTGATTGCGTTTACCACACGAATCTTCAGCTAAATAACGGCCATACATGAAGTATGTTTTCCGTCTACACGCAATTCTCTAGTTTTGAATACCAGTTCCAATCAATGAATTCAACGCGAATTCGCACCAATCGCAGTATCGTAATTTCATTCCGCATCCGACAAAGTTGCATGTGCTATGAACATTTTACTGGGACTCTGATGTCTGAAAGTAATAAGACAAAGAAATGCATTGTGCGATTGATTTGTCCTATATCTTGTCTGCGGTAGTTCTTCCGACGATCTTGCGCCGTAGCGTCGTACGAGCAGGCCATTATTTTCTCAGGAAGGTCTGGTAGGCAGGAAAGCGAAATCTGACACTCCCGTTTCTAAAGCTCTCCCCGAGCGTCTCGTCGGCGTCATTGTCGTCGTCGTCGTTGCGTCGTCGCTCGAGGAGGCTGAGTAGGAGGAGGAAACCTTGTTTAAACATGGCTTGCTTATTCGCCAGAGTAGCCGCAGACAGCACTTGAGATAGCGTACAAATGCCTTCTCTTGCCGTTTCGAAACGCAAGTTGGTAGCTCGCCCGAGAGCATCGTAACGAAACTCCATTCACGTTTCAACGATGGATTGCCTCTGCGGAATTGTTAATCGACCAGCACGACGCTCGCCATAGATGATGTCAATTCCGCTGTCAATGACTGTCCCCACCGTCATGATCAATGACCCGTGACTCCGCGGTCGAACTTGTCAAATAATCCAAGCGAACTTTCAACCAATTGTCGTACGCCTTCTGACATTTGCACGTTCATTATGCCGGATCGTACTAAATATTTTGAATTCTCGTGTTTCGCCGGTGAACGCTCGGTGAATTTTGTCTGTGTTTCGTTGAATGTAACGCTGTCAACGAAATGATCGCGTTGCTTCCAGAACGGGGAGTTGCCATCCATCCGGCATCGGCGAGTCCTTTGTTCGTTTTACTCGGAGCACCGCTATTACGGGATGGTGACATGTGTATCGACGTAAAAAAGGGCTGGCAACAAGAAGTTTAACCTAGCGTAATGGAGAATGTATGCCTTTGACGGTTTCAATGACAAACAAAAAATATCATCGCCACATGGAAATTAGCGTCATATATATTCAACTCCGGAGACAAGGAAACATTTAGGAACGCGCCACGCGCAATTGCACTGATTTCTTTGCAGATTTATGGAAAAAAGGTATATTGAGTATTATCTCCGTGACGCATATACCGCGGCAACGAATAAAGGATGTATTCATGAGTTCGGTACAAGAAACGAGAAATAATGATCGGACCGGCTGAAGATTAGCATTTTCCCAAGCAACCCTCACTGTCAGCCAGGCGTACATCCTGCAAAATACTATCTGCCACCCACCGTACATTCCGACCCTAAGTCTCGACGCTGTGAACTGTGGCGAAAGAGATTCTGGGTGAGAACGTTAAAGACACAACAAACAGGCATCGTCAGATTTTGAAAACCGCAACGTTAAGCGCGTAAAAGGTGACACACGTACAAAGGCACGTGCAGTGCGTACCAAAATAGCTTGACGCTTTTAAATCACGCGAACAGTATTAATGTCCACGAAGATATCGTTAACGGCATTGACAGGAGTGATCAGTATTCCACCTGTCTTGGTTCTAACGGCAAGCAGGAGGGACCAGTTAAAGTTATTCCTGCATACAATGGAGAGATTTTCCTTTCGGTAGGAACCTTCGTACATATACGTATCGTCTACGACGATGTATTATTCAGCGGAAGAATTACCTCCCGAGCGAAGATCGTGCTTTACGTGGTAAGCGCGCCATAAATAGTTCGGGTCAGTATGGTCTCTTGCGTATAAGCGCTTAGAAGGAAGCGTGTCGATGGTGCGCGGTGATATCTAACGTCGGGATCGCTTTCAATTTCCGACGGAACGAGGAACGGGAGAAAGCGTACGGGCTTGCGCGTACGGCCGCGATGAGTCAAAAAAGTTTCGTTTACGCCGATTCGTATCGTGGCTCGTATCGCGGCTCGTATCCTGCTCAGGGATTTCTGGCCGCGACGTAATAGCCACCGAGTCGAGGCGGACACGGGAAGGCGGAAAGCTCGTTCGGACTGTTGCGTGTAAATGCTAACGAGCAACGAATTAATCGCGCTCCTGATTGTGCGTTAAGATTGAGAAATTAACATCTAACCTCGATATATTTACCAGCGATTGTTAAGTTTTACCGTTTGCCAGGGTCACGAGATACGATTAGCCGGTGCAGTTTGTTATTCCATCAATTTATCGCGGCCCATAGTTGTCGGGATTTCTTTTTCTGGGCGCGGTATCTGATAGATACGGCCGCGACCGGTCACGAACAAACGTATTTATTCCTCAAGGTTTCCGCGCGGAAGTTCCTGCGGCGGGAACGAATGCGAATGCGTTCTGCCGTCGATGCTGCGATAGCGCTGAGAAATCGATTTGGCGCGACACACGACGGTAAAGCGCGAGCGAACGAAGAAACCGCGGCGTCACTGGAAACGGTGACACGCGTTATTTCGATATTCGAATAATCGATGCGGCAAAAGTTGTTCCCGACGCGCGTAAAAGTGTCGTTGCGTTCGTCGTCTCGACGCGTCGGCGAGCAACAAGTGGTTAACTCCGTTTCTGCTTTTCTTTCTGCAGGCCAGTCGATATTCCGTCCTGGCACTTTCTCCTGCGCGCCGCTTCGAAATAGAAGTGACAGCTTCTTTGCTCAACGACAATTACAGGACGCGTTACGGACAACTGACGCTCGCGTGTTCGCTCTAAGAAAGTCAATAAAACGAATACCTCAATCCTGAACTCGAGGTTACGCGCTACGTTTTTTCCCGCTCCCCGCGTCTCACCGTGTTCGCGAAACGATTTCCTGTCATTTGCAACAACACTCATCCCCGTAAAACGTTCGCGCGATAAAGCATTTAAGAAAACATTGACGTATTAGTTTGGGCGATCGATTTCAGAAGTTGAGGTCAAAGAATTTCGTAAGGATGACCCGAGCAGCGCGCGTTTGATGCAAGCAGCAAGGTCGAGGATCGGTGGGAGTGCAAACTGTTAACGCTGCAACGCGAAACATCCACGTCTTGCGCAAATTTCCCCGAAGTTGATAAACTCTGGATGTGCTTCTACCGCGTCGCCGTATCGTTCTCGCACGAATAATGAAGTCTCACGCGCGCAATTTGGACTCCATAGCTGATAACGAGGCATTTTTTTCTCCGCTCGTACGTTCGACTCCGAAGAATTGCGAAAGCGCGGATGATATTTTATTTAAAAGCTACCGTCGACGCAGGCACACCGGAGGCTTTATCTCTCGACACGATATTGCGCACTCGCGATATGGGAGTATCGATTTTCCGTCCTCTCGCAGGCCCACGCTTGTGCGTGTTATTATAAGCCGACGGTGGACGCGCCAAAAATCAGCCGCTGTGTCCCGTGCGATAGCTCTAATTTCATTGTCAATTTCATCGCGGAACCTGTTCACTTCGACGCCCGCATTATTGGAACACGCTCTCGTATCGTCAAAAATACAACACGCACGCATTTCGAAGCGCGGCACTGCCGCAAGGATGATATTGTTCATTATACTCGCCTCTTTGGTGTAACCTTAATTTAGACCGATTTCAATAGACAACCCTTTTTCAAATTGAAATATTTCAGCACCAGGTCGTTAGACCTTTTCTTACTTCTTATTGAAATATTTTATCGGCAAAGTTAGTTAAAGACAAACAAAGCAGATAAATGGGACTTGGTGATTACTTTGAAATTGTATTGAATGATAATCTTTTCAGAGCCCATGTATTAACGGAATTGCATACCTGTGTATCGATGTGACAAGGAATACAAATTGGAAGAGAAATAACAGTTGGCTTATTTATCCAGTTAAACACGGACTTGATTGTTTTAATCGGATAATGTCTGTTCGTTCCCAACCACGTAGTTATTCTAACTAATCACAATGAAGATGTAGAATAGTCGTACCGCTGGATAAATAAATGTTAAAGAAAATATTATTCGACGTCTTTATCCTGACTGGTTATTGCTTTAGATCGCATCTTTCCGTTGCATGAAGTAATTCAAAGAGACCCATGGATAAATAGGAGGAAGACAGAAAAGAGAGCTCTTCGACAATTATATTCACATCCCGACGGTTATCAGTGACTGTTTTATCATCGCCGGATAGCTCGTGGAAAGTTGACTCGATCATGAATTGAATTCTTCTCCGCCTTCTTTCCGTGAATGGAGACTTAGCGTCAAACGTATTTCGCTGAGAGCGGAATCATCTCATTTATCAGCGTACGATATCCGGTACGGTAGCATAATGTATTCATAGCTGCGGAATCAATGTACCATGATGATAAAAAAACTCGCATAAAATTGACACAATCCCGTAGTTCGTCTTAAGCCAATAAAATAACATTCAAATCATCGCACTGCACTCATTACTCTCAGACAATCATTCGTTGCGACAGCTGCGTAAGTTAAGTGCGCATGCGATTATTTTTACGTGTAATTACACTACCAAACGGAATACGGGCCTATGCGAAAAATGGCACACACATTGTGACAGGTAAAATAGTGCTTTTACGAAGCATTGCGTTTTACACGCCACTCTCTTTCCCCATTGCATTGTCCTCTTAGTCCACGCTATGTGTCTCTGCGTCGTTTACCGCGCTGCACCTTTCGAGAAGCGTGAGAAAGCCCCTCCGATCGTATTTAAAATTCTTCGGCGAGTCGACGATCCGGCGTCTATGCACGAGCGAGCATGATTCTCATTAGGATAGAGTAGGCCAAGCGTACTCTCCGAGCGCCATGGAAAAGATGCACGGGGAGAGGAGTGCGCCAAGCATAAAGGACGACGAAGGGAACACTGCGTGCGGAGGAAACCAAGGCAAAGGGTAACTTCCCCATGAAAGCTCGTTAATTGCCTTCCTAACCGACTGTGCCACGCTATCGCTCCCCTGATCTTCTGACAAAACGCTGCTAGACGCTTACTTTTCACTATCTTCTTACTGATAGCTGCGTAATCCCTATTCTCCGACAAAACGCTACGGACGCTTACTTTTCTTCCAATGCCTTCCTACCGATGGCTGCGTAATCCGAATTCTTTCCTGACAAAGCACCGCGGACACTTTTCAATATCTTCCTCCCGATGATTGCGTAATTCGAATTCTCTGAAGGAGAAGGATTCTCTTCGAAGCGCTATGACGAAATGTGTTTCCGCAAATGGCGAGTAAGGCATAATCAGGTTCGTAATGATTTTTGCGCCGACCTGTAGGAGAAGCGAAGCACGCAGCGTGACGACAAAGAACCCGATTCCCTTGGGGCAAACATGCGGCTTCACGACTGTGAAAACCTGCTGCAGTCCGTCCGCTTCCCTTTGGCCAGTATATACTTCTTATAGGCGTTCTGTCTTCGTCTTCCGCCGCCCTTCCTCCTCTTCCCTTGGCCGAGTCCCTTGGCCGAGTCCCTTGGCCGAGTCCCTTGGCCCTTTTACGCAATTGTTGCTCGCTCTTGCATGGAGCCCCTCCTGAAATCGCTCACTTGATCCTTGCGAGAGAACTCGTTACGCGCTCTTGCGCTCGCTGCGAGAGAAGGCCTTTCGTCGTTTTCTTTCAAATTCAAGGACCTGACACAGTGCCACGCATCAGTCGCGGGGTGAAGTCGCAAGTCTCTGCGCCTAGTCGGCATCCGGCAACGCCCCACTTCCCGGAAAAGGAAATCATTCACCAAGAAGGGTGGATACCTCAGAGCAGACAAGGGGAGGACCGGAAGTGTGGGTTTGCGATTTTTTTTTACAAATTTTGCATGGAGCTTCTTTGCCGGAAAATATTGGACACGTATCTTGCCAAAAGCGGCAACACTCCCGTTCACGAAAACTCGAGGTAAGGATCAGAGTTTCCCGATCACGTTTTAGTTTAGCAGACGTGATCAAAATGGAAAATTAAAATATACGTACGTTTTTATTTTGCACATGGATGATGTTTAAACATCGAATGTACACTACTTTTTATGGAAACGTAGTTGCTGAGCGAGTCAAGAATTTGAAGACTAAGTAATACTTTCTTGTTCTTGTATATACGCGGATTTTTTTTAGATATTGTGTAGTTGTAATATGAAAACATACGTATATCTTCATTTTCAATTTTAAAACACGTCTGCAAAATTTGCACGCGATCGGAAAACTTGCATTTTCAACAATGATTTTCTGAAAAATGAGGGGTGTTGCTACGTTTGACAAAAGGCTGTGTTAAATATTCTCGACTAAAGGGGCCTCTGCAGAATTTGACAAAAATATCCGTCATCTGTATTTCTGGTTCACCCCTTGCAAGTGGCAGGCGCTGCTGATTTTGTCACGACGGGTTAATATTCTTTTTCTTTCGACTTCTCTAAATCAAAACGATATCGCTGTATTTCGAACCATTAGACGATGTATTTAATTAGAACGTTATTATGATTTGAGTCGAATAACTCTCCGACTTCCTCATAGTACGTAAGCTTTATAAAGGAAGATAATAATAACCCCTAACGTGTCATTTGGTAAAGTGATGTGCAAAATTCTGGGATGGGAGAGTGATTAACACAATTACTATCGGTAAGTCAAAGAAAAATTTGGCCCCGAAACATCTCGAAAATTTCAACACTCAAATTCTAAAGTCAACATTTTCAACCATAAAAGGACTTTATACGTTCTTTTATTATCCAATTTCGAGCTGATACATTCTGGCGCGCTACACTTCGACAGGCGTCTATTTTCAATAGATGCCGCGCCTCGTTCGATGGCTGTATATTTTTGCGATTCGTCGGCTGCGGACGGACGTTTATTTTCAAGCCTTAGGCGTAGAAACGCGTAAACAGTGAGTCCGTAAACGCACTGCGGCCCATTTTGGTCCGTTGCATCCGAGTCTCATTACGCGTTTGCCATACGCTCTCAGTAAAGCGTGAAGCCGAAAGCACCGCATCTGCAGAGTCGGCATTCATTGCTTTTCTAATGCTATGACAAGATTCGTTTGTCATTTATTGCCTCGTAGTATACTCTATAAAGATTTCCGAGAAGCATCATGCTTCACAACGGCAACCGCCATTGTCGTATGAATGTACTTCAATAAGCAAAAGCCTAAGAAATGCGGCCAAATATAGATAGAAAGTCAAACAACGAAATCAAGAAAATATAGGATATTTTTTCGTGCAACTACATATCAAGCGGTTTAAAGCCGCGCGTAAAATCCCTTAACGAAATCATTCTCGGTGTTTTATGAGAATTTAACGACACTGATTACCGACGACTTTATCGTCTTGCGACCATGCATTGCGTTTCAACATTGTGCATTTTTTCGTCTCCTCTTGACATGAGACGAGACGCCGTTAAGCGGGAATAAAAATAGTTTTAACGATACACTGCGTGTGACGAAAATACGCGCAAACGAATAAATTCGACTTTTAGTATCACTTGTAAGTAGACTAGCTCGAAGAAAGGCGAGACAAAAACGTTTTCCGCATATTTCATTTTATCGAATTAGCAACAACCGTTTACACACGATTTTTTGCACTTGTCAGCGCTGTCGTAATGATGTCGGCAGTGTGCTCAGTGCCGTTGTGTGTAAATGTTTTACGCGATTGCGAAAAGCCGCGCGAATGAACGTGCAAGTAGGGCTTTTAAATTGAGTCGCGGGTTCAACGCAGTTACCACGTTCACGAGCGACGTTTTTACTTTTAATTGCCGTTTATGGTTGCTGGTCTTTGACGAACGGGTTAGCGTAGGGTTGCGCACTGCACTCATAAAAGGACATACCAGGCGAAGATCGATAGAACATGTCTTCTGTCTGCTAGAGACAGATTTTTAACACGTTAAACACGAAGCTGATTTTGTTCAACTTTCCATTTAGGTGACGTGTAACTACATAAAACGTGTCTGTACATAAACGAGAGAAGTTGAGCAGAAAATTTTCCTTTTCTTTAAAACGTTTGAATAAAATCCATAAAAAAATGTGAATAAATGTTTAAATGTTGTGTGATTATTAAAGTATTATCTCTCAAAGCTGGCACTGTTCCCTAAACGGAAAGTTTAGTATGATAACCCTTATCATATTAGTAACGAAATAGCGGGATCTGTAATGACCCGAAGATGTCGAAGATCGCAGAAAATTCAACGTAAACCGTAGCGTACGTACTCTTATGATGAATTGCACACAGGCCACTTTCTAACGTGCTCGCCATCTCCATACCCGAAGACCATAATTACGTTCTCGTTGCAATTACCGCGTATTTGAGTCACGCAGGCGTTATTAGTCTTGACATCAGCGAGCGACTCGCATGACTTTCTTTTATTTTCGGGCGCCCGAATCATCGGCGCGCCTGGCGCCGTTTCTGCACACAGTAAATATGACGCGGTGAAAGCCGCCAGCCTTACAAGGACACAACCGGCTACTTTCCATCTTTTTAAATACACTCCATCAACCCTTTGTTGCAGAGAAACGTCGGCACAAGGACATCGCCGAGGAGTACGCCACGAAATTTCCCGACTACACTTTCCTTCCGCCGAAACTACAGCGAGATCGAGTTTCTCTTCAAGGTACACCCACTTTCTGCGTCGAAATAAAACCGAAACAGGCATTCATGCGGAAGGCCGATCGAAGATTTCAGAAATGCCCGTTCTGTCTCACTCAATATTACAAGGTACGTGTCACTGGCATGCGAGCTACACTTCCTGGCGGTCGCAATATTAACGGAGTTGATTTAAAAGTTTACTCAAACGCTTGCTTTCAGCTGAAGAAGAAGAGCATCGCCTCTCGAAGTCTCTATTGCCCACTCGACCTGTTTTCCGGCGACGAAGGCCGCATGAAAACCGCCCTCAAAGGACTTTTACGATCGCCGCAAAATAATCTGAAGATCTTTAAGGATGGAATCATCGTCTACGATCAGGATTCCTCGTCGAACGACCTTCAGCGAGTTTTAGCAGAATGGTTTCGGAATGCAACGCCGCATAGCAAGGAGAGCGACGAAAACGCATTCTGCACCCTTATTCGTGAAACGCTTCTAAGATCCTTTCCGCAGGATCTTCAGAATTTTAACGCTCATTCCGCACAAACTCCACGTTTATCGCTAAATCAAGATCTAGCACGCGGAGCATATATTTCTTCGGATACCATCGCAAAAGCCAGGAAACTTCTTTACTTTACGCGAGAAGTAAGTTGTTAACAAAAGTCTAGAGGGAGGAAGAGAAGTTCGATATTTCTGAAGACGTATGCAGAATAATTTAGATTGTCTGAGGATCGCAGGGGACATAAGTGAACTGAATCGCTTTCTGGTATTAACAATGTTGTTATTGCAAAAGCATATTATGATTATTGATTGCAGTAATTTAGCTGATCCTCATTATTATCAATGAATCGTATGAAAAGTAGCCATACGTTTCCTTTCTAGTTAGTATAAAATTTCAACTGTGCTTGGAAAGCTTGTGAAGTTTTGCAAAATTACCCGAACCCGAAATATAATTGAAACATTTTTACCTTTGTCATTATTACGATTTTTTTTAACAGGAGTGCAATTACGAAGGCAACGATCTACCAGTAGACTCCGTCCTAGGACGAATTCTTCGAATGCAACGACTATGTGGCAGCAACACCGAATCCGTATACAATATTTATTTGAATTACGCTAAGTTCCTAAACAACGACCTAGTATATGCCGACTTAAAAATATTTCAAGATACACATGGTGAAACAATTTGCTGTTACCCGATGTCAAATCATACGAATGCCACAGTGAGTACAATTCTTGTTACTTTATATCATCGATTTATACCGACAATATAATTATTCTCTCTTATTTTACATTTTCAGGAAACCCAGATAGACAACTTCGATATGGAAAACATACATCTACAGACTGCCAAGAAGAATATTGCTTTCTCGCAGAAAGGGCATCAAGATGATCTTAATGGAAATAAAACTGCCAAGTGTATGCACTTGGAAAGGTCCGTCCGAAATAATGAAATTATTGAGAACACGAATGCTACGCCCAACTTATCGGCAGCAAATGAACATCGTGACGTTTCTAAGTTTACGGAGAAAAGCTTCAGTGAACGGGAAAATAACACCGAGAAAGCAGGTGCACTGATCTGCATTGAAAAATTGATGGCTTTGCGGAACTATCTTTCATTTACAACGGCGAGAGATTGTTCCATACTCATGGCTTTCCATGAGCTAAAGCCGTAAGTACATTTGATATTACTTGTTTCATTTTGCCCTACATATACGTTTATGGCATTTAATCTTTTTCCAGGAGTATGATGGCAGCAGTACCTCAAGAGTACGCAATTAAAGTGTCGGAAAATTTACATTTTCTGACTAACGTTGGAGTTTCTGATGTGGATCCCAAGAATGTATATTGTATTCATAAGCACATGCAACGCGATATAGAAATCCTTGAGTCTGTGATTTCCATGCTTGAAGAGGAACTTGCCACAGAAAATTCCACGTTATAAAGTCGTTTAAACATCATTTAAACGTTTTATTGTTACTAGTCTTGATATCTCAATTATTCATATGCGGAAAATTCCGTGGCATCGTATATAATTGTATGTATCAAGCAAGTGATATTCATTAACTGTATAGTTATTGTCAGAATTGAGAATGTTATTCCGATGCGTGTTGAATTAAGTTGCGAGCCTACATGTCATAGGCAACATATCAAAGATGATATTATAACATTGCTCAAATCTTTTAATATCATAACAATGCGTTATCTTAAATAATGAAA
Source organism: Cryptocheilus praepositus (assembly GCA_033815515.1). Lineage (NCBI taxonomy): Eukaryota > Metazoa > Arthropoda > Insecta > Hymenoptera > Pompilidae > Cryptocheilus > Cryptocheilus praepositus. The sequence goes on from JAWWQZ010000296.1 coordinate 7,510,737, forward strand.
GAAGTTAGATTCAATCTTAGCCTTTTTTTAATTGCACTCAAAATATCATCCGTGCTATATAAACATCCTACATTTGGAATATCATTTTCGCTTGTGACAATCCGTAAATTTTCTCCGTTCCTTAATGTTATTTGCATGGACTATTCAGTGAGAAAATTTGTCGCGATCTTGTTATAGCATCCGATTAAACATAATCCGAATCCTGTTTTACTGTACATTGTCGTTGACACTTGCCTGCTATAAATATAGATGCACAAAAGGTCAAGAATTGGTGACAAGTACATTTTTTAGTGCGAAAATTCTGCGATTTTCTCAAATGTACAATGCACCATGATATCCAACATGTTCTTTCTTTCATTAATACTGAAGTAGTAATTACATCTATGCAATAATAATATCAATGGAACTAACGAAATATCTGCTTGATAATTAGATAGAACTTTCATTTTATAAGACTGATTATATAGTCTCAAGGAAAGACGACAACAAGTAATTATGAAGGTTTCACGAGTGTCCTATACAACATATATAGCAGGCGGTACAAATTATACAAATAAGTTTTTTTTTCTGAAAAGCTAATTTGTATGTTTGTTAGATCGTGTACAAAATAATGAATTATGAAAATGATGTCAATTCTTTAATGAAAGTATAATTTAAATTAGCTTTCTGTGAAAAATTATATTAAAAGACTTGTTAAAGTGTAAGAACTTTTAAAATAGCATTTTTCTCAAGATGCTAGAAGACACAAAAATGCATGTGTCACAATAACGAATTAGTCCAGTAAATTATACAGCATTTTACGTTATATTGACTCCTATATGTATTATGTACTATTCCATAAATATATTGCGCTGTGCGCAATCATGTGTATACGTATTTATCATTTAGGGAAAAGAAAACGAAAGTGCTTTAATTGTGTTCGAATATGTATACGCGTTGTTCTCAATGTACATAAAATGGTTATTATTTACTGAATGCGGCTGTATGCTTAAGTCTTTTACTATAACCTCTTCCACACCTCATTAGTACACTTTAGTCAACAATTCATTTACTCAGTTCAAAAATATACTGTCGTATATATCTTATGAATTAGTCTAGCTCTTCATTAATTTTTATTTAGTCTCGATATTCGTGAAAGTAAATTTTTATTAGCTCAGAAAGTAGGTTTGTCAAAGCAGCTGAACGCACCTATCGGGAAACGAGTAGAACACATTAACATTGGCCCCAACAATGAGCGAGTGTTGTTCAATGGTACAGGTGCTTTATCACCAAAAGACTTATCACGCACACATAGTCCACTCATAAGTGTGCGCATATGTACCTATCCACACACGGGGAGATTCAAACCTGTTACAAGGCGATAATTCGATCGGATTTTCGCCCGATCGTGCGACCAATCGCCTGGTGCAGAACGATTGCACAGTTGCACGGTTTATGAATGACGCGGTTCCGTAGTGGGGCAAACATAAAGGCTGACCGATTCAGGGGTGCTTCATTCACGGCCTACGAAGAAATTCTTGCAAATCCATCTTCAGCCCCTGCACATGCTAGCCCTTTTACAAAAATGTCAGTTTTTCTGCGATAGTTCTTCTCAGTCTGCTAAAGAAAGGAACGTTGGCGTTAAAAAGCAGCGGGGCAGCGCCTGCAGGAATATTGTGGCACCTAGATTTTCTTGGACGGCCCTGGTACGAGCTGTCTATTGGTCAGAAGTGTCGTAATATCGGGCATCTTCGGTCGCCATTGTCTCGCTTACCGTTGGAGAGCGCCTTTTCGTTGTGAGCGGTTCCAAAGCCACCCTCTCTTTCCTCGTCATCCCCCACTGCTCTCGCTATCCGTGTCGTTCTTGGAGTTGCGTATAGTGCCCCTCCCCGGCAAGAGCAAACCGCCGCGGCGCTTGCCAGTGTTCGCCAGCCAGTCGACGTTCGTAAATGGCGACGTACCGATGTCGAGTGCTCGTTACGAGCTGGTGAATCGTCGTACGTGATGACGGCTCGTCACTGAACCTCGGAAGGCGATGGGCACGCAAAAGCCGGGGGAATGGGCCAATTCGCTGATAGCACGGTTCGAGGACCAGGTACACCCTCGCTCGGACTCTCGATATCAAGTCTGTTTGTGCCTGCTTGCCTGCCTGTCTTACTCTCTCACACACACACTCTCACTCGCTCTATCTTCATCTGCCTTTCCCTCCTTCTCTGTCACACGCTCTCTTCGTTTTCCCTTTTCCAGCCGCTGGCATTCTCTTTCTTCTTCTTACCGATCCCTGTTCCGGTGCTGTCGTTCTCTCTTTCCTCCTTTCCTCGACGACACGGTTCCTCGCCGTTCTGCCGTCCCAGTCCCTCTACTGTCGTTCTTGCCTGACCGTTCGTTCCTACACACTTCTGCCTTACTTGTCACCTTTTTTCCCCGTTAGGCCGCTTAAACGGCGATGTTTGTGCCGTTATCGACGGTAGCGGCCGCGCTGCTCAATACCGAGGACATGCTTCTGTCACTCGCGCGAGTTCGGTACCTTGCAGGACGAGCGTATCGTCGTGCCACCCACCCTTTCCGCGTTAATTTCTTGCGAGACGGAAACGAAGTGTGACGATTAGCTAGCTAGCTAGCGATCACCGGGAACGGCAATGACAACTCGCTTCTGGGCAACCCTTAGTAGCCAGTGTCTGCTTTTTCTAGACTCTCCTTTAGAGGAGGTAACCGGTGGCAGGAATCGGGCGTCGTCGGCTCGACGATCGAAATCGCGATTATTGACAAGCTACGTAAGACCGGTGGGTACCGAACAAAGGGCGACGCGATCATTTGTCAGTTGCTTTTTTTTGTCTTTCGCACCTTTCCGCTGGTTTCCCGTATTAACGCGTCGTCCATTCGCGAGATTGACATCTGCGTGCGTCGCTACACGGGTGCGGATCATTGTTCCCGAGAATGCTGTGTCGTTCGTTCGTTGATTCGATTCGTTCATTCATGGGAAGAGATGCTTTCTCACCCGCTCTCCTCCCTCTTTCGAGTTTGACCTTCGCCCCTTCCCCCTCCTCGTCTCTTAGCCATGCACCTTCCTTGCACTCCCCTCCAACCGCGAGCGCTATTCACTGAAGGTGTATATAGGTATCTTTTCTCTCTGTCTCTCCCTCTCTCTTTCTCTCTCTTTCTCTTTCCTCTCTTTTCAGCTTCTCCTTTTACTCACACGACATCGTTTCCGGCGTGTGACGTGGATGCATGAATGAAAATTGCATTCTCTTCACGCGCGACTTATCGCAGAATTTCGAGCGTCGTGCACTTAACGCGCGCGAAAATATGGTTGTCCTGCGATTGACGCATCCCGCTGATATAACCGTCTCTTTTCTGCGCGTTCTTCTCGTTCACGATATGTGAAGGGCATATGGCACTTTAATTCGTCCACTTCGATCCAATATGTACGCTCGCCTATGGAGGGGACGGAGTCTTTAAGATAGTTGTGCGCGCGAGTCGCAGAAAAACATGTACAAGTGAAAATCTGAGGTGCTCAGCTAACTTAGATATCCGAAGGAGCGCGTACGGAACTTTGTGGGGACGAATGGAAGGCGAACGATTGATAGATTTTCCACCCCGAAAGGTGGAAGATAAGGCGACCGACTGAATCATGTTTCTTTTTTTCCATACGCAGCTACCGTACCGTGCTGGTCCTCAAACCACTCATTCTCGCATGAACGAAGAAAGAAACAAAAAATGCCTGATCCAAATCTCTCGATACCGTTTCTCTCTCGTAATATCTGGCCTTACAAAGATGCTGCAGCGTGTCAACGAAATGGTACCGGTCACGGGGGGTCAGCGCTCGTTCCATTATACAGATCAGGATCGGCACTGCTACGAGTCCATAATTATCGTTTTGGACACCCTCGAAAAATGCCTCGCGAATCAACCCAAAGACACGACAAAATTTGACGAGGCCATGAACGTTAAATTATTGCTTAGGGAAATATGTCAGTTCATAGGTAAGAATCTACGGCGGCGTTTGGAAAAGGGTTATAGCTGGAATTAACTCTTTGCAAACGTGCGAGCCATGAAAATCACGGGACACCGTTACAGATAAACAACTTTTTCCAGACATACCGAGCGACAGCCCGCAGAACGCGCATTTGAAGGACCTGGCGAGCAAAGTACTTTTCGCATTAAGCTTGAACTTTTTCAATGCAGTTTTTAATAGGATTTCTGCTAGACTCCAGGAGCTATCTAACTGCGGGGATGAAAATCCAGACTACAGCGACATCGAATTGATCCAGCATATCAACGTTGACGTACATAGATTAACGAGACTATTGAACGGTACGCAATAATTGCATTTCCCACCTCCGTTTCTCTCTCTCTCCCTCTCTCTCTCTATCTCTCTATCTCTCTGTCTCTCGCAACGAGTATATTTTGCCGGGACCGCGCAATTACGCTCCGACTTTAAGCGCTCTTGATGGCGCGCCTTAACAAACCGTTTTGCTTTCATATTCGTTTTAATTGGCTAGTTCCGCTTGCGCGGTACGCGCGTCAGTAACTTCTCCGTCATCTTACGCCAAGGTTTTCCATCCATACAGAAACGATACAGAAATTTAAACAACTGAAGAAATTAGCGCACCTCGTCCTCATGAACTCTCTAGAGAAGGCTATTTGGAATTGGATGGACACGTATCCGTGCGAATTCGCTGATCTGCAGAAAAGGCCCAACGACGAGCTCGGCAAAGCATGCGAGGAACTATTCGACGTCCTGGATTCGTTCGCCGACAACAAAAAGGGAAGAGCCGCGGCTGTTTGGCCTTTGCAGATCATGCTTCTTGTACTGTCGCCTAAGGTTTTGGAGGAAATCGTAAACGCTGACGCCGGCGCACCCTGTTCGCCCCGACACTCAAAGAAGAAACAATTCATTGACAGCGTTAAGCGTGGCTTAGGAATGCACGGCAGCTCTAGTAAACAACTCGCCGAGGCCGCTGCTGTTACCTGCGTTAAACTCTGCAAAGCTTCCACCTATATTAGCAATCTTGATTCGAGCAACGTCATCTTTACTCTCGTCCAGCATGTCATGAGCGACTTAACGGCACTACTCTTTAACCCCTGCAAGCTCTTCTCTCGTGGGCAAAACTTCATTGCCCAAGACATCGACCTAATGATAGACTGTTTCGTTAGCTGCTTCCGTATCAAACCTCACAACAACGAAGTACTTAAAGTCTGCTTGAACTTGAATTTTCCGACAACGTATCAGTTTGTCCTGATCTGTTCGCTCTACAAGTACGTACACTCGTCTATCTACGAGACTCTATCGGTCGCCTATCGCTCATAGTTAAATTGAAATAATGATTTTTAGGATCGTAAGTCAACCGAGACTACCGTGGTGGCCACAGATTGATCTTGTATACTCGCGTAGCACCGAACTCAGGAATATGTTCACGGACACCTTGAACAAAGTTACCCAGAGTTGTATAACACACACTCCGTTACGTATGATTCAAAGCCTAACGCTCAAGGGTAAGGAGCAGAGCAAATACAAAGATCGAGGAGAGGAGATATCGAGCTACAGAAACTTGCTTTTGTGGATGGTGCGCCTTATCCATGCAGATCCGATGCTTATGTTAAATGTACGTTTGATACTTTTGAATAGAAAGACAAGTTTGCTGTTTACGATAACTGGAAAACGTATGCTCTTTCTACAGAACCAAGGAAAAGCAGGTCACGAAATACAAAGTTCGACCTTAGAATTAATTAACGGTCTCGTCTCGTTAGTTCATCAGCCGACGATGCCTGATATTGCACACGAGGCGATGGAGGCCCTGCTGGTGCTGCATCATCCGGATAAAATCAAGGCGTGGAATCCGGAAGCTCCGATAAATACATTCTGGGACGTCAGTTCCCAAGTCCTCTTTTCGATCTCGCAAAAACTGATTCAACATCAAATCGTAAACTACACAGGTATTCTGAAGTGGCTTCGTGAAATACTAATTTGCAGGAACGCTTTTCTCTCCCAAAATAAGGATTATGCGAACGTGGGTAGTCAGATCGCTGTCTGTAAGCAGGCACACATCAAACTTGAGGTTCGTGCCATATTTTGTTTTGATGCATAGATAAGTATTCCGTGAGGCAGAATGTACAAAAAAGGCTGTTAATCCGTTTAGGTCGTTTTCTACATGTACTTGTGGAGCATAGATATGGAGGCTGTTTTAGTGTCTATGTCATGTTTCGCGTTACTATGCGAGGAAGCTGAAATTCGCTGTGGCAGCGACGAGGTTGCAGTTACTTGCTTGCTTCCAAATTATCATCTGTACGTTGATTTGGCTCAGGCTTCGACCATATTGACCACTGGTGAGTTTCGTACGTCAAAGCGTATCTTTGAACTTCACCCATTTTTGAGGTGGATCATTCTACTTCATTTGAAATTAACTTCTAATATAGTGGAATATTAAAGACTTTTATTGCCATAACAGCCAGCGGGGAGAGTAGGATATGTTATCACGAACATAATCACGGTGAGTCTTGTACAAAATGTTGCGTTCCGAGAATGATTTGTCAACATTTCTTTCTCATCACAAAAGTATCAATTTCTTTAAATTCGGCTAGTACAAATTGTTCGCTGCCAATTAAACTGTGATTAGAAAATATTCGCGTTCCAGGGCGCGCTGCTCTGCAAAAGAGAATCATGGCCTTGCTTCGAAAGATGGAACATTGTGTCAACGGTGTACAACCTGTAAGTACGACCGCATAACGGTTATTAAGTTTCCTGTAGTCCGTTAGAGGCGATAATGAAATTATATTTGATCGATAGGCGTGGGAAGAGACGTTCAGGAACTGGGAAGTTACGTCACGACAGTTATCCAATTATCCGAAAACGAAAACGGAAGACGGTCAGATTGAATCGTTTCACCGAAGCACAGGAAAGAGAAGAGCGTCTCATCAAAATTCTGAACATGAATTGGAGGAACAAATCAACGAATGGGCTAACATGACGGGATTTTTGTGCGCATTGGGCGGAGTATGCTTGCAAAGACGTTCACCAAGCAGACCGCTTTCGGGAATGCCACCAAATCCAGAGCCCAAAAAGGGTTCAACGAAACAACAAGATTCCGGTTCTTGCCTAACGAACTCTAGTCAAGAAGTACAGTATTGCCCAGTGACACAGTTTGTCTTTAACTTGTTAAGACTACTCATATGCAATAACGAGAAGTTCGGCGCGCAAATACAAAAGCACGTGAAAGAACTAGTTGGACATGAAATGAGTCCTGCTCTATACCCAATACTCTTTGATCAGATTAAAAGTATAGTGGAGAAGTTCTTTGACCAACAAGGGCAGGTTATCGTAATGGATGTTAATACACAGTTTATCGAGCACACAATTTTCATTATGAAAAACGTTTTGGATTCGAAAACAGATCAGCCATCTGAATACCTTGGCATCACGAGTATTGAAGGCATGACCCTCGCCATAGTCAGATACGTCAGACACTTGGACATGACCGTGCACTCTATACACATTAAAACAAAATTGTGTCAATTGGTCGAGGCCATGATGAAAAGGCGAGACGACTTGGCTTTCCGTCAGGAAATGAAGTTCAGGAATAAATTGGTTGAATATCTGACTGATTGGGTAATGGGTACAACTCATCAAGCTGCGTCAGCTGGAAGCGACGTCATTATTACGAGGTGAGGAGTGTTTTGTTGTCCATCGTTTTCTATTTCATCCAACGTCGAATACTTCGAAAGTTCGAGATGGTGTTTCATAGACTGAAGCACCTCTCGTACCCCACACAACGACTATCAAGTATTTACTATATGCACTTTGTTCTTTACTTCAGTTTGTACTCTAGAGAGTTGGATCAGGCGTGTATGGAGGCTGTAGGAGCTTTGTTAAGAGGGCTTCCACTTCAACCAGAAGAATCCGACCGCGGTGATTTGATGGAGGCAAAATCTCAGTTGTTCTTAAAGTACTTCACTCTGTTCATGAACCTGTTGAATGACTGCAATGACGCTACAACGGAAGAAAAGGAAGTAGTATCTAGACAACCACGAATAACAACCGGGAAATTGTCAACATTACGAAATGCCACCATACAAGCAATGAGCAATCTTCTTAGTGCAAATATCGATAGTGGTTTAATGCACTCAATAGGTACGTTCATAATAGTACAGTAATACGACAAAGTAACTTCAGAAGAAAATGACCTGTCCATCTTTTGTAGACCTAGGATACAATCCGGATCTTCAAACTCGGGCAGCATTTATGGAAGTACTAACAAAAATTCTTCAGCAAGGAACAGAATTCGATACACTTGCTGAAACGGTACTGGCTGACAGGTTCGAACAATTAGTCCAACTTGTCACAATGATTAGTGATAAAGGAGAATTGCCAATTGCCATGGCACTGGCAAATGTCGTGACGACCAATCAAATGGACGAACTAGCTCGAGTGTTTGTTACTCTATTCGATGCAAAGCATTTACTATCGCCGCTGTTGTGGAACATGTTTTATCGTGAAGTAGAGGTATCTGACTGTATGCAGACACTCTTTCGAGGCAACAGTCTTGGAAGTAAAATTATGGCATTCTGCTTCAAAATATACGGTGCCAGTTACTTACAAAGCCTCCTGGAACCACTAATCAAACCGCTGTTAGATGATACAGCAACAGGGTTTGAAGTTGACAGTGCGAGAATAGATATGACAGAGAATATAGAACAAAACGGTCGCAATCTCATCGCATTGACGCAAAAAGTGTTCGATGCTATAGTGTCTTCCGCTGATAGGTAGGGCTTGCGTATTGAAAAAATACGTTGAATCATTGCATTTCGCAATTTGGTTCACACGCCCTATCTCTTCTTTCAGATTTCCTCCCCAATTGCGATCGATGTGCCACTGTCTCTATCAAGTACTCAGTAAGAGATTTCCGCAATGTCCTCAGAACAATATTGGCGCCGTGGGGACAGTTATATTTTTACGATTTATTAACCCAGCCATCGTTTCGCCTCAAGAGATGGGTATTGTAAATAAACCAGTGCCTCCTCATGTTAAACGAGGTCTCATGCTCATGTCTAAAATACTGCAGAACATAGCGAATCACGTGGAGTTTAGCAAGGAACAGCATATGCTACCGTTCAACGACTTTTTAAGAGCGCATTTTGAAATTGGCCGACGGTTTTTCATACAGATAGCTTCGGATTGCGAAACCGTCGATCAGGCCAGTCACCCCATGTCTTTTGTATCGGACGCGAATGTTCTAGCTTTACATAGGCTGCTTTGGAATCATCAAGAGAGGATCGGTGACTATCTCAGCAGTAGTCGGGACCATAAAGCAGTAGGTAGGAGACCCTTTGATAAAATGGCGACGTTGCTGGCGTACCTTGGTCCACCAGAGCATAAGCCGGTAGATTCACAGTAAGTGATTGTGCAATTTAATACTCCTCTATAGAATGTACGTTCTATAAGGGAGTATTAAGTATGCTCAATGCAATTCACCTCCGTTCAACAGCTTATTGTTTTCATCTTCATACGCACGGTGGTCGAGTATCGATATGTCATCGACGAACTTCGAAGAAATCATGGTGAAGCACAACATGCATGAGAAGGAAGAGTTCAAGAGTATCAAGAGCTTAAACATCTTTTATCAAGCGGGAACCAGCAAGCAGGGTTATCCAGTATTCTACTACATTGCACGACGATACAAGTATGTTCTCTTCATTCTTTTTTATGATCCTTCCTTTACATCGTAAATCAACGAACTGGTTCGTGCTTTCAGAATCGGTGAAACGAATGGCGACCTACTAATATACCACGTTATTCTCACATTGAAACCATTCTGTCACTCTCCATTTGAACTGGTCGTAGATTTCACGCATACGTGTACAGACAATCGCTTCAGAACAGAGTTTCTGCAGAAATGGTTCTACGTTTTACCCGAGGTGGCGTATGAAAATGTCCATGCAGCGTATATTTATAACTGCAACAGTTGGGTGAGGGAATACACGAAATTCCACGACAGGATCATGGCACCATTAAAAGGCAACAGAAAGGTTGTCTTTATCGACAGTGCAGCACGTCTGAATGATGTGATTGACGTCGAGCAGCAGAAGTTGCCCGGTGCAACACTGTCTCTTGACGAAGACCTGAAGGTGTTCACGAGCGCCTTGAAATTATCCCACAAAGATACAAAAGTATCTGTCAAGGTGGGGCCCACCGCCATTCAAATAACTTCAGCAGAAAAGTGCAAAGTGTTGTCTCATTCCGTTCTTCTAAACGATGTATACTACGCGTCCGAGATAGATGAAGTTTGCTTGGTAGATGACAATCAATTTACATTAACCATCTCGAACGAGCCCGGTCCAATGTCTTTCATTCACAATGATTGTGACAGTATTGTCCAAGCTATTATTCATATCAGAAATCGTTGGGAACTGTCCCAACCGGATTCCATGTCAGTTCATCCGAAGATTCGACCTAAAGACGTGCCTGGTACACTCTTAAATATGGCCTTGCTAAACTTGGGTAGTTCAGACCCGAACTTGCGCACAGCTGCTTACAATCAGCTCTGCGCTCTTACTGCGACGTTCGATCTCAAAATAGAAGGACAGCTTTTAGAGACATCCGGTCTATGTATACCGTCAAACAATACCATTTTCATAAAACACCTCAGCGAAACTTTGGCAGCGAACGATCCGCATCTGACCCTCGAATTCCTCGAAGAATGTATTCAGGGATTTAGAGTGTCAACGATAGAACTGAAACACCTATGCCTCGAATACATGACGCCGTGGTTAAACAACCTCGTGCGTTTTTACAAGCCGAACGACGAAGGTGGCAAGCGGCAAAAGCAGGTGACACAGATTTTAGAGAAACTCATTACTCTAACTATCGAGGAAGTGGAAATGTATCCGAGTATACAGGCGAAAATTTGGAGTACCATCGGCAGACTACCCGATCTCATAGATACGGTTCTAGACAATTTTATTCATCGGAGCGTTCGTTATGGGCTAGGTTCGCCCATGGTGGAAATAATGGCTGACACGGCTGTCGCGCTAGCTTCGGGCAATGTTCAACTAGTTGCGAAGAAGGTCATTGGAAGACTGTGCAGGGTGGTAGATAAGACTTGTACTTCACCTACATCCTTATTAGAACAGCACATGATGTGGGATGATATAGCAATTTTGGCGAGGTACCTCCTAATGCTATCTTTTAACAATTGCTTAGACGTGGGCAAGCATCTGCCCTATCTTTTCCACACGGTCACGTTCCTCGTCTGCTCTGGGAGTCTGAGCATGAGAGCGTCGACCCACGGCTTGGTCATTAACAGTATTCATTCACTCTGTACCTGTAGTTCGCCGTCCTTCTCGGAGGACACGTATAGAATATTGAGAATGAGCCTAGACGAGTTCTCTTTGCCGAAGTTTTACTTGCTCTTCGGAATCAGTAAAGTGAAATCGGCTGCGGTCACTGCGTTTAGAAACAGTTATCGGCATTCGAATGAAAGGTGGTTCGCCAATGAAAGGAATATATCAGGAGGACAAGATAGGGAAAGACTTTCGTTAATTAGTCTAGAAGTAATCACAGATGCTCTTCTGGAAATTATGGAAGCCTGCATGAGAGACATTCCGAAATGTGATTGGCTAAAAACTTGGACTTCTCTGGCTAAGAGTTTTGCCTTCTGTTTTAATCCAGCACTGCAACCAAGAGCATTGATCGTCTTCGGTTGTATTAGTAAAAGCATAACTGATCAGGATATGAAGCAGTTGCTCAGGATTTTAGTGAAGGCACTGGAGAGCTTCAATGACATTACTCTTCTGGAGGCAATCGTCATGTGCCTCACAAGATTGCAACCATTACTTCGACCCGTAAGCATTGCATTCATCATTACTATATGACTGGCACCATGCTCTTTAAATGGTAAAAGCTTGACTAACTGGCTTATTCTGTTTGTAATGTTTAAAGGAATCTCCAATACATAGATATTTATTCTGGGTTGCAACTTCTGTACTCCAATTGGATGAGGCTTCGTTATATGCGTCAGGTTTGGCACTACTTGAGCAAAATTTACATACACTCGATTGCCAAGGTACATTCGATGACAAGGTAGATATCATTTGACTAATGTCAATTATTCCATCATTATGGTATTATAGTGTCGACAATCCTAATACTTGCTTGATTAGACTTTGGAACAGGTAATGATGTCAACACGTGAGCCTCTTGAATGGCATTTCAAACAGCTGGATCATGCTGTAGGCTTGTCCTTTAAATCAAACTTCCACTTTGCATTGGTTGGACATCTGTTAAAGGGATATCGGCACCCAACGCCCACTACTGCCACGAGAACGGCCAGGGTATTGACAATGTTATTGGCGATTGTAGCTAAACCATTTAGGAGGGACAAATTTGAAGTCACGCCTGACAGTGTGGCCTATCTCGCCGGTAAGTCTCTGCGCTGTTTATTGCACAAAAAGAGATCGTACAAGGTAACATTTTTTCTTCAGCGTTGGTATCCGTATCCGAAGAAGTTCGAAGTAGGTGCCATATCAGACATTCTTTAGGAAGAAATAACGCTGAACAGGGCACGCAAGACTTTCTTGACAACTTAGTACCTCACAGCGCGGTAAGATTTATATATTCGAACGCCTTGGTTAGTGTAATATAACATTGTTGTTTCCCAGGACTCGGCGAGTAATGCGATCAATCTAACTACTAGAAGACAAAAGTCATGGGACTTGCTCGATCAGTCAGCACTCACATTAGCAAGGCAGCAGAAACAATTTCCGACGCATCAGGTGGGCTACATGAACCTATAGTTGCGTTCTGTTAAACCGAAACGTTTTACTTCCTTCCATCGTAGTACTCATGATAATTTATCGACAAAAGTAATATCTGCATTCTTTTTTACTGCGTGATATAGAATTTTTGTACTCTGCCTAGTATCTCTCATGTTTTGCATATTCATACATAGTAAAATCAATTTCATTGTGCTTTCTGTTGACGATACTATGCTGCTCTGTAGTAGTGTAAAACTGTTTTCAACGTATGGTGTTTGTTCAGGAAGGTTCGAAACTGTGGACTATTGCATACAAGTATCACTGTATTGCATGAGTAAAACTAAACGTGTGAGTTCTTTGTAAATGTTGCAGAGGCAATAGTATTGAACTGTTTCGCAACTTTTTCAGTCTGAGCGATTCTATAATATCCGCTGCGATTGTAAAAATTGAATTCTGACATTGACTCGTGACGATACGCCGAATATTCTGTTCTTTGTACCGTACATAACACCGTTTTGTTGTTCTCCTATGTATGTTCCGTTTACCCCTCGGTGTGTGTGTCCGCGCCTGCCTATGCCTGTCCGGATTGTGTAAACCACCGTATGCAACCTGCCACTAACGTGTGCCATACTCCGTCAATTAATTGGTCGAAAACAACGCACGTCACTAACAAGACTGGCCGGATTTTATTTAAAACACAGCGCTCCTTCTCTGTACCGACCGCAAAGGAAGCAAAGCCACAAGCTACCGAGTCAGATCAAAAGGTACATAACGTCCGTTACAATAATGTAAGACTCAACATTTTTAGCATGAAATAGCTGGCTGCAGACCGATTGTTAGAAAACGTCGCGACAATTGAACATCGTGGTTCTATGTTCTGTTATACAGAATCGAAGTGCCAGAGTGAGCGTGAGTAATGAAAACAACGTATTGCTCGACCCCGAAGTGTTAACTGACTTCTCAACGCAAACCTTGGTATTAACCGTGCTAGCGACGTTGGTAAAATATTCTACGGATGAGAACGAAACGCGGATTCTTTATGAGTACCTGGCAGAAGCGTCAGTCGTGTTTCCAAAAGTTTTTCCAGTCATGTGAGTTTTCATTACGTCTATCAATAATGTAGAGGAATAAATGTTCCTACTGATACTAATCAATACTTCATACATGCCACAGACATAATTTGCTCGACGCAAAAATCACCAGTGTCTTGTCTTCCTGTCACGATCAAGCGATATTAAATGCGGTTCAAGCAATTATACAGAATATGATAGCTTGCGAGGATACGAGTCAGCAGCAGCTACATTATTTACAAAGTTGCGGTTTCGGTGGCCTTTGGAGATTCGCAGGACCGTACACGAATGTGAGGAAAATAATTTTGCAAGCAATACTTTCTGCTCCATAAGCATTTCTAAGTATCTAAATATTTTTTCGAACAATGTCCCTACAGTGTAACTGCACTGCGGAGAGCGCAGAACTATTTGTCAACTGTTTGGAAGCCATGGTAGAAACGTGCCTACCAGTCGAAGAAGTTGAGAGTTCAGCAAGTAGCGAGAACGCGACCGAAAGGGGAAAACGCGCGGATGTACACTCGTCAGACTCTATGTTGAAGTCGAAACCCTCAATGTTCGGAGCTGATCGTGGGTATACGCGGACTCTTTCTCAAGACAACGATGCGACACGCGCAACGGGAACTTCCAATGTTCGCAGAGAGTAAGTTTCGCGAGGCTGCAAAGTGTCTCGCACATTCCATTAATTAACCGTTCATATTTTCCCATAATCCATTGTACTTGCATGGTACACCGAAGTAATGTGAGCAATTCAAGCCCCACTTACTTCTTCCTCTACGTCCGGCCAATGGTAATACCATCGAAAACGTATTATAAAATATTTCTACAGATAAAAATTTTAGTCGTAGCGTTGAGAGTAAAGGTGACGTCTCGACTGATTGGATCAATCGAGCAGAGACTACAACCGGCAGTAGCAGTGGTACGCAAACTTAGCGTTTAATGCGTGACGCCGGATGACGTTGCGGTAAACAAGGAAAAAAGGTGCAAGATAGTCGGAAGTCGTATCGAGGAATGAGGTATGTCTGCTTAACAAATTTTACCGTACCGTAGTAAGACAGATAAAGTATGTTTCGGTTCTATTCTATAAAGGAACTCGAATATACTGGCTCCGTTTTACCGCTGCATCATGTCCAGTCAATTCACGCCATCCACCTCGTTCTAACGAGCCTGCAGAGATAGGAACCGTCATAGACAACTTGTTATCCACCGATCCTTTATTATCGTTACTACAAAAGCGTTATGGGATTATTTTTGAATCGGGTAGCAGCCTACGATGTGCGTGATGTTCCGTAAGTATGCAAGTACACCGTCGAGTTAAACCGCTAAACTTTTGTTACTTGCAAAGAGAATATTTGCGAAAATGTTCAGAGAACTCGTTCGTACGAGCGAGAAGGGCCGATATTAAAGAACGGTCATATATTTATCGGAATGTCTGTGAATATTCTGTACGATTATAACTTGAAGTAACGTGTTAAGATTGTAGAGAGATATACTCGCTTTCGTTGACAGATTCGAACAATCGAGTACGCCCCCACCCTCTATCCTCCCCCGTGTATGTGTGCATGTATATCTAGACACCCAAGTACGTGTACGTGAGCGTGCACGCACATGTTGCACTTCGAACGACTACGTCATTCTCTCATATTAATCGCCGGCTCTTTCCATCTGTCCTACCGTACGCGAGCTCGTTTATTTGCACTTTGCTAAAACAAAGCGGCCGAAAAAGTGCTTATAAAGCTTCTCTCGCGTGAATCTGAGAAATATAGAGTTTACGTGCTAGGCGGCATGACATATTTTCTATATTTGGAATATTCATAGGCGTACGGTAACGCAGGTGTGAAAGTGACCGTCGAAAGAGTAACGAGAGATTTGTGGGCGTAGAATCGGAGTTTTCGATGCGCGTGTTCGTATACGCACCGCTTCCTATGGGTTTTAATAACGCGAAGATGCTCTGGACCAGCGTCCTCCCGCGATTATTCGACGCCTTTCCGTCTCAAAAGGCGGTCGAACACGAGGACGAATATATCTAGAGTCCTTTAAGAGAAACACCAATGATACTATTGTCTACCACTTATTAAAGTACAAAACGAGACCACGTGTTATTTTTCCCGCAGTTCAAAGTAACGGGACACTTTAGAAATAGAGAGTAACGATCGTGACGACGTAAGTCGGTAGATGTTAACTCGACGACTGACGGAAGTACGCGGATAAATATCGAAATGTGTCCGGGGGTAGCATCGACATTCGGCGTAAAACCATTCTAAACGAATACGCGACGCTCACAGACGAAGTACGTTTCAAGTATAACGGCGCTACATAGATATCGTATAAACTCAAATGATATATTTTGATACTGGACATTAAGAAAGATGATTGCACGACGCAAATCTCAATCATACGCGCCATTTCCAATTCGATTTCCATTGCACGACATACGCCCACACACTAGATGACTTCGGAACGTTCATAGTGTCTCCTTCATGTTCGTGTTATCGCTCATCATCGTTAAAAACCGACTGCGAATGTTTCGGACGTCTTGGCGCGATTATTTTCTAACGATTTTTTGAAGCCGATATTTTCGTACAACGCAGCTACGATCGTATCCTCGATCCTTCACGGTGAATTCTTGAACAATGTGCATTCTACTCGAGCGAGGCGCGATAAAGATGCGAGGGAAAATTTTGACGATCGCTTCCCGCGACGTGTAACGATCAACTTCGACGCGAAAATTCGTCAGTAGCTGCCGCACTACGTCGTCGTTGTCTTTTACCAAAGGTATAAATCGTCCCTAGGCTGCGTTAGGTAAGATCACTAATAATACAAGAGTTAAATTACTAAAACGTAGGTCATAAACGTGATCGCTTCGTACATATACGATGTCTAGATATTATCGTTGGCTCGGCGTCATTTTCTTTTCGATTGTACGCTTTCGCGGTTTATATTCCTAATGTGTCAGATCGACGCAGTGGATCTGTAAATAATAGCTGTAAAAGAGTAATTATGAGTAACTGTTAGAATACACGAATAGTGTATGCGCGCGTGTGAATTAACATGTCCTCGAAAGCATGGGGAAAAAAACAGATGTATCGAGGGGATGAAAAATTTGTAGTAGCTATAAAGCGACCGCATGAGCTCGCAGAAATCGACCGAGGAAAAGCATTCTAAACAGGAACTATTAACAACTTACGATCAAGTACCTCCGAGATATTGTGTAAAAATTCTAAATATTTTCATTAACGGGCTAATCTAACTTTATTCCACACAATAATCTCCGTTTTCTTTTAAGCTTTTCCAACGTACATATCTCTGCGTGAGTTTCCGCGCATCCACGTGTTAGTGTGTACACCTGATAAGAGAAATAAGGAGCAAACCTGTAATTGTGTGTAGCGCGCGCGTGTGTGTTAGTGAATGAATCTGTGGAATCTGTGCGCTGCCTCTGACGGCAAGAGTGTATATATGTGTGAGTCAATGTGTCTGTTATATTGTACATATACATATATATATATATATATATATATAAAGAATCTAAAGTCTACATAGCGAGCCGTACGATATGTGTATGATTGTTCACGGACACTCGATTGATGCACATAGTTTCAAAAGATTATTTTCTTTCGACATGGAGTCTCTGACACGAATTACCTGGGCTCTCAACGAGTCGGTGGCACTTGTTTCATGTGAAATCGTTATTCAGATGATCAATTGTCTAATGAGATATATATTAGTTGCGTGTTACTCGGTACTAGCGAAGACTAAAGAAAGTATTCCGTTGATTTTTTTCTAGTTTTATATACGCAAGATTTATGCATCGATGTCGTGCGTCAGGCCAGGTAATTAATTATATTAATAAGAGAATTTGGGCCAAGATACCAACGTACGATTGAACTTTCGGTTTGCGCGATCCTACGTGTACTAATTAAACTAGTTGCCTCTGTATTCGCACGGAAATTGATGTTTCCTGCACCATTAGTCGTTCTTAAAGAACTGTTTTAGCCCTTCAGACATTCAGAAGATTGTACCTGCGTGTGTTCGTCATTCATGTCGAATGTGTTCCGCGTTTCGATGAAGCATTCATTATTTCGTTTTCACTGTTGCTCTGCGAATTGTCGAAAACTTACTAACCTCATACTGATTCCACTTATTACATGTGTCCAGCCTTATCGTATTTCAACAATGCGTGGGTCTCAAAGATACGTCTCGGCTAGATTCGAGCGTCACTGTGCAAGATAGCCATGCATTTTTGTGGAAATTTTTAGAAGAGTTCAATATTCGAATCGATATGCGAAATCGAATTGAACAAACGCGTTCCCAATTGATTTTAAGCGATCTGACGATCTGCTTGGATGTCCTTTGCTGTTGAAACTAGCTGGGACCGCGTTGAAGCAATGCGATTCCGATCATAACGCTTCACAGTACTTTCGTGCATAGCCATGGTTCTCAACAGATGAAAGGCAAAAGTACACAAACGATACAGATGTTCTTTAACTTTCTGGCTGACGATCTCATGGATCGACCAAATAGCTTTCGATGAGATATAGAGACTTGCATAGCGACTAAAAATTCAGTATTAACGCCTCTGTAATGCTTTATTCGCGCCACGCATTGCTGGAAGGTTCATTACCTCGCACCTTTGCAATACGCGTTGTAAGAGCCTTTGAATGCTTGATTATATTCATTAACTGACGCGTCCTCAGTAACACGGAGAAACTAATTTACTCATCGCATTTGCGATCTGTTGGCACTCATTTCTTTTTCAGAGTATTTATGCGAAGAACGCTCGCCTCATTTTTTACATCGAATTTCTGGCCTTTCTAGCAAAATGCATTATTTGAACATAATTATGTTCCATTCTATTATTTGGCAATTAATGAAACAACGGGGACGCGTCTAAGTACGTACGTATATAGATAGATAAATCCTGCAGAGGGCCTATAAGTTCGTGATAAAGGGTCTGCTTCTCTTTAAATGTGATGTATTTATTATATAATAAGGTTATTCTGACGATGATTATTATTATATGATAGAGATTTATTATATCTATTATTGAAGTACTATTCTCAAAATTTCTAGGATATACTGGGTATTATTATGTAACTGACCTAAGATACCGCGTTATTGTACAATTCTAAAATAAAATATGCATACCTGAATTACGCAAATTTCATGAGAACCTAATTGTTAACCATCGTCCGTCTTACAAGCTACACTTTATGAGTCAAACTGCGAATACGCAGGTTTTTATGTAAAATGTGTCATCACTGGTCTCACATTGCAAGAACAAAACTATGGTGTTACAGTGAATCTTATACAAGATATCATATAATAGGTACACAACTTTGCTCCCGCCGTTTTTTCCCTTTCGTCCAATGCAAAAAACGGCGGGAGCAAAGTTGTACACCTGTTATATGGAATTAAGATAAACCTGGAAAGGTTTATGCATTATGAACTGAAACTGCAACTTTGCAGAAAATCGTAACCGTACAAAAAAAAATATTACATGTCCATTGCTCTATAACGAAAGATATATTCTCATTACCAGAAGATAACAATTAATAGAAGTTATAAAATCTCGTTAAAAATATCTCACAAAATGAATATAGTATTACTATAACAATCAACATACAGCATTAATAAGTTTGTTCTTGCATTCTGTAACCACCAAATAGTTCAAATCGTAATTGATTAAATTTGAAATAGTAGCCATAAAAAGTGGTGCTAATAAAGAACCATGTTATTATGTGTTACTTTCATCTCTTGTTTTTAAGAGGGAAAATAGAATAATTCAACCGTATAAAGTTATCGTATAAAACATATCCCCAGATCATTATAAGAAAGATATCAAACACAAAAAGAAATGCAAACAACCAAAAAAATACATCTAAACAATGAAGACACTGAAACAGACAGAAAATATCATTAAACAAATGAAGAAAGATTACACCCAATACCTATAATAAAAACAATTTGTGATTAAGTAAAATGTGTGTTGTAAATCCCTGGACCTCGACGAACCTGAAACAAAAAGAGAATGTGTTAATAGAGCCAGAATATATATCAGTGTCGGGTAACATGCCACGATTAACTCTTCTTACTACAATCTGTACTACATGCACATGGGTTGATTTAGCTATTAGTAAGCAATTGAAACTGGACAATTGTTTACTATTTCAACACATATTCTACTTCGTAGCTGTTTAAAAATGAGAAGAGTTAATTGAGGCAGTATATGCTCCTCACGTTGCAAAGGTATCTATTTCAAGTTACATCTGCAATACCTGAAAATGACGACCATAGTGACAATTAATGACAAATCAAGTATGAATACACACACAATCTGTAATAAAAACACACTGTAATCAATTAAAATATATGTTGTGACCCGGGGACGTCGACAAACCTGAAACAAAAAGAAAATAAGTGTTAGTAAATCCATAATATATTTCACAGTTGAATAACTAGCCAGGATTAACTTTTTTTATTGTAGTGTATATTAAGTATGCATGAGTAGATTACTATCTGATCTGATGTGTGAATCAAAATTTTTTCTTTATTTAAATACGTACCCTACTTTATAATTATTATAAAAATAAGAAGAGTTAATCGAGGCAGTTAATCATGCCTTTAATTTTTACATTGCAAAAGTAACTGTTACCAGTTACCTATGCAATGTATGCAAGTAACGAGCATAGTGACTATCGTGGTAAATTAATCCAGCGATGAAGCCTTTTTCGATGGGCCACTTCAGCTAAATCAAAATAGCCTCTTCATTCTTCGAACATGTGCATGCATGTCCCCACTGATCGGGAATTGTTCAACAAGGATCGGAAATGTTAGATTAATTTGAGCACTGATTTAACAGCAATGTTAAAACGAAATTATATGTATATCCCTGCCTAACCGTCCCATACATTAATAAATGCATGAAGTAATATCAGTTTCAACTTTGCTGTGAAAGTGATCAAATTAATAAAACATTACGACACTCGTTACTACTGAGGACTAATACGCGGGCATTGCCAATATTGTTAGCAACTCGTACATGTTCACATTTAACCGAAATTCCCGATCAGTTCGAAATATGTATACCACGTGGGCAAAGTACACCTTCGTAGTATACCTATTTCGGCTAAAAATTATGGAGCAGCCTTAAATTTAACACTTGACTATTGCAACCGATGACTATTATGAATACTGGCAACAGCTATAAGAGATGATTACATTGTTTTTGAACAACCCTTACATAAATGACGTGATATAACGAACAAAGAGTTATGGTTGCAATTGTTAAGTGAACCCCAGGCGAAAGCATATCACTTTTAACGCCTAGCACCTACTCGCGAGAGAATAAGTGATAGCCCCACTCTGGCCCTACCTACTTAAAATCTACCATTCACACAGAAGTATGCTACCTGCCTACCTCACACCTATATTTAAAAATGCAAACCAATCACACCAACACACTCACTCCTCGGTTCTCACACATTCCGCCCGGGTGCAAAAAGCCTATTCCTAGAGAGTACGTCCCGGGACGTCTCCGACACCCGAACTCAGCGCACATCATCATTCATTCACTACTGTACGTACCAATTCCTGAAATCGACTGTCAAACGTTAGTGACCATGCAAGTTAGCCGCGACCGCAGTTCATAGTAATTCATTTTTCTGCACAACCAAGTGGTCGGCAGATTTTTAACATCTGCATTTACGTGCACTCATCTACTACTAGAGTAGAGATTACAATAAGTTTCTTAAAAAATCGTAAACGTCGAAGTGAAATGGGAAATTAATGTTCCGGTTATTTATCCAACGTGCAATCCATAACACTACCATTCACACAACACACAATGGAAAGCACGTCGGTGGATACTGAACGCAATGACAGTCGCTGATATATGCATTAGTAATCATATTTTTAAAATCGTGCTCACCGGCCTGATCCATCCATGCAGCACCTGGGCGCATGAATGGTTTCAGACCTTAAATAATGAGCACGGATAGTAAAAAGTATACCAATCATTATGCTGAAAACATCCTGAGCTAAGGTTAATAGTGTATATAATCATATTGTAGATAAGCGGGCTAATGTTTACTTGTATTAATTTCATATATAATTAATATTTAATATAAAAAGAATGTACTTTCCATTTTAGTCAATTCCAAGGCAAATCAAAGCATGCATGAAACTATATTGATTAAAAATGTCAATTGCAAACTGCATATTACAAGAAATAAATAAATATGTGTTATCCTCGAGTGGCCTGTTTTTAGAGAGATTATTCTATGCAAAAAAAAAACATTTTTGTATCTCTCTGAATCCAAGCATTACTCGTCGCGAGGTGCCTTCTTGCTCTTTTAATACTAAATCGAATGACGTATTTAGAACCATTCCTGTTTATACAAGATGTATAACCAGAAGCATTGGTGTTAACAAAATATGGTATTAATGTCAGGACATTCATGATTGAACTTGAACTAAATATGGACTTGGTTATTCATGTTTTTCACAACTACGTAATATTCATTTCAATCGCGAATCGCGTATCAAATCTAAAATACACAATAAACAAGAAAAGCCTATCCTGCTCTAAATATACATACATGCAACATAAACAAAACTGTCCACTCATAGATGGACTCCGCAGAATCCACCTATGGCCACTATGCTCTTTCTCATATTCCTGGGAGAAAATTACAACCAACCACCCGTGTCGGTTCAGACCATTCGTCCTGCGACATGATTGGGTGGTCGGAGGGACTTTAAGATTTGACTCATCGGTGCTGTCTTCTCTGGATACCACAGCAACACGCTGCATCGACGAATCCTTGCCCCTCAGAATTATGCAGTTTTCTCGTGGCCAGCATCAGACAAACAGGGATATTCATTTTCTTAAAGTATGCTTCTACAAAGCAACAAAAAATTATTGTAATTTATTGTCCACTGGAAAAAAACCATATTGACGAGCAACTCTATTAAACAATGTAAACACTTACAATATATTATTATTTTTCGAAAGATCAAAATCCATCATTGGCGCCAATAAACACTGACTTTACTACGCGGTGGAAAACTCTACTTTATCACGTTGATTCAAATTTTGTATTGAAGAGCAATATACAATATAATTTGTGACTCAAACTATTGTAACTTAATGTTATGTTCAAGTAAGTATATCGACAAACAATATTGACTTTAACTACAGATTAATGTAACTCTAATTTGACAATTGCGAACAAACACTGACTCTATGTCGCGGGACCGTATACAGAAATACAAAAATGGTTGAAGTTATACAATGAGCCTGTACGGCTACAACGGTAATTATACGTCGTAATAAAACACTGACTCTAAACTGCATTGCGCGCAGCAACAAAATTCTGAAACAAATTACAATACGATAATTAATAATACGAAAACAAATTAAGCCTTGGATAAAAACTATAATATGTGCCCATAATTATGAAAGTGGTCTAAGTCATATATTTCTTGTTTCGAGATATTTAATGAATTGCATTTGAATAAATTAAAAAATATTTTTACATTATGCGACATTTTAATTTATAATTTTATTAGTCTTAATTAATGGAAATTTACTATGAATATGAAATTTTGTGTGAATTTTATACGATAATATTATTTTTAAAGATTGAATTGACTTAGACCATTTTCAAAATTAACTGAATGTCCTATAAATGACTTAAAGCAATAAAGAACTTTGAGTTTTATTTGAAACAATAATTTGATTGAAATAATTCGTGAACATTTATTACATTTATTAATTATTTTTAAACAGTAATCCATTTTTATCATTATTTCGAGTATTTAAGATTCTTAAAATGTTCCTGAAAAACTGGAGGGATGTACGGTAGTAAACTCATATCTTTATGTTTTTCTTCCGATACTGGTCTAATGGTGGTGTATAATGGAAGTAATTTAATATTTCCGTATATTTTTGGTCTTCCTTTTTTAGGTGAAAGATCCTAAACGTGAAATTTAGAATCATCTAAAGATGTTTTATAGAACATTTTATAAGGTTCATTTTTCAAGAATCTCATCCATTGAATTTGTAGCCAAGAGACAGATTCACCCGCGGTATTTTTTACTCTTCTTGTTATTGATTCTTCTAGTAATGAAGTTGTCGTTATTATTAAAATTTGATTGTCATTTATTTTATTATGTAGTTCAGAAACGCGTCAAAGAAGGCCACGTGCCATTTTCAAGTTGTTTATATAATTTATTTAAATTTTTGACTTAGACCACTTTCATAATTAAAACTAAATGAATTCCATATAATGTTGAAATTACAACCACTATCTAATGGTTCATTTTTGACAATTTCGTAAAAATTACATTGAATAAATTTAGTTAAAAATAATGTGGTATGAAATAACTGATAAACTCATTTTTTTTTAATTTTGACTTAGACCACTTTCATAATTATGGGCACATATGTAGACGTTACAATATGCAGACCACGCACCGAATTAGTCATTTAGGTGTGATTAAACTTACCGAAAATTATATCAAAGTTGCAAAGTACATCGTTGCCATGACACTGCGTCCACAATTTTTCTCAAACGGAAGACAGTCTGCAATTAACAATGACTGGCGAGTCTGCGCCCCATGGCATCTGGTTAATTTGAACAGCTACCGTTACCGCGCCAAAGTACACTTTGGGTGCGTGTGCGTGAGAATATGTGTGCTTGCCTAACCTACACAATTAAGCAAAATTGAGTATCACAATTATTGGCCAATAATGACATATATACAACAGAGAAAGATAATATACGTTACTAGTTAGTTGCGCATGCAGGCCACGCACGCTGGACGTAGTCGAACACATGCCGAAAATGATGTAAAAGCTGCAAAATGCGATGGTTTCGCGTCACGGAGCCCGCCGTTTTCCCCAACCGCAAGACCGCCGGATATCATCGTCGAATATTTCGCAAGATTCGCCGAATCAAGCAAAGCCAGTCCACGACACGTGTTGCCCCTGACTAAACTTACAAGATTTCAGAAAATTCAGAGAACGTCGAACGAAAATTTAGTAATAAAGTTGTATAAATGCGGGAACTCACCCCTTGCGTCGTGCACCATGTCACTGCCGGGAACACAGAATGGCCGTTACGTAGAGCTGAACAGGGATTGGCTAGTCTGTACCCAATGGAATCCGGCTAATTCAAATAACTACCGTCACAGCGCCATAGTATATTTTCCTGTGTGTGTTACGTGACAATGTGTGTGTGTGTCTAACCTACACAATTAAAGCAAAATAGAAAATCACAATCATGACATATATACAACGAAAAACAACAAAATGTGTCTCTGATTAGTTGCGTATGCAGGCTATGCACCCAATTAGATACTTGGATGTGGTCAAACATACCGAAAATAGTGTAGAAGCTGCAAAATGAGATGCCGTCCACCGATTTCTCCAACCGCGAGACCGTTAGAAATCACAGTCGATTATTTCGCATGATTCGCCGAAACAAGCAAAGCCGGCCTGCAATACATGTTGCCCCTTACCAATTTTACAATATTTCGACAAATCTAGCGAGCGTGCAACGAAAGTTTGACAATAAAATTGTGTAAATGTAGCAATGTAGGTTGTGTCGTGCACCATGTCACTGCCGGGAACAAAAATGGCCGCTGCGTGGGGACAAATAGTTATTGGCTAGTCTGTACCCAATGGAATCCAGTTAATTCAAATAGCTACCGCTACAGCGCCACAGTACATTTTCCTATGTGTGTTACGTGACAATGTGTGTGTGTGTCTAACCTACACAATTAAAGAAAAATAGAAAATCACAATCATGACATATGTGCCCATAATTATGAAAGTGGTCTAAGTCAAAATTTAAAAAAAATGAGTTTATCAGTTATTTCATACCACATTATTTTTAACTAAATTTATTCAATGTAATTTTTACGAAATTGTCAAAAATGAACCATTAGATAGTGGTTGTAATTTCAACATTATATGGAATTCATTTAGTTTTAATTATGAAAGTGGTCTAAGTCAAAAATTTAAATAAATTATATAAACAACTTGAAAATGGCACGTGGCCTTCTTTGACGCGTTTCTGAACTACATAATAAAATAAATGACAATCAAATTTTAATAATAACGACAACTTCATTCCGGTTTATAATCAATAACAAGAAGAGTAAAAAATACCGCGGGGGAATCTGTCTCTTGGCTACAAATTCAATGGATAAGATTCTTGAAAAATGAACCTTATAAAATGTTCTATAAAACATCTTTAGATGATTCTAAATTTCACGTTTTGGATCTTTCACCTAAAAAAGGAAGACCAAAAATATACGGAAATATTAAATTACTTCCATTATACACCACCATTAGACTAGTATCGGAAGAAAAACATAAAGATATTATGAGTTTACTACCGTACATCCCTCCAGTTTTTCAGGAACATTTTAAGAATCTTAAATACTCGAAATAATGATAAAAATGGATTACTGTTTAAAAATAATTAATAAATGTAATAAATGTTCACGAATTATTTCAATCAAATTATTGTTTCAAATAAAACTCAAAGTTCTTTATTGCTTTAAGTCATTTATAGGACATTCAGTTAATTTTGAAAATGGTCTAAGTCAATTCAATCTTTAAAAATAATATTATCGTATAAAATTCACACAAAATTTCATATTCATAGTAAATTTCCATTAATTAAGACTAATAAAATTATAAATTAAAATGTCGCATAATGTAAAAATATTTTTTAATTTATTCAAATGCAATTCATTGAATATCTCGAAACAAGAAATATATGACTTAGACCACTTTCATAATTATGGGCACATATATCCAACGAAATGTGTCTCTGGTCAGTTGCGCATGCAGGTTATGAACCCAATTAGATACTTGGATGTGGTCAAACATACCGAAAATAGTGTAGAAGCTGCAAAATAAGATGCTTTCATGCCACGGCGCCCACCGTTTTCTCCAACCGCGAGACCGTTAGAAGTCACAGTTGATTATTTCGCATGATTCGCCGAAACAAGCAAAGCCGGCCTGCAATACATGTTGCTCGTTATCAATTTTACAATATTTCGACAAATCTAGCGAGCGTGCAACGAAAATTTGACAATAAAATCGGATAAATGTAGCAGCTCACCGCTTATGTCGTGCACCGTGTCACTGCCGGGAACAACAATGGCGTCTGGCTGATTCAAATAGCGACCGTTACCCCGCCAAAGTATATACATTTTCCTGAGTGCAAATACATGAGAATAAATACGCTTGCCTACCCCACATAATAAAACAAAAATTGAAAATCGCAATTATTCGACAATTAAATTACATACAGAACGAATGAAACCAATATATATTACGAGTTAATCACGCATGTAGGCCATGCACCGAATTTAATATTTGGATGTAGTTAAACTCACCGATAATTATGTGAAAGCTGCAAAATGGGATGTTTTCATGTCACGACGATTACATTTTCCTCAAACGCAAGAATGTTGAAAACTATAATACGTTTTCTTTGTTGGTAAATTATCAACAGGCCCTAAAAGATGTAGCATAGATGTCGTGTCAGTTCCTCCAGGTTCTGTCGGTGCATGTAAATGTACACTCACGTTATATAATAGTAAATGTGTGAAGGCAGAGTTCCTTCATTCCACTTAGTTCGGTTGCAGGGAAGAAGTACAATTGGGCAAGGATGTCGGTCAGCAGAATTATTGTGAGTGTACGATTAATATGTTTATAAAGATATTGATAATGCACGTAGAAAAAGGATGTAAATTTTTGGGTTATTCCTTATTAAACGTATTATTGAGTGGTCTGCCTTGTGTATAATGTTAGGTATAACTTTAATTTCTTGAATCAGACACCGTCAAGACAAGCTATTCTTTCAGGTACGATCTTTTTCGTCTTCCCCTGCCGCACAGCAACTAGTAAAGGTACGCAATTTAATTATGGTTAAAAGTTAATTATATAACCAAACACGTTGAATACCGTCATACACATGTCACAACATTTGTTCCATTAAATTTCTTAATTTCCCTTGCACATTTAAACTATGTCATATTTAATTTTTCTTTTATGCAATCCATCACACAGCCTCCAATTCAAGTATTTGGTGTCGAAGGCAGGTATGCAACAGCCTTGTATTCAGCGGCTACCAAACAAAAATCTTTGGATGCAGTGGAAAAGGATCTGCTAAAGTTTCAGGTGGGTTTGTTATCGCAGTATATGAATGACAGAATAATGGATTAGATAAAATTTATATTAATTAAAAAATGTTATATTTTTAATTTAGGATACTATAAAGAAGAATGAAACCGTTAATGAATTTCTGAAGAACCCATCCATTAAGCGGAAAGTAAAAGCAGGAACAATTCAAGAAATTGGGCGAAAAGCTAATTTAAATGCTGCCACAACAAATATGTTAACTCTCCTTGCAGAAAATGGTCGGCTAGATAAATTTAACCAAATTGCAAATGCCTTCAAGGTAATAATGGCTGCAAATAGGGGAGAAGTTATGTGTGAAGTTACCACAGCCAAAGCATTGGATGCTGCTACAAAATCACAGTTAGAATCAACGTTGAAGACTTTCTTAAAGAAAGGTGAAACATTGTTGCTCTCCACAAAAGTGGATCCCACCATTATAGGTGGAATGCTGGTATCAATTGGCGACAAATATGTTGATATGAGTATCAGGAGCAAAGTTAAGAAGTACACCGATATTGTTAACTCTGTAGCTTAAGTTCAGTTCCACAGTCTATGAATTACCACAGATCATCAAACTCAAGTAGATAAAAGTAAACATATTGTACAACATTGTCAAATATTGTTGTGGACATAATAAACTATCTAGATGGACAACCTACTGATTGGTTGTCACATTTGGTCAATGTAAAACTTTCTTCAAATATGAGTATTGCACAATATTTAGTTCTAGCCATTATATTTCTATGAAAAATGTAAGGTAAGACAATCATTTGTGCCCTAACTACAAGAGATATTCATATATGCTGGAGTAAACTTCGCAACATTCTGAAAAATTGCATAATAAGGTAGAAAATGTGACCGCATATTTTATATCGAGAATAACTGCGTAAACAGAGGTACAGGTTTTTTTTAAATATTAAATTAATTTTATTTGTCTATGTCACTTATTACTATTGTGGTTTATGTTTCGTCACAAACAGGGTTTTATTTATGAAGTAGTCATTCAAAGCAAATGCATAAATGTATTTTCTTAGATTTAAATGTACATATAGAACAGAAAAATGAAAGAAAAATACGGTTTTATATTGTACATACATGGATACACGTAAATTGTAAAAAAGAACCATAAACAATTTATTGCTAATTAAGTTGCTAATTCTAATCTAATCTGACTAGTTTTGGTGCGCTAAGAGCCAAAAATATTAAAGTGTTAAACGCAGACCATTTTGTGGAATGTCTTATTAAATTATAAGCAAGCTATGTTTCACTGTGTATCCTTACAGTATAGGCGTGTATTAGACATTGTAGAAATACGCAAACATTTAATAGCAAGTGTTCGTACGAGTACTACATTCATACCATAAAAATTCGACGAAAACATATCAGCAAAAGCGCTAGTATTGAACTCCATGGAATAAAGCATAAACGAGAAACTTTTTCAGGACACGTGCTTTCCTTATCATACCGTGAGAAAATGTAATATGTTTTTTTACATATCCACTGAGAAAAGCATATTACAGATATAAACGCAACAAATGAAGGCCAAATCATAAAGCATATTAAGTGAGCGAATATTTATCGTATGCTATTGGCTTATCATCTTTCACGTTGGGCTATAACTTCTAATATTCAACGCCGGAATCTCAAGAGAAAGAAGACAAACGAAATTCTATTATCGTAACATATAAAAAGATGAACTCTGGATGTTTAGTAGCTTTACATCACAACAGAAGGAATATCGTCTTTGACTAAAACCCAATCTTCTCCGTCAAGTGTAACGGTTGTGACCGACTCCTTCGACAAAACTGAAAATAATGTCGACTTCACAAACACTATTTGGTATATCGATCAAATTAAAATAATCTACTCCTTCGCCTCATGAAATAATTGATCTTGAAATTTCCTATACCCACCATTGCATTGAACCTCCAATTCGTGATGATCTCCTTTTATGTGCGGTACTTTTCTGTCGGTATAATTATTGTTGCTAATCACCGCAGGATCATTCAGTTTACTTTGCAATAGCTTTTTTCGGCACTCTCCAAGGTCTTCCAATTTTTTTAACTCAGTTCGATAGCTTACGTCTTCCTCATCTTCAGACTCAGTTTCGGTATTGTAGTTCTGTCCATTCAGTTCAATATTTTCAGTGCTTTTTGACTTTGTCATAGAACCATCAACATTTACGTCACCGTTGTATGTAATTGCATCGACGGAATTAGAGAGAGTTGATTCCTTTGCGCTAAATCGATTGTTGACCATATATTTGGACAGATCAAAGTCTAGTACATCAGCCAGTAATTTTTCTTTGTTTTCCACATCGCGTTGTATAGTCTCAAGGTTTCGCTCAGTTTTCGTCGTAAAGTCGTCATCAATGCTCAGCGTCAATATAGAAGAATGTGTTGTCTTTGTCTCCTTGTTAGTACCATCATTTACGACAATTACTGAATTGTCGTCGGAAATGACCAACCCATTTTCGTTCGGATCAAGATGTTTGTTGCGCAGCTTTTTTACCTTTTTCTCAGGTGTAAATACAACATCTTCGAATTTTTGCTGACTGATTTTGTCAAATATTTGCCGTCGTTGATTGCGCTTCTCGTCTTGCTCGGCATTTTTCCGTTTCGACACATCGTTGTATTCCAATATTTTATCGCTATCAGCTATTAATGGAGTGTTTAAGTTTATAGGAACAATCGGAGGCACTTCTACAGCTTCTTCTGCATTTGCTATCAAAATTGACTCTGCACCAGTTGCAACAGTCGACACGACTCTGAAGTTAGAAATATTATAAATTGTATTACAACGTATAGGTTTTGTTTAACACTGACAGTAAAAATATCACAATGTAGATCTTACCCGACAGACTGAATTATATTAGTTGGATTTATCTTATGGAAAGGAATAGCAGGGACAATAGCGCTTTCTTTCAGTTTTGACGTAAGTTCCAGTATACCGCTTGTTACCGGTTTACTAATTTCAGCAAGCGATGGTAGAGCATCTAATGATGCTTTTATGTCTAAAAATACGAACATATAAATAAGTTGATACAAATATCAAAAAGCTAGTTGAAACAGGACGTTACCTGGTGTAAATACGTTGGAATCTGGATAGTATGCAAGACGCAAAATATTTCTTTCGCCTTCCAAAATAAATATCTCATCTTTAGTGCAGGCCACATCGGTCACGTGCCGCAAATCCGTGACAATGGACGTTATCGCAATCGTTTGGGGATTTACGACGTACACAATATTATCACCGTACGTCACTAGTAAATCATCGCAAAACGGTAATACAACACCGAACGTCGGTTCTCCGCGAGACTTTTTGCATGTTTCAGGTGCGGGATTAAGCAATTCAACTTGTGCGTGACCTGAACGTAGAGCATCCTGTAATTTAAACATTTCGAATTCAGAAATGCATAAAAAATTATATGTGTAAATAAGCTGAATATGTCAGTGCATACCTTAAAAATAAGTGTTTTTGATACTGTTCCAGTTTTATCAGCTTGCCACAGCCTCAAGCCTGGTCTGCTAGCATAAATAACCAAATCTTGCACGTAATTGTGTCGACTACCAAATACTGCACCCAATTTACCTAATCTAAAATATATCCATATGAAGATGGTGTTTCTCGAAGATTTATAATTAACAAAATTGTACCATAGTATACTGACATCTTACGCTCTTTTTGGCCTACTTGAGTCACCTTTCCATTTTCATTTCTATTTACCAAAATAGTACGCAATGTAGTTGATACCAAAAGCAATCCTTGTTGGTAGCTGAGCTGTACCACTGAATACTTTTCATTTAGTAATTCGGATGATTTAGATAAATGCTGCAAGAAACATATGTGTCCCAAGAACAAGAGAAGAAAAATTCTCAATAATAATAGTACATTTCACAGTTTGAACATACCATGTAAAAATCGATCTCAGTCAATACAACCAACCCATCGCGATCTCCACTAAACAATTTCATACCATTTTTAGACCACTCCACTGTTGTCACTGCACTCTTATGCAATCCACTTATACTATATCGTTCCACCTTACAAGTGTAAATTTACCTCAATTAGTTGCAAATTACATACATATAATCTATATAAATTAATATTGCTTATTAAAGATCAGGCGTGCTACCTGCTTCTTTTGTTTGGGTTTTAAGCTATCAGGCAGTGAATCAGGTGGATTCTTAGGAATTTGGAATACAGTGACTACACCATGTTCATTGCCAACAGCAATCATGTAATCAACTGTGGAGACTACTTGTACACAAGTAATCTTGGAATTAATATTCTGTAAGGATAAACATGCGTATCAAGTATTATGTTAAAATATATGTTAACAACTATGAGTATATTCTAATTTCAAATACCTCACATCGTAGCCTTTGCAAATCCTGCTTCTCTCTATTATACCAATAAACAATTCCATGGTTGCTTCCAATAACTATAAACTCGGGTATTGCATCAATGCATGTAAAACTAATGTCCTGTGTAAAAATACCATTTTGAATCTTAGCAGGAATCTGATGAAGAAGCGTGGCTAAAGGTGCCCACTCTCTTAATGGACCACCGTCCTCACAGATTGGTGTTGTCATGGCTAGAATTTTACAATAACCACAAGAAATATAGATACATATGTAAACCCGGCGGTAACAAAAGTGTACAATTATTTACTGCAAACACAATCTCAGTAGAAGCGTTGTACGTTTAACTATGCTGTGAAAGTACACGCGATCATTTTTCTCAAACGACAAGTTCAATTTATTGCAAATGCGCGAACGATAGGCAATATTATCAGCGATGATGCAAAGGCACATTTTATCGGAGAATTTTCCTGGAATGCATTAGTAATTATGGAATGCATTCTTATTCAGGGACTGCCCACTGACATCCGTCCGAATAGTCAACTGTCACACGGCAGATATACGTGTACCTTCTTATGTGATCCTCTGACCGTAATACGATGGCGCAAGAAAAGTTTTGCGGATCCCGGTCGGTTAGATACGTTTCATCGTTTTCAGGATGCACAAGCCTTCACGAGGAATCATGATATTTGCATCGCGACACCGACGGAAACGCCGATATTTCCAACATGATAATTTGCACGGCAAGTTTACGCGACGCACGCCTTCGCTTTGCCAGAAACTTAGTCGTACATAGATGAACGGCTATGTAGGGATCGTATCCCATATGGATGCTTTATGTCGCGTCTATACAGTCGCGACCCCTTCTCCCTCACTATTTCTATAAATTACTTTAAATTGTAACTCTGTAAAATCACGCGTAATAACGAATGTATTGTATTCGCACATACTACATTCTACATTCTACTACATTCGGCGCATATTATATAGAATCTATGGTGATTATAAGAAAACAAAAAGAGGTTGCTTGGGATCCAATTTAATCAGACTTCTCTCAACGCTTGCATTAATACAATCTCGAATAATATTTACAGTGTCATGTACGCTCAAGATTCTTCTATTGGCAGTATATACATACATATAGATATAGTCTATATATAGAATTATCAAACATTTTTAAAATATAACGTAGTACTTTCCACAGTACCATTTATATTCATACTAACTATACAAGTACTTTTGAGATTCTTCCTAGATATCTGAGATTGACAGGGACGTTGTTATTAATTTTCTATTTTTGTCATTCTTATGGAGCTCGACGTTGGAACGTTTAGCGGATGTAACCGTTGAACCTGAAACATCGCGCTTTCTTTTCGTACCAACGTTATTCGACAGTTCTCGATTTATTTCATTCTGCAAGCTTTGAGCCACATGAAAGTCAGTGTGTTCATCGTATTTTGCCAGAGGTATTGCTTTGTTGCACTCTGTGCACATTTTTAGCGGTCCACTGTCTAAATTATGTATAGGTCTCTTAACTAAGAAATTTGAAATAGGACCGTCCTTTTTCTTTTTTGCAGTATTACTTTTATACTTGGTATTTTTACTCTTCAAATTTCTCGTATTCGTATCCGTAGAATTATTGCTAAAATTACTGCGTGAGTTTAAATACGATCTGGCTTCTACTTGTAGATCAATTGGCAAGAGAGAAACAATACTAGGATCGATGTCATTTAAGTCAGGAAATATTTCTTGCAATCGTACTGTCGACGAAGTACCATTATCAGTAGATTGTTTGTACGATTGCTGGTTCAAGCAATGACTCTCATCAGATTCAACAGAAGTGGTTTCAGTATTTGTCGATATGAAATCGTTACAATCGTTTGACTGGTCACTATTGCGACGGACCGCAGTAAGATTCACATGTACTTCCTCTTCAACTTTGTTTTTTTCGACATCGTATCCTTTGCATTCGTCAATTATGTTTACACTGTTTCTATTCGTTTGCATCTCAGTTAAAGTAGCTACTTGTTCGCCACTATTTGGGCGTTTCGTCTGTTTTTCTTTAAAAATATTCATAAAAAACGACTCTTTAAAATTACTTTGATTCAATTCATCCGTCATGATATTGCTTTGTAACTGACTCGATTTGTCTTTCTTTGCTAATTGTGCTTCATTGCAGTTCCAGTGTTCAGAACCCTTTGCTATGCCAAGCTTCTTCACCAATTTATTAAGTTTCCTTGATATAGGTGATACTTCAATTTTTTCTGGAACGGCAAATACACCTTCAACGTATCTTACATCATTCTTATTCTCAGATTTGCTAATCTTCTTCTTATTATCTCGATCCGATGACGTACCCGATGCTTCCGGCGTTTTCTTTATTTTCATTGTATTTTTGTCTTCAATATGATTATTTAATTGTCTTTCCAAAATGCCATGAGATTCAGATTGTGCTTGACCGCTGTCATGACTCAAACGTTGCTCCCCAAGTTTCGCTCCACTGTGTTCAGCTTTATTGTTCTTAAAAAAGTTCATAAAGTTGCCACTGCCTTTTGATGGAACAAATTTTCCGGCGGACAAACCGATATATGCAATCGGACATTCTGTTGTATTTGTTATAATATCTACACATTGACTAGACATTTTTTCAGGTTTGTACGATGTTAAAGGACACGATCGTGACAGCATTATGGTGCTTCTGTTTTGGTAATAGTGGAAAGAGACGGTGAGAAGGGTCGCGCGCCTTTCGTTTTCATCAAGATCTTGTTCCAGACGCTCACAGACTTCCTCCGCAAGCTCGCCTGACCAATGTTTAAGCTTGAACAAATAATATTTAAGGTACATCGATCACACGCAATGGAACAATGATTTTTGTGGCAAATTAGTGCTCCTTACCACGTCTAACGTAACGATAGCTTGTTTTCCAGGAAACTTTTTACACGCACCGATCGATTTTGATACCAATCTGGTGGTAACTGGTTCATTGTCGATACCGCGAGCTATATTGTACAGCCATGATCTAAAGATGTAGATTAAATATTAAATAATAAAAAACGATGCAATTGATGTAAATGCAAAGAAGTAAGTTAGTCGTGCGCACCCAGTTTTCTCGTCAAAACGCTTTTGTAAATATTGCAGTGGATACTGCAATAAGTCACCCATAACTTTACAACCGAGAGATTCAACTACCACATCGCCGAATTTTCCTCCCAAATTTCTCACTTGCTTCACTGGCAAAGTCGAATAAAGACTGGAAACTGCTGCTGCAGGTAAAATCGTTTGCTGATTTGGCTTGTGCAATCCACAGGCTAATTTGGCCAATATCTTAAAATGAATATTCCAATGAACATTTTATAAAACTGCCAATGCGTTTGGTTACCTACTTTATTCTGTGATATTCCTGCGGAACATCTAAATCCGGTTTTCTCAAATATATCAGCTCTTAATTTTTCTACTATTGTACCAGCAACAGCAAGTCTCTGAGAATGTACATCTTGTAGCTCATAAAATATGTCAGATAACCAGGTTTGCATACCGTTCTGTCTCTCTTCTGCACAGATAAATTTTACTTCTTAGTGTTAAACAAAATGTACTATGCAATTTAGTGACATGAGCATATTCATAAAATGCTCACTTTCATCATTCTTTCCAACTGTGGAATAACCCACAACATATGTATTTGAGAGCTGTGATTTTAACGTTTCAGGTGAAAGAGACATTAAGGTCATCTTTTCATCAACTAAGTTTGTAATGTCTAAATATGCTTCATCCACACTGGCACGTTCAATCACGGAACAGTGTTTACTTATAACATTGATTACTTCACGACCAGCACTCCTATACCTGCACAATTTTCATTATGACAATACACATGTAATGTTTAATTTCAGTGTTTATTTAATACTAGAAGTACCTAGACGTATCAGATTTTCCACGCAGACACGGTACACTAGCTAAGATAAGTTCTGGACATTTTTCTTTAGCTTCCTGACCTCTCATATGACGAGTAACGCCAAACTCTCTTGCCTCGTAATTGACTGCAATTATCCTGTAATTATACAAAGTAATGAACAAATATTTAAAAAAAAAAAATTGCATTTGTAGACTCCAATTTAGTTTACCCCCCCAACCGCCATTGATTGTATTGTACTACTGCCAGGGGCTTGCCGATATATTCTGGCTGCAATCTTGTTTCAACTTGGCAAAAGAAACAATCCATATCTATTAAAACGACTAATCTTTGGTCGCTGATAGTAGCCATGACAACAATGATTTTTTCACAGATTCAAACAGTCAACAAAACAATCCTTGTTAACCTGTTTCATGCTTTTACAGCCACCATAAGGATTAAAAAGACATTTCACTGTAAGCCATCGTAGTCCGAAAAAAAGGAATAGATTAATTTTGAGTTAAAAAGAAGAATGGCTTTCACAGCATGTTTTACATTCTCTTGTTTACAAACATTCAATGATTATCCCGCTCAATTGTCATTTTATGCAGCTTAGAAACAGCTTTGCCAACCTTTGAATTTCAAGAATCTACATGAAATTGTCAATGCACGAAATATCGCATCAATGAAAGAAAGCCTTAATGTCGTTTTATGTCGTTGCTATTGGTGATATGGGCTGAGACGATTTTTGTCCGTTCATGAGTATCCAGACGGCAGAAACTGTCAAATTTACGAACATAAAATTCTTCATAAAATGCTTGTCAAGTTTCGGAACACTTCGGTTGTTGTAAAGACAATACAAAGTTTTGCTATATTTGTTCTTTATGTTATTTACATAAAACATACGTAGTGTCATCGAAGTATTTCCCGGAAAATGCCTAGTAAAAAGAAAAAATACAATGCACGCTTTCCTGCCGTAAGCAATAAAATTATATTTCATTTACTGACAATGATTTATAAGCATTGCCCATGAAGCGACGAAACAAATGATGTATTTGTTAATTCGAAAATAATTCAATGACGAGTGCGCTGGCACTTGTCAAAAATTTAACTATACCTACGCTTAGTTACACGAGAAAACGCTGTTTCATATGCTGTTTTGACGTACCTAACCTCATCATTATTTCACAGGGTCGTATTAAAAAAATTATGCAAACTGACGAGGAAGTTGGAAAAGTTGCCCAAGCTGTGCCCATCATAATCTATATCCTTTTCATATAATATATGTATTAGATTATATATTTAGATACGCTGTGCTACGTGCAGCTATAGCTTAAGTTTTGGAGCAGGTTTTTCCTTAACCATCCGTATACCTAGAACTTTGGAATTATTTGTTCATTCGTTGCTTACTAAAACCATGCAGATTACAAGTGCCAAAAATGCTAAAACTCTCAGTCCCTCACATATGTAAGTACACTAATGTGATATAAATTATATCGATGTTGATATTTACTTATGCGGTGATTTTATGTAGGAAACAATGTATTTTGTCGGAGAGCCGTTTTGATTTCTTGAAAGATTTAGTGAAGGGTCTGCCCGACGTGTCAGGCCCAGATGACGAAGTGCCTACACCACCTTTAACACCAGCTCTAATCAGCACGAGCGTAACTAGTGCATCTACAAGTCCTTGTCTTACACAAGACTATGGGTAGGTTTTCAATATCACAGGTCGCTTTGCAATTTCATTCGTGTATTCACTTGCGTGCGTATTCATTCTATTTTAGGTTCCAAAAACAAATGACCTTATCTACAGACATAAGTATAGAGCATAGAAATGCAAAGGACAATAGAGGAATGGCAAACTCCAATATGAACACCACAAACGATGCCGCCAAAATGACGTCAGCGCCTCACGTTCCGGAATTCCAAATATCTGTGCCTACATTTCAAATAAATCAACCAAACTTTTATACAGAGGTCAATCCTGGAAACTTGAACAGCCCCACCGGGGTGAATACTTCTAATCAGCCAACATCCAATTTTGCTCATACTGCCAACATTGACGAAGATTACGATACATAGTCACATTACAAATTGCGGAGGCATAGACGTACGTGATAACGTAACATTTCCGGACGTCGTTAAAAGTGTTTACATTGCCAGCTGCATAAAACGAATGATTGCAATGATCATTTTGCAAATAACTGTACAGAACGTTGCGACTTCTATACAGAAATGTAATGAGTAGGAAGAGACAGACTAACGTATTTATTATTTAGAAATATATTGTACGTCTGAGTCCAAGTAATATGTTAGAACCGAGTCTACATTCACTTTGCACACACACATACACACACACATAAAATCACACATGCAATACAGAAGCGGATGCATGATTGTAATTAGCATGACGTGTAAACTGCTTATTAGCAGCTGCTATTGCAAGAAAACATGTTCAAGCCATACCTCAGACATTGTCGCGCTTGGTATTTAATATGTCTTAGTGCATGTTTAATTTGTACATATTTAAGAATGTTTATAATTTTTGTGAAGCCTGCGTCGATATTGAATGTAAACGTTAATGTGTTTTTTTTTTTTATATATACACGTATAGGGTGCATGACTTTTATAACAGGGAGAGTTAATATACAACACGTTGTAGTATATTTATTGCTTAATCCAAAATTTGTACACGTACGGGAATTCCCTCTACATGGTATTTTATATCTGTTCGAAAGTTTCAATGGAAACTTTCGAATCACCGATAGCGGTATAAGATAAAATAGACGATCAGTTGTACCTAAGTGATAACTAAAGTGTATCTAATGTCCGTGTAAATTAGGGCACGCTGTCTGTACAAAAAAGGAAAAAGGTGTTTCGTCGATTCTCACAAACGCTTAGTGGTACCGTACGGATACCATGCAACTTCTGAAAATGCTCTACACGCTTTAGAATTTTTTAAGGGTGCCCTTTCGTTTGCACGACGGAAAGCTGTTATAGCAAACTTCGTTTCGTTTTCCGCGAACTTTGCACATGGTGCGGTTTTATTTGGAACGTGATTGGTGAAGATACTCTGTTGAAATTAGAATCCTTGCCGATGGGATGTGTAAGATTTTATGCGTTCATTATTATTTTTACTCTCGAAACAATAAATCGTAAATTTTTCATAATAATGGTATCGTTTATTTTCGTTCATTCAACTATAGCGGGGCCACGGGTATCGTTCGGCAAAATGTTTTACGGTACCATAGTACTAGCATATAACATATGCAACTGAAGTGCAGAAACTTTGAAAAGTAATTCGTACAGAGTTTATGCTGTTTTTCAATTCTTCTATGCCAACTGACGCAGTTAGTATTGTGCTCGCTGCTTTTAAGGAAATGTCGATATGCTTAGACAGAAAAGACGATAAAAGATCCAGATCAGCTTGTACACTTATATGATGTATATGTAAATAAATAATTTCGTTTAAGTTCTTCTTTTACATTGCAGTTAGGTAATGATACTTTTACTATGCATACAACTATGATCACTACTTTTATTTAGCATTTCCAATTTGAAAGCTTAACACTTTCGAAGATAAGACACGTTGCCATACGTTTTCTGAAAGAATACTGTTAAATAAGTGCGGCGTAATGTTAATATACGACGATGTATTTATTGAGAAACCATTTTTACTTAAAATGTACATGTAAAAAGGAATAGTTGTTAGATCGCGTATACAATATCTGTAGTAGAAAGTAAATATGTAAAAAACTACACTAGCCTTACTTGAAAAGCAATAAAAAACTATTTGTATGTATATTCTTATTACTGATTCTTTACTTTAAACTAATATTTTACAAAAATAGTTGTTCCATTCGAAATAAGGGTAATGCGTCCTTTTGAATGCCTCGGAATTTTTCACCATAAACTAGTATTTTATATGAGGCGAAGTAATTTATAGAATAGCCCGCAGTATTACCAACGTTTATTCTTTCTATGTAACAATCGTCGCCGATTGAAATGTTTTTTAATAAAAACAGAGTATTGCATTATCGCCTCATACGGGCGTCATTAGAGAATTTACTCATTCGTTTCCTATCGTCTCTCACTTCCTTTGTCAAGAACTCGCGTTAGTGATAATTTGATAATATTTACCGTGGGCATCCGTCTACATAAAAGTTGGATTTCATGTCGAAGCAAATGGCATTTTCCATTTGTAATTGTAAGCAATTGGCGAAAATTCTTTCAAAAGCGTCGAGTACAAATAATGTCTCTAACGGGTCGTCGGTCAGGTAAAACGAGGAAAACGTTTTACGATTGACCATCATTTTCGGCGGCGTTACGGGAAAAATCGTTTCACGTTCCCCCGAGCCCGAGATTTTCTATCAATGAGAGTTGTTACTATTTACGTGTGATACTCGAAAAACAGAACCGTTATGCGATTTCTGTTGATCCACGATACCCTCGAATTTACGTTGGCGTTTAATGAAAAATGTCGAAAGGAAGTGACTGAGCTAGTTGAGTGCAACGGTGCGAGTAAATATTTATTGGATGAATTGGCACAATGACGTTGTGCGTCGGTTGTTAATGTCAGCGTCATTAGAAAAATTCCAAGTGACAACGTGTCAATGTTTAAAAATTGCCTAGCTAGCTAAAGTATGCGGTGGTGTTGACGTTATTCAGGTGAATATTATGCTATGACTTTTTTCATTTACAATAGAAACGAACCATCATATTATCGTGATAGACCTCTATAAACACGATTGTTTTGACAATTTAGTCTATGTCTCATGTCTGTTTTCACCAACATTCTACCGAGCAAATGTTTTCTTTTGTACATTTTTCTCCCTCCCTACATCTCTCTCTCCCTCTCTCTCTTTCTTTCTCTTCCATTGTTTTTTATCACTTTATATGTATCATTGACCCTTTGATAGATGCTACTTCAGTGCCTGCCTTTTAGAAATAATCTACCATGACAAAGCATGGCCTTATAAACCGCTATCAATCATGCTGTTATGTGTATATTTTAACTTAAGAAATCTGTAGTCTTTATTGTCGAGTATAACTTAGTAAATCTTAGTATAAAACACTTTCACAGATGCCTCTGTTCGAGGAATACTAATCTGTATATCGTAAGTTGTCATTTAGATTGGCATTGTTAACAACGGTAAAAATAGGATGATTATGTCACTTTCGAACGTGTCTTGTATCATTTTGTAGGTACTTGTGTAGATTCAGCAAGGTAACTAGAATGTGTATTTGCTTATTAGGTGCGCAGGAACGTAGATAGTGCTGCTGTTCATCCTGTGAGGTACAAGTGTCTATGATGTTTTCGTCAGGTCTTGGGTGTAATCTCTCCTTTCCCAGTTGCTTGGGATATCCACAAGATAGCGAGGAACTGATCCCTAAAATGGCCAGAGAGCCAATCATTCTAAATGTATATGACATGGTAAGGGGAGGATTCACTTCCATCTGACCCGATATATAATTCTTTTGGATTGAGCTGGTATCCTTTTTATAGTATTGGATAAATGAATACACTACCCCCATCGGACTAGGAGTATTCCACTCAGGAGTTGAAATTTATGGAACAGGTATAGGATATCTGATGTTCACGTAAAAATAGCATAGCCACATATTACGTATATTTGTATAAATCGATTCAAATATACATATATTTATAAAAACTGTGCAGAGTATGCCTATGGCGGTCATCCAAAGCCTATCACTGGTATTTTTGAAATTACCCCAAGGGTGGCAGAACAGTTGGGTGAACAGTTTAGATACAGGTATACTCGTTAGTACTGTAAGCCAAAGGCCGTTGACCCTTGAGCAGCTGCATTACCATTTCCATA
The DNA here is from genome assembly GCA_033815515.1 of Cryptocheilus praepositus. NCBI lineage: Eukaryota > Metazoa > Arthropoda > Insecta > Hymenoptera > Pompilidae > Cryptocheilus > Cryptocheilus praepositus. The sequence continues at coordinate 7,552,829 of JAWWQZ010000296.1, forward strand.
TTTTTGCCGTAGACAATCTGTTCATATTGGATATACAGACTTTACAGAAGAAGATGTTACCAGAATCGTGAGGGAATTGGGAAAGGATTTTCGGGGTGATCGGTACCACTTAATGAACAAGAACTGCAATCATTTTAGCAGTCAACTCACAGTGGTACTATTTTGGAACCATTTTATTATTATTGTACTTTGTCCATTTGTTGGGAACACATTCGATTGTACCATAACTATCTTTCCGCAGATACTATGTGGTCAAGAGATTCCTGGCTGGGTGAATCGTTTGGCTTACTTCAGTTCTTGTGTGCCGTTTCTCCAGCGTTGCTTGCCTAAAGAATGGTTAACCCCAGATGCTCTCCAATACTCTCTGAGTCAAGTTAGTCAGCACGAGAGTACACCACCCTCTGACACTTCTTTGTAACATTTGGCCAGATCGACTGAGAGGGAAGGTTTAAAATGTCGTAGGAGTTACACCTTCTAGGCGAGGTTTTACGAGTGAGCGGAGTCTATCATGACAGTAAGTGTATCGCCAGGATCCTGGGATCCGCAAAAAACTAAACCGTCAACTCGAGGTACAAATTTAAACGTTGTACACCCGAACGCTGCTGGTGACTATTACTAGTACTGAGAGAATTGCCTTCCCTGTATAACGTGTCGTCTCGAAAATGAAAAAAAAAAAAATACATTGGACGGCGATAATACAAGTCGCGCGTGTGCTCTTTGTTGAATTATATAAGTCGAAGTTTAATAGTCGAATATGTAGATGATTATTATTACTTACGAATCAAAGCCGTACGAAGACTGAATCGGCTGGGGGCGGAATAAAGATGCATTATCCGTAATGAACCACGCGCGTTTAAATTGAGCTCTCATATACGTAATAGATCTTGATTGGAACTGTGTTCGGAGTTTGTCATTCGTGATTGCATTTTCCAGTGTGTTACGTATATACAGTTACATTTATTTAAATGTCGGTAATACATTAATCCTGTGATGATTGTCGAAACGTTCAATAATTCGATCATTTCCACAATATAATAAACATGATTTAATATCTTTTGCTAATATATGTGTTTATCTTCGTCATTTCGCATTTTCTAATTTTCTTTTGTATCATTTGTACATGCGGCACCTCTCTGTACAGCTGCCACTAGTACTGTTAGGATGTTTAAGTGAGGAGCGGCTTTACCGAAAGTTTGCATTCTGTATAGACCGGAAGATTTTATTTTTTACATCTTCCTTCCTTGTACGAGTAACGATTCTAAATGAAAGCTGCTTTACCAAAGCTATTTTTCTAGCGCGTATTAAGTCTATCTATTTTTTTGCCGCTTTCCTAAGGATACTCTCTTGAAATATTCCGGCTTATAAATAATGCGAAACTTTGTAAAATCGCTCCTGGATTTTGCACGACTCGTAGGATTAACAATACAGAAGCATTACGATTTCGGAGGCTTTTGCCACGTTTGTAGTACTACCAGATTTCATGAAGTATTATCAAAAGAAGTAACTGACGTTGCTAAGCCTGTTGTTGACATCAAGTTTATAATGTTACATGTTAAACGGAGGAAGAAGAAGAAACTCTCACCAAGTACTTCGAATATGCTCTATGCAACCTGAGTGAGACTAAAATTGTTCGATTACAATTTTCATTTCTTATAATGTAAAAATCGAGGCTCCATGAATCATTAGTGCCAATTGTATGCATTTTTTGGATTTACATGTCTGCAGGAGTTAAAATGCAGACGAAAACGCACGATTACGTTTAAAGAAACATACATCTTCCAAGTATGATTGCATATGATTAACTATACCGATTACGTATAGTATCGTTTAATCTTCACCAGATAAATACTTCGTACATTCGCGGGATGCTAGACGTCTGCGAAACGTCTAGTCGTCAAAAGATATTTCGATTATCGTTATTACGTCGATTTTCTTCTTAGTCCAAAGCAAACTATTTATTTGGAGCGCTAAAAATTCTAGGAAATTAAATGCAAATATACGTATGACATTTCAATTCTGTGCAGAGTATACGCAGAGTAATTTAATTAAGTGAACCGTAAACTACTTTGCACTCACATGAAATGTTACCGATATGAAACTAATTTCTTACAATGTATGTGTACTTGTAAACAAAGCATGTATTAAAACGTAAGCCTTCAAATAATTACAAGTATTTCATAGAGTAGCACTTTAATTGCGACTTACATTTATTACGAACATTAACACCAGTATGAAGTTAAATCTTGTAAAAGGACTTACTTTCACAATAGAGAAATAAATATAAATACACAAGACGACAGGATAAGAAATAAGGCACAATGTAAGGCATAAGTACAAGAAACTTAATTAAGTTTTGAAATGATCAGTTTTATAATTAATAATCTGTTGTATCACGTCCTTAGAAGTGTTCTTCCTGAATCTTGTTAAATCAATGTTTTACCTTGAAATAATAAGCATGCAAAAAACAGTGTCATCGATAAATTCCTTGTACTAACAACACCTGAAAGTAATAACAATCTTGACTATTGGTTAGCAATTTAGTGACTGTTTAATTGACAGGTTGCGGGGCCTACGATTATACTGTTCGCCGGTGTGAATTCTAGTTTAGGATTTATAGAGTAGAGGAAAATTGCAACGCGGTTATAAGCTTTTAATTTTATTAATACAGATCTACACAGGGAAATTAGATTGTTTGATGATGTGTAAACTAAAAAATGTAGCATATATACTCTCCACGTTACCGGAGATTTTGTATGAAATAAAGAGTATAATATAAATGATATAAATACTACAAATCTACAGAAGGACGTTTGTCACGACGAAATCTTAATATATAAAGTTTGGTCTTCCCTTTCGACGTAACAAGCTCGTCCGTAATAATTTACAACAAAATACACTTTCCGTTAAAGACGTAAATAATTACTTGTTATCTGTCTTTAATAAATATCGTAAATAACGCACAAGTATTATAAATAAGTATTACAATATAGTTATAGGCGCTAAACCAGAGACGCGTCTAAAAATGGGTGAATAGTTAAAAAGGAAAAAAAAAGAAATCAGGTAATTATAATGCGCATTGGTGGAAAAACCAATGGGGTACTTAAATAACTGCGCCCATAAGAGAGATAGCGTTGCGTGAAAAATGAAAGAGAAAGAAAACTTATTCTTATATGTATAATTTGACTTGTTCTCGCACAGAATGCCGTTTCGTACGTGTCGGTCATCGGTAAAAAGGAGAAGTCAATTGTTACGCGTCCTTTACACACGTTTTAAATGATAAACTACAGAGCTCGGCGTAAATCATGTTATATGTGCACTCTTAAAAACAAAAGGGTCTAAAATCAAGTGGACACTGCAAGACAAGTATTTGTAACCTGTGTGGATAATAAGGACATTAACTGAAACTTCGATTATTTACAAAAGTACAAAATCAATGCTATACACAGAAATGCCAGTTTCGTATTATAATCGTATTTATATCATGGAACTCGGTAAGACGACAAAGTAATTAAAATAAATAGTCATACCTTTGATTTTAGAACCCTTAAATAACAACGACGGAAGATACGTGAATTATTAAATTCCATCGGTAAGTACAGTATTGTTGCAGTTATACATTTGTAGTTTTTAAACATACCGCAATAGTAATTCTAGAATCTCTCTCTAGAACGCATTCTTTTTAAATATACTTCAGTTCATTTCGTTACGAACCGCCGTAGTGCCGGTACTATTACATTCTTTGCATGATAACATTAATACTTCTCTTCTATCAACGTTTCACTCTATTCCATTATTATAAGAGTGGTAAATCTACTGAAAATCGATACATACTTCATTTATCATATATCCTTCATTTCCTACCGTTATGCAAATGTGACAAAGACATTTGAAAATTTTCGATATACCATTTACTGCTGGAACTTTATAATTGTAAACTACTATTCTTTATTATTTTCTTTTGCGTCGAAGAGTTGGAACTTTTATGCCTGAATGCATGTATATCGTCGGTGCATCCTTTCACCGTTACATTGATTAAAATACAGAAAGAAAGTTAATAAAACGAATTTAGTACGGAATGCCTATTCACTGGGTCGGATTCCCTAACAAAACTTTATGCGTTTCAAACTATATTTGCCTCTGTACGCGTATATGTGGCTGTGTGGTTGCAATGAGATCTTTACAAACATACCGTTGCTTTACGATCATTATTAGGCCCAGAATTACAAGTTGCTCTCGTTTAGAATAAAATTCTTCGTATAAGCTTATAAAATTCCACACGACATTAGCATTTTCCGTAAAGCGGATATCGAATTTGACGCATTCGCGAAAGGAGTGAAAGATCAGGAAATTCATGGACATCACGAGTCATCGATTCAGACACTTGACACTCTCAGTCGCTAAACAATCCTCAACCGTACCTCTAAATTATGGACATGAAATCCTGAGACATTTGTTTCCTTGTACCAACTCTTGGGTTTTTTTTCTCTCGTCAATAGCAATGCTTGTAAATGTACATCAAAAACTGTATATTCTACATTTGAAAACATATAAAATTTGCCGTTGGATATTTTATACCGTATCACTTGTTTCCCATTAACGTTCTTATAATAGAAATTGGTAATGAGCCGAGAAACAATTGATACCCGATAAAGAGGACTCTCCTACATATTCCGTGAAAACTTCCAACAATATTAATGTAACCACCGTCTGCCTGTTCCTGAAGATGTTCTCTCACGTAGCAGAAATTTGAACACTATTGCGGGACACTATGCTGTTGAATGTCTGCCGTTTCTACCTCGACCGTTGTTCTTATTCATTGCACATCAAGCGTTACCAATTAGCTTGCATCTATCGGCACGTTAAATTTACAGGGAGGGAAGGGCGTTATCCGTCGACCAGCTTGCACCGATTCTGTCTTATTAAATGCATGTAACGGTATTTATCGTCGCTTCGGTAAGATGTGAAAGCAATTTACACACGACAAGGTTCGTTCCTGTTAAATTCACGGTACTCCGATACCTTCTATTTCCTCTGTTACTTTATATCGCCGAACCGAAAATCTTTCCTTCGCGCTACTCGATCGCGCGTTGCCTACGACTCTTAATCACTATTTATTATCAGCAAGTTTTCTGATACATTGCACAATTATCCTACTATTCACACATTGAGTAATACGACGCACCCTCACTGCATTATGACGCGATAGAAAATATTCAGTCATAAGGCATCGAATTGATTCGCACACTGTTCACGTTCGTTATGCGCCTATGAACGTTTACGTTACATATAATTTACTTGAAGTGATTCGTTTTTCTTTACCTAGCCTCGGAAGTAGGTACAATAGATTAAATAGATTCGTTTTTATTGCTAGATAATTTGACTGAGATTTCTGGGGTTTTAAAATTTAAGAACGTACGAGAAAATTAAAATCGTTGACTGGACAGAATTACATTTCTTTTTGCGAAGGATCAGTATCGTTACTAAAGTATACCTACTTTATTAAAATATGGCATCGCAAAATTAGCTCAACGATTTCCGAACGCATAAGTTATGTACAATAATTTATCGTTACGATAATAATAAACCTCTTGGTTATGCACGTATTAATTTGTTACGAACGCGGTTTATTAAACTCGGAGGGTTATAGCGACCACTAATGAAATTCATTTTAATGACATCCCGTTGTAATGTTCACCGAAAGGAAACTGCCTAATACGAAAGAACCGAATAGCTTCGCGAGCGACAATTCTCATTATGCATTTCGCCTCGTATATCCTCGTAATATTATGCTCAGGGATATTACGCGCTGCAGATGAAACGTATGAAGATATTGCACGTATTAAGAGGAAAGAAAAACCTGCAATAACTTTTTAGCGTAAAGGTCAGTGTTAAGAGCTACTTCTCGTTAAAGACGTTACCGTGAATGGTGTCAACGCTCACCTGTTAGACAGTGCAAGATGTGTCATGAGCACTGCGACTTATCGGAAACATTGAGAACTTCGTATCTCTTACGAATCGTACGAAGACGATCCATGATCGTGTGCTGGACTTGGGGGCGTTGACGGATTTGAACTATTATTGGAGGCTATTGAATGCCTGGGACTCCCGCCGGATGGGTGCTCCTAAATCAGAACGTAACTTATGTGCATTTCTCTAATTGCAGGGAAAACAGCTGTGTAACGCGTTCGTCACGGTACCTTATCGTGCAATGATGCGATGCTACCGAGAGACAACGGAGTCTGGGATCGCAGATGCACGGATTCCGAGTCTACTTGGTCTCCAGGTGTACGTGGTAACGATGGTGGGGTGGCGGTGGGTCGTGGAGGTGCCGGTCCTCTGCGTGAAGACGTTGAACCTACCGTACAAAAAATTCACTCATCAACAATTTCTAGACGATACAGTCAATCACGTTTTCTCATCATTTTTGTGCCTGTTTCAGTTACATGGTTGTATTTAATATAAACATTTAATTTAAATATAGATTTTTCAGAAATTCGTTCGGGAAGATACTACTACTACTACTATGCAGTAATAAGACATTATTAATTCACCGTTATGTGGCGAATATCCAGAATTTCTTGTCATATGCGAACTAAGCCGTCGTGTGTCAGAAGGTGGATGTCTGGGGGGCAGTGGTGCTGGTTTACTAGGCGTTTGGAGGGTGGACCCGTACAGCTATGGAAGGCAAGATACATAAAAAGATTGCACGTAGTTTGAAACAGTGACAATATATAGGATCATATAAAATGATGGTTACCCTTTGCTGACTGCTATGAAGATGAGATCCGCTATGGTGACCGGTGTGCTGTTGATCTGCAGTTTCCAGTGTCGTAGGTAGATCTAACAGACGCTGGATCTGAAAGTATGCGGTGTGTAAATGACAGTTTCGGAAATGTGATCAGGTAATTTAAATGCGAAATGTGCAAACCTGTATTCCGTTACCAGGACCCATGTGGCTAATGTGATTGAAATTTGTTGGCGCTGATATCATCTTGGAGCGTCTATCAGTAGGACGAACAGCCCTGTTTCCTTCTCTCAACGAGAATCTTCTTCGTGGTCTTGTCATTTGTCTACCGCTTGAGTCTAGCAGCGTTAAGTTTAATAGTTCTCCTATCATATTAGAAATTCATACAGTACACTGTTAAAGTACATGCTAAATATGCGAATAAAACGTTTGACATAATAACTTACTTTGATGTAGGTTACTCAAATAAATAACGTGAGGTATATCATTTACAATGCAAGACGTTAGAGATCCGGAAATGTTGAGCGGTCGTGCTCGTTTTACATTAAGCGTTTGCAACCAATCTCCAGTGGTACAGTCAAAAACATCGATGTGAGTTTCGCTATATACTAATAAATAACCTTCGCAATAACCTGTAACGTCATTTCAACATTCAGTTACTACTGCACTTTACGTCCAACGATATTTCGTGACGCAAAGTACTTACTAACTGCCGTAGGTACAGCAGGATACATAATTTCGCGGTCTCTACTTTTTCTTCCTTGACTGTCGACATACACCGCAAGGGTATGGAAGACCAACAAAAATTCACCACGAGGCAGTTCGATACAACGTAACGCATCCACTGCGCTGTACGTTAAAAAGCCCAAAAGTGAATTCTCAGGATGGACCAATGCTGAAAAAGAATGAGTTACATACTACAACATGAGGGAAAAAAATTCATTGTCAACATGAGGTAACTTACAAATAGGGTGATGGTCTCCTAGGATGCTATATATGGAGAAGCCGGAAGGATATCCGACGCAAAGTCTTCCTTCGGAGAGAACTTGCAAAGTTTGTGCGTGACACGGTAGCATCAATTCGCGAATACGCTTGTGGCGTGTCTTCGTTCGCGTTATTTCGTAAATTATAACTTGCGACGCGTTCTGTAAAAACAACGTCGGTTGTAGACATAGAGGGAGAGAGGAAGATTTTGGTGGTGTAAGGCGTCACCCACCTGCTTCTTTATAGCAACGCATAGACAGTAAGTGAGCGGGGATCGACGTACTACTCCCGTCGTTAAAGTAATACATCCTTTCGTTTCCGCGACTTTAATCCACTCGACTTCATCGCCATCCAATGCACGTACCGGAACCAGCCGTACATGACGTTGCTTCCCACTAAGCACCACGATCAGTTGCTCCTCGGTAACATACTCTAGAAGATATACCTTTTTACCCTCTCCGACTCTTGCAATTTCTGGAAAGATCGTGTAGATTAGAAAAAGACAGTGAGAAGTTGAAGAAGCGGTTAGAGAAGGAAACTGCGACGTACCACTACGATCTAAATCTAAACAGAAGAGCCCTTCTTCTGTGCCAATGACTAGACGATCTGGGTCAATAATTGCTCCTGACATCACATTTTTAATGAGAGCCAATGCATTGTCTAACAATTCTTTCGCTCTGAAAATCTGTGGAAAGGTAAATTATAATATATGCTGATTATAACGGATGGAGAAACACACCGACGTACCGTCGTGTTAGGTAGATTATTCCTCTTCAAAATTCTATGAAGTTCACTTAAGGCTACTACCCACTTAGTCTTCTCACTTTCCGTATCAGCCAGCATCAAAGTGTGGTTTCTCAAACCGGATGGTTCCAACAATGACGTCGTTATCTACACGCAGAAATAGCATTTTCCACTTTGTTCAAGGTTCCGCTAGCGAGACTCTTGTCTTACCCTAAATATGCATGGAATGTCCTTTTTCGTAGCATGTATAACGTCCGAGTCGCGAACGGAACTAACGCTGAACTCTTCATCCCGCATGTCTAGGACTTGAGAAACGTAGACGGAGGGCAAAGCGTTGCGATCTGGTGAGATGTCGTAGAGAAACAATTTAAAGTCGCAGACCACTACGAATTGGCGTACCCATCCCTTCTTCACACCACCCATTTTCGGCACCTTAACGTATCCTTCATACGCTGTACCTATTCCTCGGGTGGGATCAATACCCAAGGGTCGTTTTGCTAAAAGCCATTCAATCAAATGTATATGCTCTGTATTTAACGTAAAAGAAAATTCACAGTGACCTGGAACTTACTTTGATCGTGAGGTACAGGACACATCGGCGGAACTTTATCGCAGCAAGGCATGTGACAAGCAAACCCGCACACTTCACATACGACTCCTTGTCTTGTTAAGCCTACCATCAGTGAAGTACAATGATTGCACTTCGTAGGTGCTGAAAACGTGCGTACCAGGAATTGGTGAGACTTAGGCTTTGGTTGAATACTGGCTTGGCCATGGGATGTTGATGATTTATTCAGAAGTTCATGAGACAGAGGAGAAGTCGGGTCCTGGAATGAACGCGAATGTATGTGTTTCCCCTCGCTGGAGAGTCAGAAGGTTGAGATGTTGCTGAGAGTATACTCACTATGCTAAGTTCAGATAGATTACTTTTACTGCTAGTAATACTTGGCGCACGATTATCTTCGATGTCACCTTCGACACTATCCACGCTCCCATGACGTGTGCTGGTTGCTGTTTCTTTCAAGAAGTGTTCCAGATAGGACATTTGCGACGTGGGTCTTTCTAAAACTGCAACAGAAAATCATGAAGCTAAATGATAATGGTAAAATAAAAATGATGCGTCTTGTAGCGAAATGAAGATAAATTACTTTAACGCGATCAAGTCGGTATAGGTGTATACATACAAACGAATGATCGATAAAATTTGTACTTTCTTCCGAATTGTAGGTATTGCATATTTTGAAAATGTACAAATATGACAATAACTATGATAATCTTTGTGTATAAAGTAAAAGATGATGCATATATATAAAATCAACGATACAAAGGGTGTGTGGAACTCGTGAGGTATTAGAAAGCTCTCTCTCGCTCTCTCTCTTTCTCCCTCTTTCATTCTCCATAGATATTAATTTTTTCCCAACACCCTCCGGCAGAGATTATATTCAATGTCATTCCATTGCAATTTACAGCACGCAGGTTCAGTTAGAATCATGATCATTGTTATATTCACAGAACTGAGTTATTCAATATAAAAAAAAAAATCTGTCAAGACAAGGGGTAACATAATTTACTAAACTAAACTAGAACAACCACTCTAAATGAAAAACAATCACTCAAAACATACCTGTTAATTTGCTTAATTATGCTAAACAGTCGATTAATTAGAAACTATTGAGATTAAACGGAGTACAACCATCACCTTGCCGTAATAGGGATCCACTAGTACCGGTAGTCTTTCGGGACATTATAACTTCAAACTCATAAAACACATCATATCGGCAAAGTATGAACTGTTAAGATTAAGCACAGAGCTATGTTTCCTTGAGACACATGAATTTTGAAGAACGCCCGCGCCTGCTCTCTGATAAACATTCGATATAATCTACTGACAGCTGTGTCAAGTGTAAAACGAGCAAAAAAAATTCTCCCCATCTTAACAGCGAGTTGTCTCAGTGATAGGCGGAAAAGCTTTGAGCATCAGCGAATACGAATAAACGGGCTCCAAATGATTTGCATCATCTGTGAACTGAAACCATAGCAATGTGGGTCTGATGTAATTAGCAAACTCAGCCAGTCTCTCAATCAAAAGTCGCGTTTTGCTGCCACAAAATTTACCGGGCGGCGATACGATGGCGACGGCATTCTGACTGATGAACGTGTTGACGGGAACGAATCTAGTTAATAAGCGACATGTCGTGATGCGGGGAGCACGCATTACTGGTAGGGGTGACGACGGCTGGTGCACGATGATGCGTTGGGGTTTGGTGCTAACGATGTTTGGCGATTTGCTTGACGTTTTGCTGGGTAGGACAGCTGTCACAAATATAGTTTGAAGATGAGCAACAAGAGGCCCCACACGCAGCTCGTTACGCCAATAAACAGAGGCACTTTGTAGTCTAGAAATCAGAATCGCATACCGTACCGGAGAACCGAATTACTATGCTGGATAATTATCCCAACAGTAACGATCTGTATAACTGGTACCTTACAAAATTGTTATAAATGTACATGTAGGTAACTTGCGTCAAATCTCGGTTTCTCTCATAATCAATTCCTCTTTCGCCTGCTCTCTTTCTCTCTCTCTCTCTCTCTTTCTCACTTTCTCTCTCTCTCACTCTCTCTCGTTCTCACTTTCTCTCTCACTCTCTTTCTCTTTCTCTTTCTCTCTCTCGTCCGTACTTGCATCGTAAAACATCTGACACGCCGCGTGCGTGCCTGAAAGCCCCTTATTTCGAAAAATTAGAATCTGTACTTGTACCACCATATATATTTGCCGATTCTTATTCAATGACGTTCTTTGAAGCGACTTTAAAATACCGTCTCTTTTGACATCGTGTAGATCCAATAAATATGATAAGTGCGTGAAGCGTTAGGCTTAGTGGATACATATAAAATTACACACGCTAAAGGAAATCTTATCGCACGTAATCTTGAAATGATCTATTAAGAACCGTATACCTAGGCTATACCTTAACCATACGCTTACATCTATGATTATATGTTAGATATTTACGATATAGCACAAGAAAAAAAACCTGCTTATAATTTACGAGATCTATGAGTAGCACAAATAGAATCTTCAACAGTTTTCTGTAGAGACTTAATTTGTCTACGAACATAATAATGCGTTTTACAAATGTTTTTGCATGAAAGATCAGTAAGACTGAGAACACCGACTGCCGATGTACTCAATTTGCGCCACCTTTCCAATTATAAATGGCAGAAAATTGAAAGGAGGTGTGTACAATTAGTTTATATAATGATTCACGTGCATTATCCTTATGTTATTTCTGTTTTTAAATAATTAATTTATGGTTAAACTGTAATTATATGTTTGTATTAATAACTTATTCATGAGTTAAAATAACGAATAACATCTGTTAAAATGCACTTACAAAATGTTTTACTTTTATTACCAAAGTATAACAGATATTTAAGTGTTCTTACGTACACTGATCCTTAGGTCACGTATAAAATATCACAAGAAATGCTAGCAACTGCTGCAGAAGAAACGTCATAGATAATATACCGGGCCAAAGATTGCATAAACATTTAATAAACGTTAACGAACGAAACTAGTAACACTTGTTCAATTATATCTCAGGTAGAAGAACTTCATGTTAAACGCAATATCTAACGTACACGTGTGCATCAGTGCGATCGAATCAACGTAATAACAATACAAAAGCTGCCAGAACAGCTCCAAATAAAGATTATATAAAATTTAATCCAGCTGCGATTGCACATGCTCGCTGTATTCATCGCTTGAGCAATCCGTGAGAAATGTTAAAACATTTGAAGATTACATACACAGCGTGTACGGCTGCAGCTTGTAAAACAATTGTAGATACTATATTTCCATAACAATGCCACAAAGGTAATTTAGAACAGTTTTTGTCTGTACCATTGTCAATAGAAATGTACTTACAGCCATCGCCCGTGTCGAGTCGTGCTTGCAGTTCTTTTATTTGCATATCTTTCCGTTTCATCTCATGCGACAGTGAGTCAAACCGTTGCCTGAAGTCCCTCAGTTCCCTAAAGAAAAGAATGACTCATATTTCCCATGCGTACAGAGGGTGGAAATTCGATGTTGCCACGATGCCTTACACTACAAACACTTTTACCAACTCACTTTTGGGCAGCAATCAGATCCGACCGCGTCTTTGTGAGTTCCTCGGATATCGCCTGCTTCGCTTGAATCTCACTCTGCAAGGAACTTTGCAAGTTCAACAGTTCCATCTTATCCAGCTTTTGCGACCTGCGATTACGCCAGTTCTTATCCGCTATCGTCGAACTACTGCCAACTCCACCCACACCACCGGAGTGCTTGAGGAACTCCAATTCCTCCGTCATCTTCGTTGCCAGCGCCTGCAAATAGCCCCTAGCATCTTTTTCGTCGGATACCCACTGAATGATCTCGGTGATCTGTGCCTCCCATTGTGCGATCGCTTCCTTCTTATTCCTCAGCTCCTCGTACTCTTCCTCCAACTGCCTCCTCTCAGCTTGTATTCTATTCACGCTATCGGTAAGCGTGGAAAGTTCGAGCATAAGTTTCTTGTTTTCTTCGACTAGCATAATTTTCTCGCGCTCGTGACGCCTGCTCAGTTCATTTATCGTCTCCTCACTGTCCGTTATATTCTCCAGCCTGGCCGCGTCCAGTTTCTCCTTGGTAAGCTGTATTTCCCGCTCCAACAATTCCCTGCGAGTCTCCCCTTCGTGCAACTGTTCTTGCAAGCTTCGAATCTCGAGGTTGAACCTGCCTTGCTGCTGATTCAGATTTTCGTTGTATTGCACTTCGAGCTTCTCTACCTCCGCTTTTAACCTATTGATCTCCTGCGTCGCTAAGGCATGATTGGCACTCGTGTCGTTTCCAAGAGAACGTTGTCTGATCTTCTCGGTCTCCTCCTGCATCTGCTTGCAGTACTCTTCACTCCGTTCTCGTAACTTTCTCTCTTTACTCGTCTCCGCCATTGCCTCCTCCACTCTGTTTTCCAACTCTCTACGCAACTTCTCAGCTTTTCTGATGTCATGTCGCAGACTATCAACTTTCTGCATCACAACTTCCAGCTCCTCCTCCTTGTCCCGCACTTGCCTAGATAGCTTTTGTTTCTGCTGTCGCAACTCCGACAGCTTGTCTGTCACCTCTGTGTATTCTGCCATGGCGAGTTTGCGCTGCGTTAATGCATCCTTCAGTTCCTTATCCTGAAGCTTCAGCTTCTCCTGCGCGTCCAACTTATCCTTCATGGCCTCCTCCTTTTCTGTCCGAAGCGCGCGCACTAGCTTCTCTAATTCTCTTAATTTCGTTAGATCACCGTTGTCGAGAGTACGTATCTCCCGCGGTACCTCTATTGACTTTAATTGTGATTCCAGTTCTATTGAGAACAGACGCACGGATATGTTGTATTAAAGAAATGTCGCAGATGCGGCAGAAGAAACTATAATGCTTGTGCACGGTCTACTTACCGCAATTGCGCTTTGTCAGCGTATTGATTTCATCTTGTAATTTCCGCGTTGCATTGTTCGAATCTGGTGAAATGCCCGGTGACGAGTGACCCGTACCAATTTGTCCCTTTAGTTCGTCGATCGCCTGAATCAACTGTGCGTTTTCTTCCTCTAGCAACTGCATTCGTTTATCCTTTTGAATGATGGCGGATAAGCAACCTAAGTCTGATATGCAACTGTGAAATAAGAATATTATTACGCATCGTGCAAGAACATTTTGTAATACCGGATGGAGCGTTTAATTAAGCGATCGTCTTTATTAAATAGTAACTCACCTTCCTTGCGTAAAACTGAATCCGACGAACGGAAGATGAAGAGCCGAAAACGCGGAATTAGCAGCTGGCGGTACAGCATCAGAATTACGGACATCGGTGTCGTCCACATCAAAGTTTGACGTGTCGGTTGGAGACGAAACTTCAGGAATGTAAGGAGCTGTGCTATCTCTCAGTGTCTCCCAATTTACTCCCTCAAACCACGGATGTTTCTGTAGCAGTACAATAAAATACAAGATCTCATAACGTACAAATATTAACAATAAACGTAACATATATAATTACCTTAAAGTCCTCTATTCCATTTTGACCTAATCTAAACTCTGAACTGCATATTAACTTTCGCATTAGATCCTTGGCCTCTTCGGAAACATCGTACATATCATCCGTGGGAAAGTCAAAACAGTTCTGCAGCAGAAATAAGTTAATTGATGAACATCGAAAACTTGGCAGTCATTCAGGGCATTCACTATTACGTATACGATTTCTGAATGGAATATAGTTACCTTGTGATTCATAATTTTTCCATAGGTTTCGACTAGAGATTCCGCGTAAAATGGTGTCTCTCCATATAGCATCTCATACATACACACTCCCAGGGACCACCAATCGCACTCCGGACCATATTGACCCTGACCATCCTCCATCGCCTGAGAACGTAAGGTAGATTAGTTATTCCATTATACAGTCGATTATAATAGAAACGCGTATAGAGATAACAGAAAGCATACTCTCAATATTTCCGGTGAAATGTAATCTGGAGTGCCGACCGCAACGTTACTTTGCACAGTTCCGTCCTCGAACAATCGCAAACAGGAGCCAAAGTCGGCCAACCTGATGTGTCCATTTGCATCGAGGAGGACATTGTCTGGTTTAATGTCACGATGTACGTAACGTAAGTCATGTATCGAACCAATAGCTAGCACCATTTCTGCTATATAAAATCGAGCCATATCTTCAGGTAGACGGTCCTCGAATTTACTCAATAACGTTAATAAGTCTCCACCACAGTAGTAATCCATGACCAGATACTGTGCGTAAATATATCTGCTATACTTGGTACATTATCAAGAAGAACGAAACGCATTAATCATACGAAAGTACTTACCAAATTATTGTCATCTTGAAAGGCATAGTGAAGATTTGTAATCCATCTACGATCACCGTAAACCAACACATCCCGTTCTTCCCGAAAGCACGCTGTTTCGGCGCGCTTTAACATTTCCCACTTATTTAAGATCTTCATTGCGAATACTTTGTCCGAGCCGCGCATTCTGACGACACATACTTCTCCGAATGCACCTCTACCGATTACTTTGACTATTTCGAAATCTTCACGTGCCAATTGCAAACTTTTGATGCATGTAGCTACTGGTTTCACTGTTGGCATGACAAAATTCATAATTACTGCATAGAGTTAGATAAAAATATAGTACTCTTAACACATTGATTGCCACCTGAAATCGTAATTATACTGCAAAGTAATATCAAAAGAGAAATAGAAATGATACTTCCGATCCGAATTCTTACCGTCGAGAAAGCCGCATATTAGGAAATATGGCCAAAATTAAACGATGCGACGGTTTTCGGAAATAAAAAATGTTTTTTAAAAATTGTACGTTACGCGAAACTGTACATTCGTGGAGCTTTAAATAGATTACTTATTTGGTAGTCTAGAACCCATTCTTTTCCAGTAACTTGAAAAAAATCACAAAACCCTGTTAATATGTGAAAAAGGGCCCAACATAATTCAGAACACTCTATATGGAATTAAAAATTAAAAAATCACTTAATTACAGAATGAAACAGAGAGATTCTTCTGGTTAATTTGATTTTTTAAGATAAGAGAAAATGTGCTAAGAGGCTAAGAAAAATGCAAATTGTTTTGCAGTACAGATGTTATATAGTGAGTAAAAACAAAATCAGTAGACCATAACAAATGTTCAAAGTCCCAGATAAAACTATATGTGTACCTTATGCTTGAAAAACATGGCCTTTTGAGAAAACAGATGTTAGATATGTTTAGTCATGTGGCATTCAATGAGTTAAAAGAAACAAAATTTTCTCTGCATGAACAAACCAAATTCAATGAAGTCTGAAACAGTCTTTTCACGGCGCAGAGAAGAATTGCAACACTCATCATAGAGGACAAGTAAAATGTCGATGAGGGTCTCAATTGAAAATGTATGACCCAATCTTCCGCCCTGTACAGGGCCTCCGATAAACAGGGCCTCAAGCTGTCGCAGCCTTCCTCCAATGCCTAGAAAAAGAAACGATAGAAGACATAAATTATACAGATCTGCCATTAAATATGCATTCTGTATTATTGACCGTTATGTACCATTGATTGAAAGCCCCTTTGGCATAATGTCTGGAGGAGGGTGACTATAATGATGTTTCGACGAGTCTGACATGACTTTTTCCTGAAAAGGTTCTTTCTCACCACAATCTTTGGATAATATTTCTGTCATTGTCACTGATTTGCACAAATTTTCTATAATACTGCATTACTGTGTAACGTAAACCCTGCAACACATTACTTATCGTCATTCCCAGTATCCGTGTTATCCCATGTCCGCTGTAAATGTCTCGTTGCACATTACAAACACGTACGCAACGCAAAGTAGCCACTAACGAGTCCAACTTACGTTAACAAATTTCGTAAATCTACCATCGCCAAAAGTTGTCAGTTATATCGTGCGTAAAGAAACCCGCCGCAAAAGGTCGGCAAAACTGAGGAACACACGCGGGAACTCGCGTACTTCCGTTAAATACGTATCGTGAGAGGAAAGAGGAAAAAATTACCTTACATAAATAATTTTCCATAAACATGTCTACGCGCGTTCACTTTCACTGATTAAACAACAATCCCTCGCCGTGGCCGACGTTTATCGGCTGTTCACGAGGATCCCACCTTCGGCGTGCAACAGTGCAGCTTTGAAATTTCCTCTCGGTGCAAACGTCACAAAATCAATTCCGTTTAATACGCGCGCACAGCATATACGCGTACACGCCACTACGTGGAAAACAATTGAGTTTCGTTTAATTCGTCATCGGCCATCGCGCCGGGGACCGCTCACGTCGGAAATTACGTAACCGCTACGAAGATAGCCAAAATATTTGGCGAAAACACGCAACAAGACAAGTACGTGTAAATAAAAAGCGGAAGGTAAAAATAGTGCGGCGGGGTAGGGCACCGCATTCGCGATTCAGCGAAATTCGCCAGGACAGCTCGGCGGCCTATTAATTGTCAAACGTGCTACTTCCTTGCCCCGTTCCCCGCAGAAACGGCACCTCGCTCTCTCCTTTTTTCGTATAACCTCATCGCCGCACTCGCACTCCCATCCCGAGGAAATTCCGAGCGCAAAACTCCTCTTGTCGCACGTGAGAGTGCTGCTCTTCGCGGTGGGCTCTTTGCTCGCGAGTACGAATCGATCCTTCGATCAGGCACAGGCATGCCTGACCCCAACAACCGCCCCACTTCAACAATAATTCAATTGTTTATTATGTCCGCACCGCGAGATTATCACCGAACATCTTACATGGCCACCGTCAAACCCCCAACAATTTCCTTGACCCCCTGGCAGGCCCCATATAGAAAAAATATGGCAGCCCTACGTCATTCAAAGCACCCACGACGGTGTGCGATATAGATCGCTCGTCGTGTCCCAACTTTGCGCCCCCTGCTGGAAAACCGAATCAGCTTTTACTGCTCTACCACTCGCGCATACTTTATTAAAATACGTAGCGCTGAAGATGATTGACATTAGGCTCCAAACATTTCGATCGATCTTTGCAGAGATCTCGAGACAATTTCTTCCCAGGCACCGGCAATATTTGCAGACGCATTTTCACTTTTACCTGACGCTGCTACTGTTACGCGTTACTGAGTGCTCGAGCTGTCGGTCGTCTGCTTTCTTCGCTTAGGTTGTTGGCAGTTTATTTAGATTTGCTAATGATGATTTTGGCAGGAAGGTAGGAGTTTATTGAAGCAGCGAGGGGGCAGATTTTGTTTAGATGTAATAATGCGATGCTGCGGTGTATGCCAGTGTATCGCATCCAGGCAAGATTCGTCATCTGTTGCGGATCAAATAGAAATTTGGTAATGTTCGCTATTTATAATAGAGTAATGGTAAGAAGAAATACGTTTTAGTTATCTCGTTGCGGGAGCATCCGCAAAAGCTATCAGTTTGAGCGGTAAGACAGTTTAAGCTGCATGTTTGTAGAGACATCGTAGTTACGCTCATGTACCCATCCTAAAAAGGCAAGGCAAAAAGGACTCTTATCGAACGAAGGAGGCAGAAGGCCGAGAAAAATGTACTTGCCGTATATTCATGATCGGTAAGACGCCGCAAAGGTGTGGTAATACTCGCTATCAGATATGCCCCGCTGAAAAGGAAATTCATTGTCAGTTGGGCGCAATATAAAGGACAAGCAGGAAAGCTTTCTCCGCGGGAAGTAACACTCGCAAATGTCTCGAAGCGTTGCAATCGATGCAGAGTTGCCGATCATCCTACATATTTATTATAGGACTTTTTGATAGCGGCTATTCTTAATAAGAAAAGCGACGCCTCGGGCGCTCCTCGAATATTTGATCGACTTTGGTGATGATCCGAAAACAGTTATTCAAGTAATTGTTGGCGGTCGTACTCAGTACATTGTGGAATGTGCGACGAGGAGCTACTGTGTTACGCAGCTCCGCATGATGCCATCCGAAAAATACGCATTAAACACGATGAATTCGCATCCGCCGCGGTATCGGGTCAACATTTTGCCGTTCAATACGAGATATAAACCGTTTTGCGGGAACGCTCGGTCGGTTCCACAAAATAAATCCGCATTTCTTATTTTTACTCGGTAGCACGTATACGTGGCAACAGAGCGAAGCTCTCGAGTGCTCAGTCACTTCCTAGTCAAAAGAATTTCTTCGATCACAAACAATAATATATTTATACCGTTAAACGGCGAAATTACAAGTGTGAACTTCTGCCAGTGGGTCGGGGCGGATTTCGCACGATCGTTTAAACATTCCGCGCATCGTTAAACGAGACTCCGTCCAGGTATAATTCTCGACATATTAGCGAGCGTCGCTTTTATGTATTACATGTGCAGTCTGTGCTCAAGTTACCTTTACGGTTAACACTTTTGCGTTTGCAAACAAATGCAATTGCGAGTGTCCCGAAGCCAGGAGTAGCCTAAATTCTCCCAGTGTCTGTGGAAACGGGTGCATACAACTTCCCGAGGTGCGAAACGCACGTAAACATACATCTACACGTTCGAGTGTATCCACAGGATGCTCTTTCAAATTCTCAATATCTCATGAAAGTGCACGTCGTTAGACGGTGGCTGCAACTCTTTTACAGTAAGTTTCAATTTTTCACTCCAAGCATAATTAATGGGGGCTGTGCTCAAATTCTTTCTTCTCTATTTTTATTTTACACTATGTGTTTACATGTCGCATTTCTATCATATCTGATATACAACTCGTATGTGGGTTGACAAAGAAAAGTGTCATGTATTTATTTATCATGCATAAGCTTAAGGAAGGTAATGTAAGCATAATTTTTAATTTATCTGTTTCGTTGTAGAAACTATGACACATTATGACTCTATCAGACCAAGCGTAATGTACAGAATAAAGATAACTTGATGAAAATTGTACTCAAAACAAAGAGGAGAAAGCAACACTATCGTTGCTAATGGTGCTTTGGCACCATTATTCTTATCCTCCTAACATCACAATGGAGGAGCCGGTGAAGAAGAAGCAACGTATTGAGAATACAGATGATCAAAAGGACATTGTAACTGACATAGAACGATTTCAAAACAATCTATTGGCGCAGTGCTTATGCAGCATACCAGAGAGCAGT
The DNA here is from genome assembly GCA_033815515.1 of Cryptocheilus praepositus. Taxonomy (NCBI): domain Eukaryota; kingdom Metazoa; phylum Arthropoda; class Insecta; order Hymenoptera; family Pompilidae; genus Cryptocheilus; species Cryptocheilus praepositus. The sequence goes on from JAWWQZ010000296.1 coordinate 7,572,946, forward strand.
TTACGCAAACCATTTACTAGCACCACAGTGGCTACTTCGGATGGCAATTATCGTTCATCATTATTGTCAGAATGGCATCCTGACCAGACCCTCGAATTTATAAGTGCCCTACAGCTCCTCTTTGACCTAGCTATCAAGCAAAATGTAAGGGGAGTTATGTGCAGCAGAGTGGCTGACGTCTGTGATGCCTTAGCGAGAAACGAACATGGAATTATCGATCAAATAATTGATCTCTCCTGTACATCCAACAAGTTTATTTCATTCGCTGCGAGCAGAGTATTGGCATCGTTCTTCATCGTAACAAAAGATAATATCGAAGCTGCCTGGTTGGAGAAACTCACACAGTCCCTAGTGAACACCCATTCCCCCAGTCAGATGTTATTCACCTTGGACGTGGTGAAAAGAGTGGTCGAGCACAAGGACTGCAGCATCCACCCACTCGAGGATGCGGAGAATATGGTACCTCCATCAAACTGTATTACGATAACCGTTTCCGACACGGAGAGTTTTGACAGCACTCCGGTCAAGGCAATGTGTGTCAAAGCCTTAGAGTCAAAATGGACCATATTGGTAACGAAGTTCGACGCTATCCTCAGCTCGTACACCCCGCAACACGAATCTGCAGTAATCACGTTTCTCGATTTATGGGAATCAATAATTTCCGTGAAGGCGAACTTGTCCGTCATCGACACGAAGCTCTTCTATTCTCAGCTGGACAACCTAGTTGTCTTGCTGAACGCCAACGTGCCGGGCGTGATTTGGCGACATTTGCTTGGGCTGTTCAACGAGGTCCTGTGCTACGGGAGTACGTTGGCGTTGCAAGACATACTGCCGGACGAACCTTGTTCCCTGGCGCATCTGATAGTACGCGCCGTTAAAGACTGGAGGCTCTTGGACGCTTTACCCTACCGTCACGGTTCCGGAAGATTCGGCGGTGGTTCGGGCGAGGGCGACAGGCCGCTTTTGCAGAAGATCGTCCTGCTAGTATTAAAGAGTGTTGCCGTGACGGTGAAGGAGACGCGGAGTGATTCTAGTGACTCTTCGCTGGGCTCGGAGGCGGAAGATCTGGACGCCGACATGGCGGTGATCGAGAGGAGCATCAGAGAAGTCTTGAGGCAACTCGATCAGTGCGTGAAGACGCTGATGCCGTTTCATCCCGAGATGCCGCTGTCGCAGTGGGTCGTGCAGATGTTCCACGATCAAGACGATTTCCTCATAGAAGGGATGGTGTGCTGCCTAGACGTCGCGGTGGGCTTGTTTTACAGAGGTCCGCCGCAAAACGACCTAGGACACATGCTCAGCCCGACGCTAACGTTCATACAGTTCATACACGCCGTGTCGCACGATCCGGACGTTCTCCTAGACTTGCTCGTTAGCAACGAAACGTGCTTCTTACTCTACTTGTTAAGATTCCTGAAGTATGTCAGACGAAACTGGACAGAGTTCGTGTCGTGTTGTGGTAGAGAATTGGACGATACCATGACGATATTGATAAGACTTAGATTGTCGATAGATAGATTAGTGTCTAAAGCCCTGTTCCCATACAATATCAATCCGGTCCTGCGTTTATTAGAAAAATGTGAGTCCTTCTATGAAGGGAATATAGAGAATTAATTAGTCAACCGTTATATCGTTGGAACTTGAAAATTCCATGTTACTAGTTCGACATGTACAAAATGTAAGAATCTTTGGGAGGCCGAGTGAAAGCTGCAAAACGCTATAAAAACTGTATAGGCTTACTAATTTCCATTCGAAGAGTGACTGAATCACATTTGCGCCGACAGCGCGGTATCTTAACAATTCTATTTATTATTCGTAATGAGAGGTACCTTTGCCACGTTTACCGAATATTATGTTGCGCGCTCGGGTATCGGCGCGCTCCATTCGATATTTCAAACGTAACGTTTAAATGGGTCAAAGTAGTACAAAGAAGAGCGGAAAATTTTATGCTTCAAACTGAAACTGCACTTATGTGGTGCTATAAAAGTATGTTTTTGCCAAAGCACCATTGGTAATATACCTAGTTGTATATTAATAGAATAATATTTATATCCTTACGTCACTGCTGTATCTATGTTTTGCCAGTCAGACGTATTCTTAAATGTCTTTGACGATAAATCATCACCGGTGTAATTCTTCGAAACTGCGACTTCTCCAAATTAAGCAAATGTACATAACGTTATATTGTACAACTCGTTTTGTTCATCTCATTCCAGCGAAAGAAAAAAAAAACAGAATATAATTTGCAATAAGAAATTTTTAATAAGCATTACCCTTACGAATTATTATATTGTACTGTTATGAAGTATTGTGTAGATAATGATACAGTGTAATACAAGAAGTATAGTTGCATAGAAAATACGCTGCTATTAAGTATTGTACAGCTTATATAAGTCTACCTTTAAAATGTCGCTTCGATCATGAAGAAAATATTTGATTACATTACGCGTACATTACAAAGAAATTCGATTGAGAGCAATGATAGAGCAGGATTTATATGAAATTCCAACAGTATGACAGTCCATATTCAACCGGCTGAATATTTGCGATTCTCATTTAATATTCCATTTTGCGTATGATTAATGCTTTTTTGTATGTGTTTAAAATAACATAGAAACGATAAATTATATGTAAAATTAAACTAGAGGCAGTGTCGATACAGGGTACCAATATTATAAATCGTACTAATACCGCTCAAAAATGCACTTTTAAATGAAAACTATCTGCAATTCATTGTCATACATATTCTCTGGCGTCTCTAGCATATTTAAAGTTGCGGTGTACATAATAATTATAATAATTATTAACTATCCGTACCCGTAAGAATACCAATGTAAGTATAGTACATGTAATACACTAAAATTTTAATATTTTTACTTTTATAATCACGTCAATGTTTCATTTTAATTATACCCAAACAATGTGGTGTACGATAATTTATTTGTATTTATTTGACGCAGTTATCAACGACGAGGAACAGGTTGGTACGTAATATCGGAAGCCCATATGAGATGGCAGCACTTATCAGTGAAAACATTCCCCACAAGATATTTCATGGATGTTTACTCTTGAAAGTTCCGTTTATCATAATAGTGCTAAAGTTGCAATAGAACGAGCAAATACTTGACAGTAGTACATATTTTTTTCATCTCATACTTTCGGTTCTGATTCCGCACAATTTTCTGTACGAAGACAATGCGTACCAAACGAAAGAGTAATGATAACGAACAGCACACGACCATTAAACTAAAGAAAAAGAAACGTGAAAAAAAACAGAAGCACAAAGATAAAAAGAAGAGAAAACGCACTACTTCGAGTTCGAGCGACGTGAGTGAAATTTGATTAGGAATCAAATTCCGTGACTAAATAAGGAACTGAAAGACAGGAATTATTTTGTTTAGATAGGAGGTATCATAGCTTGAGAATTCTTTCACAGAGTAGCAATGGCAGTGGAACAGATATTTGGGTTGAGAAAGTACCAGCTGTATTGGGTAGTGATCAATCACCCCAAGTTAGTTCAACTACCAAACATGAGGAAGAAACGATTCAAAGGGATGAGTGGATGAGCTTGAATAGTTTCTTTCCATGTATATCGCAATCTGAGATAAGAAAACAACAGGACAACGAGAAATCTAAAAATGCGACTACAGCGATTTTAGCCAAACCAGGCCAAAGCGACAGAGAGTTAAATCCTCATTGGAAAAATGGTGGCACAGGGTTACCTCAAACTGACCCAGGACAGTCAAGTTCAACAAAGACAATGGATGTTGCGTGGTTGAAGAAAAGTCTTAGACGTATGCAAGAGCAAGCGGAAGAGGAAGGAAGATCTCTAGATGAGATTGCAGCAGAGAGGTGGGGTGTAAGTAGAATAAGATCAACTGATTCTTTATATATGACAAATCTGTTAATAATGAAACTATCATTCCATAGTCACTAGAAGATTTACAGAGAATGATACGTGAGGCAGAAGATGACAAGGGAAGACACAGATATAAAGATCATAGGAGTAATCATAACCGGAGTTACAGAAGAGATGAGAGGAGGGATGAAAATATAGATAGAGGAAAATTATATAATTCGGGACGACGATCCAGAAGCCCAGATTGCAATATAAAATCTTCCCATAGCAAATACAGTGATTCCTCCTATAATTCAAAAAGGGTACCATCTTACAAAAAACCTGTGCATGAAAATGAATATCTGACATACAGATCAGATGCTTCACATACAAGGAATACTGGTAAAAGTGGTAACTGGAGAAAAGACAAAAGTGACCACATTAACAAGCCTCCTAAGCAAGAACAATCACATGTGTGTGAGTCATCAGAAGATATTGTGCAAAGCAGCAGTGACATTATTATGCCATCTAGTAGTCACAATAAAGTAGTAACTGAAGCTGATTTAAATAAATTGGGATCTCAAATTATTAAGGCTGAAATAATGGGGGATGAGGTATGTGAATAATATCTATATAATTGTACAATGCCATCATTTCCTTGCTATTTTATTGCGTTATTGCTTTCGCATAGGAATTAGCATCAAAGTTGAAACTTCAACTAGAAGAAGCCAGAAAAGACTGCATAAAGAACGTTCCACGGACTGACACAGATAATAGGGAGGAAACTGTAATTCTTACGAAAACCGACGCCAAGGGTATCTCTAGGCCGATACAACCCAGAACTGAAGATCCATACGCGACCGGCAGAGATAAAAAGAAAAAGAAAAAACACATGGAAACGCATGTCTCCGGCGAAAGGGTTCGCTACTTTGCGGACGATGACAAATACTCTCTGCAAGAGATGGTAAGTGTCATATATTCTTTATAAAAAAATTGTCAGCACCCGAGATATTCACAAAAATTCATGTATTCCAGTTCCAGCGTGAAAGAGGAAGGTCGACAAATAACGATGATGCTATGCTCAGTAAACTTATGTCTAAGGTAATTGCATATCTGCTGAGTGCATTCGTTATGAGGGGTAGAACATTTCTTCAATAGTTTTTTGTTTTTCAGAAATATGACAATATGGATGAATTGTTCGAAGAGAAAATTTCGCAATCTGGCTCAAGTGCTCAAGAAGATAGAAGAGACCGTGCCGTGGCAATTCAGGAGCATAAGCGAATGTCGAAAAGAATGGAAAATTGTTCGTGGTGTATAGATTCAGGGCAAATGTTGAGACACATGATTATTCAAATGGACTCAGACATTTGCTTAAGTCTCCCGGGCCACGTGTCATTAACGGATGGTCACTGCATATTGACGCCCGTACACCACGTAGCATGTCAGCTGCAGCTGGACGAAAATGTGTGGGAAAAGTTGAAGGTAAGTTCAAGGCTTTCTTCAATGTTACTACATTTACGACACTCTCATCATGGTTACGCCTTTCAGATTTTTAAGCAGGCTTTGCATACACTTTTTTTGGCGGAGAATCAATACCCAATCTTTTTTGAGACATACAAGAAGAAGCATAAATTTCCGCACATGCGGCTTCAGTGTGTCCCTGTACCGAAAGAGTTTTCCGAATCCGTTCCGATGTATTTCAAAGTGAGTATATGATAGACAACTTCTAATAAATCTACGAACGTCCCCACAATTTACGATCGGTACTTTATTATAGAAAGCTTTGCTAGAATGTGAAACTGAGTGGGCAACGAACAAAAAAATAATCGATTTGCGTAACAAGGATCCACGTCGTGCTATTCCCAATGGTTTATCGTATTTTATGGTACAGTTTGGGATGTACGATGGATACGCTCACGTTATAGAAGATGAGCATTTATTTCCACATCATTTTGCGCAGGTATGCAAATGTTTATTCAAATTACGATGTCGTGCGTATACGTTGTTAATGAAAGCAATTACTTTAGCAAACAATAGCTGGGATGTTAGAGCTGGAGTACGATACTTGGCGAAAGCCGAGACGAGAAAGTTTCGAGCAACAAAAAGAGAAAGTATTGAAGTTTTCACAAACATGGAAAAAATTAAATCCTAAAGTGTGAGGTTGAAGTAATATATATGTTTGTATGAATACAAACCAACGTGGTAACGATTTGTATATATAATACATATCGAGCGAAATAATAACAATGTAACGATAGTTTATTAAGATTTATTAATCTGCTCCGTTACATCCTCGAAGCCAGCGACCGGACGTCTCTGAAAGTAAGGTTTTAGAACAAATGGAAACAATGAGAGCAATTTAAAGCACTTGCCCATCTTATCGTCATCCATTATCATATGATATCCTGACTCTAACTGTCGTCTTTCTTCCCTCGTCGCATTAGGTAGAAGCATTCGCAAACGTGCGTCAATTCCTATATTTTTTAAGAACTTGTTTTGATCAATTGGACCGAACGTTATTAATTTCTCGTCCGCTTCTGCGATCTTTTTCATTACAGCGAAGTCAACGTCTGCCGTTAAATCGGCAGTACCTGGGTTCAATAATGGATCTTGTTGCTTATGCTGACGAAATGCTCTAAAAGTGTCAGTCTTCTCTCCGCAGTGACCATAATCTGCGACTAACGCAAATCCTCCGTACATCATTAAAAACGTGGACATAAACTCTGTAATAACCATGGTCTGTGGACTCACTTCAATATGATCTCTTTTGTCCACGCTCTGGAAATTAAACAGTAGATTTGACAGCTGAATAAAACATAGATGAACGAATAAACGTACGTTTGTATGTACAGGTGCATATATAGCGGTAGCGGGTGTCAGTGCTGTTACATAACGGAACTTTTCCTCATCTATTCCCTCAACTATGTCAACTAAAACTTCTCTCCATCCTTTGTCAGTTTTCTGAAAAAATATTTTTGTAATTCATTCAAACTTCTAGGATATTCAATCCAGCCCAATGTACCTGAAACTTATGTATCGGTAGTGCATCAAAGAATTCATGAGCAATGAACACACTAAACGCTTTAGGTATATCTTGGATAGAGTAGTACCAGAATATTTTGACACCGTCTTCTGTGATACCAGTTCTATAGTGCAGAGGAAGATTTTCTTTCTTTTCAGTTAAATTTACATCCTCATAAGTGACACATAAATTTTTAGCTTGAATAGCAGACAAGGTAGGACTGATTTCCACTAAATGAACTGACGCTTGCTCTGATGTATGTAATTTCTTAAATGCCTGCAACTCATAGTTATTTAATCAAAAGTGGGGAACAACAATTTTATATAAATTTGATAAATGCCATACTCTTAAAATGTCTTGCATCAAGCTTCCTCTGCCTGGACCTAGTTCAACAAGTTGAAATGGATCCTTGCTGATTCTCTTCCATTCGTAAATGATCCAAACTGCTATCATCTACAAAGCAACTATGTGAGTAGAGTAAAAAATTTCCTACACATAAATTTAATGAAAATTTAACAACCTTCGACGAGTGAAATACATACTTCTCCAAAAAGTTGTGTGATCTCTGGAGAAGTTATAAAATCACCCTTTTGTCCAAAAACATCTTTGGTCATGTAATAACCTGCTATGGGATGTGTTAAAACTTCCTTCATATAATCCGCAACAGATATCGGTCCGCAAGACTTAATTTTCGCATATAGATGACGATAGAGTATCGATTTATTAGCATTTAATTCCGCAGAAGTCTGACTTGTATACAATCGTTTCGACAATTCTGTCATCCTCAGTGTTCGATTCCTTAAACTTAGTATTGCAGATTTTTCAATACAGCATCTAAGTATTTTCGATGATTGAACCATATTTTGAGTCTAGACGTAACGTAAAAGTGTATATTTAATTTATTAATATTGCCTTGCTGACTTTTAATTTACTGATTTATTGTTGATCTAACCTTTGGTGAATGCCGGCCTTACCTAACTAATACTTCAAGTTAGGTTATGTTGTGCGGAATCTGGTAAGAGATAAGAAAGATGAATGAATGCCAACAATGACAGCTGCACATATAATTAGTGACGTCAAACCACGATGCAACGTGGATGATTTTATCAGCGTTTGAAAGGGGATAAAGATATATAAGGGTTTTATATCTAGTAAATAACCAAATAATATTTAATAATTGACCTTGCATCGGGATATACAATTATCATTATCATATATTATCATATACAATACAATTGCACTACGTGTTGTTTTCCATTTAGCCATACAATAAAACTTGCTTTCAGAAAACAATGTATAAGAAGGTATGTATCAATGTTAAAATTTCAAAAACATCCTTGTCAAACACGAGTATCTCCGAAAATAAAACATTTATCCTAGGATACATTTTCTTAACACCACTGTTTGGTCATCAGTTTTATATTCAATCGAATATTAGTAGATTGTGTGCCTTAAACTAATGAAGGCCGCAGTAGGTCAATTAATATGAAAAATGAATAGTAGAAGCATGTTTCATCGGAAATGTCAATATTTCTGATACTCAAAATATTTATCACAAATTAAGTCCAGGTCTACATTGACTCCGCAATGGAAACTGATAATGAAAATCAATTCAATCCTATAGACTATTATTAACAACCAAAAGAAACCCTATCCCTTTAGAAACTAGTCACTTAGAAATACGTGAATTCGATTGAACCAACGAGTATTATCGAAATTCAGTGCTACGATATAAGCATAAAAAAAGTGTTTAAAAGCGATGGATGATCGATTGTACAATGTAATCGTTTATACAGAAAGCTATATACTCTATGTGATGTGTTCATAGTGGTGTACGTAGTTGTTGCTTGCAGATATCGGCACTGTGTTACCTCATCATTCTTCGGAACTTGTCCAATTCAAAAATACTCTCCGACAATCTGCAAATAGTCATAAAACTGAGAATTGTAATTCGGCTATTCTTACCGCAGCCAAAGAATACGCTTTACCTTCCAAAAGCATTTATAAGCGCAACGATTTCGCTTCGTTCCAAATAGAAATATCTTTTATTGAACCTATTCAAATGAGGCTCCCACTTATCGAACTTTCCCGAGAACAGTATTTTCAGCGCAGTACCTAATCCTTGAATTTGCAACTTGCCCCACAATTTGCATTTGTCGCATCCGACGCAGTCCATTATACGTGAGATATTTCGGAAATGTTGCCTAAACTCTTCCTTCAATATTCGAGCCTGCGTTCCGCCAGTGAACATAGAACTCTCATTGAAGTGCTCTGGAAACGTTCTGTAACATGAGATAATTAAGATGTCGTACGTAGAAAAGGCAGACCAGATGGGCGTTGCATTCGATAAGTTTCATAATTACCTTACAACGGTTAAAATGTCATTTATCGCTAGGCGAGTATCTTTGTCCTCGGCTTCATTACCGGTGTAATACTCTTCTCTCTCTAAATACGGTGCAGCTTTAGCTAAAGCCCTTAATTGAAGTAAATAAGTAAAGTATAAGTTTTTTAACCAATTCGGTCCTTCACCGCCGGTAGTCTCGGGCGAAAACCTTCGACGTAATTCTTCCAAGTTCGGACCCCATTTGCCACCAGGTCCCGGTTCCAAACCACTCTGTGGAGTCAGTAGATACTTCGAACAGAGGTGAATGTTGATGCTCGCATGCAAGCCAGATATTACGCGATAAAAAACTCTTTTTTCCAAACACATTCCTGGAATCATATACATCGTGACATACACATTAATTTTTAGAGTTTGCACAAAAATGTTTTGAAAAATTTACCGTTTATTTTTGATGATTGGATAAAATTGTGCGGTGAATTCTCGGGTCTATAATCAAAATATTTACAGTTTATCTGTCTTATCTTACAATGGACTGATAAATGTGTACTTTGTGCATTCTTACCTGAAACAATTTTCCATGTATATACTGCGCCATATTCTGTGTGCACTGTGTCCTTTGTAACCCGTGTACCTTTCAGGATTTAGTAGTAGATCCACATATTCTCCGGGACTAGCTTCTTTTACGCAAAAATTATCTTGTGCGTCATCGTGTTGCTGCCACCGTTCGAACTCCTTATAGTTTTCAGAACTAGAAGAATAGAATTTCATAGCCCATGACATTCTTATAAAGTCACTTATATATGATATCTATTTGTTGTACCTACCTAATGGTGGTATTTAAGTAACCAAGTTCTATATTATGATCCCGTTCGCTTCTTTTACAATCATCTAATTGGAATTCAGCTTTATACTTCTCCAACGGATGTTCATGATAATAAATATTTCTTGGAAGTTCACCTTTCAAACCGGCTGGAATGTCTTCCTTTAGAAAATGAAGCAGCCAATGTAATCGTAACTATTTTTAATAAATTCTTTGAACTGAAAAAGAAGTGAATAAAGAACCTACATCTTGACAAGGCTGCACATGGCAGTATCTTATTGCACATTTACTGTCATCTGCCCAAAATGGGCATTCTTGTTTTAGATTTACTTTGTAAAACCTAAAATAGTCTCTGACTAGAAGACTTTGAAGTCTTGGGTATACTCGCATATTGTTGAAATAATCCACAGTAACAACATTGCAACTGCAGTCGTCGATTGAACCTTTTAACTGTAACATAAATAATGAAGGCTTAGACAAATAAGAGATACAAAGAACAGAATGTAACAATTCACATTGTGTCACGTTCTAACTACATTTTGTATGAAACATAAGCGTACATACGGTTCGATGCACAATTTCAAAGGACAATTCGATGCGTGTAACATGTCTTTTGGCTAACATTAAATAAGACTTGTGACGCAGAACATCTGAGAAAGTCAAAGAACGGTGAAAGCAGTGTTTGTAGTACAAAATGCGAATGCACAGGAAGGCGCAACGTTACCAAAGAGGCGTAAAGAGACGTACATTATTTACAGTTGGCGACGTATTAACATCACTCGAAGATAGGATATTAAAGTTAGCCGTCGTCGAGAAAAATTTGGAAGAGAAAGTCGGCGCTGTGTAGGTGTTGAATATAATTGATATCATTGCATTGTGTATGATTACTGAAGATCTAAAATATTCCCAATAGGTAGTAAATATTATTTTATAAATGCAGTCATTGTTAGAACAGTGATGCGATTCTTTGGTCTCCAATACTTGCACATTATTTACATTTTGCATAATTCAGTCAAAATTTCATAGCATCGCCGTTCTAATTCGTAATTAAATAATTTGTAAATAATTGTCATAATCGAAATGTGCATCCTGAGACGTGATCGTACCTGGCAGAAGCATTGATCGTCCTTCCTCTGACTCGTCCCAAAGTAATTGCCGCGTATCTGCGATACGCAGAGCAAAGCTGTCAGCAATTCGGTGAGCATCGTTACCAGCGAACGATTCTATGGGCGCGCAAAACTTTTGACGTGACGAATTTCCCTCGCGCTAATCACGCATTGACAAAAAGTCATGCCGTATCGTGATCGCGCTGCAAATTATCGGCTGCATTTGATCGCCTACGTGCTATCGGAGGCGTAAACACACAGTTTTGAGGGAGATCGGCATGAAGCGGATGGGACGCGGTTTGACACAATAATCGTTAGGAGGATGCCAGGGACAGACTCTGACATTGACCCTCGGCGAGCGTTCTGTCAAAAACGCATGAATGCGCTTAGAATAAGTTAGACGGCCGACGGCGCAACTATTCTTGATTATTACTAGTTGATCCGGATGCAGCGCACGAATAGATGCCGAATTATCATGAAACGAGTAGACGTCCAGGTCTATCCCCACTATCGCGGAGGTTCAAATTCGATTACACGTGTGGCTACATCATTTGATCCGCAGGCTTTCACGACGTTTGCCACGTTACTTGAGGATCGAGGAAAGGATGATCTTATCGCTGGCCTACTATTGATGTTTGCTCAACCTGCCGGATTACGCATAATGGGATTCCGCGTACTTTCCGGCTGAGTGCACTAAATCCACGTTAGCACGAGCCACTTCAATTTCGCGGTTCTGCGCGCTATTGGACCTGGATAATTGCGAACCGTCATGTTTATCTCGAAATATGGACGACGACCTATGACCCTACAGGTCATACTCGACCGTTGCATACTGGCAGATGCCAACCTTCCGTTTAATGGCCATAGTTCTAGGCCGTCGGGGAAACGAATCGTCAACGACCTGAATTAGCATCAACTATTTCTCACGCCGCTTCTCAATATACCATTGTTACGGACTTATGGACTCGTGTCCGTCGAAATCCCTCCTGTCATTCGCTGCGGATATTTTTGTTCATCCTCCGTCTATCGCGAGAATAGACAGTTTGCGTTTCAGGGAAGACCGCAATGTATCTCTAATTAGAAGTACGAAAAGTCAGAGTGCCTCGCGCCGACGGATTCTGAACGTTGCAATTTTCAGTGTCGTTTATCGTTGCAGCGACCCATGGATAGTTGGCGATAGAGTTCGGACAACGCTTCTCGGAGAAAAGATTGACGGATTCAATTCGGTCGCAGGCCTGCGCGTGCTCATTGGCGTACTCATTCTAAACACAGGATATATCAAAAATTTGTCATGGCATCGATGTTAAAGGTTAGTTGTCATTAAACGAACGGGATCATGCAGTAAACTTTATTGCATTGTTATATGGCAGCGTACGGAATGCTTGCACAAGTAAATATTTTCGCTTCGCATTTATCCGCGAGAATAACGCGACACATCCTTCGTTTTTCGCTATATCAAGTCTCGAGAAATATTTCGAACACAAATCTACACCGTTCAAATTTTATCCTGCAAAATACATTTTCGCGAGTCATCGATGATCAAGTATATCTCAAATGCAACCTTTGCATTTCGACTGTCACGACAGAGCTTGCAAACAATCTGATAAGCCATTTAATACTCCAAAAACAACACCTTTGCCCCAGAGTTTAGTCACCTGCATCAGCAGTATTGAAAACATTGAATGAACCACATACCTTCTCATTTATGCGCATTACACATTTATTTTGAAAAATTAATTAAATATATGACCTTTAGGATAAAGGTGAATTGAGATTTGAGGCAGAATGGCCTTGTATGCGCCCCATTATATTAAAAGTGCTACAACAGGAGGCAGTGACGCAAGAGGAATGGCAGGATTTATTTTACTCTGTTCACCTGTTATGCCTTTGGGATGAGGAAAGAATTTCTAAGTTATTAGACGCTCTCAAAGAACACATAGTGGATTTTATTAAACAAGCTCAACAGGTTAAACACATTATTTTATAGTACATAGAATCTTTCTGTTCGCATAATATTCATCATCAATATCTTTGACACAGAGAGTTTTAGCACATCAAGAAGAACAAGCATTGTTGAAAGCTTATATCACGGAGTGGAGAAAGTTTTTTGCGCAATGTAATTATTTACCGATGCCATTTAGGAATTTAGAGACATGTCTCGCTGGAAAGGCATGCTCTGGTATTCAGAAAAGAAACCAATCTGATAATATGGTTAGAAAAGTAAGATCAATTTCTTTACATACGTATAGTTTTGTATAATTACATTTGGTAAGTTTAATCCTTCAATTTTGTTGTTTGCACTGTCGATTACAGCTCATGTTAGATAGTTGGAATCAGAGCATATTCGGGGAAATTAAACAAAGACTTCAAGATTCAGCGATGCGATTGGTACGCGCAGAGAGAAATGGTGAGGCGTTTGACTCTCAGCTGGTCATTGGTGTTAGAGAATCTTACGGTAAACAGAATCACTTGTAAAATTGATATATTTCTCTCTGCCCTACTCATGAATGAACTATTTTTATATATATGTATGTACATATTGGCTTGCAGTAAATTTATGTTCAAATACCACGGATAAGCTTGAGATTTATAGAGAGAATTTTGAAGCAGCATACATAGAGGCGACTGAAGCATTTTATTGGGTTAAAGCACAAGAGCAATTGTCTCTGCATGGCGTAGAAAATTATATGCGCTATGCAGAGACCAAATTAAGGGAAGAGGAATTGCGCGCAGAAAAATATTTGGAACCGAACAGTGCAAGCATGGAACTGTTGAGCTACTGTTGCGTCAAAGTATTGGTTGGGAATTTCAAGTCTGCCATTCTTGCGGAGTGTCCGTCAATGATTCAGCATCATAAGACAGAGCGTACGTATAGCGTTTGACTACCTAAGAGTGTTCTAATGAGTACATTATTTATCATGTTCGTGTGGGTTCAACAACAGAACTCTCCCTAATGCTAAAGTTAATGGACAGACTGCCAGAAGGTGTCGAACTTATGTTAAGGAATCTGGAAGATCATATAGTTAACGCTGGCCTGGCAGACATGATGGCAGCTGTCGACGTTATTACACAAGATTCCGAGAAATACGTTGAAAGATTGTTAGATCTTTTTCGTCGATTCTCTGCGCTAGTTAAGGAAGCATTCGATGATGACCCCCGATTTCTCACGGCCCGCGACAAAGCTTATAAACTCGTAGTCAACGATGCCACTGTATTCAGACTAGAGTTGCCGGCTCGGCAAGGCGCTGGAATCGGTGCAGCTATCATCAATAATAAGCCCAATAATAACAATCACGGGCAACCGGAGTCAAAGTGTCCAGAACTTCTAGCTAATTATTGTGATATGCTTCTTAGGAAAACTCCCTTTAGTAAGAAGTTGACGTCTGATGAAATTGAAAGTAAACTGCGAGATGTGGTCGGTATTTTACATTTACGTATTAATGATCATTTTTCCAAGAACAATAAGAGCGACATTTCGTATATGTTGCTTTGTTACAGTTATTAGTGTTAAAGTATGTACAAAATAAAGATGTGTTTATGCGATATCACAAAGCGCACTTAACGCGACGACTAATACTAGATACATCAGCGGATTCTGAGAAGGAAGAAAATATGGTGGAGTGGCTTAGAGAAGTCGGTATGCCAGCTGATTACGTTAATAAACTGGCACGAATGTTTCAAGACATTAAAGTCTCCCAGGATCTTAACCAGCAATTTAAGGAGCAGTGTCGGGCAGCTATTGCCGATAGCATAAATATCAAGGTGAACTCTTAAAAACACTCCCCCGCGAAAAATTCGCACCGAGAACAAAGTCGTGCGGCTGTAAAACTTTTACGTTCTTGCAGATATTAAATGCAGGTGCATGGGCAAGAGGCAGTGAACGGATTACAGTAAGTTTACCCCTCCAGCTGGAAGACTATATTCCGGAAGTAGAAGAATTTTACAAGAAAAAGCATAGTGGACGAAAGTTGCAATGGTACCACCACATGTCTAATGGAACGGTTAGAACAAAATAATGTACTTGTTGGCCACGTTAAAGTTTCAAGTATCATTTTCAGCTTTCATCTAATTGAAATGTGTTCCAGATAACGTTTTCTAATCAAGTAGGTCGTTTCGATGTCGACGTAACGACATTTCAAATGGCAGTTCTCTTTGCTTGGAATCAACGACCGTACGAGAAAATTTCCTACGAAAATCTTCGTCTCGCCACGGAACTTCCCGATCCGGAATTACGACGAACCTTATGGTCGTTGTGTGCCTTTCCTAAATTGAAACGTCAACTGTTACTCGTAGAACCGCATGCACACAGCCCGAAAGACTTTGCAAACGATACGAGATTTTGGGTCAACCAAGAGTTCACCATCGTGTTCGTATTAACCTGTAACCCTATTCGCCGCTTAACATTTAATTTACCATTTTACTAACATCCTGATTCGTACAATAGGAAAAATGGTAAGCTGCAAAAGCGGGGAAAAATTAATTTGATCGGCCGATTACAATTGTCGACTGAAAGAAGTAAAGAGGAAGATAATCAGTCTATCGTCCAACTGCGAATACTGAGAGTCCAGGTATGATTTTTCGATTCAGATGAAAGGTATCGATTTTGTTTGTGTAAGCTTCGCAATCTGAACCCTTTCTTTCGTGTACAGGAGGCGATTATCCAAATATTGAAAATGCGTAAGAAGATCAGCAACGCTCAACTTCAGACAGAATTAGTAGACATTTTAAAGAATATGTTTTTACCGAGGAAAAAGATGATAAAGGAGCAAATTGAATGGCTGATCGAGCACAAGTACATTCGAAGACATGATGACGACATCAATACATTTGTGTATATGGCATAACTAATATTGATACATGTAAGATTGTTCTAACTTCAGTGTTTCATATTATATTTTTATAAAACTTTGAGTTTCCTACGCAGAAAGTGTATGCTCAAAATCACAAACCGATGCAGGGGTATTTGCCGTTTTTTGTAAGGATTTAATGGGTAACGACGGAGCACGGTAAACCCATGAACGAAACGCTAGTATTAATATTGCAAATCATATCAGTTCTAAAAGCTTTACATAAACCGAACATAAATTCAAACGGGGTAAATCATGTGTCTAGCACATTTACGCCGGTGTGTGAAGAACGACAAAGCATGTGTGTATATATACATGTATATATACATATATTATATGAAACTAAAATTACTGAAATACATGTGTTTACTTCTTAAACGGATTCGATTGCGTTAACGAAATGTATGTGTTACATGTACGTGTATAAAACCTACATTTCAGTTAATCATCAGGTGGACGCGGAGGTGTGAATTAGTTTGAAAGGTTTTGAGATGTCGGGCATAGCATTTTCAAAATCTCCCTATCACGATTTTAAGTTATTCATGATTTGTTCCTGGAAGCTCACATCTATTCTTTCTAGACATAAGTGTAATACGTTTTAATGTATCTTGTACACTGTACCTTATATTAATTGAAAGATATTGCAGAATGGCCTACGCTTTTTGTATGTATAAATTCAACGGTTAAAATTTTCAGTTTAAGATAAGTAATGTTAATGTGTAAAGAGAGATAGTTTGAGCTATCATTATACGTTTATCTAGACAAGTATTAATAACTGTGACTTGTATAAAGCTTTTATACTATTTCAGTAAGCCGAACAATGGTTGTAACAGCATCTGATTTCGGTGGACAATTAAAAATGATACTTTCAGAATTGTACGAATACAATCATCACTATGCACACCTTTCGGACCTATTCTTTCTAAAGAAGCATAATAAGTAGATTTCATTTAGCATAATTCAACTCACACCTCGCTGTAATGTATAAGATAAATGTGTACTTTCAATACTGCTACGCCTCGTATTACCACCGAATAAGAAGGTTCCTTTGGAGATTTGAACGTCAAAATTGTATTGCATGAACACTACATATTAACATCATTCAGTATATTTTCTTGCGCAAAATTATTGCCTACAAAGCATTTATAAAGTTTCAACAAGTTTTAAGTTACACTCAATTTTTGACCAACATGAATTATATATTTCGTATGTTGGGACCCATATATACATATACACAAGTATTACCGCTATGATATCTTGCAGTAACACTGACACCACAGACAATAAATGTCTAATCTATTTCTTTCGATTTGATTTCAAATAACACAATACTGTGTCGTAATGCGCTTAACCATGATTCAATATTTTTAAATATTCGTAGAATAACAAAATCATAATTAAACGCTGGAGATAGAGCAATCTACTTAGAAAAAGATAGTGGTATATAAGTAACACATGCTTCATTCCACTCACATGATATACGCATATTCACATATATGTACATTGCATAAATGTTAATATCTAAACTTTCGTAAACTTCATTCTTCTTTACAAACAAATATAATTTACATTAAAGAATATTGATCAACAAATTTCTCGATTAGAAGGATGACAATCAGATCAGTACGCTAGTCGTGTTATAATTATCGCAATAATCTAGTTCTATGCTATTTGTTTCTTTGCAACATCCAAGTGAAACGATATGCGTTACGTTAATATGACAGTAATGTTGTAAATTTGAAATACGATTTCATCACCGATGACGCCCTTTGAAAACCGCAATTTGACAATCGATCATTTCCACGCATGATTTTCATTATATGTATACGGAAACATTAGTAGTTGCAGAGTTCAGCTGCGGATATTGATCTCCCGTCTTCATGAGAGATACTATAAATATGTATATATGTATTTATAACATGGTATTCAAAGGGCTCACGTAACCCAACGCCTCTTACCTTTGACACATGGATTGTTATTTATCAGTTCATTCTAATGCCGTACAATGTCTAAGCATATATACCATTACTGTGTATACTGACTGAACGGCATTAGAGTGTAATCGTCCCTAAAATTTAACGGACCAAATATCGAATTGTGCATTTGTACTCTTAACATTGTTCAATGAAAAATCATTTATCGGTTTATATTTGCTTTTCCAATTTCAAACAGTCAAAAACTTTGATATTTTTTTGGCGTAGCACACTCTTGACAATTCCTTTGTAACGTCAATATGCATGTATCGTACGTAATGCATGTAATGTATGCCTGCAATTAAGAAAGTGTGTAATGTCACGAAACAACCTAATATTAACACATTAACGTTGCCACTTGAAAATTAGGATCAACTAGCAAATACTTACACAGTATACATTCGTACGAGCAGCATTTACGTTACAGACATTTTTCCAAATGTAAATACGATACTGCCGAAAATTGGAAAACGTGGCCCTGACGATGATGTAATAATAAAATTATTATCATTATCATTAATCGTTTGCATGCCGCTTTGCTTGATGCTTCTAGTTAGTTTTGGATGGATAACGGTGCTCTCTCAAAAAATGGCAGGACGAAACACGATTAAAAGTTTCATTAATGCTCCGGGCAACGTGTATGCTGTATACGAGGAGCACCTTTCATAGGATTTGTCGTTTCACATACATGAACTACTATGCCTGGCTGTCCTGAACCTCCTGGGTGTAATTCGTGACTACCACCTGGAATTTATGGCACTTGTCAGTAGCTACCAACAAAACGTATATATTCGTGTGATGCTATCATAACAATACCCGCTGATAAGTTTGCTATGGCTGCTAGTAAATCATGATTGACAAGAGGTTCGCTTTCCTCTCGATGTTCCCATCCAACGGGAGGGGATGCTGGAGGTGAAATTAGGAACTGTTTTGTGAGAGCTGGGGGCTGCAGATGTTGATCTTCCATATCTGCGAATTCAATGGCGTCGGTTAAGTCATTGAACATTTTACGATGAAAACGTGAATTGCCACTGTAATAAGTTCTATGAGACCTACTCATTTTGCACCCACGTACCTATCGGTGTAACAGGTTGTGCAAAGTAACAATTAATATCAGTTTCACCGAAGCGAGTCTGATGAAGTTTTATCCTGGCATTAGCTGCTGCGCCAGGTGCAGTATAATTTACTCGCATTCTCCTAAATGATCTGAAGTATTGAAATGTAGCATCCTTTCCGAATTGCTTAAAGAGATTCTCTATTGCCACCTTTACAAAGAACGAAGGGAAACGATTTCAATGTTATACCAACGTATGCATCGCTGTATTCTATTTATATTATCGTAATACCTTTAATTCGTCACTTTTGAAAACCCGAGGATCTACGTTCGTTACAATAACGGATGTCGGTAAATCTTCATCATATACTAACTCTTCCATGGTTCTTGGAGCAGAATCATTATGATCCCTCTCTCCGTCAAAGTCTAACTCCAACTGTTGATAATTTGGGTGCAAATTTGGCAACCCATCCACTTCATTTATTATTATGTTTTCAGACTCCTCCGGCTCATTGTCTTGCATCATATTGACGCTCTGCTTTTCCTCCATCTTTACTCGCTGTTATATAGAAAAGAAATCACACATTTAACAGAGAAATATTTGAATGTGTATGACATCTTCTCGTAACACTACATATCTACACGTTTGAGGCACAAATTCATACCAAGCAACTCTGTACGACCCAAGCTCAACAATCTACTTACTAAACTAGTTCAGCCGCTAAATCTGCCACACAATGGTATTGTGTAAAAATTTATATTTACGCGCGAAAAACAAACGTGCAACAAATTACGCAACAGCGTTAACAAAACATCACGGCTCTGAATGTGTGCAGACATGCAGATTAATCTATAACAATATTGTTGCATGCTCTGTTACTTTTCCAGCGACATCATTCTATACCCGACGCATATTCACACGATTACTGAATTAAATAGACGTACTTTTTACGTTTACATGAACGGAAAGATGCAAGCTGTAGTCTGTCAGATACGGAAAATCCATAGAAAGCCATGCAAAAGCATCACGGCTATCTTATAAGACATGCAGTACACGAAACGACATTTGTCACTTTGCTTCGAGCAGGAACAAAAATTCGTCTGTACGACACCGCAACTAACAAAGACTCGAGCATTTATTTCGATAAAGTTTTTGCTATTAATTGATAAATAAAAGCGATTCTTGCCTGTCTTTTTGGGGGAGGGGAGGGGACAGTTATAAATTCAATGTTATCTTTTGCTGTGACAATGATGCCTATGCGTGTCGGACAATCTATTATCTCTCACAGCTTTCCTCTTCACCCTATAATTTGCCTATGAAATTGATCATTACATTAATAAGTGAGTAACGCAAGCATTTCTCGGAAATATTTCCGCACTGTATTTACTATTTCATTATTGTGTCGTTACAATCATACGTTGTCATAAACGCAAGTGTACTAAGAGACGGCGAGCGTCTTCTTCTTCTTCTTCCTTCGTTTATGGATAGATAGCGCTGCGTTATATCGACCATGCGACTACTACAGTCTCTTTACTCTTACTATCATTCCATCAAGAATTTCCATATAAGTTTAATTCATTCTAGGTTCTTAATTTCAATAATAGTAACTAAATTAAATGTATCGCTATTATCTTATTTTTCTCATATCTTTATCAGAACATA
Source organism: Cryptocheilus praepositus (assembly GCA_033815515.1). Taxonomy (NCBI): domain Eukaryota; kingdom Metazoa; phylum Arthropoda; class Insecta; order Hymenoptera; family Pompilidae; genus Cryptocheilus; species Cryptocheilus praepositus. The sequence goes on from JAWWQZ010000296.1 coordinate 7,593,613, forward strand.
TTTTTTATACTCTTTAAAGGGGCATTATACAGGTAACCCTCCTATAACACGGTAGTTAGGTTCCTAGAAAATGCCGTGTTGTGTGAAACCGTGTTGCATGAGACCCTGAGCTAGTACAAAAAGGGGGGTTACGTTCCAAAAACTTATTAAAAACAAATATTTTTTTTTAATTCGACATAAACAACTTAATTTTTATTAACAATATAAATGTATGTACAACACAAAGTTTTTAACGCCACCATAATTTAATGAATTTATTGGTCGTCAATGCAATAAAACGAACGCGGTGGGAGCTATTTAAAAGTTGTAATCGAACTTTGCTTGCTGGTTCTAACTAGGTCATTGTAAATTTCGCGGTATTACAGTTTTGCAGCTCCCTTTTGAATTTTCGACTTCTTTCGTGACATAAACAACTTAATTTTTTTTTTATTAACCCTTTGAGTGTCCTCAAAATGAATTTGATTTGCATGGATGCCATTTCCATCAAATCCGCTTCGCGCTCTTGAATGTCTTTGAGGACGATTGAACACTTTATCAATTTCATTTTCTGATAGTGTTTTCTGTTTCAACTGATCTTCTTTCGATTATTTAAAGTGACAAATAAGTTTTAATGATGATTCTGTATTTACGAAACCAAATTAAATAATGCAAGAAAATCATTTGACTATTTTACTTACTTCATAGAAATATGTATTGTTTGTCATTCTGTTGGCTAGTATCTGTATTCATCTCAGTCTGATCTGTTACATTTATAATTGTGGTTATTTAGACAGTCTAATATTATGTTATTATTCTTGATCGTATTTTTGTAATGGTCAAAGACTTTCTTTTCATTAAAGATGCTGACACTATATGTGTTATGTAAAGTTTAATTCATTCTAGGTTCTTAATTTCAATAATAGTAACTAAATATATGTATCGCTATTATCTTATTTTTCCATAGTCGACACCGACAGATTATAACACGGTAGTTAGGCTAGAAAATGCCGTGTTGTGTGACGTGTTGCATATATGTTACGTCCATAACTTATTAAAAACAAATATTTTTTTTTAATTCGACATAAACAACTTAATTTTTATTAACAATATAAATGTATGTACAACACAAAGTAAACAAAAAAATGTAATCTAACGCCACCATAATTTAATGAATTTATTGGTCGTCACTGCTCAGTATAATCAACCGAGAACGTTTTTTCGGTGGAACGATATTGCCTTCACTTTCAGAACTTTTTTCTCTATTTAAAGTTTTTGTATGTTTTCCCCTCTTAAAAAAATCTGTAATCGAACTTTGCTTGCTGGTTCTAACTAGGTCATTGTAAATTTCGCGGTATCGAGCTAAACAGTTTTGCAGCTCCCTTTTGAATTTTCGACTTCTTTCCGTGAAAGGGTCTGTATTCAAGAAAAATGACTCGAGATTTTCCACTAAGCATAGGCCTTCTTGTATTTTTTTAATGTTAAATTCTTAACTGCACAATCTTCATCGGAGCTAGCGTCCTCAAAATCGATTTGATTTGCATCTAGGGATGCCATTTCCATCAAATCCGCTTCGTCAACTTCTTCTTCCACTAATAAATCTTGAATGTCTTTGGTAGCCATATCCACAAAATCTTCACCTCCGATTGATTTAGCGACTTCTAATATGGCACCAATTTCATTTTCTGATGTTTCACGCATGTTTTCTGTTTCAACTGAAGAGGGCCATATCTTCTTTCAACACGCATTTAAGGTTGATGTTTTTATTTCTTTCAGTGACAAGGATATGTCCCCAATGTCCTACGGGGGACACAGGCCCCGATAAGAGGAACAACCGTGTTATAGGATGCCGTGTTGTAGGAGTGTTCCCGCAATTTACGAATCGTGTTATAGCGAAACCGTGTTATAAGATACCGTGTTATAGGAGGGTTACCTGTACGTGCACAATATTTTGTATTCAGTTATTGCAATTACAGTTTCAGGAATCTATTTTACTTATTTCATAGAAATATGTATTGTTTGTCATTCTGTTGGCTAGTATCTTATTTATGCATATTATAACTTTTCTACTTAAGTCCATCTGTGGAAAGTCTGATCTGTTATTCGCATTAATATGTTTGCAATCCATGTGGTTATTTAGACAGTCTAATATTATGTTATTATTCTTGATCGTATTTTTGTAATGGTCAAAGACTTTCTTTTCATTAAAGATGCTGACACTATATGTGTTATGTAATTGTTGCTTGTGGGCTTCGATGCTGCCATATCGTTGCTTATAGTATTGTTGTGATGTGGAAACCAATAGAAATGTAGTTTAATTTTAACTTTGCGCTATTTATATATATCTTTCTTGATTTCAATTGTGAAAGAGTTAAATTTTGCCGCTATTGATTGTGTACAGAATATAACTCAAGCGTATTGACAATATTAACAAGATGTACGTGCTTTTTATACTTTGAGTTCTCGGATGCCATATTTTATTGCAATTCAAATGGCTGCAGCTCCCGCTGAATATATAATCGCCCTTCGATTTAGTTTTATCTTAAAATAATGATTGACTCTAGCTCCTAATATCTAGGGGACAAATTGCAGCTTTTAATAATCCGCCACCAGGCGTCGCATGGCATCTTAAACATTCTCGCAATTGCTCGAACATTTCAACAAATTTAATTTTTTTTTCATTCTTCAATTTCTTCTTTTCTTTCCTCTTCACCTTTAGCTCTGTTTACAACCGTCATTTTACTATCGATTAATCGACAGCAAGTACTAAGCTATGTATGTTGATTAGCACAAAAAAATGAGGATAATGTAAGCTAACAGCCTAGTAAGTACAAAAGCTGGAAATTCTAGGATAGGATCCGCACGAAATGAAAAATGTGTTGACATTTTTTTTCAATGACTCACAATAATGTCTACAACGTTATGCACGCGTACGTCTGGTGTAGAGTATTAAACAATGAGTCATAATTGTTAATACAGCGTATGTCTGACACTTGAAGGTTGCAAGGAATTCTTCTCTAGACAGTGAATGAATATGTTTAAAGGCGGGCAATTTAGAATGCCATTATTAACCCTTTGCGGACGGAGCCGCTCGACAGACGAGCGTCGCTGTGGACGACAGATATTGGAGCGCGCAGTAAAGAAAATATTCACGTCGCGCGTTTGCGTTATAAAAACTAAATCTTAATTCAAATAAGTTTTTCATAAAATCTAACAAAATCATAAACAAACAAATTGAATTGTGTTTACATATGAGACGTTTTATATTCTCCCTTTGTATGGTATAGTTCAAAACAATCACCTATGTGCAAGGTCGGTTTAGCCGAACAAGTATCACAATAGTACATCGACTCTCTCCTTCCATGTTTTACCTTCCGATTCGAGCATACGACACAATCTTTACTACTTCCTGTTTCATTTCGCTGAATAATATGTAGAAGACCGTTGAGCCTTTCTGCTGTTCCAGAAGTCGAAGGAGGCTTGGGATCACCATCTCGAAAATTTCCAATCAATTGATCAGTCAAGCGACGTATAAATTGCAAATGATTTAACTTTTTTATATTATCTTTCCTGTGATGTTCTTGATGTACCTAATAGATAGGAATTTATTACTGAAATTCCCCAAAAAATAATTTTCGCCACCATTTTTGAGACAGACGTACGCCAGCCGCAGCGCTAGAGTTGCGCGGATATATCCGACACTCGTCCGCAACGGTAAAAAGGCTTAGGCGGATATATCCGACACTCGTCCGCAAAGGGTTAAAGGCGGGCAATTTAGAATGCCATTATTAATGTGTTTCCGATGTACATACCCCTAGTCCAAGGCTTCTTGATTTTTTAACCAATAATATTAAAATACATGGTAAGAGTAAAGAATTTTGCCGAAATACATATAATTTGTACTTTATTCGTAAAAGAAAATTGCTGCTAATTATAAGTACATTCGATACATTACAAACTCGCGTATCTTTTTTAAATGCATACTGGTGTTTGTGTTAGGAACACTATTCGTGACATGATAGGTGTCAATGTTTCGAATTGGTTAAAAAAAACACACATTCGCATATCTAACAAGTTCATTTTATCGACGATTAATCATTTTCCGTTTTTACATTTCATTCCTAGCGATATCTGTTTTAAGAAACTGTTTTTTTACAAACCCATGACGCTAGACTTCTGATTCGTGTAAAACGCGTTATTTGACATTTAGCCGTATACATTGTTCCGTTTTATTCAATAATATGTTCGATACGTTCTAAACAACTGTTTCAATATCTGTTATACTTCAATGAGGTTCCTCAACATTCTCCAAAATTATTTCAATATTGTTCTTATTGAATAGTCTTATATACGGTATACTTTGCAAAATAGTACACAAATGAAAATACTACATAATTGCGAGATGTTTAGAAAACAGTGGTCAGTCTATATAAAGTGTTCACTTCATAAAGATATATCGAATTCAATTGAGTTCTGGAACAATTATCTTACATTTTGAAAACTCCAAGGTCTTGCTTAATATAGATATATTATATTTTTAATTGTATATATTATAATATGTACTAATTTATTCTCATTTCTTGTATATAATGATATATTTTTGAAAGGTTAACAGAGCATATGTCAAGGTAAAACAGTTCATTAAAAGAGATCGATAATGGACTTTATTAAAAGAGACAACAAAATGTCAGTAGCAAATATTCCACGCAGATAAATCATTTTTGACACTGCCGTTTCGTGCATACCTACACGCGCTATACATACATATACATGCATACACAATATATATATATATATTTACGTGTGTATGCAGTACACATACAATTGTCCTGCTACAAATTTAAGGCCTCTAGATTATACAAATAACGAAACACTACTAACTGCTTACATTGGAATGCTTTGGAATAAAATGATACGAGTATGATTATTTATATACAATTATTTACTTTACACGCATCGATGGAAGAACAATATTGTCTCTTTTTTTGAGTTACAGCTAATGGGGTCATAATCAAAGTAAAGAAAGCCTCGTCAAGCTTTATCAACAAAAAATGAAAAAAAAAAACATGCTCCTTATCAATTGTTTATTCTCGAATTTCGCAAGAATCTGAAGTATTTGTACAGTCTTCTCTTTCATCGATGCGCAACGGAATTAAGTTAAATGATTGTAAATGCTAAGCTTTATAAATAAACCTTTGAGCCATTAGCGAAGGAAAAATATAATTCTCTAGTCGATATTGAGACTTCATCTGCGGAAGATCAGCGTTATAGCCACCACAACAGTTTTACGACGTCTTGCGCGAAAAATGTCAGTCAATCCTCAAAGGAGTGCCAATAGTGTCTATGCATCAATGGAGTGTAAATAGAGTCTGTCATAATAACATTAACAGTAGACCTTCCAACTTTGACATTCAAATTTCCTTATGCCATTCTGATACTTTGAATTATTTGGAAGACAGCTGAAACAGAAAATACATTGTCTTGTTACCTGCGTTCTCTGCACATCAAGGATTAACAGATTTTAAAAAAGCTTGTAGGGGTGTAATTTGATTCATTGTCAAATTTTTGCTCAATATTGCAGATTAGCTATGCACAAGGCTATGGTATAATATTCAATTATAGTAGTACTTACCAGATCCACATACAACGAATAGAAAGAGTGCTAATAGCCATGGCCCAACAGGTGATCCCTCTTCTTGCGGTTTCTGAAAGAAGACGTAGTCAGCAACTTTTCTCAAGATTGATTACACAAATGGAACTGATGTCATTCCACGTATTGAACTACGAACAGTATAAATATTTGCTTATTTTCACAACTGGGTTGACCAATGTTATACGAACATTTTTTTAACTGACGTAAGAGCCATAAGTGCGATGCGTGTATTACATATTTTTTTCTAAAGGAAAAGTTAGTTTGTTAATTTCTTAAAAGAAAATGATCATTTGTCCCATGAAAGAACCTGATATACGGAACATATGCATAATTGAAAAGACATTACAGTAGAGTATACTCATTCTCTCCTTTTATTTTACATACAAACATATCATGTAACAAGCGAAAGGACAGAGTGTTAGAAGAATTATTATATATCGTACATTCTATCGCAATTAACAAAACTTTCGGTAAATACTAGATCATGCCAACTTATACACATATCTGTTAGAGAAAAACCCTTAACTTATCTACAGGTTTCCAGACTAGCGCATCTAAAGGAATACATGCCAAATTATTATCCAGATAGAGCCCATATTAGCGTCAACGGGAAATATTTACGATAGCGCAACAGGAAAGAGGTAGAGGTTCGCACAGGACACATCTGTCACAGATGGTATAGTTTATAACCTCCAAAGACACGAGTGACAGCTGTATACCGATTAGAAGCCCAATCCCCGAAATAAAGGTGGAAACCCAACAGATTCTCCGGTTTCAGAGATCGAGGGGAATAAAGCAAATAATATACATACCGACGACTTCGGAACGTTTCCACGCAGTGTGATGTTCTTCGTTGCTTTTTCATTGGCAATACGCATCCTCTGTTTCGGTGCCATTGTTTCGGATATTTTTTGATTGTACGGGCACTTTGATATGTATTAAAGGCGAGCCTATCGTCCGGGCGCAAGAAAGCAGGCGTCCACTGCGTTAAAAGTCTCTTCGGGCCTCTCCGAATGTTTGACTGCAAAGCCTCGCTTCAACTTTCGCGACCTGCGTCGACGTTAGCCGACGTTTGCGCCGTAACACGTGAATGGATGAATTTTACAACAGATCAGTTTGTCGTGCCACACAGGCACTACTCGATTCAAGCGAACGTCCGTCCCGGTACTCTCTAGAATAACGAAGAGTGAACTCTCGAATAAGTATCCGCACCGACACGAATGCATTCACACAAATTATAAAGTATTTTTCGCGACACGAATCCCCAGTCTTCTGGAAATTGGGCAAATAAATCGGGCGACGGGTACACGCCGCTTTGCGGAAAGACATTTCGCGCGTTTGCAACCGAAATTCCACGTTTACGATCTCGATCGGCCGCGGGCAATGAAATTTTCGAAAAGGCGAGTCCCGCGAATGATGCGGCTCCGCTTTAACACGTTCACTGCCGTGCGTATTTTGCCGTATTAGAATAAGTATAAGTATTGAAGACTAAAGAATAGTATAAGTATAAGTATTGGAGACCAAATAATCGCATCACTATTCTAACAATAACTGCATTTATAAAATAATTATTACTACCCATTGCGAATATTTTGGATCTTCAGTAAAATCTCTTGCGCCGGTCACCGGTGACCCCCACGGCAGCCAACGTGTTAATTAGACGATTAACGTTGTTTTTTTTCGTCGACGTCGTTATATTCTCGTAAACGAGCATTCGATGGCTCTCTGATTGTCGTCATCCTGCATTTCGTTCAAACAAACACTATTGAGGAAAGTTTGTTACATTTTGCATAGCGCAAGAATGAGTAACTAAATGTATTGTACGAAGAACTTTTATATTTTGTAGAATTCTTGCATCTAATAACAAATTAACTTAAAAAAACATTATCATTTTAAAAAGATAATATTCGCAGGATTTGCCTTTCAGGCAGACTCTATTGAGCAAAGTTTAAGTTATGTTTGTATAGCGTAGAAACAAGTAACTAAATGTATTGTACGAAGAACTTTTATATTTTGTAGAATTCTTGCATCTAATAACAAATTATTTATTCCTTAAAAAAACATTAATCATTTAATTTAAAAAGAACATTATTCGCAGGATTTGCCTTTCAGGCAGACTCTATTGAGCAAAGTTTAAGTTATGTTTGTATAGCGTAGAAACAAGTAACTAAATGTATTGTGCGTGAAAATTTGAGCTGCATCAACAACAAATCACTTATCATCTAAAAAGAAACCTTAATCGTTGAATTAAAGCAGAACCAAATTATTCGCGGAATTTGCCTTCCGGGCAGACTCTGTAGCAACGTTTATGATACGTTTCTACAGCGCAGAAATAAGTAATAAAATGTATTGAGTGTTAAAATTTGATATTTTTTTTTTTTAAAACAGCTGCATTTACAACCAATCATTTATTCCCTAAAAAAGTTAATCATTGAATTAAGAAAGAACCGCATTATCCGCGGGATTTGCCTTTTAAGCGGACGCTATTAAGCGACGTATATGTTGCGTTTGTATAGTGCAGAAATAAGTAACTAAATGTATTGTACGTAGAAATTTTATATTTTTTAGAACTGCTACATCTAACAACAAATCATTTATTCCTTCAAATGTTCTCATCGGCATTCGTCAATCGGCAGTATTGTTCTGACAAACCTGTTTGCTGTGTCTTCGAAATATTAATCAGTTTCGCGATATCGCAAAATTCTTCTTTACATACTTCCATAACGCGATGAAAGTTATTAATCAAGTAATTGCTCGTAAAAAGATGATTGCAACTAGAAACAATCGTTCTCCCGGTTTGACGTTCCTAATACTTTACAGTTACTCGACGCGTTTACAAACTACAATATATGAAATAGAGTTGTTATTTACTATATACGAGCATAGCATGCCATCAAATAAAAATCTTTTTACAGTTGTATCAACCATCACTTCACACATAATTTCCATTGCTTAGTCTGGGATACAGTCTTACCTAAGTATAAATTAACTGTACTTTTATTATATGCCAAAAGTATTTACGAACGGTTCAGAAACCTAAAGTCAAACTGAAAGCAGTACGCCAATATTCGCCAGTAAAATAACGTGTATACGGCTGAGTTCGATCGAACTATATTTGTGTTGCGAACAGCTATCTGCGTACGGTTTCATTAACGTGATTCGTGGAATTTTTGGATCTACAAAGCACAATGACTCAAATGTTATTCATAGTCTACATAACTGTCGTATTATTTTCCCATGCAAACCTGAATTCACGGGACGAGTCACGGAAATTTGATTTTTATTTCTCGCCGTAGCTTTGCGGACTCTGTACAAGAATTTCGGAGGGTTATATTAGATTTTACGAAGAGTCAGGCGGGTGTGAAGAGTTCTCGAAAAGTTCAGGTTTGCGCGTTGTTCCTCTTTGAAGCGGTCGTACTGAATAATGTTAATTCAAATAACAGGGAGGGGGATCACGACAACCTGTGGCGTATTATTCGTAATAGACTGGCCAATTCGAATGCGCTTATTTGCTTCGTGGTGCAGCCCGATTACGTCCGATCTTTACGTTGCTGTTGATAATAATGGGCACACCGCTTACCACGTGACGTCAGCTTTTGTCTTATTCTAATTTACTTCATGAAGAGCCCGCGCAGTAAAGGAATGTACGTTGGAAGACCGATACTGCCGTCAGGAAAGTCAATACTGCAGTCAGCGTGTGTCGTGGCGCAGCAGTAGTATCGTTGGATATACTTTAGCACTTCTAGGTGAAATTAAAAGTTCACGATCGTATCCGTATCCTTAGTTTTATAATGATGAGTATCTTTTAGATGGAAAATCGGCATGGTGAATCACATTTGAGCACCGGAACCGTCATAACAGATTATCGAAGGTTACGAATGAAGAAGAATTCTACTTCATGAAGGTCGTTAAGTGTTCACGCAGTTGCTCTGTTAATTTGAATCACGGTACAAATGTCGTATGTTGAACTTTAGTCTATTTTGACCGTGGAATAAATTTTCCGTACGAACGCGTTGGTACCAATGTAACCGACTGTGCCGCACATAATACCCAAGGCTAAGCTGAATAGTGCCATGTAGCCGAAGTAGAATGCTGTTTGGAAGAGACCGTACATCCTGAAAGTCATAAAATTTATTAGCGATCTTCGCTATTCTTACGCTATACGATAACACACAAGTATGATGATAGAAGTCTACCCACTTAGTTTTGAAAAAGAAGTAATAAAACGAATAAACGTAGACGTAACCGGCGGTTGACGCTGCAGCTAGGAAACTCGTCCACTGCCTGTAATTAAAATAACAGATGTCATATGCCGCTTCATTGTTAGATAAGACGACTAGTTCTGGTGAATGTCAATTACCATCGATAGTCCTCGGCATTTAGTAAAAAGTATGTACACACTATAGTGACGCAGACCGTCACAATCATGAGGATAACGAACACTAGTAACATGAATCCATAAACGTAATAGATCTTATATGCCCAAAATGAGGTAAAAATGAAGTACCTGGAAGGTGAAATAAAGTAATTATGGAACTCTGTCCATTTGATTAGGCTTATGAACGGAATAATAGTACACGTAGCGTGCGATCTTTTACATTTCAATAAAGATTGACCCAAAGGGTAAAATTCCACCCAGCATGATGATGACCAAAGGTTCCATAAACCATTTCTTCTCTGGTATCGGTCGAGGTACTGCGTTTACTCTACATGGCGCATCGGGCGTTCCAGCAAGATTTCGACCCAGGATCGTTCCTACCAACGTCAGAGGTAAAATGACAAATATACAAATACACGTTACGGCCACCTGCAAACGAAAGTTCAAGTTGTCTCAAACAGTTCTCCAAAAATATGTAGTATTGAGCGACGTAGAGAGCCTACCATAGAACCGAACGGAATAGCTCGGCTGGCGTGATAATACATGGCTATAAAATTAATGAAGAAAGCAGTACCACAGACCATCAGTGGTAACATGAATGCGCTAAGTATCATTTGTTTGATCCAAACGCGACCGCCCATACGAGCGTACAAACCACCGCCTGCATAGCCATTTATAGGTGACGTTGCTGCATATACAAAAATTGCCGTTGATAGCATGGATCCCCGTTCCGTATACAGTTCGCCGAGAATAGCGAAAATAATCACGCTCAAGACAACGACTGTAACCTGCATTGTGGGGAGAAGATGAAGTGAAGTGGTGTATACCGAATATTCCGAAATCGGAAGTAGATGCGTTGAATATATTAAACGAGCAATACCTGATAGCCGGCTCCTATGAGGGCGGAAAAAAGCATTGCGTGACTAGCGGGTCTGAAGACGTCACCGTGAACTTGTTTCCAACCATACTCATCGCCCAGGTCCCTTTCCATATCGTCCATTTCTTCGTCTCTACTGTATCTTGCATAATCTTTTCTTAAGGTACGCATCAAGATCATAGATACAAGTCCGACGAGAAATATGACCATCATAAAACTATTAAAGATACTGAACCAATGAATCTATAGGTTTCACAGAAACAGTTCATTAGTATAAATGGTTCTTATCTAGTGCCAGTTATAAATTACAATGTGGACATGTTAGATATTTATTTACCCTGTGTTGGAAAAAGCTGGGATCTAGATATTTATCAAACCTATCTTCAAATTTAATATTACTCTTTCTCCAATTGACTTCATAGCTGAACGATATAGATGCACCTTGCTCTAATTTAACTTTGTTCTCACTCGTTAAGTTTACATCGACTATTTGTTTTCCATTGTATCCTATATCGAATTTTTTGTGCGTCCAGATATAGTAGGAAACAACACCTTTTGTCTCTTCTGGCTCCCCTACTACCCCTGCAATTACATAAATATTTTTCGGCTAAGTAAAATACTCTTATCTGAAATAGAAATCTATGCCAAACAAGATTAAACTGTAATATCAAATTTACCCCATATGGGTAGATCATCAATGTACATCTGGTACCAGTACTGATTCTTTACTGCATATACAAAGGCCTTTTGACTGTCTTCAGATAAACTAGTCTTGCAGTACTCATGTTTTGCAACATCCTCTACAAAACATCAAAGGTAAATCAATATACATAACTTCAGTAACTGTGGTCAATGATAGAACAACAAATAAAATATACTAAATGCAAGTATATGAAGGAACGTTCATATATGCATATAACATTATACCGTACCTTTGAATTCAATTTCTAATCCACTAAACTTTAACTCGACACCTTGAAGCGCCTCTGAAAGCGTTTCATGGTAATGACTGATCATATCTTTTGTGCCCATACAAAAAGGCAAGGAGTAGTAGGAATACGTCTCCTGTCTGTTGTGATACGGTCCTACGGTACTCATCCATAGTACAACCTCGTCTCTGTCTTCGTACTGGCAACAAAAGAAATAACATTACGCCGATGTCGCTTGAAAAGCATGCCAGTAAAGAAAATGTATACGAGTAGCCAGTAAAATGCAATATACCAGGCCACAACGAAAACGTTATTAAAAAGGCAGGAATGTCTTCTGCTAAATGAGTTGTGTTCCAATTCTTGGTGGCAACCGTCTGCCACATGGACATTGGATGAAAAGGTGGCGCGACGACAGTGTAATAACGCAGTCGACGCACTCGCAACATTTGACATTTTAGAAAATGTGTCATTCGCTCGGTACTCACGATGTGATTGTGCTCATCGGTGCGGACCAGGGGGAGTAGGCTAAACGCCAAAAAGTGGAGTAACAGTCGTGCCCGACACATGCTTATCGTGACGGGGAGGCGCACTAGGCGCCTTATACCAGCACAGAGAGACTATTCAAGAATATTTGACAATAAGTGCACCCCATAGATTCGTAAAATATCACCGACGTAGCAGAAACACCGGATGGACGGACACGTATCACGGTATAAAGATAATACGTACCGCACCGCCAATAAACGCTAGGTACGAAAATTTTCGTTCGGCAGATGGCGCATTCTGCATCGTACGCAGTCATCTTAAAGGCTGACTCTTTTTAGACAGAACGTATACGTTAACGCACATCATAAGGATGAGGCTTAAATTTTTTTACTAAAATTAGAATTTTAACTCTTTGCGCTCGACGCGCTTTTCTCTCGGGCTGACCAGCAACTCGACAGTCATCCGCCTATTTCATGAGTTCGTTTCTGTTAACTTAAAATAATTTTAAGCACAATGGGACACTTTAAACTCGTACATTTTAACATTACATACATTTATTTAACTTAATGAAGGATATTTATTAAGGATTACGTTCTATAACTTTTCTTCTTGTGGTATTTTGTAAAACAGTCTCCAATGTGCATTCTTGGCTTGTCGGGGCATGTGTCACAATAGTACACAGTTTGTCGTCTTTGGCCGGACTTTCGTTGGGAACAAACTTTGCAATCCTTTTTTTGTCCCATCAAAATAACATGCAGCTTCCCATTGAGTCGGATCATTTCAGAAGTGCTCTGTGAAGTAGAAGCTGTGCTACGTTGGCTTTTGGCTTTTGGCCACTTTGGCTTTCAGATTCACTATCGATTATTCGGATTTTTCGTCTTCTTACACCTATAACGTCGTCACTATCTTCATCACTTCCGTCTTCATTCTCATGGGCAAGCTGTCTATGTAGTGATGTCATTTCGTTCGTTATTGCCAAAAAATTGAACTCATCTTCACTAGAAGTAATTTCTTCGTCGTGTTCCATACTTATTGGGCTCACTAACTTTGAAAGAAATATTGCGATTGCCAAGAAGGTTGAATTGGAACTAATGTCGAAGACAGAGTCCAACCCGCGTTTGCAAGTATTTTTGAGATAAGACATTTTATCTCAAAAGTGCGAAGACGGTGATTGGTTCTTTTTGTACCTTTTTTTGAAAGAAGCGAATTGAAAGAAGCGTTGCGACGTCTATCAGCGTTCTATTATTCTCAAGGCATAATGCACGCATTGAAATTCGTTTGTGTTTTTGAGATAAGACATCTTTATAGCTATGTAGACACCTCATACAATGATCTACAAAAGGCCAGGTAGACTTGTCAAGCGATATTCGTTAGGCCAAAGACAAATAAACACCGTTACCAGTCAATTTACCGCATCGATGCGATGAGAGGCACCGGTCGAGCTGGCGCAGCACATGCCGTGGTGCCTGAGAGGCACCGGTCGAGCGCAAAGAGTTAATAGATCTGTCATTGTCATTTTTACATTAATTTTTGTATAATCGGATTTCTTTTAGGATCTTACGAAGGACTTTAAAGTAGAGTGGCCTTGTATTATGTACCCCTTGGGACTATTGTGAACTGTCTTATGAAATAGAGAATATTTGAAATAGTTTGTTTATTCCTCAGAATCTTATTTTCGCACAGTCAAATATCAGGAAAAATATCATGTCAATAGGATACCAAGATATCTATACGATTCACTATGCTATCTCATATAAATACAATATGTATATACATAGTCATGAAATAAACGTTTGAAAAAGAGATCTGTAATTTTTAAAGAAAAACGTGTATTTAATTCTTACAATATTGTAGTTCGTTATTTGTATTATGTGCAGTGCATGTTTGCACACTGCTATTATCATTATTCTTCTGGCCAAGGCTTCCCTATGCCTTGGGATGCACCCATTCGCGACGGATCCTGACTCGGGTAATGTATAGGTGTGGTGCCCGGAGGGAAAATGGGCGTAGCAGCTGCAGCTGCCATTTGAGGTGGGAACATAAATTGCGGAGTAACCGGCGGTGGAGGAATCATCATTGGTGGCATCATGCCAGGTGTGGTTTGCAAGTTGAAAAAATTGTTCCCCATACTCTCTGGCGGTGGAGGCAACGCACCAGGCAAACCTGGTACTGGTTCGAGAATTTCCCTGGTAGCTTCGGCAGCAGACACTGTTTGCCTGCCTTGAGATCTGCCCCACTTAATGGTCAATCTCCTTCCGCCGAGTATTAGTTTATTGAAGGTCCTCTCCGCAGCTGCTTCAGCTGCACTTCTTTGCGTGTATTGTATAAATGCACATTGCTGCCGTGGCACCATTGTCACTGACCTGATCTCACCGTACTGGTAGAAATGGTCTCTTAATTGTTTCTCTGTTAAGACATCTCCCAAATTGCCAATATACAAAGTGGTAATAGATTTGTCTTCGGGGGGATCTAGCTTCGGCATCGCAGCAGCTCTTCTCATCAGTTTGTCAGCTACAGGATCATTAACGCCATAATAACGGTCTTTAATATTTTGATCCGCTAATGGGTCATCTGGATCTGTTGGTTTCTCATGACGATACGGACATTCTTCTCCTCGCTTACATTCTCCTTTTACCCAGAAGGAACAGATATGAGGTCTGTTTCTCTTGTAGTAAGGACTTGTTCTGGCTAATTTCATGAGAAGATCGCTAGCTGCGGCAGATTTGCCCACAGCGCCAGCTGGAGTTGTCGCATCTATTTTACCAATTTCACTATCTATGTTTTGAACGTAATACTCTTTGTTAACATCTGATCTCGGCAAGTCGTCCTTTATTTTTAAGGCAGCGTCGCGCACTTGTATTGGCAAGCCATATTCCAAGTCAAGTAGACACGTTTGGCAGACATTTTTGAGACGACTGCACGTTTGACAAACTTCTGTTTTCTTGAACCTCATTCTTGCACCGGGGCACCATCTGAATACTGTAAATGGTCTCATACATATCTTACACTCTTTTCCATACCTCTCCTTTGTCTGAAAACAAAATATTTCGAATGTTCGCATAATCCAATTAGCAACTGTTTAATAGGACGCGTAAAATTCGTAAGAGAATAAGAAAAATCACTCACCATACGAATGTACGGGTTATCGCCCAAACACGTTTGACACAGTATCGGGAACTCCTGCAACCGAAAATTTCATTAATCTAATCGATGTCCGCGAGCCAACGCTACTGTAACATTATCTTTCCTTACCGCATCTTCCCAATTTTGTCTATTATATGTATTTGTGGTTTTCGACGTAGCCATCGTACGGCAAAGTACGCGTCCGTTTGATGTGTTGTGCAAGTTTCCTCTACAGCCACCACTGAACGATGAATAGCTGGTGATATTTGTTAATGAGATCCTGCTTAAACACCACCACCTAGTGGTTTAGCTGTCCACATCTGACTAAACCCGATTTTCTTAAAGTTTGTCCGATTTACCATATGTGTAAAAGTATTCATAAAGCGAACCTCAAAGCGTGTGTTGCAAATTTAATGTATTTCGGAACACCAATGTGAGTTGCAGCGATGTAAATTACTATTGGGTGTAAGGTGCGATTTAAACAGTTTCATACATATAACTGCATTATCAGATACTAGAAATATTCCGCTTTCGTACAAAAATTATCTGTATGTCTTTTTTAATAAACTGTATGCATTACATTTATTTTTGTCTCATCATAATCATAATAAATATATTTTCACTGTTAACGTTGTACAAACATGTAAATATTTACGATCTTTACACTTAGTCATTAATAATTCAATTATTTACTGTATTCGTGTAGGTTTGTTGAACATCAATTTACAACCATAACTAATTTTTGGGTGAAATAACAATTAACATATATGAATATTTGACTTGCATGTTTTCTTATCGATCAGGACCGTAACTAGGGATATTCCGGTCTAGGTGCCTAACGATGCATAATGACGTATGCATTTCTGTATTTTAATCAATTTTAGGATGCATTAATTTTTTTGAATACAGCAATTATTAAATCTGGACCACAAGAAAGTTCAGTAAATATCTGTAGTGAAATAATTTTGAGCTTTGTTCTTTCTAAAGATTCAGCCAATCGATGTTGTTGCATGCAACCAATACACGCTCGAACCATATAATTATATGTACTTTCCTTTAAATTGAAAAACAAATAAAATAACTCTATTATAACATGCACTAAAACATATCCAAACAACAGACTGATTGTTACAATAAATTAAGTGAGTCTTTTATATGCTTATATTAACTTAGGGTACAAAGGTCATAGTTTCCACTTATATTTATATCAGCATGATACGTATAAAATAAATCATTGTTGCTTTTTACTTATTCCTTACCCTACAATTGTTTTCGTACTCGCAGATTTATTAATATTATTTCCATATTATAGACATCCGTGATATGCTTATATTAATTAGAGTACAAAGGTCATAGTTTCCACTTGTATTTATATCAGCATGATACGTATAAAATAAATCATTGTTGCTTTTTACTTATTCCTTACCCTACAATTGTTTTCGTACTCGCAGATTTATTAATATTATTTCCATATTATAGACATCCGTGTTGCGATTTCATACATAAAATTGTAGCACACGCTGTTGTTTTTAAGTTTTGAAAATATCATCTCATGGCACTCAGTGTTTTAAGAAATTGCTTGTCATTCTTTCCAAAGAAAGGTAGGTTGCAGTTGTTAAGAAGGAATGTTGCTCACAGCAATGTAGTTATTTATACATTATTAAATTCTTATTTCACAGGATTGCAAAGCATTTATTTCGCAAGGTACAGTTCTGCTACCATGTCCCCTCCAACATATGAAACATTGTTAGTAACCGTACCAAAACCGTATGTGTACATGGTACAATTGAATAGACCAACCAAATTGAATTCTATGAATGAGACTTTGTGGTCGTAAGTATATCGTAAAATATTAAACCATATACAGATATTTCTGTGCAGTAGAGATAAAATGTACTTTCTTGCAGTGAATTTAAGGACTGCTTTAATACGCTAGCAGTAGATCCTGATTGTAGAGCTATTGTCCTCTCAGGTGCAGGCAAATCATTTTGCGCAGGTATGTTGTTTATTGTAATGGGACAATGCTGTAAAATAATGTATAATTCTTGTTATACATTTTAATTATAGGTTTGGATTTGCAAGGTGCCATGGCCATGGGCCAGGTGTTAGCAGAACATGATGACATTGCACGGAAAGCTCAAGTTTTTGAACGAAAAATAAGGGCCTACCAAGAAACATTTACATCCATAGAAAAAGTACTAACACGCTATTTTAAAAATTTTATAAACCCTCCTGTAATGTATTTATTTTAGTGCCCAAAGCCAGTGATCGCAGCCGTACATGGAGCTTGCATAGGTGCAGGTGTGGAAATGATTTGTTCGGCTGATATACGTTATAGTACATCAAGCGCATGGTTTCAAATAAAAGAAGTTATATTAGGCTTAGCAGCCGATGTGGGCACTTTGCAAAGATTTCCCAAAATAGTAGGTTCAGACAGCTTGACTAGAGAACTCGTTTATACAGGACGGAAATTTTCCTCTGACGAGGCGTTACAAATAGGTTTTGTAAGCCGCGTATTTGATAACGAAGAAAGGTATTGAAGCAAATATATGCCAAAGATATTTATGTAATCAATTCATTTAGTTTTTAAAATCTTTATAAAACCAATGTGTCATTTATATTTGCAGCATGTTCAGTAAAGCACTTCTGGTTGCTGAAGAAATTGCAAAGAATAGTCCTGTAGCTGTGCAAAATTCTAAAATTAATTTAGTGTATTCAAGAGATCATAGTGTTCAGGACGGTCTTGATCATATTGTGAGTCTTCTTGAAATGCTCAATCTACCTGAAACAAGAAAATTGTACAATTATTTTATACTCAAGAAAATAACTAGTACACTGATACACATTTATGTTTACAGGCAAATCGTAATCAGTGTATGCTTCAGAGTGAGGACTTCGTCAATTCAGTCATGGCACAGGCAACAAAGGATGAAGCTCCGGTCTTTTCAAAGCTGTAATAATGAGTGCTACAGTCGTATATTGTATCTATAAAGCATTGTGCAAATTAGCTTGTTATTATTATATCAATAACAGCTGTATTGCAAATTTATATTTTTTATACAGACAAATAATATTTTATTGCAATTTTTAAACTTTTGTCATTATTCGCTTGCGTTGCTGTTAAGGAACCGCTAAACCATTGATATCCAAATACGAGGAACTGGTCAATCAAACTAAATATTATGAAAAATGGAGATACTTGTTGCATCGATCCTCTTTGTAAAAATTCAGCCAGCTTTGTTCTTTTAGGTTCTATCAATGACAATCTTGCAGCATCCATCATATCAGCAATAGAATACAGATTTAATTCTTCCGGCAGTTTTACCTGTTAATAGGTTTGTTTCATGCAAACATAGGATATCAAATCAAACGATAAAAGATCGAAATGTGCTAAGCCTTGTGAACATTTGAAACGTACTATTAATAGATTAATGTAATGTTCGTAATTAATTCTTTTCGTTTCGGGATCACACGCAACGGCCATCATGTCGTTTACTTCCTCTTGTGTGAACGGCTCTCCAATTTCCATGATGGCCTTCTCCAAATCTTCTCGAAGAATATATCCTCGATTCTGGGGATCCAATATTTGAAATGCTTGCAGCAAGTCCTCAGGTTCCGCAGGTTTAAATCTAGGCAAAGTAACGGGTAACGCTAAGTTTATTTTATCTCGTGTTATGCAAATTACCTAATACTACGTTGCATACTTTCGTTCACTTATGGCTTTTAGCATGTACTCAACAAATCTATGTAGGGGTACACAATTATTTTCTACATCTTCCAGTTCAACTTGCACTTCTTGTAATTCGGCTTCGGTAATGACACATCCTAGAAGGCAACGCAAAGTTTTATTGAATTCCCCTCGAATCGAAAGTAGCGTAATTAATTATATGTTGTTTACCTAAAGCCCTAATTATGGTACCTAAGTCACGAACATCTACTTCGCCGTTTCTTGCATTATCGAAAACGTCAAATGCTTCACACAGACGTTTTTCTAATAACGTTGGTGCAATGCTCACTGTATCAGACGGATATAACGTAAAAGAAAATAATGTCTAGTGGTACATAATGGATAAAGTCGAATTAGAATACTTACTGATCGGTAGGCTGTACTTATATCGCGATAAAACAGAAAAAGAAAAATTATAACACAGCGGTAGATTTGGTGTGATATTCCGCAAGTACGGTTTAATCTTTACATATCGGCGTGTTTGGTCGATAATACTTCTACTACAAGAAACCTATCATATAAAGAATTGTTTTCCTCCGCAGAAACGTTGGGCTTATACAAAAATTAACTTATTTAATTTTCTTTACATATATGCATATTAAGTATACAGATATTGTGTAATACATACACCTTTGACTCTCGCGTCTTGATAATCGAGTATTAATAACACTTCTCCTCGCACCCGGCAATACTGCAGACGTTCGCATCGAACTGCGCATATTGGCAAAGACGTTCAAATCGGCTGGATCCTTATTCTTCTTTAAATAAGGACTTCGAACAGTTTATGTCAACTAGTATCAGTCTCAATATTGTTGTTGCGACAACATTTTGTAGGTCTACAAATACTTCACGACGTTATATTTGAAAGAAAAATGCAATTGTGAAATAACAGACGTTATGACCTATAACATCAAATTACAAATGTGACTTGGTAATTTAGTTGGAATAATGTTTTCTCAACAGGTTAATGAATCTCAAGGGAAAAAAGTGCATACTAGTGAGCATTAAAACTGCCTGACTTCGTAAGATACATGAAAACTGAATATGCTAATCGAATTGAAATGTCGACTTATGCATTGCGATTAGATCGTTTAGCATAACGAAAGGTGTATCCCGACACATGGATTGCGAAATATTTGGTAACGATTATCTTAAAAATGGGCGGTTTGCCTATCAATCTCGGTGATATCTTCTATTATTTCTTGAACACGCGTTCCAATCTTTTTCGCCACATCTATTTTTTCATTATTCGGTAAAAACAAGTAGCGCCATACCAAGTCGCCGTCAATAATTCCTCGTGCTGGATTGCCTTGCGTACGGACATAACTCTTGTAAGTACTGGAACCGAACAGTTTAAGCATATATGAATTTAAATGCTCACAATTACGGTACTATATCATCATTCTTAGCGACAGTATTCTAATCATGTATGCATTATGTCAACTTACCGGTACGCTTTAGGATTCAACCCTGCTATATGACATATGTGCGTAACTAAGACATTTTGCAACATCAGAAGTCTGCGATATGTTTTTTCTGGCACTGGTAGAATATAACCCAAACTGCCGTCCAGTGAGGCTAAAATTCACAACGTAAAGCATATGAAATTATATTCATGTCTATTAAAGAAATGTAGGACCCTGCTAATAATATTGAACCAACGGTATTACTCACCATACATGGTGACATGCCGTTTCTCGGCACCAGAAAAATGCTTCTTGTCGTTAGCCGGATCGCTAATTCTACATTTGATACGGAAAAACGTATTCACTTTTTGCCCTAAATGAAAATCTGCTTTTCTAATTAATTTCTGTCCTCCGAGGCTTTCTCTCGACTCTGGTTGGTACATAAATAAAGCTATATTACTTTCGCCATCGGCTACTAGAAACCCTAAATTAGTGTTGTCAATGAGGTACTCAATGGTATATACTTCAGCGGGTCTAAAATCCTAAAAATGATTATGCGTTATGCCAATTACCTTAGTTACATCTATTCATATTATATATATATATATATATGTGTGTGTAATTTCAGCATATATATTAACTTACCCTGCTGACAAGTGAAAGGGTTCTATATTCCTCTTGAAACCTTAACAAACTGATTGATTTATAAACGTCGGCGACCAAAATTAAACTCTTTATACTTAACATTTGGTGAATATATATCTGTGTATCTATAAAGGCAACACCCACAAGATCGTTATCCTTTAATTGCCAGATATAAATCTAAAAACAAATAAAAAAGTTATACCACAAATTCGTTCGTTTAGGTATCTTATTATATTAAGATCTTACTTTTTGACCAACTGCGGAAACTAGGAAGCCCGACACCTGCGTTATCGCTGTAATAGGACCTTTCTGTTCTTTAGCATAAATTTGCTTAAATCTATTCTTTGTTAAAGGTTGTCCAGGTTCGGGTACAACTTCGATAATGTCAAATATGAGAATCTGTATAATAAAAATTAGATTACAACTGCATGTGATGCAAAACATCCTGATGTTAATAGAAAATTTGTATTCTACTCACACGTCCCCTACTCGTAATATCTTCGCCATAATTATAATTTGTTCCTAGTACTATGTATCCTTTCAAACCGGATCTTGTGCCTTCGTAAGCTAGAGACACATTCTTTAAACAAGTAACATGCTCCCATTGGTCCAGTTCAATTTTAGTATTTGGTATCGTTTCCCAAGACACAGGAGAAAATAGAACAATCGAAAATTGCTCTTGCGATGGATAAAGAAAGCGGTCAGGTCGTTCTTCTTCTGTAAATTCCTACAACGAGTAAATTTTTAAAAATGCTATTAATTGCGTTTTACCATTATTTATTACCTTGTCCTCCCCATTAAACCTATAATAACTTTTCAAAGGTTCCGCTGTGCTGGTTATGACGCAGTACGTTTTACTTTCCAGATGGTACGTAACAAAATGTGGTGTACATCTGAGCGGTACCTTGCGGACAGGCCAAGGTGCGTCATAAGACAAGTGGGTTGGTAGAACGCATATCCTTAATTCTTCCTAATATTGGGCAAACAGTAGTTATTGAACAAACGTTTATGACATAACGAACATGTTCGCTACCGGCCGATTCATATATGAGCCACATGATTTGTTCATACAGACCAGTGACTCATAGGTGGGACACTGGTAAAGGTATATTAACTCTTTGCGCTCGACCGGTGCCTCTCAGGCACCACGGCATGTGCTGCGCCAGCTCGACCGGTGCCTCTCAGGCACCACTCGCATCGATGCGGTAAATTGACTGGTAACGGTGTTTATTTGTCTTTGGCCTAACGAATATCGCTTGACAAGTCTACCTGGCCTTTTGTAGATCATTTTATGAGGTGTCTACATAGCTATAAAGATGTCTTATCTCAAAAACACAAACGAATTTCAATGCGTGCATTATGCCTTGAGAATAATAGAACGCTGATAGACGTTGCAACGCTTCTTTCAATTCGCTTCTTTCAAAAAAAGGTACAAAAAGAACCAATCACCGTCTTCGCACTTTTGAGATAAAATGTCTTATCTCAAAAATACTTGCAAACGCGGGTTGGACTCTGTCTTCGACATTAGTTCCGATTCAACCTTCTTGGCAATCGCAATATTTCTTTCAAAGTTAGTGAGCCCAATAAGTATGGAACACGACGAAGAAATGACTTCTAGTGAAGATGAGTTCAATTTTTTGGCAATAACGAACGAAATGACATCACTACATAGACAGCTTGCCCATGAGAATGAAGACGGAAGTGATGAAGGTAGTGACGACGTTATAGGTGTAAGAAGACGAAAAATCCGAATAATCGATAGTGAATCTGAAAGCCAAAGTGGCCAAAAGCCAAAAGCCAACGTAGCACAGCTTCTACTTCACAGAGCACTTCTGAAATGATCCGACTCAATGGGTAGCTGCATCTTATTTTGATGGGACAAAAAAAGGATTGCAAAGTTTGTTCCCAACGAAAGTCCGGCCAAAGACGACAAACTGTGTACTATTGTGACACATGCCCCGACAAGCCAAGAATGCACATTGGAGATTGTTTTACAAAATACCACAAGAAGAAAAGTTATAGAACGTAATCCTTAATAAATATCCTTCATTAAGTTAAATAAATGTATGTAATGTTAAAATGTACGAGTTTAAAGTGTCCCATTGTGCTTAAAATTATTTTAAGTTAACAGAAACGAACTCATGAAATAGGCGGATGACTGTCGAGTTGCTGGTCAGCCCGAGAGAAAAGCGTGTCGAGCGCAAAGAGTTAAACATATTATTCCCTCTGCCCTCGAATCATATGTGGAACATATGGTATATCTGAGATATAGATATCCCATACACAGACAGTCTGCCCATTGAGCGAACAGAATTATCCATAGACTCATGTGGCATATAAGAGTCACTGTGGAAATCACATTTTTTACTAAATAAATCTAATCCGTCGGATTGAAATTTGCTTTATGTGGAAGAGTTCAAAAATATATTTTTATATATATATATATAATAGATGCTGCCCTTTTACATGTCAGTAGCGAACGTGTTCAGTAACAATATAAGGAAAATACGTACCTTGCCGTTGAAATATAGGAAACCTTGGGGACAATTAATATTGTTGAATGGTGCGAACGAAGTAACAGGCCCGTCGATACCCATCGGATGAGTACGTAATTCACCGCGACCCGTCAGAAATATCCAATGTGGATAGTCGCTACAAATAAACACGCCGTTGTATCCAGCGATGTTACTGAAGTAACGCATCATGCATATGCGCGTTTCGTTCATAGTAGGTACGCCTTCTTCTTTCGGTTTGGGCCTGCAAAAATAATTATTGTGATCTTCTGATTTGAGCCTATAAATCACAACTTATTTTCTAACCCAATGCGTACCTTAAATGGCCCGGTATTATACCGTGATCGAGTTTCTTCAATCTTAGTTTTAAATGGCCCTTGGGGTATCTATATGCTTGGTAAATTTGCAGTTCAGAATCTAGACGTACTAACAACATTGGTCTATTGCCGTGGTGACCCAAGGCAACCATTAAAATCTCACGGACCTATAATCGTATTATCTATAAGTACTCAGTATTCCTTGATATACATCATTGATGCTCGTAATAAAATCTTTTTTATTATAACCTGCATCTCAGGATTGGGAATTTCGTTCACTGGTGCTGTCTGCAATGTTGTTGATTCCATACTGTCGTGTAATACATATTGACCATAGCCAAAGTTGCGTATGAGATAAGACAGTCGCAAATCGGGCAGAGAATAAATTTCTAAAGTTCCACTGTCTCTATACACTAATAACCAGTACGAAGGTTTAATTTCCTGCAAATGTCTTTGCCACCTAGCAAATAATTGCACATTTAACCGTGAGTAAATTTCGGGACATCGCACGTGTTTTACATTTGTCTTTCCTTATTTGCATGATAATCCGTACTTACCAGGGTGATTTCTTTGCAGTTCCATCAGAAACCTTTGTTTGACATGGCGCTGGCATTTGAAAAGCTGGAGCATCGCCGTATAACAAATCATCTTCGTTGTCAATATTCCCTACAATCGGTGGTTCTTCTATACTATGCTCCTCTTCGGGAATACTATCCTCAGCACTTTCAGGTAATTGCGTCGTGAAAATGCCACTCACGTCTCTGTAGGCACATAGCGCTTCTATTTGTGGACGCTGAGAACAGACAATGCAATTGTTTCTGCTTACATATAAAAAAAGTACCAATCATTAACAGACATTTTAGATGTAATAATTACGAATAGTAAGTTGGCTGCTTGAGCGTGTAATCTTGCTGCACCCCGTCCTTCTCTCAGTGTTAGCAACATCACTTGACCATCCTCAGAGAGTATTGTCACATATGGATCCGCACAACTTGCATGTACAATTGGACATCCAAGATCTATAGGCATGTGTTGAATCTATAGTCGTACATATATTATTATTTGAAAAACTCAAACTATTTTTTATGTGGATATATGATGATGGCTTAAGGTACTGTTACCTGTTCAATTCCTTGCAAAAGACGAACTCCCATTTGAGTTATTTGCACGATGTATCTGTTCGCACCTAAATTCCCAGCGAAAATTGTACTTCCTTGTGTACTGAAGCCACTCTGATCTACCTCGTTGATCTCTTGGCCAGTTTGCAGAATCTATAAGTTAAATGTTCTGTATTTTAGGTGCTTGTTTTACTGGGACGAATTTTGTAAGTAGTCTGTTTCTATACCATCGTCGAATCTTCTTGACTTAATATCAAAAACGCATGGGACCCTTCCGCTTCTGGTTTCACCTGATCATCACAACTTATTGAGCCAATAACTGTCCACATGTCTTCACAACCAGGTAGTTCAAATGTAGTTACAACCTATTGTAAGTATAATAATTATTTTGATGAACGTGAAAGCATAAGTAACATTCTTTTTCTGTATATTTACCTGAGGGCGTATACTGCGCTGAAGTACACACAGTGCACCATTTTTCCCATAACCAGATGTTGTTACAAGCTCAACATCAGGATCTTGATTATGTGAGAATTCTTCTGATAGGAAAGCTGGTTCTCCCATAGATATATTACCACATGGTCCTATGTTTAACAAGCTATCACATACCTAAACATTTGCAGGGCTCTTATTTATTAGTTAACAGTCTTTACCTCCATTCAACATTCAATTTTATGAGCATACCTCAAAAATATATGATGTGATTTGAATAGATGTGTGTGTTTCACTGCCATATACTTCTAATTCTTCCGGATCCTTAATATCTAATACATCAGATGCCATCCAATCACCCAGAAAATCTTGCTTAATTTTCTTTGCTGGGGTCTCTTCACTTTCATTGTCATCAAGTGTTATTTCACTCTCACTGATGTTTTGTACATTTTCAGGCTCTTTTTCCGTAAATCGCAACAACAATGAATTGCCCAAACGTGATCCAAGGAAAAGATAATTATCTTCGCACATACATACACACGAAGTTAAGACACTTGCAGCAGCTTTGTCAAAATGGAATCCGCGCACAGAACGCATACTGTCCGCGAACAAAGACAACACATACAATTCACCGGTCTTTAAAGAAATAACTAAACGGTCAGGGGATATAAATGCAACTTGAGCCCCCTCTAAACTCATCTTTACTCCATCCTGAGGTTTCAATGGAAAATTTGTACTTGTATCTGCTAAACTATTAAGTGCCACACCATACGGAGGTATACTTTGATTCAAATATATAAGTGAGTTAACTGCCATTATTAATGTTCCACCCAAGGGTTTTTTTACTGGCACTGCTTGATAGCAATCGAAAGGCAAGTTAGATACGGACCAAATAATGGGATGTACTCTTTGCTGTATATTCAGTGATATTGCAACCATTGCACAGGTATCCTGTCTCACAGCAATGCGTCCTGAGAACGTTCTTACTGGTTCGTATAAAATCAGTAGTGTTGGCTCATAATAGCCATGTAAAAATTGTAAGTCTATAATATTATCCATTTTCTCTTCTAAGCTCTTCAGAACAATCATGTAGGATGATAAAATTGGTGTCTTGTTGGACTGTGTTAATTTTGCACTTTCTAGCAAATCTCCGTCATCAAGACTGGGATCCTTACGAAAAGGAAGGACAACCAGTTTCCGACCATAAATCAACATAACGGCGCATCGTCCTTCAGGATCTACTCTCACAATTGGAATATGATGATGGTTTGTCCAACCGTCCTAAAAAACATACAGTGTTAACACTTTATCGACCGCTATTGACTGAAGATGCCACCGACTAACGACCGTCTCTGTTTTGGACATCGCGCAGGAATTGTGCATCTGCTTGCTTGTACAGCTCTATAACTCAAAAATACTGATTGTGTTGTTGAGAATCCTTTGATTTCGAAGCAGTGTAATGTTATTGTCATTTAGAATTGTCATAAGACCATTTGATATTTATTTTATCTAATATAACCATTGACCACTGAAAAGCCGATAAATCGGCTACCAGTAAATAAGCGTTGGAACCGAAAAGCCGATTAATCGGCTTGCGGTCGATAAAGTGTTAAAAGAACAAGCAGATTTTTGAACCACAGTTGACTAGCCATGAGCAGATATGAGATTTTACCCTTATTTCTTCATCCTCAAAGTAATGTAATGACACAGTTCTTAAATCATGAATATCCTGATCGTATTCTACAACAGATAGTTTAGCATCACGGAAACTTAGGAGAAGAGAGTCTCTTTGCGATCCAATCAGATGAACAGCCTGCATTGACATGACATTCCCATGCAGTGTGTACTGCGCTAAACATTCCAACTTCATTTTTGGTGGGCGAAGTTCTGTCAGGAAGAAATGCATAGAAAAATTCTAAGAACCGCTAATTATTAACGTGAAACTGCGAGTTAGTCTAAAAGTATAAAACTAACTGTACCTGTGTACTTTTCCCTCTTTAAAGCATCAACGTCCGGTATCAGCCGAAAAACTCTTATAATATTTGCGCCTGCGACGACGAGACATTTTTCTGTGCGATTGAAAAAGTAACATGTTATCGCGTGTTCTACTCCCGTAGCGGGATGTGTACTTTTACATATAGAATACATATCCCAAATTCTTATATTAGTTCGTACGCATTTGTCATATTCTATTAAGGTTAAATTATATACAAAACAACCTGCTCGCCGAACGTACGAAAACTAGTGTGAAGCTGGTCATAATCAGTGTTTCAACGTTCAAAAAGAAAAAGATCTAGGGACGGCAAGTTATAAGCCACCTAGCAGTCGATTTTAATTTGGCAAAAGTACTTGCTGTATACGGATCTATCTATTCTTGCGTTATGCTTGACGCTTTGACGAAAAATTAGTTTGTTTACATTTTTTGTACAAAAAAGTCTGCAGTGCCTACGCTCTTAATGAAAATGAATAAAGACCGCAATGTTGTCGTAAATTCTAAATGAGCGTACTCTCATTTGTTTGCGTTTGTAATCAAGTACGCTGAAGTAGTAATATACGCATTACTCTTTCATGCTGATATACAATTTCCCAATAGTTCTGCGATACGTTGTCGGTTTTCAGTTTACTGTGCGTTTATAGAAGGTGTGTTCAGTGATCCTAAAACATAAAAGAAGTCGGTAGAATGTCTAACGTGGTGACTGGGAAAAATTTATTGCGTCCCAGTGGATTGCACTGTAAAAACCTCCATGAGTACTTGAAGACACGACCGCCAGACACTCTGAACAAGCTCTACCACAATCCTCCAATTTGCCTAGCCGTATTTCGAGAGCTACCTGTAATAGCAAAACATTACGTTATGCGTTTGCTATTTGTCGAACAACCAGTTCCTCAAGCAGTCATTGCATCCTGGTGTTCAAAACTTCACTTTGAGGAGCACCAAAAGGTAGTGGCTGTTTTAAATGAATTGAACGTTTGGAAAGAAACATCTATACCTGGAGGATTACCCGGCTGGATTTTAAGTTCAATTTTCAAAAAGAATTTGAAAGTTGTGCTTTTGGGAGGTGGAAGACCATGGACTATGTCAAATCAATTAGAAACTGATAGTAAACCTAGGGACGTAGCGTTCCTAGACTCATATGCTTTAGAAAGATGGGAATGCGTTTTGCATTATATGGTAGGATCCCAGCAACAAGAAGGTACATTAATGTTCATTCACATATGTAACCTAAGTATTTTTTGGCATGTCATTTATGGACTGATATTGGCTGCAGGTATATCTGCTGATGCTGTTAGAATACTTTTACATGCTGGCTTGATGAAACGTGATGAAGCTGACGGTAGTCCAGTCATCACACAAGCTGGATTTCAATTTTTGCTCTTAGACACTGCTTCACAGGTAACGTTTATTCGTTCAGTTGATATTAAACAGTTGGCTCTAAATTTGTTCACAAATTTTTTGCAATAGGTATGGTATTTCATTCTACAATATTTAGATACAATAGAGGCCAGAGGTTTAGATTTAGCTGAGTGTCTCACATTTTTATTTCAATTGAATTTCTCAACACTCGGCAAAGATTATAGTACAGAAGGCATGACTGAAGGGTTGCTAACTTTCTTGCAACATCTCAGAGAATTTGGACTTGTTTACCAACGCAAACGTAAGGCTGGCAGGTAACGTCTCAGAAATGCATTATGTTATGCTCTGAAAACAAGAGTGCGTGTATTGCATTATTATTCAATGATCAATGTGTTTGCCATGGGTGTCCATCTAGGTTTTACCCTACACGTTTAGCGCTAAATATTGCGACTGGACAAAATAAACCAACAACAAGAGATCCAGAAAAAGAAGGATATATTGTAGTTGAAACCAACTACAGAGTCTATGCATACACTAATTCGAATTTGCAAGTTGCCTTACTTGGATTATTTTGTGAGATGTTGTATAGGTAATTATATTAATGAGAAACTTTTGAACAGAATATAATATTCAATTTATTTCTGATTATTAACACATTGTTGACCGGTCACGAGTTAACTCGTGTTTGCATTTGCATCGGCTATTTTAATTTTTGAAACGCAGGGCAATATAGAATATAGCAAAATTTTGTTCATTGTGGTCAATACCGTCTGCTTTATTATAAAAAAGTATACTTTTCTTGGCATTGAGGCTTTTATTACAATTCTAGTATTAGAAAGTGTCAAGAATGACGGAACGTGACGCTGAAGCATTTTTCAATCAATTATACATGAATGCTTTATATAGTTGCCCGAGTGATTTTTAAATGAGTTATAGTCAATTTGAAAAATGATTATTGAAAATGAAATAACAAGGGCATAATCTAGCTCTTTAAAAGGAAAGCGCAACGAAACAAGATATATGTGTAAAACCTCTTGTCTACATCTACGCGTAAATGATTGCTGTACAGTTAATTGTATGAAAAAATATTAGAAGTTACAAAAAATTTATGTCCAAAGTTCAATTTGAATTCATTATGCACGAACAAACTTTATTGAAGATTATTTATATCGTTTCACTTCCATGTTCAATTACGAAATAATAGCCGGTGACTTGAGAAAGCTTTTACCGAAAATTGCCGGTCAACAATGTGTTAAGATCGGAGTATATGATTCGCGTAATCTATTCCGTAGGTTTCCGAATTTAGTCGTATCGATACTGACGAGAGATTCTGTTCGGCAAGCTTTGAAGAGTGGAATAACGGCTACGCAGATTGTAGGGTAAGCTATCCGTGTTGGCATAAAATACACCTGTACAAATTCCAAACTTAACTGGAGTTACGGGCATATACACAATTACCGTGCTATACGATGTAATATTTCATTTATACCATGCTATATTAACAGTTATTTGCAGCAGCATGCACACGGTAAAATGATAGAGGCTGGACCTCCTGTATTGCCCCCTACAATTGTAGATCAGATAAAGTTATGGGAGAATGAAAGAAATCGATTTACGTTCAGTGAAGGCGTTTTATACAGCCAGTTTCTTTCACAAACAGACTTCGAAGTACTCAGGGACCACGCGCTGTCCACTGGCGTATTAATCTGGCAAAGTGATAGGTATGAATATTGTACTACACCATTTGAATGGCATGATTTTCCTAAGCGTGTTGCAGAAAATATGAATTACTGTATTTTAGGAAACGAACGATGGTCGTAACTAAGGCGGGTCACGATGATGTGAAGAAATTTTGGAAACGATATTCCAAAGGTTCCGGTTAACATATAAATAATAGGTTCTGCTTATCGAAGGGTGTCATTTGAATATGTACAAAGTGAATAATAATATTTTATACAACAGAACCACAGTCTTGTTATTGTCATTATTTTTATTAACAATTTTGTTGGAAAAAAAGTGTATTTTTGTATGACTGGTTTTATTCAATTCCTATGTTTTTAAACGTGTACAGTAGTTATTCAAAAGTTCCAACAAAAAAACAACATGTTAATGGCAACAAAGCGTACTGAGGTAATCGGCAATACTTTCTGTGTAACGTTGAACTTGTTTTCACCTGAGAATAATGTACTGTAGAATGACTGAAAGAATCCGGGTTTTTTTTGTACAGTTTGCTGCCAAAGTCTTGTTCGTGATCGGTACCAAAAAGTCCGACGTGCAGTACCAGCAGTAATACATACAGGAATACAATAGTATCCCTTTTCGAATGCACTTCCTTTTGACAGACACCTTCTGTCCACTGCGTAGCACTTAGTAAAATATACATTATTTCGTTATCAGTCCCACATACTGGGCGCTGAGGCAGCTTGATGTCAGCGCTGTGGCGCTGCTTTTGGTTTTGGCATTTTGGATAATAATCCTTGAATTTCTTTCTTTTCGTCATAAGTCTTCCACAATTCATACAGATTTATTATGTACCGTGCAATTTCTTGTATCTT
Source organism: Cryptocheilus praepositus (assembly GCA_033815515.1). Classification (NCBI taxonomy): domain Eukaryota; kingdom Metazoa; phylum Arthropoda; class Insecta; order Hymenoptera; family Pompilidae; genus Cryptocheilus; species Cryptocheilus praepositus. The sequence continues at coordinate 7,625,103 of JAWWQZ010000296.1, forward strand.
TTCCATGTCTGCATTCAGTTCCGCAAACCACGACTTGAGATCCTTTTGTAGTATAACACAAGCTATTTGTAAACACCCTGCAAAATAAACATTGCACAACGGATTCTTGCTTACGATAAGAAAAATCCGAAGGATTTTATAGGTTACTACCTATAGCAATCTGGTAAGGTGGGTATAATAGGCAAACATCAGTTCGTAGACTATCATTGATAATTCGCCATGCAAGAGTGAGTAATTGATCGTCTGGCCCTGCATCTTGAATTAATATTAATAGCGGTCTGTATGGTTGATAAACTATCAGACAACAGTCCAGATGTTCTAGAAGGTAAAACTCACACTCCAAGATGTGGTTTGTACGGTAAGGAAATTCCTGCGAGTATGCATAATTGAATTTGTTTTTAACTGAAAAAGTAAAACGGTAACACATTTACTTAAAGGCTGCAACATAAATCTGAACAGTCACTTACCTACTGTTTGACAGGTTGTAATTAATCTAGTATTAGAAATAACTCCAAACTCTTCTACTTTCGATGCCAAGAACACAGAAGTTGGAGCTAACAGGAGAGGGTCTATACATTTTAAACTGTTACGCGCATAAAATCGCTTGAAGTACACAGTAGCAGTCGCAATAACTTGCTGCCTCAATTTTAATTGTTCGCCTAACACCTGTATCACTGGAACACAAAAAACACAGATAATCAGTGCAAAACAAACCATGCTGCCAACCACAACGCCGTCTTGACTCACAATTAGAGAAGAAGATAAACAATTTCTGATATTCCTCCTCTGTTAAGATAGAAAGATCGTGTTGTCGCTCACGTACTAAATCTTGCTTGTCCAAAAGCCATTGCTGACTGAAAAAACACAGAGCACACTTTGTTATTCTTTGCTGCGAACCAACGGCAAACGAGATTGCTTTAGCTGACTTACTGATGTGAACTTTGCCAAAAGTTTCCAGCCATACTATAATTGAGTAGGCCGCAATGATTGACAACGAAATTCGCACTATTCAGCGAGGTTGTCAATTATTCGCAGCTCTCCTAATATTCGCACACAATAATTGTTCGCCCTCTCAATTCGGCGCCACATATACTCGATGTGTACACAAGAACGCCATAACGTTACAGTCAAATCAGTTCAGTCTTCTACTTATCTTAATTTATCTTAGCCTGGAATATAATAACGTTAAAGCGGCTGAACATGTATTCCTTCTCGTCGTCTCTATTCAAATTTCTATATTCTGATTTAGCCAGCATTGACGTTTTGTGTTCCAAAATCAGGGTAGAATCGACCATGAAACACGGCATCGTGTATTCCCTAGGCCTATAGTTATACGTTATTACGGTCAAAATTACTGACGACGATACGACCCATCTCGATCGCCAAAACTGACGTTCTTTTAACGTCTTTTATAGAATTTAATGATTTTCAAATGAATATTATCTTTGGAGTAGCAAAATGCGAACGGTAAGAGGTATCATTCGAATGATTCAAAGTCGATTTAACGCTAAGTTCGAAACGTTTGATTGGTTAACAATATACGTAGATGTTTTAAATTTTATATCGAGCTGCGAGTTGAAGTGTGTATCGATAGCATGTCTCGATATTCATTTAAGGTGCCTTCGGATTTTCAATGAAAACATTTTGAAAGTGGCTGCATTTATGTAGCTATCATGAAACAATACAATTTAAGGCGATTTAGATTGCTTGGGTAATATATGCTATTGTACCTGCGATTTACATATTAATATTCCTCTACTTTTTCAGAAAGTGAACCCACGTTTATAAAAATTAAAAAACGCCGTACCGAAAATAAATCTTGCAGATCTGCAATAAAATTGGATGGCACCAGCATGATTCATAGATCCTCTCTTCAAACTATCGTATAACAGACAAGCATTACCGCAAAACGCTAAAACTAAAAATAGCTAAGAATCGGAATAGGTACTCTAGCTACTGACATCTGAAGATTATTAACCAGTTGCGGTTAAGACCTCTGTGTGAAAAATGTGTCGGAAGAGACAAGTGATAATCAGCATATTCGTCAAGTAGACCGTATATGTAGTTGTTATAATATAGAATTAAGGTATAACGAAACGACAGTTTTCTTTCTTAATTTTATTACCGACCGGCCTTTCTGGTAACTATCCTGATGGATGTGCGAAATAGAGACTTACTTGAAATGAATTTACTTGAAAGTTTGTTAACACATTGACTGCCATGCGTATTTTACTATATTAAAATTGCAACCGGATGAAGTACTACAGAATACGATTGAATTGTGCAAAGTGAAAATAATGCGAAGGTATCGGAGACCAAAGAATTGAATCGCTATCTAATATTAATTGCATTTACAAAATTATAAATGCGACCGATTGAGTATTTTTTGAGTTTTTCGTGAGACCTTTTGCGCCGGTCACCGATGACCATCATGGCAGTCAAAGTGTTGAGCAGTCTTATTATAATACATGACTGCACCGTAAGCAACCGATACATCCAATCCAATCTATACTTTTTAATTTCCTAAACTGTTGTATTTTGTATGTTGTTGTTATATTTCCTAAAATGTTGTAATTTCTCGGTGAGGAGTATGCCTTCTATCGTTTTTAAACGAAACTCGCGGGTGTGCATTAAGGTTGAAGGGAGCAGGCGTGGATCGTGCGTTTAAGTATCGCGTGGGGATGAACTCTACGGGGAATGTATGAGAGGGAAGGAAGAGGAGGAGGAAGAGGAGAAGGAGGATGAAGAGGATGGTGTGGATGTTCGAGAGAGGGGCAGGGGGAGGAGGAGGAGGAGGAGCTGGGGCGCTTCCTGTGGTTGGCATTAGCCTAAAAAAGCTCCACAAACAGAACTCGCGGCCGAATGTCTTTTCAATGCGACGAAAATGGTGAAGTGTGGGAAAAAGTGGGCATTGAGTGAAGGCCTCGACAGCTCGAACCATGACAGAGACGTCGGAGGAGTAAGTAAAAGCGTAGGGCCCGTGCGAGCTGGCCGAAGGCACTTTACGCGAGCCACGGTTCTCCTATCGTCGAGTCTCAATCGAGTCCGAAATGTCCGTGACTGGCGGTTCCGATTGTGCCTCTGCATCCTCTGGATTATTATTGTGCGCGATCAAGATATGAGGGCCGCGTGCCGAGGCCCCGCTACCAATTCGACTACCAATTCGGCTACCAATTCGGCCACCGATTCGGCCACCAATTCGGCTACGAATTCGGCCGTTGAGGGTGTCGCGATTATTTTCGCCTGTCACGGCCGAAATCGAGTGTTTTTTCACAACTCCGGATCGGTTAGCCAGGGTATAGCCCCCTCTCCGGAATGTGTCACACAGTTTGGGCGTCTGTAGAAATTTACACATGCAAGTGTTTCCTCTCGCCTTTCGCGTGTAGGTGCATGTATGGATGTGCGTGCGTAAAGTGCCATTCGGGGTGTGTGTGTCCGTGTGTGTGTGCATGAGCGACCGTTCATTCATCGAATCGATGTCAACGTATAACATCTGCTATCTCGCTCTGTACACATGCTAAAAACGTTATGATTATTCATGCGGGGCCTGTACAACGTGCTTCTCAGTTGGCTCGAAAAATATCGATACTCTCAACGGCTTTCGCAAAACGTATGAGGAAATGAAAACGAGTGTAAAAGTCCTCTTTCAATATTTACTATACTGCAGGCAGTGTGGGTGCGTGGGCCTTGAGTGAAATTTTGTTTGTTTGCATTGACGAATGTACAGGCAACGCCACCGGTTACATGTCCATATTCATAGGGTATAGACATTTTGTAAATTGACTCCTGTCAGCGTTTAATATAGTGCCCAGTCGTAGCGTGTTAATGTGACATCTAAATTTAGTTGATTTCCTTTTTAGGGGTAACTACTTGGTGAGGGTAAGAGCCCAGGTAATGACAAGGGATGATAGTTCCGGCGGTTGGGTACCTCTGAGTGGTGGTGGTTTGGCAAATGTCTCTGTCAGGCGAAGAGCTACTTCTTTGGGAGGACATCAGTCAGGCAATAATTCCAATTGTACCAACATTTCAGCGTCAAATGTCATCTCAACCTCCGCTGCCACCAACTGCACGCATTCTGCCTCGAGTACAGTTGCTAATGTGCAAAGCCATGGGTCTAGCAGCACTTCGCCGCCTGGTCCAACTAAAAGGAGGCATGAATACCTTATCTATGGGAAACGTATCACCGACCAGTCGGTAATATTATTAGTTCAGCATACTCTGCATATACTTAGATGTATCTTTAAACGTGAACATACCTATTATAATAGATTAAGTAATCCTAGAATATTCATCAATTATTCTATATGCGTTCGTGTTCCTTAATAATTTGCTAATTATCGTTATCATCTTACAGGTTGTTCTTAGCTGTACAATTAAAAAGGATTTTGAGTATAACAAGGTAATGCCAACCTTTCACCATTGGCGGACAGGAGAAAAGAAATTCGGTTTAACATTTCAAACAGCTGCTGATGCAAGAGCTTTTGATAAAGGTGTTCGTACCGCTGTTGAGGAATTGTTGGAAGGTAAGGAAACAAATATGTCAGATAACTGTTGAAGTATCGTGCGAGGAATATAAGGTATATAAGTACATTCAGACATATGGCTGAGAGTATTTACAATAATACAAAATGTATACTGCAACGAGAGAACGATTTATCGATCGTACCTTCCTTGTAAATCTGCTAACTTTTTCTTGTATTTCATTGTTTTGCTGCAATTTATTACGGAACATTTGCGTGGTAAGTTGTGCGCGCAAACTTGCTCCAGAATACATTGTGTACGTACGATTATAAGTCAGTGGCATTAAGTAAATTCGTTTTGGTTCTTAAAATTGCAGGTCTCGCCGAATCAACACTACCCGGTGACAATACGATAGATGCCGGCGACGAGGATGTCTTTATGGTAGGTCTCAGGAAATAAGCAAGGGCAGAGGCGTAGTTATCGAAGAGCATAAGCTGATCGTGTGTGTTTGCAGACGCTAAATTTACCGATAGAGCCTCCGGAACCACGGCAGACTTCTGGCACACCTCACGGCATAGTGCGGGTGTCAAACTATCATTCCCAATGTGCAGATCTCCCTGACTCGCAACGACCCATACATTACATTGCCGGCTCGTCGATCAAAGTACCGCCGTCTCAGCATCCTTTAGCGTCGGCTGCCGATGTCGGAGCGGACAATTATCCCTATGTGCAGCTCACAACGTTAAATCACGAGTATTTATATCCTATCATTGACGACCACAAAGGAGACCGTTTGGACAGGCACAACACCGGAGGTTCGCTAAAGAAACCGGACATCATAGTGTCTCAACAGCCGTCGAAAAGTACTATGAAACGAAATGTTCGGTTACGATGTAAACACTGTCAGGAATTGTACTCCGAACAGCACAACCCTAGAGGCGCTTGCGAGTATGCGCCTGATCCGATTCGACGTGGAATCGCAGCAGTCTCGTGTCTGTCATGTGCTCAGTGCATGTTGTACCATTGTATGAGTGACGCCGAAGGTGATTTCGCCCAGAATCCGTGCAGGTAAATTTTGTGTCATTGTGCAGGAGTTGCGTAGGAGTTGTGTAGAAGTTGTTAACAACCGGTTGTATCGGTCCACCGACAGTTGCAGTACCGAAGAAGGCTGTGGCCGAAGATGGTTCGGGTTGACGCTTTTGTCGCTGATCGTTCCCTGTTTATGGATATACCCGCCGCTGAGAGCCGTTCACTGGTGCGGTATGTCCTGCGGGATGTGCGGAGGACGTCATCATCCAATGGAATAACTGGAGGAACCCTTTGATGTCTCTGCTTCATATTCAACCGAGTCGAGCAATTTGTCCACGTCTCGCAGTGCGATCGCGAACGTCTACGAATGTCACGACTTGAGCATGGGTCGTTGTCAGAGGTATCAAAGGGGCAGACAGCTTCCAGTACACGCTCTTATACATCAGCGTCATCTTTGAAACGGATCAAAAGCTGGTGGACGAGATTTAGCATGAGTACAGAATATCGTAATTAGTCTAGACATCGTGTATATTCCGTACGTTTTGTATACTTTACTAGCGCAACGCGTTGTTTAGTCACATCTGTATGTTACGATGATTCGGGAATTGAAAGCGGCTAGCGTTTACACTATGAGTGATTGGTCCATAAGTGGCAGCGATTTGGACTGACCAACTACCTGTAATATGTGGTGCACGTTGTGAAAGTGCAGCTCTGAGACAAGAGAAAAAAGAGTTTTCTACTTCCAGTTTGAAAGAACAGTATCGCCTCGCGTGACGTCTTTGTTATGGGAAGAACGAATGGGAACTATCCACAATAATATTATAGGAATGAACTTCGTTCCGATTGTCAGAATGAAAGTGTATGGATGTCGTCTGCTCGTAAGTCTTCATTTTCTTAACCAAATTGAAGCCAGTATTTGCTAATGTCTTCTCTTTTCTCTCACGGAATTCGATGACGAGAATAGAAATTCTTTGATTAGAGCATAAGCGCTTAATACACGGAAGCAGTATCCTCATATTTATTTAAATCTTGTACAAACGCGTTTGCTTTCGATTCGACGTATATGTTAGAGAGTTAAGATTGCGGAGATCGGTGATTCTTTTATAAATTTATTTATAGCTCTACGTAAGGTATTCGTACAAATATGTTGGCAAATGCTGGTTATAGGTTTCGATATGCTAGTTCAATTGACGGAATGTCTTTGGACCATTAGAAAGTTCGTACACGTTGAATATTGACGGTACACACCTGCGGGAACGTCTCTTACCATTCTCTACCCAATCTCATTACGGAGATTATTTAACATCGTGCGAACATACTATTTAGGGCAGATGTTTTGATAGTAAGTCATCTCGCAGTGACAACTTATTAAATTGTTGGAATAACAACAAATCGCGGATGACATTGTTCCATGTCAATGCAGCGCTTTTGTTACAGTTAATATTGTCTATGTTTAATGTAATGTGAAAAATGTATATTTAGAGGTAATGTGAAAAATGTATATGTAAACCCAAAGTTCCATGGTCCAACGCCATGATCGAGACACATGCCATGATGTCACTAGAAATGTATTTGGCTGTTTGCATACCTCTGTAAAGTTATTTCTTGAAGACATCATGATATTACCGATTTTCATTTTTGCCAGTAACGATAATTCATCCCTTGCAACTTAAGTAATTATTTTATCGCTTGTAGCGTACTCTCAGTATGTAAGCGGTGGTACTCGTAGCAGCACAATTAGTTTCATAGATTAGCGTTTCAATCTTTCAGTGCGTTTTAAAGAAATGGAAAAAATAATTTTTATCAATAACAATTGTCACACGCCTATAGCGGTTAGTTCGTTATTGTTTTAAAGTTATAAACGATTCACTTTTAATTGCCTTGAGCTGCATTAGCTTTCTCACCCATAAAGTAAAGCCATAACTATTTCTTGCTAAACGTATGTAATCACCGAAATGTATTATCATAGAGAATTGAATAATTTGTTAACGGAGTTTCAGAGGTATCTTACTAAAATGTGTTGACAATTGTCTTGCTATTATCAGTGTTATAAGACATAATGATATTTATTTTTAAAGTAATAATGAAACGTTAGGTGTAAAAATGAAATCATTTGATCTACGTTTACCACACGCGTCGAGACTTATATCGTGCACGTATTATTCGCCTGTAAACATTTCACTGAAAATAGTGACGCATGTTTTGTTATAAAAGGAATACGTGAAATGACGGACGAGGTACAAGAAGTATCACATGTGACTGGGTCTATGTAATTAAGATTTTGTTTTACTTGAGATTTCTAGTCCATTTTTAACAACTTTCACATATTAATTTACATAGATTGCACAAACGAATTGATGAACTTTTAAAGTTTGTAAACACATTTCAGTATTCATTTTGCCTTTATAATGCGACTTTGTTATCCAGTTATGAAAACTGCACCTACTGGTATTGTGCCCTTGTATATAAAAATTGATTTAATGTATTCTCAGAATCTCTGAATATTGTACATTATACTAACTGTAGCGTTTTCTATTATACGAACTAATTCATATTTATTTATAAGAAATTTTAGAATTAGCGATATATCATTTTATTCTGTACATTGAAACCAAGACAATGCTTCGTACATTTTTTAAGCTTTATTTGTCTAATGCATTCTTCTCCCTGAGCTCGATCACACTTTCCATCTTACCGAAATGGGAGGCTGTATCGACAATGTTGTAAACAAACAATTACACGAATGATACTCAGTGATACAAGGAGCAAAGGTTGCTTAATTTCTTTAGTTTAACAGGAGTGCTTCGTGCATCTTACCTTTTAGCACAGGTATAAAGGATGGAGAACATAGGATACAGATGCTGACTCTTTATAGATAAGCGGTGGTGTATCCGATTTTATATTGACTTTTTTACAGTTTTGTATATTTGAAAGACAGCGAGATGTTTCCATTCTCCCGAGGAACACATTAAGTTGTCTTTGCTTTAGGAAAGCAATAGAGATGATATTACTTTTGTAGACTTATATTCATCTCTCATGCACACCCCGACATTTAGCTTTTTAGACAAACGTGTCCCATGATACTCTTCGGAAAGGATTATACTGCATTTTATAAAAAATGAAAGGAAAAAACTACGGTATTTTATTAAACTAGAATACACACGCACACACACGGACACTTGCATCCCTTTCCCAAGAAACACTCGATTAACTGTACGTGCATGCATACGTATATTCGTATACATATATGTACATAATCGGAAAATATATACTTGTATAATGTCTTTAGATGCAAATTGTAAGTGTACCCAGCAATAGACAATGATTTCATGATAGAACGTCATCCAAACATTTATTTGAACGATACATCTATTTATTATCTAACTGTGCGAGCTTAGGGGGACATTTTGACAAAAATTGAATGTGATCGGATTATGCTTCATGTTCACTCTAACGTATGACGATATCAACGCAGATTCACCGGAATTGACGCCTTCAAAATTTATCTCCATTTTGTACATCCCTTGAACGTCTTACGAAATACAAGCACTTGGAGCTTTAAGAAATTATATTAATGTTTCATCGAGTGTCTGTAAATATGAAATTGTTTACTGCCATAAGACGTAATATTTCATTTCGACATTAAGCGAATCGTTCATCACCTTATCGTCTACAGTGTATCGCTGACACACGTTCTTAACATAAAAATAGCTTACATGACAATTAATATCACATGTCATCATCTTTTAGTTATGAATAAGTACAAAAGATTATTTTTTCAATAAGTCTGTTGTGATGACTCATACCAAATGGGAAATACATATGTATTCATCCTCACAGATACAGCGTATGAGAACGGAATGAATGGACGTGCGAAAATGTATTTAAACTTTTTTTTAATTATAAAGTACGAATGTTATGCGCGATCAAATTAACGAGTGTTGGAGCGTGTCTATAAATATAGAGATCAATAATGAGGAGAAAAATATAAATAATATAGTTTGTATGATAATAATAATAATAATAACAATAACAATAATGATAAATGATAGATGACGATGATGATAATAATAATTATTAATAATAAAGATAACAGCGACTATGTTGGTGATAATAATTATCGACACACACATATATAGAGAATAGGGTATGAGTAAAGCTGTGATTGCATGTACGTGCGCATGTATATGAATGTGTACATGCAAGAACCTGAGCCTGCGTTAAAGGCCTCAGCTTTTCTCAAACCTTTTTCACCTCAGTTAAATCCATCGATTTCTGTCACTACGTTGATTCGCGGATAAGTGAAAGAAATGTGAAATTATGAATGGGACATCGCTATGATAATATTTATCGGATAATGGGTCCTCTTGTCGAGACTTTGGAAACAGTGCGGACTATCTCAAAGAATGTGACTTGATTGGACTTACGTACTAAGCAACGCATTAGTGAAATGTAGAGGCCATACGCGCGGATACTGTGAAAATTCTCAAACTGGAATGACTCATAAAAGGTGCCTGACGGACGTGTAGAGTATCGAGGGTCTTACAATGATTGTACCAGCAGCATTCGTAGGACATGTAGTAAAATTGACAAGAAAAGTCCTTGTTTGAGATGATTTTCTTATTACGAGAGAAAGTGCTGCGATATCAATGTCAACGAGTAAGGTTTTAATTCGCAAAAACATTATATCATAAGTGTTTAAATCTTGTATCATTGTAATTAAAGAAAATATGTATGATAATCCAAATGTATGAGAAATAAATATATTGTATCACGAGAGAATGTTACACAAGCTGGGATTGTTGCTTTTAAAATTTGAATAAATTAATTTAGTGATAATTCTTGTTGATTAGCAGCACCCGCTCAACTTTATTTGACTAATGCAAAAATGGTATGTCTACTTCTTCATGGTCACTTACAAATAAATTATCTTATTTACAACAGAGTATGTACAGCTTAGGTAACTAGCCATTTTACTGTGTACTTTTCAATGTGGAGTAGGCGTATGACCGTCCACATAGAAATTTCTTGTTGCCTGTGGCAATTGAAGTTCAATACCATCCAATTCCTTTGTTAGTATAATCTGGCAACCTGTAAAAAAATTATTAATAACAATACAGTAAACTGCTAAATTTACGTGACACAAATGTTAAATTATGCTTTGCTACCTAATCTAGAATTTTCTCTCAGAAAAGGAGCTAAGTCCAAAAGATCTTCTTCTTTTTCCTCAGCAGTGGGAAGTTTGTCTAAGAACTCGTGATTTACATAAACATGACATGTCGTACATGCCAGAGAAGCTTCGCAAGCTCCTTCCATTTCAATACCGTATCTGTGCGCTAAATAGAGCGCGTTATCTCCTATTTTGCCTCTCACAGGGGTTCGCTTCCCTGTTTTGTCAATGAATGTCACGTTCACTCTGAAATAGTAAAACATCAGGCCACAGTAGATTATCACGCAATTATTCAGTTAAATGAGTATCTAACAAAATGATAAGCAGACCCAATGAATTGGAAAACGACTTTGACGAAAAATGATAGAAATTAACATGTGCATGGCAACGTTATTATGCATTTGTTAAACATACTTGGAAGCAGGGCGTCAATTTTACGTACATATCAGCCTCTGACTTCGGATCTTCCATTTCGTATTCCCCGTGCAACAAATCTGTGAATTCAGACGTTTCGTTTAACATTTATGGATATTTGCGCATTCGTATAGTCTAATGTTTACAACTGTTGCCGAGCCGGCAACATCTACGCACTCTCACCACATATAAAACCACTCACGTTTGGTCGTATGCAACGTTCTGGCATTCGTCAACTTCGCCGAATAACCGGTGCGCAAAAGTATTTTCTTCACCATACACCTCAGCAAAAACGGCTTTAACGCAAAGGCCATCGTTAATATTTAAGAATCTCTAAGGGTACCTGAACTCCTGCACCATTCGCGCAATTCTCAAAACATTACGTCATCGGAAAGCAAAGATACAGACAGGAGACTCACTGCGTCATAAGTGGCGCCCCATGCGTTTTATCCACTAATCCACCGTCCACATCCTGTCACCAAAGTCTTTATATGACTCGTCCATTCCAACTATCAATTCCTGCAAGCAGCAATTTTTGGCTTACAAGGACTCTGCGTATCGTAAAGAAAGTAATGAAACACACGATGTACCTTCTGATATATGGCAATCCGCTAGATTCCTATCCATCCATTATTTTCTTTGTCATCTATCCGTTCCCGCAAGCATCTATTTTGGCCTGATGTACCTCGAGCTTCTGCGTCCGCAAAGTAATCCAGGACGCATGTGCGCGATATGCAAAGTACTCCACATGTCGTATCCCTAGATCCACCTGCAACATCCTGCTACCAAGTATCTTGTGATATAGACCCATCAGTATCCTATTCCTTCTTATTTTCTTTACATTACCTGTTAATTGGCGGAAGGAAGTATCTTGCCTTAACGTACCCAACGGAGTTTCTGCGTACTGTTCACAAAGTAATCGAGCACGCATCTACAAAGTCTCCCACATGTCGCATCCCCCGATCCACCTGCAACATCCTGTTACCAAATATCTTGTGATATAGGCCCATCGGTATCGTATTCCTTCTTATTTTCTTTACATTATCTATCAATTAACGCAAGGAAGTATCTTGCCTTAAAGTACCCGGTGGAATTTCTGCGTACCGTTCACAAAGTAATCGAGCACGCATCTACAAAGTCTCCCACATGTCGCATCCCCCGATCCACCTGCAACATCCTGTTACCAAATATCTTGTGATATAGGCCCATCGGTATCCTATTATTCCTTCTTTATTTTCTTCATATTATCTATCAATTGGCGGAAGGAACAATCTTGCCTTAACATACTCGACGAAGTTGCTGCGTACCGTTCACAAAGTAATCGAGCACGCATCTGCAAACTTCTCCACATGTCATATCCCCCGATCCACCTGCAACATCCTGTTACCAAATATCTTGTGATACAGGCCCGTCAGTATCGTATTCCTTCTTATTTTCTTTACATTATCTATCAATTAACGCAAGGAAGTATCTTGCCTTAAAGTACCCGGTGGAATTTCTGCGTACCGTTCACAAAGTAATCGAGCACGCATCTACAAAGTCTCCCACATGTCATATCCCCCGATCCACCTGCAACATCCTGTTACCAAATATCTTGTGATATAGGCCCATCGGTATCCTATTATTCCTTCTTTATTTTCTTCATATTATCTATCAATTGGCGGAAGGAACAATCTTGCCTTAACATACCCGACGAAGTTGCTGCGTACCGTTCACAAAGTAATCGAGCACGCATCTGCAAAGTTCTCCACATGTCATATCCCCCGATCCACCTGCAACATCCTGTTACCAAATATCTTGTGATACAGGCCCGTCAGTATCGTATTCCTTCTTATTTTCTTTACATTATCTATCAATTAACGCAAGGAAGTATCTTGCCTTAAAGTACCCGGTGGAATTTCTCGTACCGTTCACAAAGTAATCGAGCACGCATCTACAAAGTCTCCCACATGTCGCATCCCCCGATCCACCTGCAACATCCTGTTACCAAATATCTTGTGATATAGGCCCATCGGTATCCTATTATTCCTTCTTTATTTTCTTCATATTATCTATCAATTGGCGGAAGGAACAATCTTGCCTTAACATACCCGACGAAGTTGCTGCGTACCGTTCACAAAGTAATCGAGCACGCATCTGCAAAGTTCTCCACATGTCATATCCCCCGATCCACCTGCAACATCCTGTTAGCAAATATCTTGTGATACAGGCCCGTCAGTATCGTATTCCTTCTTATTTTCTTTACATTATCTATCAATTAACGCAAGGAAGTATCTTGCCTTAAAGTACCCGGTGGAATTTCTGCGTACCGTTCTCAAAGTAATCGAGCACGCATCTACAAAGTCTCCCACATGTCGCATCCCCCGATCCACCTGCAACATCCTGTTACCAAATATCTTGTGATATAGGCCCATCGGTATCCTATTATTCCTTCTTTATTTTCGTCATATTATCTATCAATTGGCGGAAGGAACAATCTTGCCTTAACATACCCGACGAAGTTGCTGCGTACCGTTCACAAAGTAATCGAGCACGCATCTGCAAAGTTCTCCACATGTCATATCCCCCGATCCACCTGCAACATCCTGTTACCAAATATCTCGTGATACAGGCCCGTCAGTATCGTATTCCTTCTTATTTTCTTTACATTATCTATCAATTAACGCAAGGAAGTATCTTGCCTTAAAGTACCCGGTGGAATTTCTGCGTACCGTTCTCAAAGTAATCAAGGAGGTGCGCACGCGATGTACAAAGTACATAGATCGGGTGTGCATCGCCAGGCCAAGGATCAACAAGAAGGATGCAAGCGCATCGTAGTTTACCTTGAGCAGCGTCTATCCCCGTCGCGTGTTTCTTGTGCGGGTGCGTGACGATAGCAGAAAGAAGCCAGCGATGCGATGTATCAAGCTTTCATTACTGGATACCGTTTGGCCGAGGTGTCACATGGTAAACCGTACTATGTTTATTGTATCGAGCTGCTGGAGGGCGACAATGGCACACGGTACATTATTGAGAGGCGGTACAGCGAATTCAGCGCACTTCATCGAGCGGTACGTCTCCAGAACGCTAATTAGTGTAATTCGCCGCGCAATCATTAGGCGTCATTGTCAGGAATGCCTGTGTGCGTTGCGCGCTGCGCGTCTGTGTAGCTATTAATCAAAAGAGATGTCTCTACCAGCCACGTTCGTCGCCCCGCGAACCGTGTCACGATAGCACCGACGTTTTTTTCCATTCGTCACTTGGCTAGAGGCGAGAAGAGTGCAGAGTGCGAACGAAAGGACGACGTTAAGCGTGAGTCTTGAAGGTTTTCGGTAATAGACACCGCTGCTAAGAAATCTTGCGGGTACCTGTACTTTCGCGAGCTGCTAATTGCACTTGTTGATTTACGATCATGCGTTAACACGTTGACTGCCGTGGTGGTCACCGGTGACTGGTGCAAAAGATTTTAAAATGCAAAAAATTCGCAGTGAAGCTTATTTGCAATGTTGTAAAAGCAATTGATATTGAAACGGTGCTTCAATACTTTGGCTTCTAACAACTCTGCGTTACCTTTATTTTGCACGATTTAATCATACTCTGCAGTATTTCATCGCATCGCGGTTCTAACGTAACAAAAAATACGCGTGACAGTCGACATTTTAACACGTTGACTGCCGTGGTAGTCACCGGTGACCGGTGCAAAAGATTTGACTAAAAACGCCAAAAATTCGCAATGAAGCCTATTTGTAATGTTGTAAAAGCAATTGATATTGAAACGGTGCTTCAATACTTTGGCTTCTAACAACTCTGCGTTACCTTTATTTTGCACGATTTAATCGTACTCTGCAGTATTTCATCGCATCGCGGTTCTAACGTAACAAAAAATACGCGTGACAGTCGACATTTTAACATGTTGACTGCCGTGGTAGTCACCGGTGACCGGTGCAAAAGATTTGACTAAAAATGCAAAAAATTCGCAGTGAAGCTTATTTGCAATGTTGTAAAAGCAATTGATATTGAAACGGTGCTTCAATACTTTGCCTTCTAACAACTCTGCGTTACCTTTATTTTGCACGATTTAATCATACTCTGCAGTATTTCATCGCATCGCGGTTCTAACGTAACAAAAGATACGCGTGACAGTCGACATTTTAACACGTTGACTGCCGTGGTAGTCACCGGTGACCGGTGCAAAAGATTTGACTAAAAACGCAAAAAATTCGCAATGAAGCCTATTTGTAATGTTGTAAAAGCAATTGATATTGAAACGGTGCTTCAATACTTTGGCTTCTAACAACTCTGCGTTACCTTTATTTTGCACGATTTAATCATACTCTGATGTATTTCATCGCATCGCGGTTCTAACGTAACAAAAAATACGCGCGACAGTCGACAGTATACCCCGTTCACTCCCGTGGTAGACACCGGTGACCGGTGCAAAAGATTTGACTAAAAACGCAAAAAATTCGCAATGAAGCCTATTTGTAATGTTGTAAAAGCAATTGATATTGAAACGGTGCTTCAATACTTTGGCTTCTAACAACTCTGCGTTACCTTTATTTTGCACGATTTAATCATACTTTGCAGTATTTCATCGCATCGGGGTTCTAACGTAACAAAAAATACGCGTGACAGTCGACATTTTAAAACGTTGACTGCCGTGGTAGTCACCGATGACCGGTGCAAAAGATTTGACTAAAAACGCAAAAAATTCGCAATGAAGCCTATTTGTAATGTTGTAAAAGCAATTGATATTGAAACGGTGCTTCAATACTTTGGCTTCTAACAACTCTGAGTTACCTTTAGTTTGCACGATTTAATCGTACTCTGCAGTATTTCATCGCATCGCGGTTCTAACGTAACAAAAAATACGCGTGACAGTCGACATTTTAACACGTTGACTGCCGTGGTAGTCACCGGTGACCGGTGCAAAAGATTTGACTAAAAACGCAAAAAATTCGCAATGAAGCCTATTTGTAATGTTGTAAAAGCAATTGATATTGAAACGGTGCTTCAATACTTTGGCTTCTAACAACTCTGAGTTACCTTTAGTTTGCACGATTTAATCGTACTCTGCAGTATTTCATCGCATCGCGGTTCTAACATAACAAAATACGCGTGACAGTCAAAGTGTTAATGTCTCCTTCAATGGTATGTTGTTAAGGCATTTTCGCGGAGTGCAATTTTCGGCTATATATTTGCATTGCTATGCGCGTGACGTTGACGATTCGACTGCTGCGTAATTGCGCGCAAATTTTCTACACAGTCGGACCGGAATAGAATTGCGAGAATTCGCTGCTAGACGGGCGTCGTTTAAATTTCGCGCCGCGTAATCGAAAATATCGAAAACGGTGCAGCGTTCGGAAGCGGCAAATTCAATCTTTTGGTTTGAATGTACCTTATTTTACCCTGTAGGAGCTCTACACGTTTCGGGACCCATAGAGTCTATTGTACAAATAACTTTAGTTTAATTCTATTGTTTCTGTGCTCGTGTACTACAAGCTAGTTTAAATTGTCCTTAGAATCTACTGATCCTATGGATTTTTCATTAGCTTCCTCCGGAAGGTGCTCATTCCCTGGTTTATGTTATACAGCGTTTCTGTAAATGATATAAGCTTATATAATATTAATATAATATACAATAATAATATAACTTTCCATAAATGATGGAACATGATTTATGTTGCATACTATTTCTATGAGTACATAAAATAAATCAGAGGGTATTTTCTGGAGAAGCCTTGTGAAAAATTCAAGTAGATTCGAGAAACACTTTCAAATACCATGCATCATTCAATACAGAAACAAGAGAATAAAATAAAACACATTCAACCGAAAACAGGAAAGAGAATGACTAACATTGTCGAGAACGTGCGCATCGTCACAGGTTTCCAGTAGTTAAACTAGTATAATTGACCCGCGAAGTGCTGCCAAGACCTGATGAAAATTGATTTGAGATTTACTTGACTGACGTATGTCCAGCTGAAGAAGGATAATTCGGACGTCGCTCCGTTTCCACCGAAAAGAGTGAGAAACTCGCAGCCCAAGGTTCTTGAACAACGTCGCGCGGCGTTAGAATTGTACATACAGAAGATGCTAAGGTTGGCGGCGACGAAGCAACAGGTCCTAAACTTCCTAGGAATCGAATGTCAAACGACCGGCGTGTCGCACAAACGGTATTATTGTTTTCTGCGTATCTACGAAATTACTTCGATAAAGTTTACATCTGATTCTCTCCGGCGGATGCAGGCCAATGCAATGTCCTTCGAATTTGAATAGGTTGTCTTGAAGAGAAACCTAGAAATTAAAGTTGCAACGTCAAAATATAATATAGATGTAATGCCAAAACACAATTGCAACGAAGCATTTCTGTTAATTGTCACATAACTGAATTGTAGAGAATCTTCGTCTCACCGGAACTTGATATTATGTAGTCCTGAAGAGGATCTAAGGATGAAAGTTGGAAAGTCGAATTGTAATATAGATACAGTGCCAAAACAGAATTGCAATGAAGAATTTGTGCTGATCGCCACACAAGTGAATTGTAGAGAGTTGTAGTGAAAGTAGTCTTTAACAGGACCTAAAAGTGAAGATTGGAAAGTTTGAAACATAATATAGATACAATATCAAAACACAATTCTAAAGGAGCATTTGTATTAATGGCCACAGCACCGAATTGTAAAGGATCTTCATCTTACTGTGATTTAATATTACGTAGCCGTAGAAGAGGATCTAAAAATGAAGGTTGAAACGTCGAAATTCGAAGGACGGTGTTTCATTGTTCTGAACCCGCCGGAAAGGATCACGTCATTAATACCACAGAAGCGAATCCCTCGTTCAAAATGATGACAAAGTCATACTTATATAATCATAAAAAAGTGATCTCATGTACCGTAGTCAGACGCTACTTAAACAAAATTGTAATACGTCTAGGCGTATTCTTTATTTTGCGCTCATACGATCGTTTTATATCGGTTTCCCGGAAACATCGCAGTTATCTTGCGTTCAGCTGCTACTTTTTTCATGCCACATATCGTTTTGCCTTCCACGCCCACTTTTCTACGTAGCGTCGTTCAACATTTCTCGTCGATCGTTGTGTGAAGATTGAAAACTCGACGTTACAGGGCACACAGAGACACAAAAGATACGAGACACGTCCATTCAGCCACTGCCATAGGTCATCATCCTGTCCTGACATTTCATTGCGATCCGTACATTCGAGCTAATACGAGTACCAGTCTTCCGGACGTCGTTATCAATGGAGTGCTCCTAGGGGTGTACAAATCATGACGACGCTTCAAAAGAAACAGCCATGGACGCTGCTCGCTACTCTGGTTTGCGTGTCCATTTGCGTCAACATCGTGCCCGGTAAATAAGGTCCGACGAAATCTAAGAAATTTCCAGTCGATCCTCGTCGATCCGATCGTTCGTCAACTTCCGGACGATCCAACGAAAGTGTTGCGGTTTTGTAAAAAGGAAGAAAGTGTTTTGTATAAACGGACGAAAGTGTTGTGTGGTAGAAGCGCGATGTGTGGCTTGTCTTCGCAATCTTCGTCAAAAGCTACTTCCGGAACATATACACAGTTAAATTGATCATTCAAGCTGTAACTATGAAAGCGCCTGGAAATACACGCTTCTCTACGTTTCAATCATCTTGCCTTATTTATTTCACCTCATTATTTTCAGTTTACATTATTTGTGACATTGACCTTAATCTCTATTTTAAACGTATTATCGTATGAATACCTGGATTGTTGTAAATGTTATGAGAAACTGAATAAGCGAATCTTGCGCGGAATTAATACTACTACCGTTTCGAGACTGTGGGCGTTATGGACATTTGATTGGATACCGGTGAAGTGTTTTGCTTCGCTCGATGGTTCTGTCTGCAGCAGTGCAGTAGAAGTTGCCTGCCGTAGAAGTTAACAGGTGTGTCGCCGTTGAGGAACGAACAATGTCTGTCACTCTAGATGCGTCTACGTGCTCGTCGAACGAATAAAGATACGGCTGCTCTTTTATTTCTGACGTGTTATAATCGTGCCACAAGCCGGTCTCTCGCTGCCGGTTCCATTGAATTTTCTCGAAAGATTTGAGGATGCGCCGAGGATAGCGCGATAAATTGTCTTTGGTCCACTGAATCAGACATTACTGTGCTGAAAACGTTGCATTCCTCCCGGTGTGTAGACTGGTAAAATAAGAAACGAGCTTTCCTCACGGGCGTGGATGGAGAACGATCGCTTATCGTAAAAGAACACAAGCGTTGTTTAATCCATAGCGCGATTCAACGAAAAGAGCCACTGTGATAACGGTAGTATTGCGTATAGCGTCCGGATCTCGATTGAAGTATGTACAACTTATAAATGTCCTTTACTGTAATGTACTTCTCTTTACGTAGATAGAGTAAACCGTACCACCTGATAATTCTTTTTCCTCTTTAATAATTCGCTTATATCAAATGCACTGGATGTATGTAAATGTAAGTATTATTATATACAAGCTCCTCAGTCTTGTGTGACGTGTAAGACAACTCGTAATTTTCCTTCCGCACTCGCACGCTGTCCGCCGTCATTACGAAGTGTCTCGAGAGAAAATTTCAGCCGCGTGGAAACTGCTTTTCGTCGATCGAACGAGCGAAGGATGTGTGCGGCGCAAATTAGGCAACGTACGTGTAGGCGTACTGCTTGCAAAAAAGAAATCGTACCAGGAGTTGGATGTCCGTCTCTCGTGCGCGTCCCTAGGTGCCGGAATGAAAGTTGTCGGACGCAAGAATTCAGGTGTCTTTATTCGCACGGCTGACAGTCAGAATAAATCGTGTGAACGGAAGGGCGCTTCACGCAATCTCAAATTACCCGATCCTGATACAATTAAGTTTCCGAGCAGTATACACTTATGCAACCACCCTCACTGGCAACTTTTCTTGCATATCGATTTCCTAGTCGACCGCGGCGTAATGAAAGTTACAATATTATTTATGCATTAGCGCAGCTAAGCTAAAACTACATAAGTTTAGCACCTTTCGTTAGCATACGTTTATTTTTTTTTCCAGAAAAAATGCCTTCATATATTTATATATATATAAGGATATACTTTTATGATTTTCATTACCCGCAATCCGTTCGACTCGTATTACGCGCTTACACCGTCTCCCGCAGAAACACATACGGTCGAGCTTACGAATGAGTATTACCAATTATTCCGGAGCGACGGGTCTCCCTAATTGCGACGCTATTATTCTACAATTATTCGTATTGTACAAGCGACGCGTATGTTTGCGCTCGTGTGCACGTATCATTATCGTTTATACATTAGATGGAGCGGTCAATTGGTCGTCCTGCTTTCTTGTCAAAATGAGAGAAGACAATTAGCCACGAGGGAGCGAACATTTCGGAGAGGCAATTGTTTCTTTCGATTCGGCTAAAACGTAAGTTAAATAAAGAGTGAGCGCAACTGATGCCTCAAGACGCTCGTCGCAACGATTTCTTGACTCTCGATGTGTAGGGACGAAGCTGCGTTCAATAATTACGGCCACTTCAAGATGAGTATCATTGTACAAATTATATTAGCATGCCAGTCGCATTTACGAACTCCGCGAACGTCATTATACACACATGTACACATACGTACGTACGGATGTATGTATCGAAGGAAGGTACATTATCGTCGTCATTAATCTAGGTAATCATTCCTGCGTTATGTTATTTGCAAAATTCATCTATCTCGCGCTTCTTCTTATGCGGTACGCTCGTTCATAATTATCTCGCCGTCTTCTCTGTCCTCTCGCTTCCTCCATGCTTAGCTATGGGAAGAGATGTGCAAAGAATGAATATATCTACACAATGTCGGAGCAACTCGGCCCAGCTCGGATGACGCACTCCGTCAATCTGTCCCGCTGATTACAATTACTCGAAATTCACGTGTACGTGTGTGTCTGCCTATTTATAATATGTCACGCCCACCTAGCTTCGTCATGATCCTTTCAGCTACGCTACTATGATTAATTAAGGCTACGATTCTATGTACATAAAACACATTGCATTGGCACAGCAAATACGTGTGTGCCCGGACTGCCATCCAGCTGTGACTGTCTGCCTTGTCACCGTTTAGGACCAATCAAATTGACTCTTAATCGCGATAGAAATTAGTTACGCTATCCGGCAAGTTTGACGTTTAAGATGAGAGGGAACTTCTTTCGTCACGGTTACGCCACCCGGTCAGTCTTTTTCGTTTTCTCGAACGAAGGGGAATACACATAGAAGAATTTCACGAATGTACAAAAATAAAGCAATTTTGTACTTTCAACGATTTGTTAGTTTTCCTCGGCGCATTAAACGAACATGTAAAAAACTCTTTTGACGACGGTGAACGATCAAAGTACTGCTCGTTCCAAAGTCACTTCGGCAAAATACTCTCTCGCGACGATTATCTCTTATCTAAATTTTTCTTCCAGTCTCAACGCGTAAGTCGGGCTTCGCAGTTTCACGGTTCCGGGGAATTCACATCTGCTCGCCTTTTTTTTTTAACACTTTCATTGACGAAATGATAAAAAAAGAATGGAGAAATTGGCGTGTCTTCCAGTATCTTCCAAAGCTGTATTTCGTGAGTCGTTAACGTTTTCTATTAGAAGCCGTTAGGTCGACGTTATTACGCATGAAATCGCTCTGAACGCGTAAAGCTCAGGCAAATGTACTTTTGAACATAAGTCGGGCGTCACGGAAGTACGAAAAACGTTGTATTAGACGACTGGCAGTCCTGGCTTTTCTGGAATGTTGCGATTACATTACCTAATTAATGCGGTCGTTATTACGTTACAGCCTAAATCGCTAACGCCTGACACGCGTCCGTCGTGACGGGTTTTATTCGAATTTCTCATTCGCGCGCGTCTCACACCCGCTCGGATTGTGTTCTGTTAATTTCAGCACTGCTTCATTATCGGCTTTCGTCAACTTAAAACAGAGATTAGGAAGTTTACATACATCTCATCCTCGCCGCTGCTGCGGATTTTCTTTTCGAGTGCCGTTCGATCCTTAATCCAACAATTATTTTCTAATTGCACGCAAGGCGTGATAAAATCAGTTTCAAATGGAATACTATTTACATATTTCCTCTTCAATTACCTTAACTGTAATCTAGTAAAACGCTTTGTATACATGTACATTCATATATGTTCGCAGGTCTTCGACTAATTTCGAAATATTATTAGCGTATAACAATTTTTCAAATATATCTTGTCGCAAGGTACCTAAGTTTAGATGTTTGTATTATATAAACATCATTACATTTGTAAAAGATCCACCAGGTGCAGCTCTCTCTCTCGCTCATTCACGCGATTGAAGCTGGACGTGGTAGACATCCAATAAAAAATTGTGCGGACTTTTACAAAGTCCGCAAAAATGTAAATTAGCTGCCTCTCTTTTCTAACCGCTCACGTTCTCTCTCGCTTTCTCTCTCTCTCTCTTTCTCTTTCTCCCTCGCTTACCTCTTCAGCGCAATATCCTTTATAATAGTATATATCTCTATGCAATTTAAAGAAAAAATAAATGTATGTATATATGTATGTATGCATGTATGTACGAATGTATGTATGTATGCATGTGTATGTATATAGGTATACATTTTGCTCTTTATATATATATATATATGTATACGTAGTAATGAAAATGCAGTTTTGTATATATATATATATTATGTAACTTCAATGTGTACCACCGTTTGCCGCGTGATGAATTTGCGCGATAAATGAATTTCCGATTTCGCGTTAAATGATCTCAATGATAAAAAACAATTCTACCTATGTACACGACTTTCTCTTCACGTTTGAAACGAGCGGTTAATTCCCATTTGCGTTGATCCTTATCCCTCAGAATGTCATCTGCACCTCTTCAATGGCCGCCAACAAACGCACGTAAACGCGCATCTCTTTGAACGCATCCGTTTCGTTCTCATTTTTACTTTTGTCCCCTTCGCATTTCACGTTTTGTTATTGCTAAATCCAATGACGATCGGTGAAAATCGTTGTAATCTATCATAATGTACTGTCGTACTGTATTTCGTTTGAAGCACGTTAGAATTGGCGCGGCAGTGTTGGTTGATGGGCGGTTAATGTACGGGTGATCTCGAAGGAACAGCAGCTTCTCGGGATGAACGGAAATCAATAAATTGAGTTGTATCGAGCAAACGTCTAAATGGCAAAGTACCATGAGTATTCGTTGGCTTTCGTTCGCGTCGTTTCGAAAATGATTCTATGATTTTTCGACTTGCTCTCTTGGACGAAGCGAAAAACATTTGGCTCGTGTAAAATCTGAAGAAAGAGGAAGTAGCACGGCGAACGATGAAAGTAAAGAGACGTTCTTACCCGCAAAGGAATCCTTTGAAAAGGACGTTGCATTTATTACGGAGCATATTGTGCCGCAAAGCATAACGTTTTTATGTTACTTTATTCATTTTCGTTCTTTAGCGATTACGTTGCTTCGAGGTGACCCTTTAACCGCTACTTATTAGAGGCACTCTATCCGTGGTTCAGTTGACAAAACGTAAACGCGTGTAGTATTGTCGTTACGGTACACGCTAGGTTCAGAGAAACTCATGATTTGCGCTAAACTGATAAGGGCGTCTTGTGAAACGCATTACAAGAACAATCATAAAATCGCCCGTCTCGTTTTCTCGTCTCGCTTTACTTTCCCACAGCTTTCAAAATCTTCCTCGAGGGCCATTTAGCTGTAGAGCGAATGATGGAACTGAACGTACACTTGCAAACAGTGGCGGTGTTTTTTTTTGTCTGGTCAAAATACTTGAATACTCCGTTAACCCTTGCACTCGTAAAGCCACTTGTTCTGGCATGAGTATTCAATCCGGCAAAATAAAATAAACGTTGATGAACTTTGCCAAATACATATAACGAACTTAATAATTTGTTCATATAGAAACAAAGTATCGGTAAATTTTGCATGATGTGCTATGCGTGTTATTCTAAAGGTGGATCGTGGAGAATATTGAATTTGTACGAATTGTACGAAATTATACGGGAGCGCGAAGGGTTAAGCAATTTTTATAGCCCCCACGGTGATTTTGGAATATTAACATGAGATCGGATAATATGTTGTTTTAGCGATAAATGAATAAGGTAATGATTGCCAGTGTACGTTGCGTTCCATTCTAGATTAAAAATATAGTATCACAGGCCCCCGAACGAACTAACTTTTTCACGAGCTAACATTATCAATAACAATTGTATGTGCCCGTTCTGTCTTTTCTGTTATCCGATACTACCCAATACTCACAGCATGACGATAAGTGCACAACGATACCCGAATTAGTCTTACTTAAATCTCTCTACTGCGCTTTCGGTTCCGTTCTACATGTTCTCTAGATGCCGAGCGCCTTAAATGAAAAGCATTGAAAAAGAGGCACTTTGCCTAAAATCTGTACCGACCGTCGGTTTACATTATTTATTCTTTTTTTCTTTCTAAAATTCATATCTCCGTTTCATCTCGTAGACTCTCGGTATAGATCAAAATCCGCCAACAATTAAATACACGGAAGGCACGCCTCGTACTCACGCGCGAATACCTAAATGTTTCTACGCAGCAAATGTCGCTCATTATTATCGTCTTCTCTTCTCCTTCCTCTTCTACCTCTTTGCATTCAAGCATCTTACCTCAAAAGACATACCTAAGCACCTACAAACACAGGCCACTTCTACGAACACACACAGTCGATTCTCATATCATATCACATTAACTACATACGCAACAACTACGATTCGATCTTCACTACTCCTTCCCGTCGTCGTTGTTATTCCTCTTGTCGTCTCGTTCCTTACGTACCATCGCCTTCCTTGCATTCCGTGTCTTTGTTCATTCACTGTGCCAATGGTCGAGCGCAAAGAAAGAATCCCGTATAACGGTGTTTCGTGTGGGATAAGTCCACGACTTCTCGTGCGGATGACTTTTCTACCAGGGAATCGTGCGAAGGATATTTAAAAAGGGCGGAGATGAAGAAGGGGCTTGTAATAGTGACTGTCGGAGGCAGAGAGCACTGTGAATATTTTAAAAAAATAGTTCCTCGACCGCACGTCTCTCGACTGCGGGTCGTCCATGTATTGTTTGAGACCAGTGATCGAGTCGATCGGATTCTATCAAATCGACTTGCCAGACCGGTCGATCGTCCGATCGGGCGCGATCGTCATTGCAACACTAGCAGAAATAATTTCGCCCGTCCCGTAACTCGAGCTGGAGACAAAGAGAAGAGGGGGGAGGAAACATCGATCATCGCGTATCGCAGATGCCTCAGGTAACGTTGACACTACATTACGTACGTCGCACGCGCGTTTGCATTCCTTCAGTCTTTCCCGCCCGGGAAACATTCCGAGATCTATCGACGCGGTGACCTGACGTGACGACACTATCGCTCGCTCGCTCCTTCTCCTCGTTCTCAACTTTTTCAAACGTCAAGCACAAGAGACCGATCGACAGATCGCTCCCGATCTCTCTCGTTCAACGTGTCAATACTCGTCGTCACCGGAAGAGCATGAAAATTTGCGCGATGCGTCCGCTTCAACTTTTTTTTCCCGCACGTCGTCAGTTCGTACGTGATTCGTGTCAACAGCCGATACTTTTTATCATACCCAGCGCACGCGACGCGTCGAGTCTCGTTGGAAGAACACGGTTTTCACTCGCCTGCATTCGACTTGCGTCTGCGCCAGTCCATAGAACCGACCGAGTGAAGATAGCGAGCAGTACATCCTGTTATTGTCGCCCCTCGCACCTCCGCTACCGTCTTCGCGACAGCGACGACGACGATGACGACAGCAACGACGACAACGACAACGGTTCGCTCCCAGGTCACACCAGCAGCTGCCCCTGCAATCACTTCTGACGAGGCAGGACTCCTTCTCCTCCTCCTTCGTACGTCAGTCCCTGTCGGAAGAACATGGAGCCGGTATTCTGCCTGCGCCGGCCGCTGCTCGCCAGGTTCTCAAAGAAGTACGGATCCTCGCTCTCCGCCATCGAGCGCGACCTCGGTGGCAACGAGCTCCTCGGGCCGTTGCCACACTGCGTCGCCACGTACATCACCATGTCGTTGAAATTCGGTAGGAACTGCGGGTTGAAGAGCGACAGGACTCGCTCGTTGAGCTCCCGAGGATCCCTCGTCGGGACCATGTAATGATCGTGCGCCTTTGCAGCTTCTGACTGCGTGAGGTCGAGGAGCAGGCCGCCGCCGCTCCCACTGTCACTGCGCACCTCCAACTTCTCAGCGGCAGCGCTGGGCTCTGCGAAGTTCGCGACGCTCCCGAAGTCTCGGGGGAGCAGCTCGCTGCCGAGGACGGTTTCCCTGTAGCCTTTGTCCGGGTTGAGATATCGTCGCGCGTGCGGGAAGGGAGAGTCGACGATGCCGTACGCCAGCGAACACGGCGCGTAGACCGTCGCGGAGGGACTCAGGTAGTCCATGGGACACAGTTCTTGTACGTTCCTCTGCTCGTACGTCTCGGCAGTGAAGCGTTGCAGCGCCGTGCAGTCGGCATCGTGCTCAGAGGTTGATGCGATTTTTCTGCCACCCCCTACGTCGCCGTTGCCATCCTCAGCGTCATCGTCGTCGTCGTCGTCATCGTCGTCATCATCCTCCTCCTCCTCCTCGTCGTTTCGGTCCTCCGACTCGGCTAGTTCGGAGGACGAGGACGAGCTGGAAGACGACGAGGCGACACCCGAACCCGCAGGGTCCTGCGGTAAGCCTCAAACGGCTCTGTGACGCCTTCTGTATCATATGTACGTCTTCTTCACTTTCTGCACCGGCTTGTTCTCCGCCGATGAATTGGCGTTCTTGCCGTTCGGATTCTTCGGTGGGACGTTCAGGACCAGGTTGATGGACTTGTTGTTGAAGCCGGGCGACTCGGAGCTCTCGGTGAGGCGGTTCAGTTGTTGACGTTGCTCAGGGGGTTCTGGATAGGGAGTGCCCCGTAGCCTCTGGGAAAACCAAAAGCCGGAAGCGAAGCCGGCTACTAGGGAGAAGAAACAGGTGCCTATCAGCGCGCCCGTCAATGTTTGGGCGGAGTATACCACCGGAGTCACGATCACACCTGCGAAAGAAGGTTGGTTATATAAAGAAGCGTCGATCCGGGATAGGGATCGAGATAGACCGGAGAATATTATCGACGCACTTTTTGCCGGTATTCGAGATAGCCGATAAAAAGGGGTGTCCAGTAATGGTCGGGGCTCTTTACCTGCAAGATGTCTTACGGAGTTGTCAGAGATCGATGCCGATTAGATATTGTGGACCGTTCTTAATTTTACGCGCGAATATCGGTTTCGAGAGGAAAGTGACGGTTTGATGCTTAGTTACGATGGCGCTTAATTACGAGGGATGTTTAATTACGTGGGACTGGTGAAGTGCGATACACAAAGTTACTGAACATACGCGTGGACACTGTCACGACACAAGTGGAAAGATGGCTAAGAATGCACCATGAATGAAATGCGCTCACTGACGTTGCACGAACAAATGAGTCGAAGACTCCATCTGTCAATGCGGGATGGATGTTTACTTTGTGCATCAAGAATCAAATCGGTTCGTCGATATGCCTTTGATTCTGCGAATAAACGTTATCATTGGAAATGTATGAAACTTGGCGGAACCGAATTCATTCTCTTGCACGACGGTGGCAAATACCACGGACTATGCTATCAATATGGATGGTAATGTTGAACATTTATCACAGAGCAGGGACGGGCAAAAATAATCCCCTGTGTATTATCCGAATGATCAATGCACTTTCATTCATTCTTATTTCCCCGTATGAATGATGAATCAAATTTTATGCCACACGTTTCATGTATCATGATGAATAAATTCGCGGTCGAAATAAAAATTGCATTAAGTTTTCCGCATGCATTTCGCGATTGCCGTTAATGATGGTCCGACTGATGCCTCAAAATTAGCGGCGCATTTTAGCTTTACATCGGCTGCACATTTTATACGGTACCTCTGCATGCCGCTTTAATCACGTTTGTCGCACTGCGAGCGACTGAAATACATTCGCGGTTTCGAAAAAAATGAATGCGAGCTCGGCTTCGTAAGTAGCAGTATTCCCTAATTAACATAATGCCATTCGGAGCCACTGCCTTCTGCGTGAAAGAATCATTCGAATAATGCCCATCACTGAATAATGCAGACATTTCGCAGATGATTACCTTGGGGTTCGTTAGCTCTTGGTTGTGTACGACCGTACTGATTTTCTCTATCCAACTCGATGACGATTTCATTGTCCCGTTCATCGGGCTGCTCGCCTCGCCCAATTTCGGGCGGCATTGCTGGTTGCACGGGCTTCGCCATCTCTGAAGCAACATTCACCAATATCCATGATGAAGTGGGAGACGAATGACGAGTCTAACTGGCGCGAAACAGCGCCGCGCAAACGTTATGGAACAACGTACGCTCTAACATGAATGGCGAGGGTGAAATCGGGGTCAATAAACATTACGTGGTACGTAGTCGCCGCTACAAAGCGTTAGTGACAGCGAACAAGGTAATAGGATTAAGTGCTTCATGAAGCGACCAAGCGATTGTCAATGACACTGCTAATGGTTTTCATGGGTGAAGTTTTTGAGATACGTGATCCTGGAAAATACGCTTATCCGCTTAATCCTCTTCCTATTTCGGTCGGCAACCTACTCCTCTTCCCTTTACGTCCAATTCCCGCACGTATGCTGATGTTATTTTCTAATATGCTATTGGACTGCCATAATCTCACGAAAGTGGGGACGTGTGTTTTGAGTGTAAAGTAAGTTATCCGGGGGTTCGGACTGAAATTGCATGCAATGAATTTAAGCGAGCAAAGCATTTTACGGCCTGACAATTTGTCGTGTCGGTTATCGAATGGAAAAGCGCTCTGAAAATTGCCATGACCCGGCGTGGGTGCACGCTGCTTCTTGGTAACTGCGAGCATCGCGGAAGCCGGCTAGAATTGATCGGTAAACCAAGGAGACGTATCATTTCCGAGGTGTATCGTTTTACTATCCATCGATTAACGATTCTTCCGTAGAGCGTTTATTCGATCCTGCGTTAGGGCACTTCTCTCATCAGGTGACATGCACGTAAACGCACACACATGTAACCGCGATCCCGCGCATTTCACAATGTCAAATCTACGCTGCGGAGACTATAAATAATGCCCGCTGGAAGATAAGCTAACGAGGGAAGTTTGCACGTTGTTAACCATAACTTCCGCGTGGTAGGAGCTGGCGGATAGAATGTCGAAGTCAACTAATCGCGGTACATCGAGAAGAGTGAAAGATCCCAGAAAATATTTCCTTCTGTTTTCTCAGATAAATTGTCTGGATGTCGGTGACATCCCATCAAATTTCTCATCGAATATTCAAGGTGACGCGTTTCGAGAATAAACCGGAAACCCCGAAAGTAGCTAGTGCGCGAGCACCTTAGTACAGAAGTGCGCGAACGTTCCTCGCATTGGTTCAATTAACAGTAAACGAACGAGTGCGTTCCACTCGCGAACGGACATAGTGGAAAATGTGAGTACCTTGCTCGTATCCGCATCCTTTGTGCTTGCCAGCGGTAATATCCTGGAAGAGTGTCTTCCCGGCGTCACTATCGTGCAGCTTCGTCGGAACAGCGACGCAGAGATTCGTCGTCGCGTCCCAAGCGCAATGCGGATCCTGAAGAGCAACGCAGGCAGCACAGCTGCTGGCCACTGGTGAGTCACAGTAATGGAGCGGAACAGCGCGTATCTCGGAATCGGCAAATACCACCAGCTTGCTCGCTTCCCCGGCCAAGTGCACCACCAAAAGATCCTTCACTGCTTGCCCTGCAATCGTTGCCAGTCTCATTAATACTGGGATTACTGGACGCGTTATTTTCACGCGGTCCGACTTTCTCAACGAAAATGACAGAATAAAAGAAAATTCGACAAACGTGTGTTAATAATAAGTGGGGTCAAATTTAACGGTGCTTGGAAAAACTGCTTCTTGAGAAAAAATATATCACAAGAGAAAAGATGATTCATAAAAATGGTTTCAAGGATCGAAACTTCCGCTGTAAAATTTCACTCCACAGAAAATGATAAAACCCGTTTCCATTTCCCTCCTATTATTTATGTTGTGAAACACAATTTCCCAAACTTCGTGCATTGAAGAAAACAGTACAGAACAGTTGCCGGCTTAGGAAAATGTTGAGTTTTGTTTATGTGTCGAATTGACACGTATCCGCAAAGATAGGTATAGAAGAAATATCCGTAAACCCGGCGTCAAGCAATGCCAAATGCGCGGATGGCGTCAAGAGGGTAAATGCAAAGATACGTGGAGGTAGAAGAGTCATCTTATCAGTGGATTGGCACGCTTTTAACACGGGTGCGTGCGTGTTGCAGGCTATTCTACGTCCGGGAAAATGGTTACACGTCATTTACGTAGGAGTGCCTGAGGCGAATTTCACATATTATAAATCGATCGGCTGCGATCGAATGGGTCGATCAAGCACTTGAGGATTTTAATTTAGATCTCGTGTCCTCATTCGGTACCCGAGCCCCGAAATTGAGCGCTTTGCATCGTAATTGGCCTCTGATAACCATCGGACGTGGGCGCGTTTAAACGTTGAATTTCAACGAAGCCCGGCTAATTTCGGGCAAGAGGTGGAGTGCGAGGAGGAGCTGCAGGATTTGGGGGAGAGGTTGGGAGGAATAATTTCTAGGAATCGTCAATATAATGTATGTCGATGGCTTACCGTATTTCAGCACTTGAACGTCGCTGACGATCACTTGGCCGACGTTAGTACGATTATCCGGGGCTCGAGTGTTCAGTGCTTTCAAGACTCGTCCGTCGTCTGTCAGGCAAAAAAGAAAAAAGTTAGTTCGGCACGCCGTAACACCAACGTTGAGCAAAATAAAACGGGGGAAGCACTGAAAACTCACCTGTTCCGATGTAAAGTATGTCATAGGCCTTACCGTCCAAAGCCTTCACCTGAGGATCTACTACGACTTTGGTGAACCTATAACTTTTATAGAATGTCCTTGTTACTCGCAGGTTCGACGATGCACCCTTCATCCTGAACAATCCCAACTAAATTTGTCTATCCGTGAATGTTTAACCGAGACCCGGTAATAGATTCTATAATTATTTCCGGATTCAACGTTTACCCAGTGCAAAAGGTCAACGCAAGGAGACACGCGCGCTGTATATACGTCCCTCAACGACAATAAAATATATATGACATGCCAACGTCATTTCCAACGATATCTCCGCAGAATCTGTTTTATACCGTGGCCTAGGATGATCTGATAAATTCTGGTTCAAACTCGCCTCCCAGCGACATGAATAGAATCGGTGAAAACGAACGTACACCTGTCCCTCAATTTACGCGATCTCATTTTACACGTTTAGATACCTGTCATTCTCTATAAATATTTGTGGAGTTTACTATATATCAGAATGACACAATTCCTACTTGAACGTATCAACTGCGTAAATTCGACCTGCTTTTTTGTCGTGATAATGTTTAAAATTGATTGATCAGTCAAAATTGGAAAGTGGCATTATAACCAATGACTCAAACATTCAAGTATATGAAAACCTAGTAAAATGCAGTAAAAGAAAAGATCGAGAGCAAGTCACTCGGGAAAATGAACATTAATGAAAATGATGTCGATCTCACAAATATTTCAAGCGACGCAAGATTTGTACCAATTAACAAGATAAGATCAATTGTTTCTGATCACATTAGCGACAGTGACACCGACTAAAATTTACTTGCCTTCTGTGAAACGTCATTATTCTCCTGTTAAGCTACGTGAAGTAAAAATGTATCTTTAAAATTGATCACAGCTTTCACTTCCAACATCTATTCTTTCGGCAGACCTTACGCTATTTTCATTCGTGTAAAACGAATCTATTGCGCGTAAATTGACGGACGTGTGAACATGTGTATGTCCCGCCGTACACACACCGCGAACTTATCACTGCATCGAAACAGTCTGAACCGTTATAATTTTTCTGTTAAGCTGCCTAAAATAAATGCGTCTCTAAACTTATCTCAGCATTTGTTTCGATTATTTTTCCTCTCGTCCCGACAGACTCTACACAATTATTTGCCATTATTTCACTTACTTAAAGCTGACTTTGGTGATCACAGGTAACGAGAAGTAGGATTGTACCGCGTCGTCCATGAGAGGATGAGCCTTAACGAAATTGACGGTGACGTCCGGGAGTGTTCTGGAATCGTTAACGCAGGCACCTGGTCTTGGCTCTGGCACCTTCTCCGGCAGCACACGCAGCCAGTTGCTGTTTATCGTCTCCTGTTCCTTGAAAGCACCCTGGAAGACTTTGAGGACACTGCTCATCGAGAACGCGCACACCGCTGATCCTCCTATCGAGTTCACAGGTGTCGTAAACACGCCGTAGACCAGCTTGTCTCGTTCGCCTGCGTAGACACCCTCTGTCACGTCGCTGGTCGATTCTGCACAAGCAAGCAATCAGATGGTATTAATCTTTTCCGCTATCATTTAACACTTGCAGGGCTAAGAATAGCGACGTGCGTTCGGGACAAACGACAGCGGCACTTAACGGTAAGACTCCTGACAGACAGAAACTTGCGGGATTAATTCTGCCTAATGCGTTGGCAAGCAAGCTCTGCGCTTTCACGGGCGACGCGGTCGAGAAAAGAAGTTTGATGAGTGTTAGTGGGTTCCGGGAGTATTAACCGAGTTAAGTATATCCCGTAGTGGGGCTGCTCATTTAATTTCACAAGTTGATACATGTACGGCAGCGGGGGCTTGATTAAAAACAGAACTTAATACAACGTAATACGAACGAGTTTCATTTCATAAAGCAGGATTTACGAGGCGTATGCGGCATTGTTGGACATTATTACTGAATTACGTAGTGTTATTACGAAATATTGCCCCATCTTTCCTCAGGGCACGGGTACGGCATGTTTGTTGCCCCGCGCGATTTTCGTCGGGCGCCGCACGCGTGACATGTTCTAAGCGTCGAGATTTATAGACCGACACTTCGACACGAGACTCTTAACGCCGCGACGGCCACTGTCGCGTAGACGTGACTTTTCTAATTAGAAGTTATCCGCCGTCGACAAGTAGACGTGATTTTGACCGCTGTCCTGCGTCAAAGATCTCACTAAAAATGCAAAAAATTCCCAATCCGTAGCACTAGTAATTTTGTAAATGCAATTAATGTTAGAATAGTGATAGAATCCTTTGGTTTTCAAAAACTCCGCATTAGTTTCATTTTACACAATTTAATCATATCGCAATCTAATATAAGAAAATACATTCGGCAGTCAGCGTGTTGACAATATGACGATCGCTGTCACGCAGATGCGACTTTTCTGATCAGCAGTTGACCACCGGCATCATGTGATTTCGCTTTTTCAAAAATAGCCCGCATGCGATAGTACGTGCCGATGGTTGCCAAAGCGTTAAATTAATCAACGACTACCGATCGTACCTATAAAATGACAATAGAGCAGCGCTGAACATTTAATACTTTGACGATCGCTGTCACGTGTGCGTGATTCCGATTTGCCCGGAATAACACGTTTGCGACAGCACATGCTGGAAGATCGACACCGCAGCAGTTGGCTGCCGTGAACACGTTAAACGCCGAGTCGATTTTATTCGGCTTTCCGTTTAGCCGACGCGTAAACACAGAAACTGCATTTGTGCATAAACAAGAGCCAACGAGCAGCGAACCTCTGTTTTGGATACTACGTTTCAAAGAACCCCATTAAAAGACTATTAACAAATTTGTTAACATTACCGATTTATAAAGTATCGTCTCTTAGAGATGACCCTGGAAACGAAGGTTTGATGTCGGTTCTCAGGGACCACGCGCTTAACACGATGCATGAAATACGCGGCTGTTAGCGTGCTAATCGCCGCTAATCAGACACAATTGCTTCCCCCGCGCTGTTCATAGAAGAAGCTCGCGAGTGCAACGCAAAATGCCTGCTTGTCGATTTATCAGAAGTCGTCGATGAGCAACGGCGCAGTTGATCAGCAGCTGCGCCATGCATTTAACATGAGTCTGATCCGACGGCGCTGCACGAAATCGGCACAATTTCCTTTGAGTGCTTTTGCCCGTTTGCGATCGTTGTTGGAGCGTGCGTATACACGTAGCCATTTTCTCGCCTTAACAACTCCACCCCCATTCTCGCCACTGCGGCTATACCTCTCGCCTCTCGTTCGCTATCTCGATCGCGAAAACACTTGGCGCAGTGTAAAAGTGACGTTTCGCAGAGGAGAGCGCGCGATGCCGGGCGTTTGCAGGGAGACTGAGAAGGGGAGGCTGGGAAAAAGGAAGATGAGAAGCCAGAACGTCTCTCGGTGTGTTTTCCCTACGCGGGTGCTGTTATATTGCCACGTGTAAGGCGGAAGGAGCCTCTAGCGACCGACTGCAGTTTAAAAGTCGAACGAGCCCGTAAGCTTCGCTTATACCATTCGTCTCCGCGTTCCTCTGGAGATGGCTGAACCTATGGGGTGTTATAGAAATTCGCATATACGGGCTATAAACAGGCGTGTAAGTAAATTTCATGCCGTACAGTTTGTAGCTGCCATTCGACGGAAAAGGGGGGAAAGAGCTTTCTCGCCTGTGTGTCGATGCTCTTGACGGTGTTGATGGTACGGGGGAGACTTCTAAGGAAAATGGCTGAATTTGGACGTCGGTGACGGTAGATGGATTTTGTTCATGGCATTTGTGCGCGCTGTGGTCGAATGGTTTGTTTGAGCTTGTAGAAGCTCTACATGTTTCTTCGGGGGTATTATGGATTTTTCGAAAATTCCTCTGAGAGGGTACTTATCCCATGATTTACTTTGCACGGTAAGTATAGGAAGTATACGATAAGTGCAGAAATTATACAAAGTAAGTTAGAGGATTAGTATCTTTCCAGGGCAACTTATTAAAAATTCACAATGTAAGTAGCATCTAAGCACAATTCCAAATGTGAACAAAAGAATTAACGCAGACTTCTTTTTACGACAGCTGTCTAAAGCTACCAGAGGCGTCGAAACCCAAACAGTTCCTACAGGATCAAATAAAACCACTGAACCAGAAGACGCACAAAAATGTTTACCATCGTTAAAAGGTTGAATTTGCAATGAACTTAGACGCAATAGATGAATTTTGGTAGTGCAACGTCGTGTAAGTGACTGAATGAGATCCCGAGCAGCGCAGATTCCGGTCCGTCGTGAGAGCGATCGTTTTCAGGCTGGCTTTCCTTTGATCCGAATGTTACGTGACACACTGTACAGAGATGTTGATACGCGCGTGCGGGCTCCTGTACTTACTCGCTGAGATATATCTGTCCGTGAGCGGGCGAGCAGCGTTATATCCGCAGATTCTGCCGTCGAGGCGAAAACTTTCCGACGAATTTCTTCCCTTAGCTTCGCCGCCCCCGCGTCGCCTGACCCCTGACCTCGAGGCACCTTTCGCGTTTCGTCGTGCCGCGGATATCTCTTACCTATCCGTCACCTGCCCGGAGACAAAATGTGGTCTCGGAACTTTGTCAAATTCCCGTATTCTCCGGCCAACTCCTTCCATTCCGGCGCCGGCGGATGAAAATTTAACAGCGCGGATCGCGTGATCCCCGATCGTGATCCGCGCCCCGCCGGCTTCTTATTCTTCTTCGTCCGCCGTCCCATTTTCGCTCTGCCCACAGTCGTATAATAAAGTCGCCATTTCTCTCAGCTTTCCTTTACTTTCCGCACACGTCCTCGTGATCGTTTTGGAAGCGTCAGATTTTCAGCAACGGCCAATCTAATTTATAGCGACGTACAAGTGGCACGGATAAAGTTTTTCGATTATCCGCTTGCCGCTGCTTTACGCGGGCAGCTGTGGCTACTTTGCTGTTATTTAGTGTATCGGCGGTTGCGGGTAATTACGGTGCGAACTGTGGAAATCATTCCCTTGTTTTTAATGCGACGTTAACGGATAGTTCTTCTTTCCGTCATCCGGTCATAATATTGGAATTTCAAGCTGCCCGACGGTGAGTCGGCGAATGTTTTCTTCCATTTCGACTGCGCGTACATTTTTAGCCGATAAACGTTCTGTTGCATAACTTTCGCCGGTTATCTTGCCCGCGCATGCCGGGTTTGATGAATAATGCTTAGCGGAGAGCTTCCTTTATTTGCGTGCTTGTCTATGTTTCCCTTATATTTACCGCAGGGGCATGCGTGAACTGCAGAGTGGTAGAGGGAAAGTTTGTAAAATTCATGTTCTATCGACTCTTCTTCGCCGGTTGTGAAAATTCAGCGAGCGGTCACATCTCTGTCTACTGTTTCATCTCTACGATCGTTCGCATCCATAAGTAATAATCGGCAGAACGCGTCTTGTATTCTCCCGTTTCGCCCTTGGACAGTTGAAAAACGAAGCGTCACAAGGGAATGCAAAATATGTGTCGGGAATGGAGTCTTTGTGCCGGAAGAGGGAAAAATTCTATTTGCAGCTTCGTTTCTCGATACGTCGAGACGTTTATCCGTTCCCTTTGACGGATGATAAATAATCAAACAAGCCCTTTATCTCGCGGGTTCTCCTCTCGGGTCTTCTTTCTCGTCCGCAGGCGGGGAGCCAGAAACATGGCGGAGGCCGTGGGAGGCAGAGAAGGAAGCGGAAAAATCTCTCGAACGCGAAATACGTCCCTATAAAGGCAGAGCCTCTAAAGCTCCAGACTCACTTCTGTCGAGATTCTTTCTAATGAATATTCAACTCACTCGATCGCGATTCTATTACCATTTCCCTTTCAACCATTCAGTGTTTTGTCCTTTGCGTAGCAACAAACAATAAATGGTAGAGTCTACATTTTTTAAACTGACACTATGTATTGACACACGATTTCATCGGCTGTATATTCCACTACAATGAAAAGCACTCACGTTTTATTTTCTTATCATTAACCGTTTCAGTGACGCGATAGCAGTCAAAGTGATTCCAAAAAATGCAAAGCAGTGCGCTCTCGCTTTTTTGATTTTGTGTCGATGAATGAAACAATTGGTTGTTTCGGTTATTCCTGCGCGCACGAGTAACATATCATTTATCGTTCAGTCTATTATCTAGGATGAATTTCAAATTTAATTTTTTTTGTCATTTTTTTTTCATTTGCAACATGTCGGAAATGTCTCATTATAATAAATATTCGAACAAACTGTATATTCCACGGATAATGCGGAACAAGTCCTTTTTTTGTCGAAAATTGGAATTCATTTGAAAATTTAATTTGAGAAAATGCTTGATAAAATGGATACCCCTATGTTCTCACAATCCGCTGCATCAAGATAACACAGCCACACGTATCGTGAACAATAGATTTCACCATCATGGACTCTTAACGCAGGAGCACTGGATGTCCCAGAACATGTAGAGTTTTAAGAGTAAAGGGTTCTCGCCCTATTATACACGGTTTTTGAATAAAGTCGAAAATAAGGCATCAGCGAAAATGTGTTTGCAGACATTTCTTCAGTAACAATACGTAATCTGTTCGGGTCCCCTCCGCAGGGACATTCGAGTGCAAAGGGTCAATAAAACTCTTCTCTGGCCATCGACAAGCCTCGAAATACAGCGAACCGGGTCGGCATTCGCTCGTTTCCATTTGGGAGACAGACCGATAGGCTTCATGGTATTTCACGTAATAAAGGCTTTTTCGTCCGTCATCTGGGAAGGGCAGGTCCAAAGGGAGTTTCAGGGTTCGCTGTGGGTGAGTGGGTGGATGAGTGGGTGGTATAGATGGGAGAGGGGCATGAGGTGTAGGTTGTCCGAGCAATCGGTGGTATAGTCCAGACCTGCGATTTGGCAACGATCCACTGGCGGAGTCACCCTTTCCTCTCCCCTCCGTTTCTCTTTCCCGCCCGACTGGCCCGGAGCCAAACTTCGTCGCCGGATAGGGATTTCGGTTCGATGTGCGGCGACAATATTCTACGTTTATCCGAGAGCCTCATTCTGCGTCCCGCCTCATCCTACGCGCACCCTTCTCTCTTTTCCGTTGGCCCTTCCATTCGACCCTCCAGGCCACACCGGTTTGCGCAGCCATTGTGCACTGCACTCCAGACTGGTTCATTTCGCTGCTTCGTAGGCAGCTGGAGCGACTTATCGAGTGACGACGACTGTATAAGAGAGGTGGAGGAAGAGCAATAGGGGGAGGCGGCGAGGGGCAGGCGGAGCTTGAAAACCACTGAACGTGCCCGTGAATACCTATCAGCCTTCCACCGAACGTCTGCCAAAGCCGACCGCTCTCGAGGGAAGTGTATTTGCAAATTCTCAACTTTCCAAATTTGCTAATCTTTCCGGATGAGAGCGACGTCGTTAACGCCGAATGTATTCCTTAAGTCGAGCCGCGCTGCACGCTGCGTTCCCTTGGTCATTCAATTTTCAACGGGTGCCTGCCCGACGCGCGCTAATTCGCTGCGATGCTAATTGCCGCCGCGGCATGTCGAACTTGACAACAGCTTTACGGACCTTTCTTATATAGAGATCCCTGCGGATACGCGTTAAATTGACACGTAAATGAAACCCAACATTTTGTTCACCGGACAACGGCTCTGTACCTTCTGCGTCAATGCACGGGACCAAAATAACATGAAACTTCCAAGATGTCTCCATGCCGTGAGAGTAACTGCAATACTGAGATCCGTTCTTTCTTCTGATACTTATCGCTTTTTGGTATTACGAGTTTCCGACGTGAACACGGAGATAAGAACGTAATCAGTACGCCGTGGCGACTTCTGCAGATCTGAGATATTGCGTTTACAGTATCTCCGCTGCATTGTGTGTAGTTACTTTTGACGAATACTTTATAAGAACTTCTTCATTACATTGATATTTACTTCTGAAGTAACGCTTTTGCGGTTGAAGCCGATTTACTAGGATCGACGGTCAATTTACGGTCGCGGCAAAATGGCGCGCATCCGTAGAGATGGGTATACCACGTAAAAGTTCACGCAAAGAATAAGAGAGGAATGTAAACGGGAATGCATCAAAGTGACGCGTCCTGTAAAGCTAGTGTTAAAAAGCGAGGTACGTGTGCAAACGAAGAAACACTGTTGTGTGGACGACGCCACGTATGCCGGTGCTACTTTTTTTAACGGTTCAATACGAAGCCGGGAGAGAGTAGAAAAAGACAAACGGGTCGGACGGGTTTCCAAAGTGGTTCGCAGGATCGGAGTGAGGAGGGAAGGGAGATCGGATCGGTGTGTGAGAGAGAACGCTGGGACTAGCTCATTCATTAGCCCATTCAGAGTATAGCTTAAGACTGGAGGAACAGAGGAGATGGAAGGAGAGTAGCATGCTGATGAATAGGTGGGTCGAATTTTAGACTGGATGCGCGAGCCGGAGATACTAGCGAGGGCATCTTATTCATTAGGGCTTTCAAGATGCACTACTGACTTCCAACTAGAAACGACGATGCATCCGCAGCGAATAAAATGATAAACGTCCGTGTTGCGCAATTAAGCGAAATATCGATTAACGGTTCAGTAGCTGCCGATGGCTGAGCCCTGTCGAATCTTGAGTATTATCTCTACCGAGAGCCGAGTAGGATCGATCCACTCGTCACGAGGCGGTTGTTCCGCTTCAATTATCATCCGAACGCGAACTTTGAATCCTAATACTTCACCCGACACTTGCACTCGCGAAGGAGTCTTACCTGTCAAGATATCGACAGCTGCCGTTTCTAGTGATAAACGTGGTCTAAGAAGGAAGCTAGCTCCTCTGCGCTTCGCCAGACGGAAAAACGTCGGCAGCCAAAGGCAGGAAAGCAATATATGCAAGACGGTGCAACGATACGACACCCCTGTCTTCCAACCCCTGTTCCCCTAGTTCGCGTGTGGGGAGGGCAAATGCGCGTTCGCTCATTCTCTCTCGCATGCCCCTCTTGTCAAAGACATCGGATCGAATGAGCACTCGTGGTGAAACACCTCGAATGTAATCGCGCGCGCGCACGTACGAGTACATTGAGTGGCAGTATTTACGACCACTCGTACCGTGCATACAGGGAGCACCGAAATTATTCCTTCCGACAATTCCACGGACGATCTCCGCATGAGAGCTGTGTTCGCAGTCGCGGCCGCGCGGTACTACTAAGGAGAGGCAAACGCGATTTCGTTCGATAAACCTGTTATGTCTCTGACCGATTCTACGCGAGCGTAGAAGACTAGTTTTTTCCCCGGCATCGTTAAAAGTCGTCACTTTTAAATACCGAACTAACGAATCCTATGTAAACCAAGAAGCGTACGGGTGATCCGTATTTTACGTTTCCATGGTTTTTGCTACACGTCGTAGGTATATGGCGCGTTCAAGTATACATTGAAATCCATGCATATACTCACGTATTTCATTGAAGTAGAAAGGGTACTCGCCCGGCACCGAACAGTTCAGTCTGGCTTTCAGGAAGCTCGTCCATCTGTCGCTGAAAGCATGGGGACCGCCCTTGTCGTGCTGACAAACCCGACCGACTCGCGAGTAGACCGCCTAGAAATTCGAATATCGAACATATGAGCCATCGATTTTTTGCCGCTCGCGTTCAATTAAGACCGATCGCGTTTTATGAGGTTACACGTTGGAACAGAAAATATTTCTGAAAGTTCTGTCGACGATGACATCGAAAAAGGTAAGAGGAAAAAGGTAAGAGTAAAAATGCAGAAGGTAGGAGTGAATGTGCAAGTTTTGCCTCACCTTGCCACAATTCATGTATTCGACGGCCGTCTCTCGATAAAAGAAGAATACGTATTCCTCGAAAGCGAACGAGCTGACAAAGTTGGGTCCTGGAAAATGAAATTAGATTGATGTTGCGCATTGATCGTATCACAATTATTTGACGTATCACGATAGGTAACGGTACAATGACTAATACAGGATATTTGAAATGATATGTCTTTTTAGGGTTGAAGTTTAGAGTTTACGTATTAGCTTGACCTGTTTCGGAACCACACGGGTTTTCTCTTCGGGAGTAGCCTGTTTTTGGTGGCAAAGGCTTTCCCTTGGACTTAAAATAAGCAAAACTACGGACGCGCGAAAGAGGATATCCAACGGAAAACCTTTTCCACCCAAAACAGACTATCCCTGGAAAGGTAATCCGTGCGGTTCCGAAACATCTCGAGATGACAAATAACGTCTAAGTTTCCACCGTAGAAAGTCATACTATTTCAAACAACTTAAAAGATCAAAGAGCACATTAAAAGAAACAATACACCGCACAACCTCGAGCAAATTACACGACATTGTTAAGTCCAGTGACAAATCGAAGCAATTTATTTAAATACTACGCAATATGATTGAATTGCGCTAAATGAAAATAATTTACAAGCATTGGAGATCAAAGCATTGAATTCCCATTCTAAAATAAATTGCGTTTACAAAATTATAAGTGCTGTAAATTGCGAATTTTT
Organism: Cryptocheilus praepositus; assembly: GCA_033815515.1. Lineage (NCBI taxonomy): Eukaryota > Metazoa > Arthropoda > Insecta > Hymenoptera > Pompilidae > Cryptocheilus > Cryptocheilus praepositus. The sequence goes on from JAWWQZ010000296.1 coordinate 7,666,541, forward strand.
GCGAATTTTTCGCGAAACCTTTTGCGCCGGTCACCGGTTGCGTCAGTGAACGTACTACCACTTTGACGGCCGCGCATTTCACTGCACAACAGCCAAATGGTAAAATATAGCTTTGCGCACGATGCAATTTAAGCCGACTGACCATTAGCGAAACTAATAGTTTCTCTACTCCATTTCTCTAACATCAATTGCGTTTCCAAAATGGCAAATGCCACTGATTGCGAATGTTTTGCGTATGAAGAATAGAAAAAGAGTGTCGATGTCGTTACCATTGAGCTGATTAAGATCCGACCGCTCCGTCCGTATTTTCTCCCGATGAATGAGCGGCTCTCCTCCGGTGAAGTCTCCGACAGTTGCCGCGTAAAGCTGGCCCTCTGCAACATAGGTAAGCGCATTCGTTAGGTTACGCTCTATTATCCGGCGTGCTCGCACGAGCGTGGCGGGTAGGCAGGTATGCGTGGCTTGACGCGGGAGGGTAGGTACGAAGGTACGAAGGTAATTAGGTAGCTAGGTAGATAGGTGGATGCCGGAGAGATCCACGATTATACAGAGCTCTTCTCCGCTGGGGGGTTAATTGTCGCGTCCTCTCCTGCGCGCTGCTACGGAATGTCTCGTGGAGGATGCCCCGCGCAAGAAGCCGCAGGCTTTATCGGTATGTATGTCGGAGCATGTCGGGCGAAAGTGCATGCACACACTGGCTGAGACAAGGCCGCGATACTCTACATGGGAAACATCCGTAGGGCAAGTAGATTTTCGTCGAGTCTCTCTCTTTTTCGCTCCCCTACGCTCTGCTCTCGGGCATCGCAGAGGATCCTCCGCGAAGGCCTCGCGCTTCTAGGCGGAGTCTCCATATTTCACGTTCAAAAAGCACGATGGGATTTGAGGCTGGCCAACGTATGCGCGCGATAAGTGTATATAGCGGTCGGGCGGTCATATATAACGGTGGGTGGAAGCGGTGGAAGTGGAGGAAGTGGAGGAAGTGGAGGAAGTAAGGGCGGCGGGGAGGGCTAGTGGAGGCAGACGTTAGACTTAGGGGATGAACGTGCTCGTTGCAGGCTACAAATCTACGGTGAGCCCTGCTACGCCGAAGCTTGCGAGTACGGTATATACCGACGTCCTCGTAATACCGGCAGACTCGCTACGTGCCTCCTCTGTCTGTCTCCGTTAGTCTTTCGCCCGAAGCCAGCCGCGTTTCTTTTTATGCGCGTGCCTTTACCCGCTTCCGGTCCGCTGCTTCATTCTCATCCGGTGTATTTGTCATATTCGTTCTTACGCCCGTGTGCGCCTGCGTTTCGCCTCTCTCTGGCCTCTCTCTGTCCCAGCCTTTCCTCTTTATCTCGCGCGCCGTTCATCCGCCGACTCCGCCGTCTTTCGGTATTACGCCAGTGACATACAGATGCCGTAAATACTGGCGGCTCCCACCTGACGTATTTATGCGATCGTACATTGTGCCCTGTCGAAGACTCTAGCGTTCAAAGGAGCGCCGTTATGACTGAATTTACATGCGCCAATGTTATACCCCAAGGTTGCCGGCGGTTTCATGAACGCAACGCTTCAATGTCTACTAATCTGTTTGCACGCGGCAAACTTTCTTTGTTGTGGGCAAAAACGTCTACGGCAATGAAACGTAAGAGGATACAGTCAACGGTAAAATGGGGAACGTTAAAGAGGAAACTTGTGTTACTCGGGATACTTAACCGGAAGATCTATATGGAATGGAATGTTTTACCTTAAGCACCGTCAGAGGATGTTTCAGCGGCTAGAGTAAATATGGCGCAAACCGATCAATAAATATTCGTGCCTAACGCGTGCGGTGCAAATTTAACCGCGCTGAATAACAGTGGCGCTAGTACGACAGTAATAGATTAAAATGACAAATGAGGACGGAGTAGACGCGTAACATACACGCTTGTGTTACTCAAGATACTCAACCGGAACGTTCGTACGGAATGGAATGTTTTACCTTAACCACTGTCGGATCATGTTCCACTGGCCAGAATAAATACGGCGCACCCCGATCAATAAAAATGAATGTCTAACGCGTGCGGTGTAAATTTAATCACTCAGAACAACAGTGACGTTAGTGCGACAGCAATTGATAAAAATAAAAAATAATGACTGAGTAAACCCGTAACAAGAAGAAATGCAGGAAAGAGAGGAACTGTGATATCAGCTTCATACACACAGCAGGTACGCGAACGGACGAGCACCCATGAGTGCTCCCGACTCTACCGTAAACGAGAGACCAACTAGGAGACTACGACTACGTGGAGATCACTCATCGAAGAGTGATCAGGTCACGGACGAGTGGCACTCCGCTTTGTCAGTCGCACGCCGGACCATGTCAAATTTTCGCCCCACGAGTGTGCGAGCGTGCGCGAGCACGTCCGTATTTTTGTACACAATTAAAATTACTCTCGAGCACTTTCGGCGCACTTCCGCAAGTAATTACGTCCCGTCGCCTGCAACGCGTCGCGTTACGCGCGTCAACAGACGTCTTCGGCAGGTCGCCGATATCATCCGTCATCATACTCCGGCAGGCGATCAGAATAATTTCACTTTTATCGCTGATTGAGCGCAATCGGCGCACTCGTTTTCGGTACCGGGCGATCCGAGGGTCGCGGAAAGTAGAGCGCGCTACGCTGTTTTTGCGGCGAGTCAGACAAAGAGTGATGAAGACTTATGCGCGCGCGGAGCAGTGGCCGGGAGATTAGCTTAATTAAACTTCAGACATTCTCGCGAATCGTTTTAATTTATCTAACAAAACAGCGCGCGTCCACGAATTATCCCGCCACCTAACAACAATGTTAGTAGCGTCGCGGTGCTGCCCGAGTCACTTTTTTGCCTCTTTGCTCCGCACCCGTTCCTGTCCTCCGTTCGTGCTTTGTTGCGCTAGAGGGTCGAGGGTGATCGCGGGCGGAAAATTTAAATGGAGAACGCTGCTGCTATGGCGGTAGTTTAGAGCTTACCGGCAAATACTGCTGTGCTGTTGTGTCGTGGATCGTAAGGGCAGAGGCCCAGGGCATCCATGTCGTTTTCCGTCGTGTACACGCCATCCTGGAATACAGATTAGAGAGAAGCTTGGTTAGAGACGGTGGCAACAAAAATACCTTCCGCTCTGTCCACTCGCGACAGAACGAGCTCCGCACGGATGCTGAATTACGCGAGCGTTTAATCAACGTTTATTATGCGAACGCTTTGTCATTAGGACCTACGTCTCGACGATTCGCGCTGCACCCTTTATGGTGCCCGATCTTTTTCGCAGCGTGCGGAAGAATGCCGCGAGATAACGCAATCGCGGCAGCCGGAGATTGCAGGCGCAATTAAGGGGCAATAACTAAAAGAGGTTGATAATTGTTGAATCTCGCGAACCTGCCCACGGCGAGCAGAATACACGGTTTCGCGTATAAATCCTCGCGATCGCGCAATCATCTCGACCAGAGTGGGTGTATAAAGAACAGCACGCACAACGTTCAAAACGCCAATGTCACCACCTGGCACACAAAGTCGCTTTGGTAAATCACGCGTTTGGAATTACGCAGAGACCAACACCAAACTTTTCGTTTAGGTGGCAATGTCAATTTGGGAAGATGATACTTTATAAACCACAGAACATTATAAAAATTGTATGCAGATTCTTTTCATAGATTTTCTTGAACGTTTTAAATAAAGGTGAGGTTTTCTGCCCCTTGCCTTTTCTTTATCCATAAATGTGTTTTTTGTATTTATGCACTGTCTAAATGGAAAAATAACCAGTCGCTACAGTGATAATGCGCGCCGTAAAACTTTATGTCGAGTGGTGTATCATTTTCAACAGTATTAATGATAGTGGATAATATGATAAAAGCTATTCTTCGATTGAAAAATGGAAAACGAACGATTTGGAAATGGAAATCGGCAAGATTCTGTCAAAAATGAGTGATAGTGATGTATGAAGCGAGGGGCCGGGAAAACGCTTGACGATCGAACGTTGAGTTTTTACATTTGCTGAATCAGAAAAATACATCTACAGCTTACATTAAATTAACACACATGTTATTATTATAGACTTTGATCAGGCGATACTGGCTGCCTCGAAACATGTAGAGACGTTCTAATAAAAGTTCTCAATCGATTTCACATCTCCCTCTCTCTCTATTCGTGCATTTACGCAATCTCACATATGTATTAATAATTCAGTACATGAATCATTAATTCATCTACTCCTGATGAGGGGACACTAGCTGGTCCGAAACACGTAGAGACGTTCTAATAACAGTTCTCAATCGATTCTGCCCGTCTCTATCTCACATTTATGCATTCTCACACATACATCATTAAACCATTAGACGAATCACTAATTCATCTGCTGCCGATGAGGAAACACTGGCTGCCTCGAAACATGTAGAACCGTTCTGACAAAAGTTCTCAACGAATTTTTATTTTTCAATAAAAAGGGCTTTTATCTCATTATCCTCTATTTCAAAACTTTACAACAATTGACAGACCATTTTGCGCCCTATATGCATTACATCAGCGGATCAATTGATCATCGCGGCTGATATTGGGGAAATATCCCGTTCCGTTCGGCAAGTTACGGAACAGTTTCAACCAAAAAAGCCCTTCTATCTGCCCATCCACTACGAATTCGTACAATTCACCTTTACTTTCTCGTCACACTCTTTCACAAGCCTACCTCTGCCCCAGCGTTTCCGCACAGCAGCATGCAAACCCGTATCGCACCTCGCCTAAGAGCATCGCACCAGTTTCAACAACGGCTAAGCGGCCGACATAAAAAAGCGAAATTCGGTGGATTGAGATCGACTCGTTAGATTCGGCCGAGCACAGCGCGGCCCCATCACTCGTGCCTTTGCATCTGTGCTCTTGCTGTGTCACCAGCGCCGGCGGAATCGAAAAATCACTACTTGTAGCCACTAGTAGCCGGCTTATATTCTCACGGCGTAGAGTCGTTGCGCGCACGTACACACAGAACGCACAGGATTCTCTCGTCTCGCCTGTTCGCCAGGCACTTTATTCCCATTCCGGTTTGGCGTAGCCTGCATTTGTATTTCCGCGTCGTTCCTTCGCTGTGTGCGGAACGAGGAGGACGAGGATGAGACGAAGAGGCATGGCGGGAGACGAGGATGGCAGCGGGGTATCACGATGGAGACGGTGGCAAGGGAGAACGAAAGGAGGAACGAGCGGGAGAGAAGGCTGGCGAAAACGTCGGGTAGGAGGTGATAAGAGAAAGATAGTGCGCATGGAAGAAAGGCGGGCTGCGAAGCAACTTGACTTCGGATCGAGGATGAGAATAGATGGGGCGTTGAGGGTAGTGGGGAAGGATGTAAGTTGGCTGAGGGAGCGGAGGAAATGTAAAGGAACGGAGAGGAGGGCGGCGTCGGGTTGATCCTGGCGGGTACGTGCCAGTCGAGGTGCATCACGGTGCATCACGGTGCATGAGGGTGCATGAGGGTGCATTCGCTGCGCAGAGCCAGGCGCCCGCATGGGACCGCACGCCGCACCAATTTCTTTATATGCATGACGGCTGGGTTACGCCACTGTTCCATCGCTCCGGCGCAGTGTTTTTGCGAGCATTTCCGCAGCTTGTCCGCGATCATCCGCGCGCGTACGTAAAATTTTTCAAATTGCCCCTGCCAGCCTGCTTAGCCGTGATCCGAGGAATTTCAGATGTGAACTGCAGATGCGCTGCATAGGAAGGAGCGCCTGTACGTGCGCGTGCTCTGATCTTCCAAGAGGGAGGGTGGAAGTAAGGGAAATTCTGCGAGAGTAAGGGAGTCGGAAATGATGATGTTAAAGTTTCAAGAGTGGTAGAGAACGCACGCGTTGGATGTTTCGACGGCGCGCGCCTCGACCTCGGTGAGAATACATGTGTGACGGTTTCACGTTCACTCCAGTTTTTCGGTGGAACGATCGGTTATGCTTACAATTTATGGAGGAATTAGAGGAAGTCGATCGGCGAAAAGAGCATCCGTGTACGTGACATTTCTCAAGTTGCCCCTGACAAGCTGCTTAGTCGCGGTCCGGCGGAATTTCAAATGTGTCTGCTGTTTAGAGAGGGAGGAAGGAAATAAGGGAAATGCTGGGACAGCGACGGAGTTTCAAGTGTGGCAGTCAATGCACGCGCTGGATGTTGTTTCAATGCGCGCGTGGGACTCGCTAAAACTACATATACGAGTTGGCGTTTAATTCAGTTTTTCGACAAAATCAGTTAGAAAGCGGAAAGGCGCTGTGCGCATTTCCGTCATTACCCCTACAGCTTACCGAGGAATTAGAGGGACCCGTCTGGCAAAAAGAACATCCGCGCGTGCACGTGACATTTTTCAAATTGCCCCTCCCAGGCTGCTTAGCCGTGATCCGTCGAAATTTGGAATGTGAACCGTAGACGCGCTGCATAGGACGGAGAATTAGAGGGTCTGACAAAAAGAAGATCCGCGCGCGGCAGATACCTCCGGCGAGCTATTGTTTTGCAACGAGAACAACCGACGAGTGCCGACGAGCGCGTCTACGCTCGTGTAATATATTTCAGACAATTGAAATTCGTGTCTGCGTACCGCCATTATGACTCGGCGCAGATTTCCGTGGCGTCGCTAACGTTCGCTTCAAAATATATCCATTATATGACCCGCTGCGCTAAAGCAACCCGCGCCGTTCGCGATTTAGATAACGTTTGTGCGCTTTCCTTGTTTCTCAATTATGCCCCCGACCCGCTCCAACCCCAACCCCGAGTTTATTCGTGCAAGCGGGCTTCCTCGGCGAACGAATGCTTGCGTTTCGGGCAAATAAATCAACCGAACTACGAATTGAATGTTTTATTTTAACCCTTTGAATGTCCGAGGAATTGGGACGGGTTGGAAAAGGAATACACTTCTTCGCTACTACAAAGGCTGTTGACTGATCATAATTGTAATTAGTCGGCTTATTATCATTGTCATTCTGTATTACTATTATTCCGTGTTTGGTTTGTTATAATTGTGATTCTGTATCATGATTGTTCTGTGGACGGTTTACTACAATTGTGATTCTGCATTATAATTATTCCGTATTTGTTGTATTAGAATTGTAATTCTATTTTGGGATTTCGGTAGGGTTATGAATTGGAGAGATTTGATCTTCGCGGGATTATTGGTGGATGATAACAGTGAGAATGAAAGAATGGAAGACCGCTGTCGACATAAGTTATTAACGAAATATTATGCTATGTCACCGCAGCAATGTCAGCTCTTGCAAAAATGATGACTCACCGCTCCAATAAACAAGATACAACTGATATAAATGAGCTTTCTTTCATTTGCTCTTTTCCGTTGCTCTGAAATGAATATATATTCATCTCATATACTGGTACTAATGATTGCAATAAATGGGAGTCTGAAAAATACACATATGCGTTAATAGTTCTTTCTTATCATTTCCTTTGGACACATATATGTGACCGCAGTCCACAACAGTAGTTTCTGCCAACACATATATTTACCCATAGCATTCAAATTGCCATTGTATGGGATAAATGAGCTTTCTTCTATTTACTTTTTTTCGTTACTCAGAAATTAATATATATTCATCTCTTGTACTACTGCTAATGACTGCCATAAGTAGGGGATCGAAAAAATTGCAAACCACATATATCTATAGATCTTGCCCATCACTTTCGCTGGACACTTATACCTAAGCACAGTCCCCAACGGTAGTTTCACACATGTTCCTAGCATTTAAACGGTTAAACCCATATAACATTAACGCACACGACTATAACCCTCTAACACTCCTAGCTGCCATACCGGAAATTCTGGAGTAGGCACCCCCCAGAAATGTTCCCGTGACACGCACGCCAGTTTAATCTGGTCAACAGCTCCCCACTAATGAACTTACCGCGAAATAAACTCGCGACATTTTTCTTAATAAACTGAACAATTTATTGTGCAGAATCTTCGCACAGTTTATCCCTGGCAATACTCTTCGCGTGAATTCTGGGAGTACAAGAGAGTACGAGTATAGACGCACATCAGTCGAATGCGCTCCGCCCGGCTTCGAATACTTCTACGTATCTCATTTGCCTACCGTGGATACAGGATGGGTCGCATTAAGGCATCCGAAAAAAGATCGTCTCCAGCCGACACGTAGGAGCCGTAGAGCGTAACGGAGATGCCGCTCGTCCGCCAACAAAATTCGTATGCCACGCTCGTGCGCTTCGCATCGTACTCCCGATTGAGTTAGCCTATCGTGCCACGAGTCGCGGTATATTCGAATCGCTCGTAAAATCGGAGGGTCGTGAACGATCCCAAACGACAAGAGGCAAGCGCGGCCAATGAATACCAGATTTCGAGCTTTCCCGATCTCTGCAGCCGCTGCCTTTTTTAGTCGCCTACCCTTTGCCTTCGTTTTCTTTGTTACTCCCCGCTGCGCATGCATTTTCGTCGGGAGTTTGCCTTTGTCTCACCGCTCTGTGCCGCGCACTTTTCGAAGATGGCCACTCTTTTGGGAAAACGGCGCGGATAATAGCGACCGCTGTGCCACGGTGAGATAATCTATTTTTTCGGCAGTCGGAAACTGAAGTTCCAGCGTCGGAAGTTCGAGCTTTTGCTCGCGTGTTAGTGGAGACGCGTCGCTTTGCAGGTTGTTCAGGCTTACAGGCAAGGCAATTTTTACGAAAACATGTGCTCGGATGAACTCGAATATCATCTGGTTTATCCGGTGCAGTCTAGAGTCTTGCCGGTCACATGAAATTTACTGGATATGTCGGCAACCGTGTTGAAATAATTAATTTCACGCGCCTTGGCGATGTCTCCATTAAGTAAATTGTTACCACAGTCCGAGGAAATCGCTTGCATCGCCTGTTAATGCTGACTCTAGTCTTTCGCCCCCGCTTTTTCTTTTTCAAAAATGTGTCTACTTATTACTAACAAAAGACATCCTTTTGACGGAATTTTTGACGCCACTCGTAAGCGAACTCACGATTGATCCGGCGATTATTGTTCGAGCGATTATTTCGGAGTGTTCCGAAGTCTTTCACGTTGCTCGGCAAAGCGTTATTAATTATTTTACCGTCGCGTCATCATTGCATTACTGCAGTTAATCGCAGCGTTAATTGTATAGCCGAAAATTGAAACGCTATTATGTCGGGCAACAGTAAATGCGTGCGAGAGAGAAAGAGAGAGAGAAGGAGAGGCGTACGCGGGAGCGAAAGAGGGAGAGGAAGTAGGGGTGTAATGCGAGATATCGCCTTCGTTCTTCCGGAGAACGAGCACGTTATCGATCCCGTCGACGATTTTGATTCGCTGGAGCAGGCACCCCGTCACAGCGGCCGGCCCGACAATTCAATTTGATAAATTGATAGAAGTACCGAAAGAAAGGTAGAGGGAATACGAATACGCCGGGCTGCATAAATTCCAGATATTTCGATGTCGATTAACTCGCGCTCAAATTAATTGTCTCAACGTTTTTCTTCCCTTTTTGTTCGGCCCCGGTGTTATATTTGGGATATTTAAATGGCGAACGACCGAAATGCATCCGCACGCGAATCGAATGAAAACAGAGAGCGCTTGATGAGAGGTATTTTAAGATTTTCCCGCATTAGACAAGATCGGTACGCATCGATTTTTCTCGGTGTTTGTTACAGTCGAGAGACTGTGAAATTATATTACGGGCAAATGTAATGAATGAAAATAATGAGTACTTGACAAGTGATATTTTCCGATATTTCGTATATTTATATGACTTCATTTAAGTTTATATCACAACATTTTTAGGTAAAACTGAAACTTTTAAGCAAAGTGGCGCAATTTTTCCATTCATACATTTCGATTCATATGGATTAATACCCCAATATGAGAAAAAATATTTTTAAAAGGTCAGCGGTCGTGTTGGTCGAATTCTAAATCGCATTTACGTATGAACAGTCTAGTCATTTGTTATCGTGGTTTTAAACTTCCAGCCTTCACCTTACCTGCTGGCTAATTATCATTAATTAGAAAAGTTGTGCACACCAGCCAACCAGCCAACCAGCGAACCAGCCAGCTACGGCCTAGAGTTGGAGTTCGTATAGTCGCCGCAGCAGCATTTGCTTTTGCGGAGTTGCGTCAAAAGTTTCGAAGAATTACTCGTGCCGCTGCTGTAGCGCGCACGATAAATTTCGCGGTAAAACAATAATTATTGTACCGCCACGAGGAAGATAGAGTACGAGGGACGAAACAATACAGAACAATGTGCCCGATTGTTGCTCATTATGGTAGGCGTTGTAAGAAAGTTGGGGACAAAGGCCGATTCTATACACTTGGCAAATTCTTGACATGCATCATCAGAAAATCTCGCTATCCTATATGTGACATTAACGCAAAAGTATTTTTTCTTTTATTATTATTATTCATTTTGATGTCTTTCACTTCTTTACGGAAAGATTCCTAAGGTATTGTCTGCATTGCAATGAAAATAATATGAAACATGATATAACTCGGTGCAAATGTATTTCTGAGTACGTATTTAACCACGTATTTCATAATAAGTATTAAACAAGAAAATATGATCAAAATTATATCGTCTGATCTCGCTTCAATTGATAAAATATCACCAACACGTTCAAGCAATCTCAAGCTAAAAAAGTGCAAATAAAATTTATTTCGATACACGAAGGTTAAGACAACATACCAGGAATAACTTTTACATGGCCACAGGAATATTGAATAGGACACCGTGAGGACAGAAGCAGTAGGGACGCTGTGGGAGAATTTCGTGTATTTCCTGTTAATCTCACCGATGCAACCATGATGCAACCGAAATGACAAACGCAGAACATGTTCAATCGTCCACTCGCCAGATTTATTCACGGCCTCGCTCTTGTCTGAGCTCGTCAGCGCAAAGAATTTCAATGTCGCGCGGTATAGATCGCAGATGCAACGATAATTACTATGCGATGGCGTATCAGGCGAATAGTTGAACGGGATACAATGGAGACGCCAGTAATTCTGGTATGATGCGTTAACGTTCGTGCCCGTTGTGATAATTGGCGACGCGCAGCGAAAACTCAAGTGCATTCAACGTCGACGTAAAATGCATGAGAACTGGGATAATGGACAGTTAACAGACTTCTTGCCAAAATAGAATTCTTCTATTCTATTTGCCGTTGGTCAAGCGCCAACAGTAATTATTAATGAGTATCGATGGCTGTGACGAGTGACGGATCGCAAAGCTTATGCAATAACATATCGCACGGTTGGCATAAATTCGATATGTTTGCAGGAGTGTAAAAATCGCCGGGCGCTGCAAATAAGCTGGCCACAATGAACTTTCTGTTTTCCAATAGTATTGAAGTTATATGAAGACAAATTAAAGTTATGAAATATCGAGAATGTTCAGTTATAAAATTATCCGGTCCTCAAAATAATGGATGATGTATGTGCTGGATGTAAAAGATATTTTGATAAAAGAAAGTCAGAAGGAAAGACAATTAAGCGGATGTCTATTGTTCTGGCGCCAGACAAGTAAACAAAGTCTAGATCGATAAACAGCTAGAAGAATTCTAGAAAATGCTTTAATTGTCATGGAACGTCATAACTTCGCTTTATTTCGAAAAATATCATTAGAAAGAACTATATTCGATATTTCTTACCTATAAAGCACTTGGAAGTGAACACGTAATATGTATGTTGTTACTACCAAATTTCTTTTGACGCATATTTCAACTTTTTACATTGTCGAGTTCACAAGTAAAGTTCTACGTTTCCAGAATCAAAATGCGTAATATTTCAAGTATGATGTATTAGTAATTCCATTGTTGCCTATCATTCAATTTAATTTCAATTGCATGAACCTAACTCTGCCAGCTCTTTCGCATTCGTGGAATACCTACTTCTTGAATCACCAAATGTATTCGTCGCTATTAAATATACATCAATTGGCGACGGGGCGTTCAGCGCGTTAATCTACAAGTGTGTCAGTACACGAAAAATGTCTATTAGGAATTCAATCGCTGTCAATCGTCATATATCAAATAATCGTCACATGATCGATTCGCGACATCAATTTCATTCCAATTCCCCGAACCAATCTTTGTCCGCTCCTTCGCATTCGCGGAATACGTATTTCTTGAATCATCAAATGTCTCGGTCGCTATTAAAAAAGCATAAATTGGTGACGCGGCGTTCAGCGCGTTAGTCTGTATCTGTATCAGCACATGAAAAATGTGTATTAGTAATTTTATCGCCGCCAATCATCGTATGTCGAATAATTGTCACACGATCGATCCGCGACATCAATTTAATTTCAATTTCGCGAACTCAATCTTGTCCACTCTTTTGTATTCGCGGAATCCTAATAATAACTACAAAATGTCTTCGTCGGTGTTAAATACCTAAACCAATGACGCAGTGTTCAGGTTCTCAGTGCAAGAAAAATTGATAGAACAATCGAAGCCAAACGACCTTTTTTGCGCCCTACTTCTTCAACATGCAAACATGTCATAAAAATTGTGCCGGCGCTTTGGGTGGTCAGTAGATTGACTTAAATGAGGCCCAATAGTCGTCACGCTGCAACATTAATTATGTCGCATGTCGGCAGATAGTTACATGTTTCATCGCCGCTGCGAAAACATCCGATGTTTCGTTTAAAGCGGGTAAACATCGATGTATCTTGCTTGTCCATACACTGGCGTTATCATGCACTCGTGCGGCACTCCGCAAACACTCTCCTACGCTTTGTCTCGTAAAGGTCAAAGAAACGACGCTTTGCAATAACGGACTTCTCGTCTGGCGACTTGTTAAAAACTTCTTCCGTTGTTAAAGACTTCAACCTTATCCCACTCGCGGCCGCGTATATTTCCTTATTATGCGTTGCAGTTCGATGCAGATTAGCGGGCAAACAGAGGGAATTATGCCGGAACGCACTGTGATTGATCGAGTTGTTAACTGCGCTCAATGTATTCTGCTACTTGAATCAATCGGGTTTTCTTATTTAACGTGTAGGCGGCCGTGAATAGTAAGCACGCGATTTTGCGAGGCAATATGGCAGGGGCTATAAGAAATCACTTTTATCTCATATAATGTGTACCAATTAAATGTTATGTTCTTTGTACCAAGTGCTATGCATTATTTTTTTGTTAAACGAATATTCAACCTGGGTTGTATGAAGAAATATTATTGGAAATATATGAGAAAATATTGTCTCTTAAAATAAAAGAAATCTGAAGGAAGAAATGGAGGGCCTCAACTAAACTATGTCTGACTTCAATAAAGAACAATTATAACGTAAAGGCCTACGAGTCAACGCAAAACCTATTAGAATCTGCAAAACTCCCCAATCATTCTTTATATGTCATACGGTCCGGTTTACTTTTACGTCAAATTGTATCACATGAAAACACTACCCGCAACATCTTCGGCGCATACAGAAATTCACGTTACTCAAAATTCTACCGATCCAGTCATTGAGTCCTGACCATTTCCGTCTCCAGCCAGCGAAGTCATTAATCAGCAGCGTTCATCCCATTTTCCGTCTCTTAGAGTACATATCTTTATTTGTCATACGGTCCGGTAGACTTTTACACTATCTACGATAAAACGCAGCCACAGTCCGTCGTTCCTCTCTGCGGTGCGTCTTTCGTCTCTTTTCCCTCTTTCTGTCTGTCCGGCTTTTAGCTTTTAGTCAGCCATTTCGGCGGTGGACTCGCACACCGAAGAAGAACAGCTTTCACGAACCACTGAGATCCACCGTAACGCTTTCAGCCCCGTTTCTCTTCCCGATCCAGCTCTTCTTTTTCCCGTCCGCCGTTGATGCTAACGCACCGTCCGCCCGACAATGGAGTGGAACGTGCGGCGATAGATGTCTTTGGTCACTCGGAACGCGAAAGCCCGACAAACTTTGATCCATGTCAGCCGATAGCGCCATGAAAAAGGAGATTAACGCGCGCGCCCATTCTAAATATCTGTTAGCACTAGCTTTACGGGACGCGACGTTTTCACGTCTTCCGATATTTTCAACAAAAATCATAGAACCTGTTTACTTTCCTCTCCTAGTATTCCCGCTGACTATTATTCGTTTGACAAGACCAATATAGACTTTTAGATTATATTAATACTACCAGTTGACAGAACCAAATGATAGAACCTGTTTATAATGCTCTTCTCTTATTTCTATTGACTTTTATAAATTCGACAAGACTAATATATATCCAAATTAATATCCTTTCAATACTGGGTTTACGAGACACGGCATTTTAATGCATTCCAATTGTCTCAATGAAAGTGACAGAACTTGTTTACATTTCTCTTTTATTATTTGTGCTGACTTTTTGATAAGAGTAATATATATATATATATATAAATTAATATCCCTCTAAGCTTTCTGGTCTCGAAGTTCATTATGTGGTATACCTATTTTTAAGGGCGCGCGTCATCTTGATGCGATCGTAACTGAAGCATTAATCCTAGTACATTGGCTTGCCACACAAAAACGTTATTTCAGAAATAAATATCAATGTACTCAAGAAGTTCTTACAAAGTAATCGTCAAAAATAAGTACGCGCAAGGCAGGGAAAACACTGTTAACCCAAATATTAAAATCACGTATTCACGTTGGAAACTCGTCATGCTGAAAAGCGATAAATATCAGAAGGAAGAACGGCTCTCAGTATTTCAGTTGCTCTCATCGCATTGAAACTTCTTGAAAGTTCCATTTTTTTTCTTGGTATTGCCCACTGAAGAAGAAAGTACAGAGCACTTGTTCGTTTAAGAAAATATTAGGTTTCGCTTATGTGCCAATTTGAGGCGTATCCGTAGAGACTGGTGTGAAAGAAATGTCTGTAAAACTACTGTTAAATTATTTTTGCTCATATGCTGTGAACGCAGTGGCCTGTCTATTGTCCAAAATGTTCGTTTAGCTTGCACTGTCAACTTTAAGAAAAGATAAGATAAGATAAGAAGTTGCCGTTTGATTCGCGCAGGCTGAATGTCTAAGAACACAGAAGCCGCGGCTTCTGTTCGCCATACGAATAATCAGAGATTTACCGAATTACAGTCAAAGAATTTTTGATTTGTATTGCATGGGCAACTTCATCCTAATCCTCCCGTCCTTACGCCTGTTACCCTGCATGTGTCCTCTGATTCTGCTTACGGCTGTAGGATGTGTGATTTTGTACGAACGAGTAATGAGAAAGTGTGCGTATGAGAGAGAGAAAGCGAGAGTAAATATCATGTATCTATTTCGTTATTAGGAATGCCAGAAACCAATCAATATAAAAGTGTTGACGCGATAATAAAAGAAGTGAGTCTTTGCGAAACCTTCAAGCGTAACAGTGTGTACCTCATAGCGAATATTTAGAGATTATTAGCGAATGCATTTATGCGTTTTGAGCGAACCAGAGTTTAATACAGAGTGAAGTGCGAGAAACATTACAATTACTACTTTTGTGTTTAAAACTGTTTAATATCATTCCAATCAAAAAATCCTACAGAGATTTACCGAATTACAGTCAAAGAATTTTTGATTTGTATTGCAGCAACTTCATCGTACGCCTGTTACCCTGCATGTGTCCTCTGATTCTGCTTACGGCAGGGATTTTTGGAAAATTGTAAATATCAGCTGCCAGCATCGTTGACCGTGCACGCCCGGGTGTGTATCCCGATAATACCCAAAATGCGTTTTGGCCCAGATTCGGGCGCTATGTGCCGCATGCCCGTAGCACGTATGTACCGTCAAACGCTGAACGATTGTACAAACAAAATCCCAGGCACGGCATTGTGGTCGGTGCCACCTTTCATTGTCCGCGCAGGCCGCGCACGCCGCGCACGCCACTCGCGTGAGGAGACGTGGATGCATGGGGTTGAGTGCGGGGGTGTGGGCGGTGGCGAGCAGGTTAAAATAACGCACGTGCGCGCGTCACGTACGCACACGTGGGTAAAGCCGCGTGCAGGCGCGTGCACACACGGGACTTCGCTTGAAACGATGGCAGCGGGAGTCACACCTTTATCCGCGATTCTCGTCGAGAGCACATAACGCCTCCTGCATATTTCATCTCTCTAGCGCCACGATAAATAATCGAGGGTCGCCGCGTTGCCGCTATTAAATTATCGAGGAGCAGTCCGTACACGTTGCCGGAGTACGTATAACAGAGCGTCTGCCCGCGGGTGCACGCTGATTTTACACACTCGCGTAATCACGAGAGTCGGGCATTTTCAACGGTTAACTTCGCCAAGGCACTTGCGCGCTACGGGGAAATCGTGCGTCGGGTGTAACGAGTCCTGTACCGTCGTGTAACTCTTTCTATAAAACCGATGGAACGGGTTAAACAGATTTCATGCTAACGTTTGTGGCATAAAGCTCGTCTTCGATGCGTTTACGGGAGCGTTTGAAATTATTTGCAAATCATTTCGATGTGTTTGCGGCAGCGTTTGGAGTAATTTCGAAATCATTCCGATGCGTTTGCGGTAGCGTTTGAAATAGTTTCGAAATCATTTCGATGCATTGCGGAAGCGTTTGAAATTATTTCGAAGTTATTTCGATGCGTTTACGGGGGAGCACTTGGAATAATTTGAAAATAATTCTGATGCATTTATGCAAGCCTTTGCCTGTATGTAGGGTGAAAAAAGTAGTTATTTTCTTTAATTTAATATAATATTTGACTTGGTATAGTATTTGGTACTATGACTTTCATTTTAAACTGAAGCGATTTAGGTGAAAATGCATGCATTGTGTGATGTCAGGCATTCTACGCTGGTGTGCGAAGTATTATTGTACTGGTAATTACACGCGATTATTACGCGCATACGTTATCAGTTATTACAAATGTTTATACGTTCTCTTCGGTTCTATACGTATAATGTATGCGTACACGTAATCCTGTAAACGGTTACGATAATGGTGGGTCACTTGTCAGTCCGAATTACAACATTTTTTTTGCAAATAGATACCCATCGCGTAATACATAGTTCAAAGTTTACTACTTAGTATCACTAAAACTATTCGCGTGCTTTCAATCGTCAGCTTCACACGGCTGTATTATGAAAATAGAGAACAATTTTTACTACCGTATCTAGATAATACGAACCACAGATGTCAACGGCGCACAACTCGGTCCCTGAACGGATCTATTTCGTTACCTTCACCACATAACAAATCTATTTCTTCACCTTTACCACATGACGAATCTATTTCTTCAGCTTTACCACATAATACTCCAACTCTTGTTATTCCTTCATCGACATTTCTCTCCGACCCCGATCATTTCCAATTGTCCACAACGCTCCCTTATCCATAAAATATCGAAATCCGAAATATACAAGTACACTTCAGTCTCTCCAAAATCACAAATTAAAGAGTAACCGGCTACTTTTTCTGCACGACGACTGTAGTCGTCTAGAAAATATCGCAATTTTCCGCGACAAGTCTACACCTCGAGCACAATTGGTTAAGTGATTCGTGAACAGTCCCACAGTTTCGAGTCTCAATAGGATATCGTACGACAATACGTGACCTTTGCACCGATAGCAGGTTGGTTATTGGCCTGACGCGAATGGGAAGGTCAGGAAGTATGGGAAGGCAGGGGACAGTCGAGATCGGACTACGACCGCGACTAGGTATATTCGTTAACTCGATTAGCCTTAATTAAACGCCGGAGCTTATTCCGATCTGTTGGGTAATCGGGTCGTTCCGACACACGAATGCCGGGTTGTCCCTACCGTGACTTAGAAACAGACTTTGAATGCGGTTTACGGCTTGCCTCTGGCTGGCGCGGTGGCAAGAGTGCGAAGCAACGAGGGTTGGGATAAGTGCAAGGTAAGATAGCGAGGCAAAGTCCAAAACGGAAGAAACTGCGAAGGTGCGCCGAGATAAGATGGGAGCGCGGTAATTGCGGAAGAAAAGAAACAACGTGAACATCACGGCGCGGCGAATTAATTAAGCACGTTTCGACAGGAAAACTTCATGAGCATTGTCGCAGCGGAATAACAGGAGTGTTGTCTTTATCTTATGCTCGCGTCTCCGCGGGGGCGTAGGCGAATTGTAAATTCCCGATGGGCATACACTGCCGCGCGAGGAAGGTAAATAGTGGTTAATGGGAAGGTACGGTGTGTGAGAGCGGCGGAATATAAATTGTGCACGTGCGCGGTGTATGAGAGGAAAGATAGGGCTTCGGTAAAATCATTTGAACGAAGAAAAGGAAAGTGCCGGGAGTGAATTGACGGAGCAGACTTGTTAAAAGAGAAATCACCGATATGCTCGGCCCCATAAATAGTCTTGTTAAAATATTTCCCAGTAGATTCCGGGAGAAAACGAAGCGAAGACATCGGCGATAATGCATCCGATCTGTCGGAATTAAGAAACAAAGCTTCAGTACGGCGGAGAAGCAAGTTTGTAATAAAATTGAAGTTAAAGGCGATAAAACCGATCGGGTACTCAATACGTCAAAGAATTCGTTCGTTGTCAAGAAACGCAGCGGAAGCCATTACTGCGAAGAGCTTTCTATAAGAAGTTACAACGGCATTCAAACTTCGGCAATTTCGAGCGGCGTTACATGTTCGCTTGTTCGTACGCGTGATTGAAGTGTTACGTGAACTTATTAAAAGAGGAATCGCCGATATGTGCGAGCACATAAACACTGGTGATGAAATGTTCCCAAGCAGACAAGGAGATAATGCGTGGACCTTTATTACAGTGCATCCGATGTATCAATATTAGTATTGTTAAAATATCCTCAAGCAATTCCAGGAGAATAACGCGAAAATGTCTATCCCAATGCATTGAGTTCGCTAGAATTGAGAAACAAAATTGAAGTTAAAAGTGATAAAACTTCTTAACTACTCAATACGCGAAAGAATTCGTCGCTTATCGTGAAATGCAGCGAAAAGCACTATTGCGGGGAGCTTTCCATAAGAAGCTACAGCGGTATTCAAACTTCATCAATTTCGTGCGGCGTTACATGTTCGCTTGTTCGTACGCGTGATTGAAGTGTTACGTGAACTTATTAAAAGAGGAATCGCCGATATGTGCGAGCACATAAACACTGGTGATGAAATGTTCCCAAGCAGACAAGGAGATAATGCGTGGACCTTTATTACAGTGCATCCGATGTATCAATATTAGTATTGTTAAAATATCCTCAAGCAATTCCAGGAGAATAACGCGAAAATGTCTATCCCAATGCATTGAGTTCGCTAGAATTGAGAAACAAAATTGAAGTTAAAAGTGATAAAACTTCTTAACTACTCAATACGCGAAAGAATTCGTCGCTTATCGTGAAATGCAGCGAAAAGCACTATTGCGGGGAGCTTTCCATAAGAAGCTACAGCGGTATTCAAACTTCATCAATTTCGTGCGGCGTTACATGTTTGTTCGCGTGTTCGTGTGCATATGTGCGCGCCGTACCACGTATACCTCGTACGAAAAGCATTCCCACAATACGGAATGTCGAAAGTATGCGGTGTTCTATCCGAATGACATCCGACCGAATTCGTCGGACTGCAAGAACTTCTGTCTGTTCTGTGTATTTCCGGTGCGCTGATCTTTCAGCCTCTCAACGCGAGGCTCCATTCGTGGCCTCGGTTAGTCGATATTTATCTATTTGTCCAACTCTGCCGCCGTTCGGCCCGATAAAGCAATCAGAAACCGCCCTCGCGGTTTCAGCTTTAAACGCTACCGACTAAAAAGTAAACATGAAATTCTGGTGACGCGCGCGGTAATTGTACAGAAGCTCTGCGAATTTCGTCAACCTAATCAACGGAATGGAAAGTGTTATTGGAGCCCAAAGCCGAATAACGGAATTTGATTTGACCCTTTGCGTTCGGAGATTTTTTCCCGGATGGCCTGGCAATCGAATGTGTTTCTTCAGGAATATTGTTTTTTCTTTCTAAGTGAAACTTCTTCCGCGGTAAAGTAAATGCGTACTTAATTGAAGAAGGGCAAGAAAATAAAATAAACGAGTAACTACAGCAAAATTAATAAGAAATTTGGAAAATGTTGGCAGTTGAATATAAAGCTATGTATGAAACTCGAATATAATAAGAATTTATGGGACTCATCTTTTGTTGTTTTATTGGGTAAGATAAATTGCAATCTCAACGTCTGTCGCGATCTTTCCACTCAAGAACTTACGTTTTTTTTAATCTGATCGAATCCTTCAAAGCGTCAGAAGATTAACAATCTGACAGCCGCTGTCACATTGATGCGACTTCGCTTTACCAGGAATAGTCTGTATGCGATAACATACGCTAGCACTTGCTAAAGCGTTAAATGAATTAACAATTAATGATCGCACATGAAGAATTCTAATAGACCAGTGTTAAACGTTCAACACTTTGACGCCCGCTGTCACGTACGCGTGATTCCGATGCACCTAGAATAATACGTTTGCAACAGCACATACCGGAAGATAGACGCCGCGAAGTTTCAGGGAAATGCGCGGTTGTCAAAAAATTCGCAATCAGTAGCGTTTATAATTCTGTAAATGCAATTGATGTTAGAATAGTGATTCAAGCCTTCGGCCTCCAATATTTCCACGTTATTTTCATTTTGCACAATTCATTCATATTGTGTTACTACAACTGACATAGTTTTCATCACGTTGCGGTTTCAATATAACAAAATATGGTCGACAGTCAACGTCGTGTCGACTCTTTGACGGCCATTGTCACGTAAATGTGACTTTTTTGATCAGCAGAACATTTGCAAAACATTTACATGCAGTAGCACTTATAATTTTGTAAATTCAGTTGATATTGGAATAGTGATTCAATCAGTTGGCCTGCAATACCTCTGCATTATTTTCATTTTGCGCAATTCAATCATATTGTGTAATATTTTAACATGCTGCGGTTCTAATATAAAAAAATACGCACGGTAGTCAATTTCACCGGCATCATTTAAACTTGACTGTGCTTTATCAAAATTAGTTCGCATACGTCAGTACATACCGGCACTTGCTTGGCGTAAAATGAATCAACGACTAACAATCCCTCCCGAAAAACTGTAATAGACGAGCGCTGAACGTCAACACTGACGTCTACTGTCACATACACGTGATTGCGTCTTAGCTAGACTGAACGTGCAACTGTTAAAGCGCCGAATAATCAGCGAAGGGTCGGCCCCGCGGAAAGAAAGAGCGGAAGGGGTAGTTTTTCTTGGGCAAGATTTACGCCTCCGACGGTCTGTTCGGCCGGAAGTATGTACGTAGACGTCCCTGCCCACGGTATCCGTATCTAAACCGCTTTCCTTCAAACGGCAGCCAAGTCTCCTTCCTTTCTTCCGCGCGGCCATCCTTCGCCCGTAATTTCGCTTTTCTTCTGCGAAGAGCGAAAAGCGGGCGTGGTCAGGGCATAAATCGCAAAATCCGTCCAGTACACGGGCCGCTCTCAACATGACCGTCCTCCACTTTCCACGTCGCCTCTCTTTCTGCTGTCTCTTTCGCTAGCCACTCCGGCTCCTTTCTTCTGACATTACTTTCCCTCGTCCGCTCCTTAGTGCGGTCGTAGGTGGTTGGAGGTGGTGTGGGCTGGCTTGAGCTGCTCGTGCGATTTCACGGCTCTTTATACGTCAAGGTGCAAAAGGCTCGTCCGTTCGATATTTCGAGGTGTGGTTCTTGAGGACCTTTTCGAGAGGCCGCAAGCAATCGGGGCGACAGTTTCGTCGTTGTCGTCATTGTCGGCGTCTGCGGCGCGCATCTCACCGAATTGCCTCAACGATCGGACTTTTCGAAGAAATTCTCGAGAGTATGTCGGTCCACGCTGGCCGACGCGGCTCTGTGTACCTCGGAGTTTGCCCGAGTTTCCCTCCAAGAACCGACGATAAAGAACCACGTACGTGTGCTTCCAATTTTATTATCCCACTCCACGGATCGTTAGTTGTGTCGAACAGAACACAACGCTCGTTGCGGCCGTGCCGTTCCGAAATTTTTGGATTACCTCGTGACTCCGGCGTGCGACGTTCTTTCCTGGCACATATAGATAATCAATCATTGTGTTCGTGGGCTTTGAATCGTGACGCGGCGTTCTTTCGTTGGTGCGACTTAAATTTAAAGTTGATCTGCGCGATTGGTCGTGGCCGGCGATGTGGACTTCACCGTATGAACTGAAATAGTTCCGGAACTTTTCCTGGGCAATAGCGAACTGTAAACGGTGACAAAAGTTTCGCAACGTGACGGTCACCTGTACTCGTTATTATTGTTGATGCAGTGCGGAATAGATTTGTCGTTCAATACATTTTCTCTATCATTCCGCGACAGTGGAATAGATTCGTTGCGATTTTCCCAAAGGGCAAGTCAATAAAAAAATGTCATTCTTTTTATTCCATTTTAGGGCAATTGCGAACAATTTCTTTGCTTTTTTGTCAGATCTCAGGAACTATTTTACGAAGTTTGGGGTGCGGTTGGCGGTCTTCTGAATCTGTTTGAACCTTTTATTAGATTTCTAAGAGCTTGAGGTAATCAGAGGAGAAACAAAAAAAAATTTGACATTTTTCGCCTATTTTCGCGGATTTTTCGCTTATTTATCATCATTTTTCCATTTATTGTTGCTCATAACTCGGGTACTATTGTGAATTTTTTAACGCGGTTGCGATTTTTCCGAGTCTCTTGTACCCCCTTTCGGTGTGCAAATGTTTCGGAGAACTATAGAGGAGTATATTTTCACTCTACGACACGATTATAGCCAGATTAACAAGGATCCATTTCAAACTTATACCGTTTTCAGATGTAGAGTGTGCTCAGATACGCTTAATTGTGGGCGGAGTCGGTGTTTTAGTTCACGAGCCACAAACCCTCGTAAGGTCTTTACCTTGTCCTACGGTATTACGAGTATCTGAATAACTAGGCTAATTGAAGTAGATACAACCATAATGCAAAACGTTATAAAATTATTGCACAATTCCGGGCTCTACGATTGTGCCCGTTAATCGTACGCGTAATGCACGGAATTCACTTTTCTTCTATAAACCAGCAGCTATACCGGCACCTGCTTCCTGCCACTACTCGTGGACCGACCAGCGGATGTCCTCAATTTATCGCGCAAGTCCTTCGCGAATTGGGTAAACGGATAAGATTTCACGATAAAAGATAATACCCGAAGAAATGATTATTCTTCGCTGATAACAGACGCTCCATTTAGAACAGACATTTCATTGGTAGAAGAAAGCAGATAGTCACAGGACAGTCCTTGGATGCTGGTGTGCGTTCTGAATGGCACAAAAATATGCATTTCACACTGATGAAAAAAGTTACTTCGCAACTCGCGGAGCACCTTCGCCGCTTCATCACGGACGCTTGAATATTTATGATGATGAGACAAAGAGATGCAATTAACCTTACGCAAGCCTTGTAATTTTACCTTAAGACGCAACAAATTTAAATGTTAATTGGACACCAAACAGAGGAACGGTTGCTTGAGGAGAGTTTTCTAGATGCATTTATTCTTTTATCTTCCTCCCTCTGACCCGCACGCAGAAAAGTAAGTGCGCACCGGCGTGCTACTTTTCGTCTCGTTTCTCGCATGACCGTCTGCTGTTCATCGAATCGCGCGAATTTATCCGCTTGCTCAAATGTTATCGAACACGATTGGGCACCGGGAACCGCATAAAGCATGCAGCTGATCTTTACGCGAGTAAGACATTCATAATCTTAGCGCGGCATCGTGCGCGCGATTTATAGACGGATTTTAAAATGTCAGCAGTTGCCCGCACAAAGACGATCTCTCGGGGTCCTCGTGTTGATCACTTTTGAAGGGCGCCGACGTTATTACGGCCTTCTGAGCGTTCAGTGATCAGCACGATAGAGGAGTTGCGCAAGTTTCTGTGCTGGCGCATCTTAACTGATCAGTCGTGCGGTCTGTTCGGAAAAATCGAAGAATGTCAAACGATCGTTCGATTCTTTTTTTCTTTTTTAAAGAACGTATTGAGATACGGACATTGGCAAATCGAGAGGAAAATAGGTTTAAGGATGAAAAATGGAAGGAATAACAAATAAGTGTTTTGATGAGCAGAATTGTTCCGTCTGTGATATTAACGGACACGCGTCGGTGCGTTTCAGTAGAGATAATAGCAGTATCAGGCACAGTGGCATCACAAACGTAGTCGATCAGCTATAATACTGTAAAAAGCATGCCGTGAATTACGAGTCATTGGTCAAGAGCGCTACGGAGGGCGTATCGTGTATGCATATAACCAAACATCCTCAATTTCCCGATGTTTGCAGATAACCAACAAAGATAACAAAGCGGTCATACGTATAACAGAAGCATACGTCAATGGGATGAATGACCTTTTGTCTTCGTGTTGTAGGCTCTTCGCAATTCCAGGTAATCTCATGAAACGCAACCTGCGCAAACATCTGCATACTGCATGTCCTAAAGAACTTCGAAATTAACCCAAATAATTCAGTAGCATTATCACTGAATGGTGCAGTATTTGTGAGAAAAGATTCACACTTCTTCAATCATAGGTTACAGTGAACTTTCATGCAATCTGATTTTGACCGCAATTATTAATGACATCGGAATTCTTTTTTGCGTATCCGCTCAACTAATCTATCCGATTCCCTACCCTGTAGTTTTGTGCTGCGAAGCATGCAAACTGTCAGGCAGCCCGTGATCACTCGCGCAGTCGAAAACTTTTGGATACACTTGATGAATTTCAAAGTTAACCAAAACGCACGGCGCTTTCAACGCCGTAGCAAGGATCCACGGCAGGCGCGATAAATTTTTAGCGAGTTTACTGTACTCGCGATGCAATTTGATTTTGATCGCAAGTAGTAATGATTTCGGAATTCCTTTTGCGTGTCCGCTCACCTAATCTATCCGAAGTCATAACCTGCCGTTCTGTGCCGCGAAGCATGGAAGTTGCCAGCCTTGATGAATTCCCAAGTCCTGACCGGCCGTTAACTGAAACGCACGGCGTTTTTGACGTCGCAGCAAGAATCACGGAAGGCGCGATAAATTCGAGCGGCAGCAGCGACAGCAGT
Source organism: Cryptocheilus praepositus (assembly GCA_033815515.1). Taxonomy (NCBI): domain Eukaryota; kingdom Metazoa; phylum Arthropoda; class Insecta; order Hymenoptera; family Pompilidae; genus Cryptocheilus; species Cryptocheilus praepositus. The sequence goes on from JAWWQZ010000296.1 coordinate 7,691,463, forward strand.
TTGCGACGGTTTTCTCGGTTAACCGATCACGGCCGGCAGCGGGTGCGTATTATTTCCGTCCTCCTCGACGTCGTTATTTTCCAATCGACGTCGGCCGACAGCCGAGTATAGAGCGAGCGCGTGGTTGCACTGAATTTTCATCGTCCGCCTTCGTCCTACGACCGGCAGCCCTCCTCCTTCCTCCGCCCTTTTCATCGCTGACGGTAACGCGTAAAACCGCCGACCATGAAATTACTCTCGCGGCTACAGAAACGCGCCGTTTTCGACGGGCACAGCGCGTGTGAAAAGTTCCGAACTACTTACGGCCGCTGCCGCGCGCGAATTTTATTGCGCGCCTCCTGGGAGGAGCGAAAAAATGGCGACTCCGCGAATATCGCGGGACGCCGGACTGATTGTCACGACGAACACGGAGAGTGTATTCGTCTGCGCTAATCGCTTGCGACTGAACGTTTGCTGGCGAAGAATTCCTCGCGAAAAAGGGCACTTTTCTTGCGCGTGACTGTTAATTCGACTGAGAAATTCGTTCTATGTATTTGTGTTAAATGGTATAAAAGAATGAAAGGGAATAAAAGAAAAATGTATTCTGTGTTTGCGTTGTCGTATGATTCAGGTTCGATTGTAGGGGTTTCAATAGAATGGTTGTTAGCTCCATGCTTTTTACACAGATCACATACAGTACAACATGTGTATAAAGGCGGCCGACGGTTTCTGACGCATTTTCGTTTTATGCGACGCCTTTTATGCTAGATGATATAGTATTCTCCGGATTTAAAAATGTTTAGTATTTAACGTATTCTGTAATAAAATACAAGTGTCGTCATAAACTAATGGTAATAATTTCTGTAACTTTGCTCGTAAACATCATGTTAAAGAACCTAAATGCACGCATACATGGCAGTATGCATGAAGATATTAAACACCATGCATGAAGATATTAAACACCAAAAAGTAAACTGAGCTGAGACAAGGATTTTTTACCATTCGACTATATCATAGATCAGTTGAAGAGGACCTAAAAATAGAACGTCGAAAGCCACCCGAGGAAATCGCATCTTCAATCCGAGGAGACCGATCTCTCGCACACAATGTCATCAACATTTGCCCGATTTCTGTAATCGCGCCGAAACAGAGGGTTCGTCGAATCGATCCGGACTCGGTCCGCCTGTTTTTCCCGAACGGTTTAATGGAGGACGGGACCGCCATTTTTGTCCCCGCCTCGAGGAAAAAGTCTGAACGCCGGGGGTACACAGAAGTGGCACTGACAGACGATTCGATCTGCAAGCTGTTTCCGATCGGTTGTTCGAAAAAGGCCTTACGTTTGCACGAAAACTTATTGGCTTGTTCCGAGGCGGCGCCTACGTAGATCATAGCCAGGTGTAGCCTGGGCGCAGTGCTTAAAGACAACCACCCTCGGACGAGACCGACGTCGAAGCAGGAATGTATGACCGGGACGTTCACAAACAGATAACGCTACGAAGTTACGAGAGCGAAGCTGCGCGCGACACGATGAAAGCAAGTCACCGCACATTTCGTGCTCCTTGTATCGACTCGCCCCAAGCTTTGTCTTTAACTTCTTCCTGCCGCGGATACGAGACTTTGTCGTCGCTCAATCGAATTTCGACGAACAAAAGGACAGGAGAGAACACGCCAATTGCTTCCCGGCGCTTTTTCGCCATCTTGTCGCCGGAATGAATGAAAGTTGCGCGACGGCTGCGAAAAGTTGGACGAAATGTGCTTTTAACGCGGGTGCAGTTAAAACCAGCATTATTGCTGCTACGTTTGTCGTTATCTGTTTCACCGTTTCAAACGATTGCGCCGCTTATGAAGGAGAGCATTTTTGAAGTGAAGCTTCTTTTTTCGCGTTTGTGTAAGTTGCCACATTGAGTCGCAGGAGAGTAACGAAAAGCGCAGCGCTTGTTTAATTGGCGAACACCGATAAAATAAACAAATAACTACAGCGGCAAATAAAAAATTATACTTTAGCATATATAACATTTAATCGCAGTTTACGAATATTTTTCTCAAATAGATAAAATGCTAAAATTTAAATTAATTTTATTCGTAATTTGATTGTATTGTTGTATTGTATAATCGTATTCTTAAACCGTTATCATTTTGTTCACAGTGAATGAAATAATCGATGCAATATTTTGTAGATATTTAGATAAACTCTAATCCCGAATTTATCTATCATATTTTAACTACCATAAACCGTTCCATTTTGAGATACCAGTGAAGACGCGCACACTAAGTGAATAAAGATATATTTTCAACGGAAAATTACTTTTTCTTTTAAATATTCTTTTGCCCTACAAATTTCGTATTCCTGTATCTTTGAAGTTTCACTTCTAACGCGCGCGGCGGCCACGCACCCTCTTTTTACTTCATTTCCACGTTTCCCTTCGGCCGTTATTATATTCCTCGGTTCCGTTTGCACATGTCTACGTGCACGTATAAATTCATGTATTCATCGGCTGCTGAATATCAGGTTACCCACTTGCTATTTCGCAGAAACGGCATGCATATGACTCATAGACGTTCGCGCACCATACATCATCCCATCTTCACAGGGTGCGTGTGTTAAAAAACGAATGTCCTGCCTTACGTTAACCCTTTGCGGACGATTGAGGCAAACATGCGATCTCAGCCAACTTATACATGGCAACGACAAAAACGATTGACACAAGAAAAATATTGAATCGCTACGGTATGTATACGAGGCAGAATGTAATAAGAACAGTTCCATGATACATATGTATTCATTTAGGTTACAGACGAGTAGGGAAGAGAAGGGAAATTTAATCAAATACAGGAATCCAGATATATCGAAGATTATAAATATATCAGGTGTAACGGGAAACTAGAGTATTTAAGGGCACATGGTAAGCAAGACAATCAGAGAATAATTGGAGGTGTGCGATGCGGAAATATAAAGGAAAAGAACAAGCAGATATGTGGAGTATGTAAACAGAACTACAAATGAAGGCCCTGTGTCGAAGAATGTAGCGGAACAGAAAGATTAACAAAAAAAAAGAACAGATAAAATGGATAAGGTATAAAAAAAAAAAATAGATAAAATCCAACACGGGGGGAAAGTGTTGTGAGATCGCTGAGAGCTCTAGAGAATAAAGAGAAAATGGCATTAAAAGCGTGCGAGGGTGAACAGAATGAGTGAAAGATGGATGAGTCAGCAATTTAAGCCAAGTCTATTTCTATGTCGTAGAGGTTGAAATCAATATAGGTATATATATATTATACTTCTTACTTTAAAATTAATATAATACGTATATGTATATATTTCATAACACGTTGGCTGCCGTGGGGGTCACCGGTGACCGGCGCAAGAGATTTGACTGAAGATCGAACATATTCGCAATGGGTAGTAATAATTATTTTATAAATGCAGTTATTGTTAGAATAGTGATGCGATTCTTTGGTCTCCAATACTTGCACATTATTTACATTTTGCATAATTCAGTTAAACGCTGTAGTATTTCATAGCATCGCCGTTATAATACGGCAAAATATGCACGGCGGTCAACGTGTTAATCTCAACCTCCTCGGTCTGCAAAAATTAACTTGGCTTACAATCGCTGCCTCATTCGTGCTCAGTATATATCATATTTCCATCATATGTATTATGTATAGACATACATTCATTCCTATCATTGACGAATTTTCAAATGACAATCATGGAATTGTTCCAGCACTGACTACTATCCATCCGCAAACGATAAATTAACTTCCGAAACACCGCCCAAAATTTTCCGATGCTTCCGGCCGTTACACATATCGTCGACAAAGCTAACTCCATACATAAAGCACACGTGGACAGAATGATCTTGTTAAACCTCGCCGTCGCCTGCTTACATATACCGCCGAGCATTACCCCCAAGTTTATGGCAGTGAAAGGATTAATCGCATATGTGCAACCGTCTCTCTAATGGGAGTACAAAATGGAAAGCGCTTTCTCAAATGGCAGTTTACGTAACACACGGCGCGTTAACCGCTGTTACTTCACTCGCGCCGTGAACCTGTCGGCTGAAGCTTATACAAAAGAAACGGTCCCGAAAAGAAGAAGAATACGAAGAAGAGGAAGAAGAATAAGAAGAAGGCAGAAGAGCGGAACTTCGCCGGCCGCAGTTCCGTCCGCGATACGAAGGATCGTGTGACGCACACAACACACGCGCTTTTCGCGTGGGCGCTTGTTTTCTGCGTTAGACCTGATAGCGCGTTTAGTCTAGCGCTTGGTGCAGCCAGGTGCAATGTGCTCACACACATAGATACACATACAGGTACACAGACCGCGCATCTAACCACACGGGGCCACACAGGCGCATGCTCTTTCGTGCACATACGCCGTAAGCCTCGTTTACACGCATATAAATGCAGACTGGAGAGACGTGCGCATATCCGCATCTGCATGCATGTATGCATGTATGCGCGTGTATGCGGAGACGCGTACACGGCGATATAACCGGTGAGAAGCGGAAGGGTGCTACGGGTCTGCGACCTCGTGTGGAGGTGTAGGTCAGACTAGGTACCGTACGATAGCCAGGTTAGCTGGCTATGCTCCAAAACACCCCCAACGCCGTACGCCCCCTATCTGCCATCTCTCCTCTAGCAGCTTGGCTCGACCGGAGAAGCGCGCGATATTGCTTCGTGGCGTTTACCCCCCGGCTATGTAACCCCTATTATCTACCCTTCCATCCGGCACTGTCGTTCTCTAAAAAATGGAAGTGTGAATCCGTATTCCGGCTATGGCCGCAGAGCCCGCGGGGGCTGATTTCGCAAAGATGCTTTAACCCTCGGAGCGATCCAACAGTGAGTCCGGTGACGGAGTCACTTTTGACCGGACAGATATTTCGCGAATCGTTTGCACCGGCGCTTTAATGATTCTGTACCAACGATAATACCGCACGAATCTAAGATATTCTGCGAAAACATACAACGTGCAATTATGCACTGCATCACTCTAAGTATGATAGTATTAGTAGAGTAATGACGCACGAGTGTGAGACCCACTGCAAAAATATCTACATACTACGTAAGGACTTTCAATTCTTGCACGTATAATACATGACGTAGTATTTTCGAGAATTAAACAAAAATCAATTCTATATTACATTTGTATAATCGGATAAGAAGTGTGAACCCGTATTCTGATTATGACCGCAGAACCCGCGGGTGCTGATTTCGAAAAGATGCTTTACAGAGGCCGATGCTGGAATCACTTTTGACTCACGCAGATAATTTGCCAAATGTTTTCACAGCCGCTCAAGCGCCTCATCGATATTGTACTAATAGTGATGATTCATACTATGTCAGGATTTTCGTTTTATGCATTTATACGTGATGGTATAGTATCGCCCGGAATTAAAAAAATATATTTGATATTTGTATCATCGCATGATTTAGGTAGAAATTTACTGGCATCAACAAAACTGTTATTACCTGCACGCTTTTTCCATAAACCATATACAGTAGAATATCTATTATCACTGCCCATACTAAAGCACGCCGTACACTTTCGATCTGCTACATTTAGCTTGTTCAACATTTTTCTACCAACCGTTTCTACATGACATTTTGACATCTTTCCTCTTCGACACACTATAAGAAACTCAGTCGTTCCTGTCACCTGCTTCTATTTATAAACGCGCCCATATAAGCTTTAACTGACAGCGGTGTTTTGGCGATCGTCACTCTGTGAGAAACACAAATAAATATGTCGCTGCATATAAAGTACTCTATAACCGAAATGAGCGAAGATGTGCAACACTATGAATAATGTCAGCGAATCTTTCTTTGTTCCGGGACAGCAAGCTACGGCACAGAAAGTATCTGCTTTGAAAGCAGGTTTGCGGCGAACGTGTCGATCATATAATTCCTTTGAATATCTCTTCGTTTTTCATTCGATCACTCACGACTCGTTATCCCTTCCGTCCGCAGCCCGCCTCGGCAAAGCTGAGTGCTCGTGTGGCAGCTTGGCTGCGAGTGGAACGACAAGGATTATATTACGCGACCCCGTGTGCTTTCGGGAGTTTCGATATAGAGTCGTTCAGCGGGGGTGTGTACACGAAGCCACGCTATCTGGCTTTCCGCGTGACACCGGGGTCGTGAAGAAGCTGAAGGTCTAATCGCTGGCCCGCGGCAGGCAGGGATTAATTATTCCCCGTTAAACACGGCGTTCAATGCGATTGCTATTAAGCGCACAAGTCAGAAGTAATGAACCGAACGTTACAAGCTAATTGCGTTTAAAGCGCAGGTAAACAAAGTACCGCAGTGGAAGCGAACGTTCCTCTCGTGCCAGATGTTATCCGTTAATTACTTTATACTATACTTTAATCAGAGGCAGAACGCGGCGCTAGGGTTATGCACACTTTCTGACATAGGACCGCAAAGTTGCGCGCGCTTTCAGTCAAACTTGTACACCCCGACCCATCCTCTGGCGTCTAATCGCCATGCCCGACGAAGAGGGGTAGAAGGAAACGCGGCTGGCTCGTGCGTGGGTGGGTGTGTGTCTGTGCGTGTGTGCGGGAGAGCTAGGAACAGTCGCAAATTAATTATGTAATATCGCGTCGTGGCATTTAGCCCCGGACCGTGTAATCCAGCGGAGTAGAGAGCATTCTCGGTGCAACGCGCAGAATCCTATCTTTCGACTGATAACGTGTTAAGCTGAGGATGAAGAGCGCGTGGCGCAGCCTGCGTCCGCATCCGGTAATCATCCTGGAAATGTTTCTCGTGATTTTGGCAAGATGTGGCGGGGGCGGATGCAAAATAATTATCGGCCTCTCGGTGGTTATTGCTGGTCGTTTCTGTGCCTGTCGTTCATTCAATGTGGTTTCAGGAGTACATCGTACAGGTAAGTTTAGCTTAACTCTATCGTTTGTGTGTTTTTATGTTACGTGGTAGTTGAAATTGTACTTAGAACCTACTTCTGCTGTGGATATGGCACCAGTTTCCACCGGATTTCTTTTAAACCAAATAAATAAGAGAACGAGTTTCGTTTAGATGGAACTTGCAAAGCATTCGTACGGTAAGTGGATTGTGAGCGTAATTTTAAGTACCACTTCATATAAGAAAATACGAACAATAGAATTAAAGTCAATGTTAATTGTGCAAGAGTTCTCCGAAGAAATAGCCCATGGGCCTTGAAACATCTGGAGCTCCGGAGGGAAGAGGATAAAATAAATCATATTCATTGAAAAATCCCTGCTGCAAGTAGATTCTAAGCACAATTTGAAATACCACGTACCATAAGAGCGCACCAATAGAATTCTAGCCAAGACCGGATGAAATAAAAGCCATTCCGCCGAAAGCAGGCAGAAAAATGATTAACACTAACGAAAAAAGACGTTCAATTTGCAATCAACTTAATCCAATAAATCTGCGATTATTCGCAGAGCGCCCAGAAGCCTCAGCTTCTATGTTCTTCCACATTGGCCCGGCGCCCATCAAGCGTCAACGTTGATTAAACGCGAACATTTGGCCACTACGGAAAATTGCGATTGTCGGCGGGTCACTGTTTTTACAGCGCATTCGAGAAAAGTCAGTGGTCCGCGATCGATGCGGCTCCGAACGGCGGACACTGAGGCCTCATCGTACGTTAAGTGCCACGCAAATGAAACTGCCAATTGACCGTACGCAGTCGCACCAATAAAATGTTGACTATTCGGGAAAGAACTTAATTGCTGGGTAATCAGCGCGATTCGATAAATGAAAATCACTCGCTTGACGTCGGCGTGTCGGGGGCGAAGGTGAACAAAAGCCGCACGCCGGGGGGTCCGGCCGTTTGACTGAGGGGAAACGAAGCTGATTCGAGTTGCGCTATAACCCGTATTACCGACCCTTCCATCCGCCACGTATCGTATATGAAACGAACAAAAAACCAGAAATATGCGAAATGGACGGTCATTGGAACTTGTACCGCATGCTGAACCGCACGTCCCATTGCTCGATCAATACTGATAATTTCGTTGCCGGGCCGGACCGGCACGACCCGCTCGAACTAGGCTTGACGCTGATGAAATTTCGATCACGTGCAATTCTACGCACGGAAATTAAAAAAAAAGGCGCCGGTTCTGAAATTTCGATCGCGTGCAATTCGACCCACGGAAATTAAAAAAAAGGGCGCCGGTTCTGAGAGCGAATTCTATGCACGGAAATGGAAAAAAAAGTCGGTTCTGACAGAGAATTCTACGCATGGAAATTAAGAAAAAGACACCGGGCCTGAGAGGGAATTCTACGCACGGAAATAAAAAAACAGGCGCCAGTTCTGAGAAACAATTTTACGCGTGGAAATGAAAAAACTGCCGCCGGTTTTGAGAGAAATGTTTACACATAGAAATTACGAAGATGGCGCCGATTTTGAGAGAGAATTCTACGCATGGAAACTGAAAAAAGGACGCCGTTTCTGAGAGAGAGTATTACGCGCGAAAAAAAGAAAATGGCACCGGATCTGAGAGAGAATTCTACGCATGGAAATTAAGAAAAAGACACCGGGCTTGAGAGGGAATTCTACGCACGGAAATAAAAAAACAGGCGCCAGTTCTGAGAAACAATTTTACGCGTGGAAATGAAAAAACTGCCGCCGGTTTTGAGAGAAATGTTTACACATAGAAATTACCAAGATGGCGCCGATTTTGAGAGAGAATTCTACGCATGGAAACTGAAAAAAGGACGCCGCTTCTGAGAGAGAGTATTACGCGCGAAAAAAAGAAAATGGCACCGGATCTGAGAGAGAATTTTACGCATGGAAATGAAAAAACGGCACCGGTTCTGGGAGCCGGGTAAGATTGTGTGCGTCGGGAACTGTTTTATATGCAGAGCGAACGGCTCGTCGCGTTGCGCGAGTGACGGGCGCTATTATTTCGGAATCACCGCGTTTTTACCGGCGCAAATATGGACGCGGCAACTTCAACAGACGTATTAAACGCGTAATGGCACAATGATAATTGCAATCTTAATCCCCGCTCTCTGCTTTGATTTCCACGTCGTTGTGTGCTCGGTGAAGCTATAAAAACGAAATTAAGAGCGTAGATTTTGCAAGTTGTTGTTGGAACACGCGTTTGACAATTTATAATGCATGACGCATGTTAGGGGCAGACATTTTTACAGGACGGGTAGCCGGTCTCCAGACATTTTATGCGACTTTAAGTTGTCACGTCTGGTGTACTAGCTATTTCATTTGTTTTCAGATCATTTTTCCTTTTCTAAATTTGCTTTTCGATCACGTTTGCATTTATTAACTTATTTTCCGATCATGTTTGCATTTTTAAATTTGCTTCCAGATAATTTTTGCACTTCTAAGTTTGTACTCAGATAATGTGTGCTTCATGAAATTCGTCTTCCGATATTTTTTGCATTTTTAAATTTGTTCTATATCCAAAAATACGGAAAAACCCCGCACGACAGATGTCTTTCATTATTACTTCCAATCTACCTCACCTTGTTGTGGCAACGGCTTGTTTCGTTTCGCGCGAGTACATGTTGCGTTACACACTATCTGCAACGTTGGAAAACTTCATAGATCGATCTCCGTCGCCAGGCGCGATAGCGTTTGAATCGGGATAACGGTAGAAAAACGTGGGTCGTCGTCTTATCGGGCTTTCGGGGCTATAAAACACTTCTCCGCCCACGGCTCGTCGAGCGTCGTTCTGTATCTAGGATCTTGTGGCAATGGCAATAGTAACAGCACTGATAACGGCTGCGCCAATAGCACCGACAGCAGATAGCTTGTTAGCCAGAAGAAGTTCGTCAGCTATTGTTTCTGGCGACGTTTACCTGACATGACTTTTCGTTGCCTGGTAACGGTACTATACAGTTCGCATTCTACGTTGTGATCAACAAAATGAGCGTATTGAGTCGGCCGGTGGTTCATTAATCTCTGTAAACCCGATTTTTATTTACAGATGTTTTTATATTTTCAACTGTACGCAACGGTTTACAGAGAAATATGCACGCATTCGACATTACACGGATTAATATTTCGGTTATGACATGCAGTGTTTAAAAATTCGAAACTCGTGGAGCAAATGAATCTGGATACATATTCATATCATTGGATTAATAAAAGTCAGTGAAAGTTTGTAGGAGGTGATATTATAGTATGTTTCTGTAATTTTGAAAATGTAATTTTAGAATGAAACGATAACAAAAATTTTTGTAATTTTACTAGACAATCCTGAAACTCGTCAAATTGACGAATCCCGTAAATCTACTGATAACAGAAACAAATACTGTTAGTGCTGTTATCCATTTTCGTTTTTTTCCTCCCAGGAATTCTACAGTGAATAATTTACAATGTAATTTCAATTTTTTGTTTGTTAGTGGAAACAATTATAATTTAAAGAAACGGAACGTACGCGTATGTGACTGTGTTTGAAAAGGTTAAAAGTTTATTAGCCCCTTGCGGTTACGTGTCGAGTATGGCCCGATGTCGCATTTTCTTCTCGTAAGTTCTGAGCCGAGGATGACTCTAATTGATCAATAGCAACAATGCGAGAGAACGTATTGTATTCCACGCTGACAGGCCTTCGTGACTTTCTAATCCGACTGCTGCGAGTAACTTTCGATGTATTCGATTGGTTACCGCCACTCGGCGAATATTACGTGTTTCTTCGACGTTCGGCGCACCATGCTTTGGGTCATTGCAAGAACGGAAATTAGCGCGTATTTCGGCGAGCAGCACCTGGCTTTGAACACTCTCGTCTTGAGGCTCCGATCGCCCACGGTCGAACTTCGATACTTGCACGAACCCTGATTATTGCACGAAAGTTGCCGCGCGTGGCCAGTAACTTGCAAGAAGCCAGACTGCTTCAAACTTCGGAATTCGACAATGAATTTCAAATAATACGTCTTTTTATGATTGAAATATAGAACAAGCATTTGTTAACTCGACAGATTTCAGAGCGCACGGGTACCCGCGTCAGGAGTTTATAATATTTACAAATTTGTTAATGTATGCTGGTTGTATTGTGTGTCCTTATTCTACAATATTACAAAGTAAGTTAAAATGCCACAGAATATGGTACTACATGGTAGGTATACAGTAGAATATGGTATCTATTACGGACGATATGGGATGGTATCAAATAAGGACTAAATATAGCATACACTAATACATTTATCGATATTACAAACTCCTCCGGAGGCAGTTCGGGTGATCCCGAAACATATCGATTTCACAAGTCAAAGTTCCACATTTCACCCATAAAAAGGGATATCCTTTCGAATACTTTAAAACCCTTGAAATAAACAGTAAAGAAATTCGAAATTGAAATCATACAAAAAGACGCAACCCAGAAAACGACGTGCAAAAGGCAAGCACGGTGGCAACGTGTATAACGTACGTTACCTGTGGACTAACAAGAGCCGCGAAGCACATAGAGAAACTTTGCGTATGTGTCGTAGATTTCGCTTAACTAGGTTACACCATTTTTCCAAAGACATGCATACGGGTCGTGTATTATTTAGCCGGAGTGCTTCGCTGTTGATTCTACGCCGAAGTTCGTCGCCGCAACTTCGTACGCTAGTTCCAGCCGATCGGAAGTTCAATGTAAATGATGCCTCTGCCGAACTATTTTTATCGCGCGACAATCGATGCGCTGACATTGGATAAGATTGTACCGCTTGACTTTCGCTATTAAAAGAATTCGCAGGCTGCTGCGTCGACATGTGTCGCGTGCGTGGGACGCGGTGCATTTCACCGCTCGAGATATGTGATGTATCGCGGAGCTTATATCGCCGCCGCTTTACCGCACACGCTGCAGTAAGCATTTTCAATTTCTCGCCGCATACATAACGCACAATTATTCATTCCATCTCCCGCATCGCAGCGGAGTTTCGGGTCCTGCATTCGATTAGTTATTAAACGAAGAAATAACGGCCCTGATAGGAAGCGCACACTGAATATGCGCGCGGCGTATCAGGGGTATTAAATAGCGAATCGACCGCGATTACATTCGCACGCGCGCGGGCGCACACGTGACAATTCCTCACCATGCGCGCACTGTAAACGCATATACCTTCGGCACATGAAATACGGCAAATAAAATTCGGCAGCGAATTCTCCGCGGGACAAGCAACTTTTTCGTCGAGTACTTGAAGTTCGGCATGCGGGCCCGTCTGCGCGTTTCCCAGCGTTACATGCTGCCTCCGTTAATTCGTTTTGGCGAACAACCGTTTCAATGATAAAGAGACAGCCGTCGCGGGGCCTTAAAAACATCTTGAGCCTCTCACTCAGTATTTGCATCCTACTTCTCATCCCTCCCTTCTTCCGCTTTGTCTCTATTTGTTCGACGAAACTGTAGCGAACGCGCTGCAATTATTACGACAAAGACATTCGCCTCTCAAGTTGCTGGAGACGATCTCTCGAGCGTTCTTCAACCCTCTGAACGATCCAGTTATTCGCCGAGCCGCGACGAACGCGACAATTACACGACAGTTACTCAACCGTACACTCAACCGCGTATGTGTGTCAACACAACAATAGTTATCGCATATGGCTCTCCTGCTCTAAGGCACCGCGTTTAAAAGTCGTCTGGCGCTTCATTCCGTAAACGGAAGTTCTGTAATGCGAAAACAATGCGCTGGATTACAATTGCGAAGGCGTCCGTATCACGGATTCTGGAATGCTGGAGACGTATGATAGATTACGAAAAGTTAGAGACTGTTCGTATAATCGAGATGTTTGTGCCTTGATTCATTTTTTCGTAGCACGAGATGGCATTCGTAGAACAGAGTTTGAAAAATCAGACCTCCTGCCTTGAGTAATTTTTGTGTTTTTACCTTCATGTGAGCTGCACGTATTTAAGTACGTACCGAAAGCGAAGAAACCTACGTAGATAATTAAATATTTTAATATGGCATAGATATACGTAAATATTGAAAAAATCGAATTGGGGTGAGTAGCGGCTGGCCATGTGACGCAGTAATTCGAAACATAATTCCGGATGAACAGTTGTTAACATTTTGAGATGCCATGATGGTCACTGAATTATTATTTTATAAATGCAGTTGGTATTAGAATAGTGATGCAATCTTTTGGTCTCCAATACCTGCACATTATTTACATTTTGCATAATTCAGTCGAACCGTTCTAATATAGTAAAATACGCTTGGCAGTCAACGTGTTAACAGCGTGCATTGTTCGATCCTCGGTAAAATTCTGCTTCTACATCTTCACCCCTCCTTAAAGATTTAATTATTTAGGTACTTATAGATGAGTGACTTACATGAAAGACAATCGTGCCGCGTGAGATTTCGCAAGCGCGCCCGTTCGGAGTCGCCGCCGGCGCAGTTTGCGCAAATTGCAACAAACTCGCCTCACAATAATTACTCGCAGCGATTGCGTGGCCCGAGCCTGCGGTTAGAAGAGGGGCAGAAGTACAAGTCACTTTCGATGAGGACTCTCGCCTCGCGGTCTGTTCCCTTATTTTTAGCTCCCGACTGCAGCTCGTAAAAGCTCATCACCGGACTAACTGCCGGCAGGCCGGCTGTGACAGGCAGTGACTGTTAGACGACCGGTCGCACAGCTCACAGCCGCGCAGTCTGCTTGATAGGAGAAACGGCACGATTATTCCGCCGTTCCCGATTACATCGCGCGGCGAACGTTAAATATGTCGGCGTTAGATAACGAGCCGCTATTGCGTATCGCACGCACCTACACGCCGTATATACCCTATACCCGTTACTGCGACCTCTGGCAAAAGTGTGTACTGAAAATGCGTCGCGGAAACTAAGCGATGAAGGGCATACTCGTCAAACAGAGATACGTGGCTGTTGACAAATGGAATCAAACTGTAACGGAACGACTGTTTGTCTTTTAATTTTGTTATTGACGGGGTTTTCTGGTAGTCGGGCTGCATGTATGAAAAAGAGATTTGTTTTAGACGAAGTTCTTTGTAAAAATGTTTGGTAAAGAGCCTTGTTATAATAAATTATTGCGCCAAACTGGTGAATTATTGTAACCGATAAATTTTAATTGGATAATGAAGGAATATATGCAGTCCTCGTATGGTTGAAAAAGCTTGACGTTGAAATCTTTATTTAAAATCTCTCGGCATATTTCGGTGCTCCTTTTTCAAGAGACTATAAAAAGATTTACATGTTTTATTAGATTTATGTTTTGTGCAAAGATTTTTGATTTTGTCTTTTACGCGGTTGTTAGCGGGAAATATTAGAATAAAATGGCATTAGTCAATGCCCAGAAACTGTCGCACGCCACGTGCGTTGCCTAAAGGCATGTTATTCAATTATGCATACGTGTGTCGCGCATGTTGCAATGTAAACAAAGGGTTAGCTGTAGCAATTGCACGCTCGTTTAGTATTATAACATTAATCGATCACAGACTTAGAGTACGGATCGTTGAGTGGTGTTTTATGTTCAACCTTATTACCAATCGTAGATAATAAAACGTCGAGTGTTTTAGCTTGTATACAATTTGAATGCCATTCACAATGAATATGCATTAAGATAATGGTGCTTTGTTAAAATAGTATATAAATGAAGGTTGCAGGAAGCTTTAGCTTTAGGATTAAATGACTTATTCAGACAACGCCACGAATCGTTATATTATGAGATATAAAATCGACTGGTGTCCTTCGAAGGAAGACGCTCCGACCGGACACGTCTCAAAACAGCTACCGCCCAACTATATCCGACAATAGTTACCAACGTTAAAAATAATATAAGACATGCCACCGTAGAAATTAGATACAGGTTGACCCAGTTTACCGTGCTCGGTGCATCTGTCCATTTAATTCGCCACCGCAACTGTTTTATTCATTAGCCGGTAATTCGTATCGTTGTTATACACACAACACATATTGATATTTCTTCCGACAAACAATAACAGAAGAAAACGCTGAATTTGCAAATAAGCTAATCTATTAAACAACTACCGGCCGCGAACTCATTAAAATAACGAAAAACCCTTGAGCAACTGCGTGCCACAAAACACTCACGTGACATCCACACTTCCACCGACACTCAGTGCGCATCGAAAAACCCCTGCGCCAGCCAACAACGAAATTTCCATTGACACAAAAGCCGCATACCACTAAACCGCTGAAGTGTGTTCGGCGCGATAATTTGCTCGCAGTTATCAGACGACAAAACCGATCCGCGAACTGCTTCGGCCGTTCGAAAACATGCGAATACTGAGTACGTTCGATAACACACGTGTTTCTCTTCTATCGAGAGCCCTCCAAAATAAATCTATCGCCGTGCCCGCGCTGAATCAATTTAGCACATTCGCCATCGAGGCATGCTGCTTCTAGAAAAATGGCAAACGAGGCTATTGCAATAATAGACATGGTAGTAATTTTTGTGCCTGTTCCGCTTGAATGGTTTTAGTCGATGCTGCAGCAGGAGTTCTACATATTTCGAGGCCCGTGGACTTTCCCTTCAGGAACACTATGAATTTTTCGCAAATTCCGCCGGGAAGATATTCGCCCTCCGATTTACCATGACTGTTGGTAGTAGCAGTAAATGGTAGCAGACAGTAGTAGAAGTATTGGCAGTAGTAGTAACGGCAGTAGCAGTAGTAGACATTTCTACTAGTAGAGTTCAAAAGTAATATAAGTATTACTACGAACAGAAGTTCTACCAAACAGAAGTATTACTACCAAACAAATCGAAGCTTCTTGCGGAATAGTAGTAGAAGTATTGGCAGTAGTAGTAACAGTAGTAGCAGTAGGTAGACATTTCTAGTAGTAGTGTTAAAGAGTAATATAAGTATTACTATGAACAGAAGTAGACCGAACAAATCGGAGCATCTTGCGGAGTATCTTCCCGCAAGAATTTGTAAAAAATTCAAAGTGTAAAAGTTGTCCACAATTCTAAATGTAACCCACACATACGTAAATCTAACACGAACGACAGAATTCACATAGTCTCCTTTATACAATAGCCTCCTGAAGAGAAAGCCCACGAGGCTTGAAACACGTAGAACTCTAACAAGTTGAAATTTTTGAACATTATGACAAAAGCTGAATTCGCAATCGAGTTGGATCCAATAATGAACGTGAGTTGACAGGAACGTAAAGCTACGAGTAGCCATATCGGGGCGTCTATCTTCGTTGCACTTTTGCATCGTTCATGTTCGACGTTCATGTGCGGAAGTGTGCCGCGTTGTGGTCCGGCTTGGCGAGCGGAGCAGCGAACGATCGATCGATTGGCTGCTTACCGGAAAGCCCGGTGACTCGTATTTTTCCGCTGTTTTCCCTGCTTTAAACACGATTCCAGTAACGGCCGTGCGTTGACTACTATCGTAGACAGATTATCACCGGCTATATTGAATTCTTGTACGTCGTCAGTAGTGGTTGTATGTCACATTGTCGTCTGTGCTGTTCCTACGCTGCTGTAAACATCACTCACTCCACTACTTTGCCTCTTCGATGGGAGCCGACTTGACAACTGACAACCTAACGCGGCTACCGACACATTTTTTTTCATTTATTTTTATTTGGAAGTTTGTTTAACGCGTTGCTGATATTTTTCCGATTGAAATGAGACCAGACGTGACGTAAAGCGTACCGCATTTGTTTCAGATATGATATACATGCCAAAAGCAATACGGCGCCGCAAATTGTCACACCAATGGTGTACAACGAATTCTTGTAGGCTGTCAGTAGCGGTTGTCTGTCACATTGTTATCTGTGCCGTCCCTACGCCAGTGTAAACATCGATTATGTCTTTACTTTGCATATTTAATGTGAGCTAGCGACTTTGAAAGTATTTTGCTGTCTTTGAAATACCACGCCTTTTAACGGTCAAAATATGAAACTTTCATTTACTAAATCGATATGTTTCCAGACTACACGGGTTCCTTCATCAAGAGTCTACAATATTTACGAATGTGTTAGTGTACCTTGGTTATACTGTATCCTTATTCTATTACATAGCAAGGCATAGTACATAATAGAATAAGTATAGACAAAATAGAATAAGGAATAGAATAAGAAAACTAAAAGACCATAAAGTAAGGCAATGCAACGGGTACACACTTACACATTTGTAAATATTATAGACTTCTCACCAAGAAACCCATGTGGCCCCGCAACGTGCCGAGTTAAAAAATGTATGTTCCAGTTTTCAACCATGAATAGGGTGTGACTTCAAATACTTTAAAACGGTTGAAAAATGCAGTAAAAAAATTTTACTATACACCTGTCTCTCAGACTGTCACCTTTCACGTCCGAACCAGGAAACAACGTGAGAGAGTTCACTGCACACCGAATGCTTCGATCAAAGTATTTTTTAGCTGAATGCCGCGTATGTGTCTTTCCCGTTCATTAAGGCATCGGGACGTATTTAGCCTGAACAGCAACACTTGTCTGTATCCATCGTTATATGCTGCCAAACGTTTTAAGGCTCAACCGTGTTTGCCCACCTCTGACATCTCGGGGTTTATTCGGCAATACGCGGATGGGCGTATATTTATATCTTCTATTTCTGAGAATGTCCGACGCGGTTGGAACAAAAAACAGCGCTATGTCGTTAGCGCAAATACGTATAAATTTAGAATAGTGTACAGCCTGACACGTCTTTTGACGTGGCGATTAAGTAATTAGATTCTTGTGACAAGTGCACTCAACATGAAGAGACGGCAATTATTTTTGTTACGACGAGCATACTTGTCGTGTGTAAAAAATAGGCGGAAGGTGTAGTTTCAACTACAATTTTGATGAAAAGTAAAAATTAGTCGTAAATTTTAAGATGTCTCAAGTATTTAAAGGCCAAAAAAAAAATTGTTACGAAAATACTTGTGTATACTGTAGGGATTTGGTTACAATTATCAATTAAGATAATTACCCCACGTACGTCGTCGATGCAGTAATTCATTACAATGAGATTGTTTAACAAAATTTAACAAGCTAATATACATAGTATATATAGTAGGTAATAAGGTTAAAGTGTAAAGCAGTCATTTCATTACAACTTAATTCTATATTGTGTTAATAGAGTTACACGTTCTCTGTGTTTCATGGGTGTGTTGGTCATCGCTTACTTCTTACCGATATACCTGTTAGGTACAATCATTTGACAGAAGTCGCAGCAGCTAACTGGTTAACGATGGTATTTTAGGTATGTATCATTTAATAGGGAATAATATCGGAGGAATGGTTATGCTTTGTGTTAAAGTGACGGTTTGTGAGTTTATCATGCGCTGAATACTGCGACCCATTGTTACAGCACGATTGCTTAATTGCGGACTCGTTAACACTGTAATTCGCCTTAAAACGGCTGCGGAGCGTGTCAAATAAAGCCAATAGCAGATACTTATTACGAAAAACGAAAATATCGCGGTCTACTGGACGTAGTTTACATTTACAGCCCCTTTCTACCTCTCTTATAACTTCCATCAAGAGTTCACATTATTTGTTTATCCGAGAAGGTTCTGGATATTATTTTGAAAGATAAAATATATACTTGCGGCTATATATCAGTTAAAATTTCTTTTTTGTCTCTCACCATTCACGCAGAAAAACGCAATATTTGAAACTTCCAAACATATAACATTAGCAAAATTTCTTTCTAATAGTGAATACATTGTTCCATTAACTTTCTTAAATTATTCAAATTTAGTATGCCACAGTAATAAAGTAAAGTAAAGGAATTAATAATATTTTAGTAATTATTCCCATACGAGCTGGGGTCGGAACATCGTGTTTTGCTTTCTCTGCATAACTGCTTGAAGATAAAGAAATTTTGGCCGCACAACCGCCAGGACATATTTTATCATATTATATTAAAAAATAATCATACACATTCATCACATGTATATTATTTTGTTTACAAGCTGGCCATCGGCAACCACAGGCTGTTATTTCATTATCGTCCGGTCTCTCGTCCAATTAGTACTTTAGCTCTGATAGTAAAAAAAACATTGCGGAGGGCAATTTAATAACTGAGCATAAAGTGAACGATTGCGCGATAATCCCGGCAACGCGTTCGACAGCATGCCGCCGCCGGGTTATAGCAATTTGTTCACGGGCGCATATATGGTTAATCAACTAGATACGAGATGCGGAATGGTATCTTGGAAATTGCATGGCGGTCAAAGTTGCGATAACGTCAACCTCATTTTTTAATACCCACCTGCGATAGTCGCCGCGCACGGAAGCGGGAAATAGTTGAAAAATGGCGAATTCATCGGCGAAGACGGGAAAGGATGTAGAAAAACACGGGAGCCTTTTAATTTCAATATTTAACGCTTCAGGTTCCTTCCGCTTACCAGGATCTTCGTTAACACATTCCGCGCCTGAACTTTCAGTTTAAGTCACTTGAAATTCTCATTGTAAAGCGAAGAATTTTTTTAATAATTTATTGCAAAATCAAGTACCGCTTTTTGTTCAAACTGCACGTACCGAGTTTCGGTCAGTCATTTACTTGCGCGTTGTTGCGATAACAATTACTGCTTGATTAAAACTGGTTTATTTAGTTCAGTGTCATAGATTTGCATATTTTACCTATAAAAATTCCTTCCCAGCTTTCCCGCGTTGCTTTTTCCAGACTTTTGCCCATAACTAATTAAAAAATGTTTGTTCTTTATATTTAGACATAGCATTGTACGATGAAAATTCAGACTCAACCACGCATTCGTCAAAATAATTTGTTAAAAATTAAATGCATTCCTCCGTTGTCTAAATTCATCTCAAACTGTAACTCTTCTTGACAATTATTTCGTTTGTACTATTAAAATATTGGTAAGGCATAGATCACAAGCGAAACGAGTAATCTTAGTAGTCTCAACGAAAAGTGATCAGAAATCGGTCTGGCCCGGAACGTGTTGACGGTTTCAGGGCAGTTGCGATATCCGGTAATACAAACATCGTCATGAGAAAATTAAATTCACCATTTAGGAAATGAAATAATGTTTGACGCTCCGTTACGCGGATGTACCCTGCGTATTTTGCGATAAACGTCTATTTTACTATTATATTTTGGCCTTTCGTAGCTTTCATTATTAAAGACGCGTTTGGCACCTGTAAACGGCACGAATATGATGAATTTTCTGTTAGCTTTTGAGTAACGACACGAAGCGACATCGTGAACTCCTTGTATACGCTTTCGGGTGGCGAGCATATTCGGTATTCGTAGCTGGCAACCTATTTGTTTACATACGCGGTATATTTGCATTTGTTTACTTACGTCGTGCGCCCTGAGTTTGCTCGAGCGAATACAAACTACTACGTCAAGAATTACATTTTGCCGGAATGCTCAATCCCGCGCGCTGTGTCTTTATTTCTTGCTTTCATATGACGCTGACGAATGAATGATTTGAAGGTGTGTGCGTCGAATGACACGGAATTAAATGTTAAGGAAATATCATTTACCTAACATCTGATAATAAAATTACGTAACGAAATAAATTGCCTCACTTTTGGTCACGAAAGGTAGAACATTTTTTAGCTGTATCATCGTATTTTTCATCATAAAACGTTTCTGCGAACACACGACAACCCCTAATTTTTCTTTTGCACATACGCGATAAAGGGAACTTTTATTTTCGTAGTATTACTGTTTTTCCGCGGATAATATAATGCCAATAATTCATATTTACAAGCTCGCAACGATAACACTGGCATGTAAAAAAAATAGCAATCGACAATACGACTGAACTTTACACCATCGTTTCGCATTTTTGTTTCCTCGTGACATCGTTACCGCCATGTATCGTTATTACGGAAATAACCAAAATAATGCTATTACCAGCCCGACACTTGTGCTATACGATCCGTTTTCAACTTGGGGCCAAATCAAGAACAGTGCTCTCATCGATTCGTTCAATTTCATAAACTATTAATACTGTTCACATTGCCTGTTATAAAAAAAGAGCGTATTGTGTCGGCTCATTCTGAACAGCTATCTCGTTGTTTCTCTTTGTTTCCTCAGGACCTGTCAGAATCAAATGCGATGTCGAGCCACACTCGACATAGGACCGCAAGGGGTTACTAAACTATTCCTTGAATTATACTTGTTTTTATAGGAAAAAAAAAACATGCAACTTTGATGGTAAATTAATCACTACAGAATACCCCAATAATGGAAACAGATATCTTATTGCGTGGCGGCATTCGCGATATGTGTCTCTGTCACCACTGAATTTACAGGATCCATCAAATCAACAGGTTTCGGATTTGTCGAGCAAAATTACAAAAGCTGTTACTACAGTTTCATTTAAAAAATATATCTCTAAAATTACAGAAACTTACTACAATTTCATTACCATAGTATAATTCCCCCCGCAACCTTTGCTGATATTTATTAACGAAATGATATAAATATCTATCTAAATTAATTTCCTCCACAGTTTTCCAATATTTAAATTCTGTACATCGTAACCGAAATATTTATGCGAACAATGTCGAATACCTGCATATTTCTTCGTAAACCTCGTGTTGTGTTCATTTGGTTTCTTTAAATAAAAATTACCTTCACTCACGAAAAAAAAACATGAAAATTCGATTCGATTCCATCCGAAGGGGCAATTCTTTTTTAATACAAAGGGACAATGTGAGCTCGCTGCAATGGCACGACGAATGTCGAGTGAATCGGCGACGCTTACGTGTGCGCGCAGAACCGCAAATCTGTGTAACGTGAACCGCATAATTCGCACATTTAGCACAATTTCGGTACGCGGTGGCGAAGTGAGCGTTGAGCAAGGGAAATGAGGAAGGCCTTGAGACGAAGACTTTTGTCGCGTGTTTCACGACATGCGAAATCGCCGGGCGAGCGTGCGCGCAATTACGTCTGGGCACTGACATTTCTTTAATTTACTGCAAATCAAGCCGTTTTACTTCAGGAATTTGCGCCGTGTCAAAAAATCACATTACTACATGCCCGTTCGCGTTTCTCTCGCGGCCGGTCTCGTATTTATTGCTCCGACAATTCTGAATTTTTTGTAATCACGTTTTGTGTTAACGCGATCTGCTTCACGACCTTTTACGGAGGTGAAGGGTGTAAATCGAAGAAGTGTTCAACGGAATAACAAATATATATTTCAAACAAACTTAGTAAGGTTTACAAAATTAATATGAATCGCAAAAACATAAAATATGTTACGTGGTGAGTTTATCGAAAAGGTTCGTGGTCATTAGTTAGTGAAGTCCAATGGTCCTTGCTTCAGTATATGTAAATGTCTTTCTCCCCTCCAGCTCATCTTTTTCCTCGTGTGTTCGTTAGGATTTTCCGAAATTCGGAAAGGAAGTGGGGATATGCGGAGATTGGTGCCGTGTGTATGGGATCGGGAGGTATCGCGATCGAAACAAAGAACTGAGGGACGATTGTGAAGATATGCCATGACCAGAAAGGACAGGAAGGATTGATATTTGAAGTGACCGATAAAATTGAACGTGGACGTTGATTACTTTTTCGGGATCTATTGAAATGCGGAGGACAATGGGAGACTAAACGGTGTTGGCTAACGGTGGTTGATGAGCTGGAGGTGAGGCGTCCGGTTTTCGTTCGTCTTGCGAACGAACAATTCTACTTATCGAAATCCCTTTCCTCGCATACAATTACATGGTCATTAGTATGGAGTAGTGTCATTTCGAATATGTGTGAGTGAATGTAAATTTTTAGACGATTGTCATTGATATGCCATTTCCAAAATTGCTGAAGTGACATGTGAAGTGTTGGAATGGAAGACAATTACTATTTCTGAATGGAATAAATGTAGGGAGTTTTAATAATAAAATTCTAAAGTCAAACATTTTCAATCATAAGAGGGCTTTACATATTCCTCTATTATCCAATTAAAATCAATGTGAATGTGTAGGGCAGAGAGGGAGAGACAATAACCAGCGAAAGATAGCCTGTGATCATCGTTTATCACTCTATACAAGCGTCGACTATAGTCGACAGCTTCCAAATGAATACACACGACCGATAGCCTCTCGATATTGTATCCGTACACTCAATAAGTACATAGAAGTAAATATGGACTGAATTATATGATGCTTGATGTCATTTTCATCGCACCAATGTAAACAATACGTCACAAACATTTCTATAAAGAAAAAAAGTTCATTCCACGTCTTTGTTATAGCATTAGTACGCTAGATCCATGACGAAAAATGAACGACTACGATTCGGTAAACGGCAAGAAAATGGATCTATACTGAACTGAACTAAAAACTGAACTTGCGTCGCAAACCGCGCCGGCTTTTATACGGACCCCTACCACCTTATCTTAATCCGGTAGGGCCCGATGGCCCCGCGACAGTTTTATGCGATGCGTCCACGGCCGTTTTCCTGATACTACAATATTATATTGTAACACTGTAGCATTATAGCATATATATAGTATTATATACTGTATTGTAATACTATAGCATTATACATAGCACTAACACTATAGCATTATAGCATATATATAGTATTATAACCTGTATTAATCTATATTACTAGAAGAAACTATTCAGTTTGTAAGATTGTACTTGTGCCCATAATTATGAAAGTGGTCTAAGTCAAAATTTAAAAAAAATGAGTTTATCAGTTATTTCATACCACATTATTTTTAACTAAATTTATTCAATGTAATTTTTACGAAATTGTCAAAAATGAACCATTAGATAGTGGTTGTAATTTCAACATTATATGGAATTCATTTAGTTTTAATTATGAAAGTGGTCTAAGTCAAAAATTTAAATAAATTATATAAACAACTTGAAAATGGCACGTGGCCTTCTTTGACGCGTTTCTGAACTACATAATAAAATAAATGACAATCAAATTTTAATAATAACGACAACTTCATTTTTAACGAAATCACTAGAAGAATCAATAACAAGAAGAGTAAAAAATACCGCGGGTGAATCTGTCTCTTGGCTACAAATTCAATGGATGAGATTCTTGAAAAATGAACCTTATAAAATGTTCTATAAAACATCTTTAGATGATTCTAAATTTCACGTTTTGGATCTTTCACCTAAAAAAGGAAGACCAAAAATATACGGAAATATTAAATTACTTCCATTATACACCACCATTAGACCAGTATCGGAAGAAAAACATAAAGATATTATGAGTTTACTACCGTACATCCCTCCAGTTTTTCAGGAACATTTTAAGAATCTTAAATACTCGAAATAATGATAAAAATAGATTACTGTTTAAAAATAATTAATAAATGTAATAAATGTTCACGAATTATTTCAATCAAATTATTGTTTCAAATAAAACTCAAAGTTCTTTATTGCTTTAAGTCATTTATAGGACATTCAGTTAATTTTGAAAATGGTCTAAGTCAATTCAATCTTTAAAAATAATATTATCGTATAAAATTCACACAAAATTTCATATTCATAGTAAATTTCCATTAATTAAGACTAATAAAATTATAAATTAAAATGTCGCATAATGTAAAAATATTTTTTAATTTATTCAAATGCAATTCATTAAATATCTCGAAACAAGAAATATATGACTTAGACCACTTTCATAATTATGGGCACACTTATCAATGAACCGTCCGGTGGACGCATGCCTTCTGCAGAGGCCTGTCGCATGTGCGTAACAATGGCCGTTTGAATTCGAGTTGCGTGTCGCAGACGGTGTGCGAGACGTCGAAACGTCAAGGGCCGTGTCCTTGTATCGCGATGAAAAATCGGCCCGGGATCCTGGCGTTCTCCTACGCACTCGCGTGCCGCTAACAGTCGCGCTCATTATTCGCGAAATTGCACGATTTGTGAGAACGACTGGAGACGTTCGAAGGAGCGCCTTTGTTCCGACGATATCGCGCACGTCACGTGCTTTGCTCGCCTGCTCACGGCGAATCTCCGGAATGCACAACCGTCAGTGCTAAATGTAATTGCGTGCACGCTACCGCGTGATTTTCGCGAGTCCCGAGCTAATTGCAGCCTTTGCACCTCCACGGCCCGCTGCACGTTTTTACCGACGTTTCGGTGCAGTTCCTTCGTCCGTTCAATTAATAATCCTGTTAGGCGCCGGAGGCCGGTCTTACGCGTTGCGATACCTCAACGAATTATCTGTGTTTTCTGCCTTTCTTTCTACGAACTATCATGCACCGCTAGACACCGAGCCCAGATGAAACTGGCCTGTGGAATTCCGCGGCCGGCACAAACGAATTGCCGCAATGAATTGACTTGCAACTACCTCATTGGTTTACAACTAACTAACATGTTTTTGAATTTACATTATTAACATCAGTTCATTATTATTAACATTATTAACGATAATATGAATACAAGCATGCGAACCGTTCACGACGTTAAACTGACGAGGAGTAAGTGTTTCAGACTTAAAACCCATATATTACTTCACAGCCCAAAGGTAGGTAAATTTCAAAAACATTTTTTCAATGACCAGTAGTTTTTTTTCTTTTTAAATAGAAAATGGCATAAAATTATTTCTTTGTAGATAGGTTTTCTGCAACAAGAATATATTCCACTTGAGCTACAGCGGTATTGGTAGGAGGTATACGAAGACTTTGCGCATGGAAATAATTTTATGCAATTTTCTAAAAAAAATACTGGCCACCGGAAAAAATATTTCACGATTTTACATGCCTTAGGGGGTAATAAAACAACACATCTGCTTTACAGCTCGAAACTCGTTTACCCCAACGTAGACTTTCCTTCTGAGACACGCCCTACACCGAGCAACTTACGTTTTAATTTTCATCAGCCTTTTTTAATTTTGCAGCGATCAGTTTGGGTTTTGCATTTCAAAGGTTTCTATTTGCGTTTTCTATTACACTTCTCCGTAGTTAAGAACTTTTAAGAGAGTTTATTGGTATTCTATTGAGATTTCAAATATGTAACATTAAAAACCTAGCACTGTCAATTATGCGTAACTGAACCAGCCTCAAAAAAGCTTCATCTTGCTAAGACACCGTCTAGGTACCCGCGGATTACAAAACATTTCAGCCAGAATAAATCGGCATCTACTAACGTTAGAGCCCCGGGACTTCCAGGGGAAGTTTCTTTTTTACCGTGACAGCGGAATGATCGGTTCGGTTTGACGTCTGACGATAAGTAATGTGCAATTAGTGGCTTGCATGAATTCGTGTACCTGTATGACATGTGTACCCGGTGAAAGCGGTGAACGACGGAAAGCATGCAAGGCGATGTTTTGCGTAGTAGCTTGAAGAGTAGTTAGGTGCATTGGCGTTTGACCTACATGCACTGTCGGTTATAAATTTCGGAGCAACAGATTCACGGTGTTGCATGATGCGCAGGGCGTACATTGTTTGCGAGACGATTCTCTTCTGCCGGTTGTCAGGGGAATGTTTTATTTATTGTCCCGCCGCGTTGCTACCGTTCCGTCGTGCCGCTTTAAATAAATTCCCCAATAATCGTTTCTTATTACTCCGCCGAAGTGCTAAACTTACGGCCGGCGGTTTATGCGGGTACACGACCGCGAGTCAGCGGACGCGAATACCGACACATTACGGATGGAAAGTACTGTATCTCGTTCGGCCAAGAAGTACCCGAGCCGGCAAAATGCTTCTCCTATATAAAGTTAAACGTTCGAACCTGCGAGATTTCCGTGACAATGACCCGCCTGCGCACCCACGTATTCTCTTCGCGAACATGACCGGACCAACCCTGGTTTTGCTTTCGTTGATCGACGACACTCAGACGACTTTTATAAACACGGACCGAACGCGTGTTTCTTTAAGCTCTCAGCTGTGGAAGCCACGTTTAAAAGTATGTGGTTGTCGCAAAATTAAATTAAAATGTAATATGAGAGCACTTTTTTTTAATCGACGTTATAATTTTTTCAAGAAATTTAAAAAATTACAGTAATGTTATAGATATCATGAAAACGTTAATTGAAATAAATCGTAATTACTTTTCTCACGTGTCAAATATATTGGTCAAAAATAAAAATTGTATTACTTCTACCGAGTACACCGTGATTCCAGCTAGAAGGTTAAGGGCAGATCCTTCCGATATAGAACATTTCTAATGCACCAAGAGCGCCATTCATAGAAATAAATGCAGAATAAAATTTGCCGCCACTTAATTTTTCCTCAGACACGTGACCATCAACCTGACGGTAGAGAGAAGCATGTGCGCGTAGGTGAACGATGGTTATAAATTCCACTTTTACTTCATCGCAGAAGTAGCGGATTAATCCAGGCGCGCATCGCCCGAAACGGTACACTTCATGAGATATTCAAACTCTGACGTGAAGGAAATTTCATAGTTTATAATCCGCTGAATTATGCATGAGACGCGATATTGTCGGGACATAAATAAAAACACATAGATCTGATTGCACTCCTTTCCGCAGCAACGCAAATATGACGTCTATTAGATAATTTCGGACAAGTGCACTTCTCATCGGACCGCAACGACGCATTTTGCAAAACGTTATAAATGAGCGTGTGCCCCCAACGACGACGCGCCTGTCAATGTTTGCATTAGAACCGGCGGCGTCGATGTTAACACGTTCATCGCCCAGCACAAATTCAGTACGTTTCCGATGGTGCACAAATTGTCAATGCATTGGCACATAAGTTACTGATAATGATTTATTTAGTTTTCCAATTCAATTGTAGTTCGAAAAGTTCGTTCAGCTGGAACTCTTCGAAGCGAAATAAAATTTGCAAGATATATGGGACTTGCGGTTGGAGTATTGTCATGCCCTGGTAGTAAGCAACCGAAGTATAACACTCAAACTGATAGGAAGGAAGATATACGCAGAAAAAGGAACTGGTCGAATGTGTATCTCCTATTGCTATTCAAGCGAACAAATTCTGCAAACAGACCCACAAATAACCGGAAGAAATCTAAAGGAACTGTGACCCATCGGCTCATCAGCCTTAAAACGCCACGACTTTGCTTAAATTGTTTAAGAGCATATTACAAAAAAAACTGCAACATGCTGTGTAGTTTACCCTTGCAAATATGGGGAAACTTGACCGCCACCCATGTATGTCCAATATGGTGTTCAATATATTAAGAAGAAATCCAATTACAAAAAAGAATAACTATAATACACTATATCTTTTGCACACAAAGTACTTAGAACCACTTATAAGTCGTTGCCTGTATTGTGTCGACTAAATACCTTCGTTACTATTAAACTCTTGCAAACATGCGGTACCTTGTCCGTGAATTATTTATGGACAGCAGCATTCAGCGTGCAACGTGTTAAGAAGAAAGAAATTCAATTACAAAAGAGCAATTGTAATACGCTACATCTTTTACGTATAAACTACTTAGAAGCACTTATATACCGTTGCCTGTATTGTGTCGACTAAATACCTATGTTACTATTAAACTCTTGCAAACATGTGGTACCTTGTCTGTCACTTATATATGAGCGACATGACGTTGAATGTGTTAAGAAGACGATGAACCCAGCGAAATTCAACAGGGAAAAGCAGAACTTAAGCTCCTCTTTCTCCCTTAGCGTACGTCACGTGGAAAGCCGCAGTTCGAGAAAGAGGGCGCAGACGGTTGGGGTGGAAGCGTCGGTGGAAAGAGAACAATGAAGCGAGCCGATTAATTATTCCAATTAACCGCGAGTGTCCCCGGCGATTCTTTATTTAAAACGACTCTGGCTACCAGTCTGCGTATACATTGACGTGTCCGGCACATATATGCTTGAACATAACCGAGGCCCGTCGCGTGTACGAACTTCGAGTAGGTGCGCCT
Organism: Cryptocheilus praepositus; assembly: GCA_033815515.1. Lineage (NCBI taxonomy): Eukaryota > Metazoa > Arthropoda > Insecta > Hymenoptera > Pompilidae > Cryptocheilus > Cryptocheilus praepositus. The sequence goes on from JAWWQZ010000296.1 coordinate 7,720,107, forward strand.
GTGTTTAAGTGTGTGTATGTGTGTGTGTCTATTGCAACCCTCGGTAACCTGCGAGTGACGACAGGTGCAGGACGAGAAGAAACCTGCACGTACATAAGTGTGCACGCATGAGGTACACGCCAAGGCCCATTCACGCACTGTTAATGCAGCTCTCGGCCTTTTCATCACGTTTTTTACTCTATCTTAACCTCCATCGTCCCTCTCTCGCACGTCGCTGCATTGTTCCTTTATGAAACTGTCCGTAGCCGTGTATGCGTGTAACGTGTACCTCGTTACAATGGGGGTGTGTATAATTTAAGTGCGTTCGGCTGATTAGTCATCTGATATTTTATGTGCGGGAGAGATAACGCTGCGCGTGGTGAGGATTATCGCCGTCGCAAAGTAGTTTTGGGCAAGATGTAATTTAAATAGTCTGATCGTTAGTGAAAGTAATTGTTCGGCTACTGGGTGGAGAGACGTGTTCGATCATTTTTTCAGCTGTCAATTGAACGTCAAATCAACTATTATTATACATATTGCTGAGTATATTTTTTTATGAAGTAGATACTGATAGAAAAGCAAAGATTTTTTTACTTCATAAATATTCTTTCAATGTCAATTGCATTGACAAACTGACAAATGGCAGAGATCCCGCATTTTTACCATTTTTAGTACGCACTTATGCGTCGGGCACCGGTGACCGACTAGACAGTCGTGTCAAAACGCGCTGCACCCTCTTATTTATTCGCCCGAACGCGAAGCCTGACGACACGCGCGCCTGATTAATTTCACTGGGTCCGCGCGGATCCTCCGAGCGCGACAAAGTATCAAGCGGCCATAAACGATCGGTGCTCCCGACATCCATGGGGCCGGTAGTTTTGCGCGAAATATTACAGGCCGGGAGAGTTCATAAAGTCGTGCAATTACCGTCGGAAGAATTCGGCCCGTTAACCCCGCGCGAAGATGGAATAAGGGAGAGGTGCGAGTGCGGACGAGTAATAGAGTCGACGTATAAGGAAGAGAGCGAAGCAGGGTGCGAGGACGAGAGCCGCGGGAAAGAGAGAGACGCCGGAAAAGAGTAGTGTCGTGACGAACGATGTGAACGACACTTAACTCGGAAGCAGGGGCATAACCTCGTCTCGTCTAACTCCATATCCGGTGGAAAGGCACTACGCTCGAACATTGCAGAGGAGTTCGTGCGGACTCACGAGCACACGGGCACACGCGCGTAATAGCGCACGTATCGCACACGGGCGCACGTAAGCGCCACGTACGTGCATATTATGGGACACACACGGGACGTATGTAGGACACGTGGATAGGAGGCAATACACGCGCCGGGTACGTGTAATTTCACAAATGGCCGCCTTTTGTGCCGCGCGGGTGTCGGCGGGTGTCGGCGCTGCTCGTCATCGTAAATATGCAAAATTACGCGAACGATTGGACGGTATTCGCGGACCACTTGAAACGATTTTCGCGCTGATGGGTCAAATCGGCGGATAATTCCGGCGGAGGAATCGCGTCGATCTGCAGCGCGACGTCGAATTGCAGGCTGTGCTCGGTGCGTGTCACTGATATAACGCGGAGATGGCGGATTGGAGGTTTCTCTAGCGCGGCGAATGGTACAGGTTTCCTTCACAATTCAACGAACGTTTCGACGTCCTATTACTGAACTAATTATTTTTTACTTCGTACAGAAACACGTTTGATTTACGGTTCATCCGAAAAAAAGTCTACCAATTCAAAGGGATAAATGTAATTTTGTCGATGCATTGTTTCATTAGAGGGTTATAATCGATGCGAACCACCATGGATTACATCGATATGAAGTTACGAAACCATAATCAAGACCGCACGTAATCAGTTTTTATTGCCACGCAGTTCGTTACTTTTCATCGTTAAAACCGGCAGAGTTTTATATGCGTCAATATTACACGAATGCAAAATAAAATATTCCGATCGTCTTTTTCGGTTAATGTATTTACCCGAAACGCAAGTATTCTATCGCAAATGTATATGGAAACAGAAATAGTTGTGTCGTTACGCGCCTCAGTGCTTCTGCACGAGTAATTTGCCAGACACGCTATCTGTGCGTCTCATTCGCCGAATTGTTTCCTCAATGTTCCGACAGTCCCGAAACGCAAGAAGAAATGTAAGCGAACTGATTGGAGCGCATTTCGTCGCGGCAGAATAATATAAGGGAGGGAGAAAGACCTTTTGCATAGAGCGGCATGATGAACTGGCTTGATCAGCGGTCTGAAGCCGAATTTCCGCTCGTGCGCATTTAACGCGGCCGTATTGGGTTCATTAAGTTCACTATAATGGCGTCCGACAATGTTCCGTGCCACTGTCCGCTCCAATACGACCGCGAGCGGATGGTATCAGCGGTTGCATACGGGACAATTTTTGAAGTGAAATCTTATTTCGCGGTAAAGTTGGAACACTGACAGAGAAGCGTCACGAAACGTGCAGCGCTTATTTAATTGGGGGAGGCCAATAAAATAAACAAGTAATCATAGCCACAAATAGGAAATTATACTTTGACATAGGTCAAATTTAACCAGAATCTGCTAATATTATGAGAATTATTTTCGGGAACGGATTCAATTTAAAAATGCTAAACTTTATTTTTTTCGATAACGAGGAAATTTTGGCAGTTAAATATAAAGTTGTATATGGAACTCGAACATAACGAGACTTTATTGGACTCATCTTTTTTCCGGTTTTTGTTTGTTTCATTGTTTAAATGCATTATTGAAGCGTCATAATTGTATTGGCAGCGAATAAAATAATCTAATAGAAAAATAACGAAGCAGTATTTTGTAAAAATATCTAAATATTTAGGTAAATACCAATTCCGAATTTGTCACACTTTGACTATCATAAACCCATTATTTAATTTTAAGATTCCAGTGGAGAGACGAACACTGGTGAATGTTATATGTCAATGCATAATTAAGTATGTTTTAAATATTCTTTTACTCTACGAATTTTCTATTCCCGTATCTTTGAAGTTTTACTTCCAACACGTCTGGCAGCCACGCACCCCCTTCTTTTGTCTCACGTCTTATAGAAACACCTTTTCATTCCTTTCATCTTCCTTTTTGTATCGCGCCGCGAAGAACCACGTTCAAGGAGTCACCGTGAAAAATGTACGACGAACTGTTTACATTTTTGAAATTTCCGTCTCGGAGCTTGAGCGACGCAGATGCGGTACATTCCGCACCGTGGCAAAAGAAGAGATTCGAAACGATTCGAGAATTTTTAGTCATTCGCCGATTAGTCAAATTTACGAAGTTAAACATAGTACGTTATATATAAGAGTTCCAACGCGTTCACCGTAATGGCGTCCACTGCATGTTTATCCGACTGTTTACCATACGTAGCTAAATAATTCTTAACGCGTGCTGCGGAAATTTGGTGTGGGAACTGCACTTTTTATTTTCGGTTCAAAGTGAAAGGTCACACGCGGTTGCATAGGTGTCGCGAGACATGCATTTTCCCTTTTTTTCGTATCTTCTCTCGCTGCAATATTCAAAGCACCGCATCGCAGATATCCTCGAAGGATGTCGCGCGAGCGCAAACTTCTTCGCTCCGTCGACGGATTGTGTTCTTATTAAGCGAATTTATTTATCACCCAAAAATTGGTGGTCAGCGGAAAAAATGTCCTGGGGCTCGCCATAAATAAGTCATGTGCTTTTAAGCGACGTTACGGCAAACGTGCAATTGGATTATTAGAGGAAAATGTTTCCCACGTCAAGCTTCTCCCTTTTTATTCCGCCCTCTCCGTCCCTCCCGTTTTCGCTCTCGGTCGAGTCGATCGATCGTATCACTGCCAGTGGGCGGGGTGGGGTTCACAGGATTTTAACGAGGGCGAATTTGCAACTTCGTGCGTATTTAATGCAGGGTAGAGGGTCACGTTCAGTGACTGACGAAGAGACGAAAGGGTTAGGTTCATTAACTCGTAATGCCCGTCGCCCGACGTATTTCGTGTTTCACGTCTCTCCCTCTGGACAAACAAGCTTCCCAAACTACAGGAGAAATTATCTTGTCGCAATGTTGTTTCGGTCACGTGCACTGTGTAATTATCTTATTACCTCTTGATTGCATTTCGCCTCGGGGCTAATCGATAGGCCCCCCCAAGAATTCTACTTTATTTCCGGCCGCCGCACGAAATTAAAACGCGGCGTACATTGAGAACTGGAATTCGTGGGGTAAGAAGGCATCGCGCATATTGCCGTAAGATCGCGGGAGTCGGGATCGTTATCGCCCAGTTGTCTGTATAAACATATGTTCCAAAACGTAAAGGGGTCGAGTGCGCACGGCAAACTTCTGATAATGTCTAAAATATCGCGCGCACCGCACGCTCGACGTATCCCGAAACTTTAACAAATTAACCTCGTTTACGTACGCACGCGCAAACTCAATGGCCCTAAATCACGATACGGTCGAAAAAAGAAAAGGCCCGTTATTAAACTTCCCCCAACTCGCCAAGTTCCTCAACATTGCTATCTCGAGAAGCCATCTATTGCTTTGCCCCGACGCTTTGACGAACGACTGATCCTGCCTTATAAATCATTATTGGAATAACTTAATTGTATGTTCAATGGTTCTCCTTAATGCTAATATTTTTATGCTTGTTTTTGGTTGAATATGTTTTATTTTATCCTGTAGCAGCTTCAGATGGTTCAAGAGCCATGGGTCTCCTCTACAGGAGCCTGCTGCAGTACGTAGAATACGTGACATTTAAATTTGTTATTATAACATTTTTAATCGTATTAAAAATTGTGCTAAAATAATGCTAAAATTATGCTAACTACAATTATAAATTCCTGGTATTAAAACTGTTAAATGGTAGCACAATTTCATTTTGTGGCATTAAAATCGTTACATGTTACATAGATTTAAAAATTGTTATGCACCAATTTAAATACTATGTAACATAAAATACATAAACAATACAATGAAGATGAACTCATTTATACGTTAGGCTCCAGAAGTGGAGGGCCGTGGGCCTCGAAAAATATAAACCCCCTACCGGCCAAAATAAAACACATTATCCCACAAACAGGCATAAAAATGATTAACATAAATGACTATCGCCTGGCGTGTCTAACATCAACTGCGATTTTACAAGGGCGATTCCCGAGGCTTCTTCTAACACCCTAAACTTCCACTCAAATACGTCGCTGTAAATTCTTAATTTTTTTCAGAGCCCTGAAGCATCTAGAGCTAAAATGTTTAACATAAATGACTATCTCTTTGCGCGCCTATCGCCACTTGCGATTTTACATCGCCAACACCCGAGGCTTCTTCCAGCACACTAAACATCCACTCAATTACCCCGCCCTAAATTTCGAATTTTTGTCGATGTAAATTCTTCCTTTTTCCCAAAGCCCCGAAGCATCTATGGCCGTATGCATACGCTCAGCACCCATCCCAGTAGTTTATGACGGTGTGACGTAAGTACATTGCCGAAAATCCCGAAACTTATCTCTCCCTATTGTTCGCTCGAGTATATAAGGAACGCGTCTGAAAGAACGAGGGATTATTTTTAGTAAATTTTCCCTCAAGCCTAAGCGACCACATATCGTGAATTGGTATCGAGCGATTTTCCGGAATAAACGCCTATAACCAATTGTTCAGCCTTGTCACTTTGTCCACCACTACACCAAATAACTAGAGCTAAAATGCTTAACACAAATGACCATCGTCTCGCGCGTCTACCGGTACCTGCGATTTTACAGCCCAACTCCCGAGGCTTCTTCCAGCACCCTGAACTTCTATACAATCACGTCGCTGTAAATTCAGAATTTCTTTGTCGCGGCGAATGCTTATTTTTTCCCAAAGCCTCGAAGCATTTAGAGCTAAAATACTTAACACAAATGACCATAGCCTCGCGCGTCTACCGTCACCTGCGTTTTTATAGCGCCGACTCCTAAGGCTTCTTCCAGCACCCTAAACTTCCACACAATTATGTCGCCTTTTTTCCAAAACCTTGAGGCATCTAGAGCTGAAATGCTTAACACGTTGACTGCCAAGCGTATTTTGGTATGTTAGAACTGCAAACCGATGAAATACCGCAGAATATGATTAAATCGTGCAAAAAGGAAGATAACGTAGGGGTGTTAGAAGCCGAAGTATTGAAGCGCGAAGTATGAAAATATTGAATCAAATGCTTTTAAGAGATTGCAAATAGGCATCATTGCGAATCTTTTTGCATTCTTAGTAAAATATTTGCACCGGTCACCGGTGACCACTGTGGCAGTCAAAGTGTTAACGCAAATGAGCATCGCCTCGCGCGCCTACTGCCACCTGCGACGTTAAAACGCCGAATCCCTCCTAAGACTTCTTCCAGCACACTGAAGTTCCATTCAATTAGACAAACTGCGCGGGGCGCATCCCGGTATCTCCGGAGTCACGCTAATCAATGTTCGACGGGGCTCCGTCGCCGATAAGATCGAACGGTCGATTGGCATCGGAGAAAGCGTAGCGAAGAGCGGATCGACGGATAATTGGCGGAGCGATCGTCGTCAGGACGGATCTGTGACCTCGAGCGTATTTAATGCAGAACGGGACAGGCCGGGGCCGGGTTAGGGGAAGAAGGAGTGTCACACGTTCGGTGACGAAGAGGCGGGGTCCTCGGGGTTCATTAAGTTCACCGTAATGGCGGTCGATATTCCAGGCGACCGTTCGGACAAACGTCTGCTCATCGAGTGTGCACGGTTCGGCGCCCGTGACAAAGTTTCGGCTGTATCCCGCTCCGCGTTGTTTGCTCTGCGTGACGTGGACCTACGTGCCGACCCCGTGAGTTTTCGACGTCCGGGCGCGGCGCAAAAGAGGCAGCCGTTTCGCTCGCTACCGGAGAGGCGAGAATTTTGCGTTCGCAGTTTACCGAACAGCGACGTGTATTGGGATACGGCGGGGCCTGTTCGAATTTCAAGAACGTGGCTGACGAAAATGGAGGAGCGCTGGATAGGTAACGCGTTGCCTGCTCGGATGACGTCAAGGCTGCGAGAGATGGTTCGCGGCATGAAGTACTACGTGTGCCAGAGCGATGTGTTCAGTTCTGTTGGTAAACATCGTGCGAAACGCGAAGGGACAAGTTCGGTGTGTGGCTGCGTTTGGGTTATTGAAAGTTGAAACGCGCGGTTTCGGCTTTGCGAGGAAGATCACGGGAAAAGCACGATTTTCATTGCTGATAAGCTCATTACCTGGCGAGCGGCAGCGAACTGCTCACTGACAATGTGCTGGTTATAACGTTTATCATTTATATAATAACGTTTATAATTTAATTCGTGAAATTGGGAGTGCACGTGCGGACGTGCCTATATTTTTACTTTTTGCGTTATAAATGCAAATAGACATATTGGGATGTATTAAAACAAGATAAGTGGTAGGCGGAAGCAATCTCGATGAAAATGTATAAAATGTGCAAACGATAACGTCTATACGTTTATGGATGAAATTAACATTAGAAGTATTTAGCGTTATAAATGCACAGTGACATATTACGATATACTTCGCAAAATATTGTCACTTCTTCACTACGTTTTTTGTTATATCAGTGAGGGAATTATATATAGAATAGTCACAATTCAACGACCTCAAAATTTCTGTTAAATTGAAAACACTCAAAGTAAATACTTTGTAGCTAATATAATGATAGTCAACCTAAATTCGTCGTCACCCCGAAAATACTCAAACTAAATACCCGAAATGCGTAACGTTTATCATTACTTCGATACTTCACGCAATCAAAAAATTTTGATTTGATCAATTACATCTTTCCGTATACTCGTCCGCACGTAATTTGCCTCTTGCGCAGGATTCCGTCGGGAGCGGCAAAAGACCGACCAGGATTGAGCCCGCAATTATGTCTTTCAAAGTGCGTGACGTGAAATGCACAAAGGACACCGTCCGCACGGAAAAGAATTCGCACAGAAATGATAACCTAATAGAGAATAGAAGTAATTCGAGCGGTTGAGCGGCAGTAATTCAGGATGTTATTACTCGGGACGAGAAAATCAGCGTCGCCATCTTTCTCCACGGGTTACCACTTCGAATCCGGCGCTCGTTACACGACAAAGAGTAACGTTATTTGACGATGAAAAGGAGGAGCCCGGGGTTGATTAAGTTGGTGGCAGCGGGAAGACCTCATTTGGCAAAGGCGGTCAATATTCGGCGCGGGTTACCACAAGCCGAACAAACAGCTGCTTTATCATTACTTAGTCTCCAGTTAGTTTCGTGTTGTCGAGAGAAGAGCGGGTTAATTAAAGTTATTAGGGTATCCTGACGTTTCGCGCAGTGGATGCAAATTTTTCCCTTAGATTCTGGCAGATATTGATGGTACGAAGAATAGAGAGTAAAATGTAGGTCTGCGTGGCCTTCGCCAAGACGTATTGTCCAAATGAAATAATGCTTGGGAGTCACATTGCGAGGCGTGTTGGGTAAATAAGGTTAAATCGATCATGACGTCTTATTGGTGACGGTCATTAGAACAGGTCAAGAACAAAGCTGCGCCAATGAAGTAGCTATTGCGTCAGCATGAAGTGACAGCGCGAAAAGAGCGTTACATCGTTATTCATTTTATGTGTCAGTGGCAAAGTGGAAGCACCGCCGTTCTATAGAACGCCTCAATATTCTACGCAATACCTAAAGCTTTATTTATAGCGCAAAATCATTCGCATACATCCGCTTGATGTTACGCTACATGTTATTCATTTTATGTGCCATTGACAAAGTGCAAGCGCCGTCGTTCTATAGATCGCAACATTCTCTCAATACCGTCTCAATATTCTACATAATACCTAGAGACTCATTTGTAGGACAAAATCACCCCCACGCATTTCCTTGCTATTGCATTCCATGTTATTCATTTCACATATCATTGACAAACTCCAAGCACCGTTATTCTACCGACCACCTCAATATTCCACATAACGCCAAAAGCTCCCAGATCACTTATAGCGCACGAAACCACCTATACGCATTCCCTTGATATTACACTACATCATATTGCACCATACTTTACCAAAAGAACGCCCGACATTTGCCAGAATGCCGAGCCATTCTATTAAAATCCAGCGGTAAAGTACATAAGGCCGCTCGAAACAAGCTTATTTCATACCCTCCCGAAAAATGCTAAACATTCTCTAGCATACCTAAGCATTCCCTATAATACCTTGCTTTCCACTTTACCAGCGACGAGCGCGTACATTGGCCGTTCGTTCTCGTGGGCGCAAAAATTGCGCGGCTAGGCAGAAGCACATGAAAGGGCGTCAATGCGAAACGATAGAAAGCGCGACGTGTTGATGACGGCTTCCGTTAAACCGTCGCCCGCTCCTGCAAACGTCTGCTTATAATTACGAATGGACGGCAGAGCACGACGGAGTTTGGGCAGTCCCCTGGCAGTTTCCATTGAGCATTGGCCATATCAGCCTTCACGCGTACACGGAGGTGGGTTCCGTGCGTGCACGTTTAGCGACCAAGTGCACGCTATATTGCGCTTTCTCCATATATACACCCGTTAGTTCGCAAGTGCATATGTATGCGTCGTGTGCAGATACACGACATCGAGATGGCGAGCGAAGCGTAACCCACGCAAAGCTACGACAATGCTGTACCGACCTATAGACGCACGGACGGCCCATGTCATATGGAGGATTTCGACGTCGATGCACACTAATCAAATTTGATAGTGCGTGCCTTCCTCTGAGTCATCGGCTTCCTTAGATGCTAGACGCGGATCGACGGTTTACTTTGGTGGGTTGCAATTTTATTGGGGGCAAATGTTTTGCCGAATTACTACTTCGGGAAAGTGCTTTTTTCCATGGCGAAGCCACTAAACACGTTTGATAACGCGTCCCTGTTTGTGAGTCATCGGCTTTCTTAGATGCTAGACACGCGTCGACAATTTGGCTTGGTGGGTTGTGATTTTATTTGGAGGAAACGTTTTTCCGAATTACTACTTCAGGAAAGTGCTTTTTTCTATAGCGAGGGCACTAAACACATTCGATAGTGCATGCCTGTTTATGAATCATCGGCGTTCTTAGATGCTATAGTCATGTCGGCAGTCCACTTTGCTGCGTGGGTTGCGATTTCATTGAGAGAACGTATTTTTCGAAATTTCTATTTCTGTAAAGTCCTTTTCCCAACATTGAAGGTACTAATCAAATTCGATAGAACATGTCTTCCTGTAAGTCACTGGCTTCCTTAGATGCTATACTCGCGTCGACATTTTAACTGGCCACGTGGATTGCGATTTTATTCGGGGAAAATATTTTTCCGAATTTCTACTTCTGCGAAGTGCTTTTTTCAGCAGCGGATTACGCGCGCCGAAAAGCCTGTATTTTTGCAAATGTTTGCGTCGAATATATCTTTAATGCCGTACGCTCTGCTGTTTGCGCTCGTAAAATTATTAGATAGACTCCAACGTAACAGGACACGAAATGTAATACTTGTAAATTAATGCGGGTGAAATACTGAAAAAATTGGTCATCAGGCTAATTAGGTTAAAATCGAAGTCTGACATTGGACGGTTTCGCGTATTAGAATCGACACTGAACGTATAAACGTATATAACGGAGCACATTAAAATTATTTATATTGCACATTACAGTGCAAACGGAGTGTATAATGTTCGTAATGAAGCGAGTGCAAACAGTTTATATCACACAGTCCAGTTGCACGACGATGAGAAATTTCGAAGTTTGCGCGTTACGCGCCACACAAACATGAGAAACAGAAAATAAGCTCGTAACGAACTTATCACTGTTGAGAACAATATCATATTTGCGGGGATTATTCAAAGCTATCGACATGACCATGCAAACGTGGCAAATGAATGTTTTGCGTGTGCATACACAGGCACACGACAACGTTCCGCCGTGAAGAAACACGCCAGGGACCTTGTTCTCGTTTACTAGGTCCATTCCTTTGGGAACGAATCTACGAAAGCAGAGACTACGACTGAAGGGTCCGACGATTGGATGATGGTTTACAGAACAGACGTTTGAAGTGCAGGTGTCACCGGAAAACGAATTGGCAACGTACGGTCAACACAATCGTAACGCGAATGCCGAATTAATTTTTTTCAGACGAACAATATACGTAACACGCTACAACCCGCGCTATGCATTGTTTACCCGACCCAATTTCCACTGCTTGCACAAGGATAAATTCTTGTAATCCGCGGTGAACGCAAATTCAACAGACAATGGGTCGCCTCTGCGGAGATCGATCAACCGTGAAGAAAGTCAACTATTTAGAAAAAGCAATATTGGCTTCTTTATTTGCTATCGCGAACGCGCAAGCTAATTGGGTTGTGTTTTAAACAGGGAGTATGTGTCATTATTTTACGGTCTTGAACGTCGACACCGTTCCTACTAGTTGTTGTATACCTAGAAGCAAAACAATCATTATTTTATTGTAAAGAAATCTGAAGTACGTGGTATAAACTTCGGAACCGAAATGTTTACTGCCAATGATGAAACCGTACTGTATGATTCCAAAAAAGTAGCATGCCACGTCCAACTCTCACCCTCACTGAATCGCCGACGCATGACTGCGATTTTTTCCCACGACGAAGAAATATATATAAATGTATATAAGTAAAATGGATATAAACTCGGTAGAAAGCGTAAAATTGATAAAATGGTTGAAACACTCATAGGTCCCAAACATGAACTGCCCTTAAGAAATAAAATTGATATAAAATTGATAGAAACTATAAAATTACTGTCTCCTAAAATTCGCGAAACTACTTGCAAGTTCCGAACATGGCCGATCCCTGACACGACAGAAACCAAGCAGTATCTCTCCGACTGCCTACGCTGACAGCGTGCGTAGGAAAAACGCTTAGGTCCCAAATGAGTGAAAGTATCGGTTAAAACGCCGTCCATCGCACACGCTTCTACGTGATTCCCTCATACTGAACTCTCCCGTTGAAAAAAAGGTCGTATGTCTCCGCGTGAAAAGCCGGCGTCCCGATGACGTTACGCTTGGAAATTGTTTGCACCCCCCAGCGCCTCGAGATCTATTGCTTAGCATGCGGCGGCGGTTAAAATTGTTCGCATTATAACAACGCCCTGCTGGGGCGGCGCGTTGGTTGATTCTATCTTGTGCGCTATCGGCGGAGACTCCTAAGCTCTAAATCATCCCTCAGGCCGACCCTATCTCTCGACAGTCATCGCGCACGCGCTACCGCTCTGGCCTGCAAGGAAGTGCACCAGTATATGCACTTACGAAAGCGTTGCGTCGCTTGCCCGTAAAATTACGATTAGACGGTATACGACAATACCCGGCTAAACGGCGGTGCGTATACTATTGCAGTCGTAAATGTCCATCGTCGACCACGAACCCGCGCCCACGACGCACGATCGTTTATTCGCGCCTGCGGACTTTCTAAAGTTCCGGCGACGCGAGAAACTTTGTGCGCCGCCGTGTAAGTCGGTTAACGCGCGGAATTTATAATACAGACGATAACACGCGTGCTAATTTCATTCCGCGAGCCAGTACCTTCTGTGCAGTGGAACGGTGTTTTCCGATACTTGATGCTTTAAACGATACGTCTTGATCTACTTAATTATCGTTAGATGCCTTTTGAGGTATTATTGAGATATCATACGTGGTAAGGTAATTCGATGAGATTTATTTTAATATGATTAATAAAATGTTTAATGTGAATTAATTGAATTTAATAAATGTCTCGGTTGTAATATTAAAATATATAATTAATTGTAAAATAAATATTACCCCCTAAATAAGTATCAATCGCGCTACATTATTGACCTTCGATCAAAATCTCATGTATTTTAATAATAATTAATGCAACCAATTTAAATACAATATAATTTATAATTTAGTGATTATTGTGAAACTTCAATGTATAGCAGCACGCTAAAGGGTGTTGTCGACATGATAGACTAAAGGTTTAATCGGACATTGTCTAACTGTGGTACGTTTGAGATGATTTCAGACGTCTTTTATTCAGTGGCTCTTTTGGTGGCGCACAGTCAACGATGTAATAAAATACGAATGAAATGCGCGCGGATCGAGCCAAAGGGTGAAAAGTGAAAAGGTGGACGAAAGACTACACAATCATTTAAGGCAATGAATGTTGAATATTACCGACGGAATGCCGTCAGAAACGCGAAGGAAAAACATGCAGTAATTATCCTTGCAGACAGGACGCCGGCAATTTATTTGATTAACCTTATTTCCTATGAATTGAATGAATCAGTAGAATTTCTGACCAACAAACACAGTAATAAACTTACTCTATGAAAACGGACTGTAACGGGCCTTGTATTCTATACGAATCGATTGAACCGATAGAATGTTTAGACTAACAAACGGACCGAAACAGACTTACTGATCGAAACGGAATCGAAATAGGCCGGTTGAAAAAAATTTGAAACAATAAGAAAAATGGGCGATAGCCGCATGATGCACCAAAATAAATGTACGAACAGTCCGCGGAAATTTGAAAAAAAAATACACTAATTATCCTTATAGACAGGACACAAATGACTTTTCAATTATCCAACACGAAATAAACTTACTCGCCAAAATGGAATCAGAACGAGCCCATCAGAAACAATTGGAAACAATAAGAAACGTGGACAATAGCCATGAGACGCGACGAAATAAATATACGAACTGCCGACGAGCATTCGAAAAAGACATGAGCCAATTATCCTAACAGACAGGACACCGGCAATTTATTTAATTAAGCTCATTTCACGTGACTCGAACCAATTATTCGATTTCTAACTAGCAAACGCATCGCAATAAACGCGCTCACGAAAACCTGATCAAAATGGGCCCGTCAAAAACAATTCGGAACAATAAGAAAAGTGGGCAATAGCCTTGAGACGCCACAAAGTGCACGGTCAACGATCAAAGCAGCGCGAAAACAGATTTAAAGGTCAAGCTCCTCTGAACGCATCGCCGTCTGCAAAATAACAGGGTCTTAACGACTACGGAGGATAAGAGGCGAGGAAGTCTGCGAAAGTAAGGGCACGTGTGAAGTAAAATGTGGCAAAAGCGTGAGAGAGAGGAAGAGTGGAAGGAGCTGAGGAAGAGAATAACCTCATACGCTGAAGAGAAGGTGGCTTCGCGTAGGAAGCGAGCGTAGGAGCATTGAAATGGACGACGATGCGAACGATCGAGCGGTTCCGTGCGCAAACGTACGCTCAGCCTGACAACTCCCCTGGGCTCGTCCGCGGGCGGAGATGTAGAACAAAAGAAGGATAAATGGAGGGACAAGCGTGTACGAAGAAGTGCGCTGCCCAGAACGACCGGTCGAGCAATAACGGATGGTCCTGCTGCTTCGTGTGCATTAACTCTTTTCCTACCAAAGGTGGATTCGATTGCATTGCATCTGCTGCGCGCCAGGCCGAACGTCTGACCTAATTATAATCAACGCGTCTCCACTCTGCATGGGACATTAGACGCGAATTAACTAAATACGCGGGTTAACCTGTCTCTGTCATCGCGTCGCGTCAAGACACCGAGGATTTTGCACGTTGGTTGAACATTTCTTGTAAGGGAATAAAGTAATTTTACGAATGCGTTAGTCCTTCGATTTATTATATACCGAATTTGGTATAAACTGAAACGTATTCAAGTACTGCTTTAGTTTAAATATTAAAAATCATTAAATGAGGGGTAAGATAACGAGCCTTAATACGGAAGTCTAACAGCAGGAAGAAGATAGATGATAAGGAGCGTATAAATAGTCGCTGCGTAATAAAACAGTATTCTACAGAAATATCGTATATGTATACATAACACATATTGATTTTTCTTCTCACACGAAGCTTACGACACACTGTGTAATCCAGTGTGTTTGTATGTTCACAAGAAAATGATTGAGGGTGAAAAAATTGATTATTAGCATGTGAAGCATGCGAACAATACATTTTATCTCTAATTACCATTGTGTTCATTAAAAGCAGGATAAATAGGAAGGAAATACTAACAACGGATTTCTAATTGTAAACATACCGTGTCCACTATCGAATTGGCAATGTCTCGAAGTTAAAAATATAGAT
The DNA here is from genome assembly GCA_033815515.1 of Cryptocheilus praepositus. Classification (NCBI taxonomy): domain Eukaryota; kingdom Metazoa; phylum Arthropoda; class Insecta; order Hymenoptera; family Pompilidae; genus Cryptocheilus; species Cryptocheilus praepositus. The sequence continues at coordinate 7,735,145 of JAWWQZ010000296.1, forward strand.
AAATAATATATGTTCGCAATAATTTTTTTTATGAAGCTCCTGAAGAAAAACCCCTGCAGTATCGAAACAGACCACTGTCTTTGTTAAAAGCACAGAGTGAAGTGGATAGTTCGTAAATGCTAAGTGATGTACTACTTCCAACCTTATTAGTAAACGCGGAGAATGATACGCTCTTTTTTTCCCTGAAAACAAAAACCGATCGAGACCCTTTATTTGAACGTCACTGCACGTTCGCGGCAGAAGTCTACAACAACGTGACGTTAATGTAACGTAATGCGCAGGTTTACTCTTCCGATCGAGCAGTACGAATAGATGGTCTGCAACAAACTCGCTCGAAGCACCCTCCACCAAATCCCGTTGATTGTACGACGTTATTCACTAAACAAATGTTGCACTCAGTATGACGCTGGAAATCAAAGTATCTGTTGAAAGTAATCTACCCCAGAAGCGCATTTGCGCATATTACGTCGCTATGGGCGACTGTACTTTGTTTTTCTCCATTTGCCTGCCTGCCGACGATGTTTCGTTACCTCCTTCTTCTCGTAGCAGTGCGCGGTCGCTACTAAAGACTTACTTCGCGATTCCAAACATCCGAGTTAATTTACATCTCAACGAACCCATCAACTCCAACAGTATCGCGGCTTGCATTAACGACCGAGCAGCCTGTGAGGGAAAAAACGCCGACAAAACGGGAAATGACCGAGGACCGGGCGAAGAAATCCAAGATGGCGGAGCATGAGAATCCACGGATCTGCGCACAAAAGTACCACCGCGCAAAATGGTGCCGATGAAAGACGGACGAACGCAATGCGCAGCCATGAGCCAACAGGGCTAGAAAATCGGAGGAGCTCTGAAGGGTTAGTGCGGGCAAACCAAAAAACGCGAATGAATAGGGCGGTTTACGAATCGTTTCGTCAAAGGAACGAAACGCTACTCAGCAGGTTCCGAACGGCGGGCGAGTACCGAAGGACGGAAAGCCGTTTCTGTGGAAATAAACGTTGTGTGAGAGCGACGGTTAGTAGGCACTTCACCAGATAAAGGAGGACTCGCGGGCGGAAAAAGAAATTTCGGGTCCAAAATACTGCAGGGGAGAAAATAGAAAGCTGCTGGCAAACGTTTGAACCGAATGCGTCGTTTAATTAATGCACAACTAGGGGATGATGTGTTTAACCTCAACCTTATTATTTTCATCGGGTAGTAAAGCCGTATTAACCCTTTGAGTGCTGAATACAAAGCTTATTATGTTTCTGATCGATTATTTAAGGCGCAAATAAGTTTTAATGATAATTCTGTATTTACGCCAAATTAAATAATGCAAGAAAATCATTTGATAAAGAACGCATCTGTATTCATCTCATACATGTATAATTATGGCTATAATTGAGAAATGAAACGATTGGGGACGCATATATGCGCCCATAGTAGTGCATATATGCGTCCATAGCACTCAAAGGGTTAAGAGTCTTCTTATGGTTGAACAATAGTGACTTTAAAATTTCTATGGTTAACATTTTCAACATGTACCGTCATGTGTCCTTCGAGGTCTACAAAAGGTGTGTCCATGTTACATCTGTGCGTATGTGTGTGTGTATTACAAAATTTTTGTTTCATACCATATGAATCTTTCTTTGACTTACGAACAGTATTTGTGTTGGTACTCTTCCATCGCAGCACTTTGCACATCACTTTACTCGTTTCGAAAATGTCATGTAAGGTGGTATTCTATTTTTTTCCATTATAAAGCTTTTATGCTGTGAGGAAGTGCGGAAGTGAAGAGCTACTGTGTTTCTGTTTGCTAAGAGCTGAGTGATGCTTGGGTTGAATGTTTTGTTTTCGTATTTCTTCGTCAGACCGACATAGACTTGATGCTTTTTTGTTTCATGTGTTATGTTTATGAACAAATGAATGTGTAAGGGTGCCCGCTCCTTAGGAGTCTACAAAAGATGTATGCGCGTTTCAAGAATTTTATTTTTGTACAAAGATACGTGGTTTTGACTTTTACGTGTTTGTTACCGGAAAATATTAGAATAAAGGGGCATTAATCAATACATAGAAATTGTCGCGCCCCGTGAGCATTGCCTGAAGGCATGTTATTCAATTATGCATATGTGTGGGTGTCGCTAATTTTGCAATGTAAATAAAGGTTTAGCTGTAGTAATTGTAAATTCATCAAATATTATACCATTAATCGACTGCAAACAGTACGAAATGTTGGGTGGGATAATATGTTCAACCTTATTACTTATCATGGATCATGAGAAAGTAGCCCTGTTTTGCTTAAAAATTGAAGTCGCTTGAGAATTTTTCTAATTTCTAACATAAAAACGCCGTTTCACATTACCTACAGATAGAATGAAATGAAACGTTGAGTGTTATACGTCAGGATAGTAATTGTATTAATGCTCTTCCATCCAAGCACATTGCATGTCACATGACAGTTGTCATTTTCAAAATTAGTAAAGTGATCTGCAAAGTGCTGGGATAGAAAAGTGTTAACACGATTACTATCCGTAAGTAAAAGAACACTTTTTCATTGTGTAATACAAAAATCTTATAACACGAGAATGTTTATGATCGTTCTTGATTAAACGATTTTAAAGGTAATGGCACAGACAAAATGCGATCGGTGGTGACTGTGTTGTGCTGAAGTCAATCAGTGGCGTGACGGTGAGAAGTAAAATTAATTGATGTAACTGAGAAACATGTAATTAGTTTTAATGCGACGCGGCTGATTATCGTGAAATAATGCCAGCGTGTTATGTTGAAAAAGAAAACATGAATGCTGAAAGTGAGTTAGCGTCTAAAGAGCAGAACGGAGCGTAGCCGAGTTCAGCGAACAGAGCAGACCGTGACAGAACTAAGTGAAGAGCGTACAGTAATGGAAATCGTAAGAGCAGAATAAAGAATGCAACGATTAATCGTACTACACTAGTGAAAACCACTTTACTATACCCTGAAGAAAATTGCCATAGAGCTTCTGCTATTAATTTATCCACGTATTATCGTAATTTTTAATAGTTAAGAATTAGTGAGATGTCAGTCAGCTTCACTGCCAGAAACTAAATTTTCGTGCACACCACGAGAAAACCAAAAACTCGGTATTATGTAAAAAAAAAAAAGTGCCGTGCAGAGATAGAAGCACAAATAAAATCTCGAAGTAGAAATAGTCACGAATGTACACGGGAACGCTCAGTTACTGAATTTTCTTGCACACTCTAGGAAACAGCACGACATTTTATGAAGAAAAAATACGAATAAAATTCCGAAGTTGGAAAAGTCGAGAGTTCACTCGAGAACGTTCAGTTACCGAATTTTCTTGCACGCTACAAGAAATGGCTCGATATTCCATGAAGAAAAAAAACGCGTGCGGAGTCAAGCATACGAATGAAATCTTGAAAGAGAAAAAGTCAAGAATTTAGACGGAAACGCCCTGTTACCGAATTTTTTTGCGCACTACAAGAATCGGCTTGAAATTCTATGAAGAACAGAAACGCACACAGGGTTCAAAACGTGAAAGAAGTTCCGAAGTTGAAAAAGTCGAGAATATACTCGAGAACGTTCATTTACTGAATTTTCTTGCACGCTAAAAAAATGGTTCGATATTCCATGAAAAAAAGAGGTACGCGGAGTCAAGCAGACGAATGAAATCTCGAAGTAGAAAAAGTCAAGAATTTACACGAAAACATTCTCTTACAGAATTTCCTTGCGCACTACAAGAAACGGCTCGATATTCCATGAAGAAAAAAGACGTGCGCAGAGTCAAAAACACGAATGAAATCCTGAAGTTGGAAAGTCAAGAATTTACTCGGGCACGCTCGGTTACATGCAAGTTCGCGCATACACCCGTAAACCTACAGGAGAATCAGCACTTTCCAGGCGAGAAGCGAATTGCGAAACAGGAAACTGCTTCGGTAAGAACGAACGCTGGACGAGTTCCGGAGTACTTGAAGGGAAAGAGCGGCGGTGATATACAGGGTGGACCACGAAGCGTGATCAGCTTAGATTATTCTGCCGTTAGAGGTTCGATCGAAAGTTTGTTTAGCGAAACAACATGGTTCAAGGAGAGCTTTAAAATGAATTTACCACATTTTCGGTCAACCCTTTTCTTCCAGTTACTAAAGTCACCTTCGCTTTTTATAGCTGGACCTACCATACTTTTGCACCTATCTTTTAGATACTGAGACGAATTCGACAAGTATCATAATTAATATTTTTGACTGGAAATAAAGCGACTGAAGAAAACTCCTGCTTGAAAAATGTTCGCAAGCCACGCTGTTCTGCACTCTACAGAGTTGGTGATAGATTGATGTTGGTCGTTATTGACCTAATCCCTTGCGTACTGTTTCTAAACGTTTTGTTGTGTACCTTGGAACACATTTTCATCAATTTAAACGTAGGAAGAACAAAGCGGTACTTTCTTCTCCGCTTACGCAAGTGCATTGCTGCCAGTGGTCATCAATTTATGCATCCCTTAAATTAATATAAATCATATTTTTTTTCAATATTTCCTTCATTCACGTAAAGACTCTGTCTCCGTAAGACTCTACTGAAGAATTCGTTTCAGTATCTCCTAAAACTTGGCTCTAAGAAAATTATAGGTTCATCTATAAAAAAGCGAAGGCGACTATGATCACCCAGGTAAAAAGAATTGGCAAAAAATTGTAATAAAATGTTAGTTCGCGAAAAAAACTTTCGATCAACCCTCTAACGTCGGGCTCCGTCGTCCACCCTGTATACAGACACACAGGTTGTGAGACAGTAAAGGGTGGATAGACGGAGTCAAAAAGAGGCTATGGATGCCAGGCAGAAAGTGGCAGTCCCGCGCGGTAAAGAGTATTTGATACACGGGTCGGCGTATCCATACTCGAATCTGGGTCGAAGCTGACGCTGACGAGAATAGGTGAGAAGTAGAAGAAGCGAAGACGGCAGGGATAGGTGTAATTAGAGGAATCCAGGGGTCGCCGTACTGCGAGCTCTTTCGGTGGGTGTGCAGCTTGCGAATCGAGTGTACATCATTCCCGGAGCGAGAATTTTCGCTTCCCGAGAATTTCGTGCAGAGGAATTGGTTACTTGTACGAATGAACGTCGAATGAGTTCCGGAGTGGCTCTGGCTGAGGAGCGAGGACGATCGAGGGGAGAATCGACGGAAAGTTGGGGCGCGCACTGAAGTGAGCCTTTGATGAACAAGGAGACGAGCTCGAGGCGGAGACGGATATAGGCCGGAGCGATGGAGAAGTAAGACAGGAGTGAGGGGATGTCGAGTGTCTTCGTCGCTTAACTTCCTCACGATGCAGCGACCGGCTGGTAATGAGTGAGTAAAAAGTGCGGAACTACTAAATGAATCTTGGACCGAGTTACACCGAGATAAATACCTTTTGTGAGAGCGCTGAGTGGAATGGAGGAAATCCAATGAGAATGGAATCCCGTGGATAGGATCAGCGGAGAATTTGAGGCGCCCGGAGAATGTGGGATTTGATACGTTCGAGGCGAGCTACATCTCGCCGAGAAGTTTTCCCGCTAGCGTTTTTTCAAAGAGTAATATGATACACGTCCGCAGCCGTGCACCGCGCGATGCGTTTAGTTGTGTGTCGAAGTTTCATTAATTTTCGCTGGTCGGCGCAAACGGGATTACGCCTACCGCTGGCAATTTTCGGAATGAAGTGACAACGGATGTAGATTTGCGCGAATGTCGTGTGGAATGTTAAGCCGCGAAATGCGTGGGGAAGTACTCGGAAATGGAATGAAAGCGTAGGTAAATGGTTATCTGGTATTTGATAAAGGAGAAATAAGGGAAATGCGACTAGGACACGGGGCGATCTGGGTCGAAGAGGAAAGGGTCTTGAATGGGGGACAGAAGAGCAAAGAGAGGTAGAACGTCTTCGTGGACGGTTGGGAACGTCCGGCAAATCTTCAAGCCAACGTACAATTTCAGAATCGAGCCTTGGAGAGATTCTCGTCCCTCGAGGGTGATAGGACGAATTTCGAAGTGGGAAACTGGTTACGGAGCGAAAAAAGTTGAGTCTCCGCTTTCAGGACCAAACACGGAGCGAATGAAATAGAGTATCTGATAAACGGACGAGCCGGGAGACGCGAGCATTGATTTGGAAGTGAAAAATTATGGGACGCGCGACGCAAACACAAGAATTTCTGCTTTTATCCCGGCACAACAAATATCGCTATTGTCCACAGAATGTAGAAATTTGAAATCACGCGCTAAAGGCCACTGAGCGCTGAGAGCACGTGAACTAGAGGCGTGTATATCGGAAAAAGGAAACTGGTTACTCGCAGGAACGAACGTTGGACGAGATCCAGGGCTCTCGAGGAAGGAAGGAAGGAAGGAAGGAAGGAAACGACCGGAGAGGACAGACTTGTGATCGAGAAAGGTAAGAAGTCTGTTGAAGGGCCTCTGGGCAACCGAGAGCGGAACAAGCACAGTGTCCGGCTCGAATACTGTTTGCCAGGAGTGTTTATATCGAAGGTTATGCAATATAAAGTATCTGTACCAACGTTCCCTACATACCTGCACTTAGTATACTGTAGATACGAATACACGATAAGCGCGGAAGAAATATTGTACAGGAGCGGAAAATGTAATATCGCAGGAAATTGTCTACGGCAACCGTAATACTGTATCTTACAGGTATTACTAATACGGAAAGTGACGAAAGTTTAGATTTGAGAATTATCGTACTTATTCGCGTGCACATTTACATGTACATATTTGCAAATATCTACATTTCTGCATTCGTTTGTTTATCCGAGTATATTTGTAAACATATAGTGACGGCAACAAATTATTACACTTTGAACGAGCCGAATACTGCACCGCCAACAGTTCCTATGTTCATCGCGCTTATATACTGTCTCCATCAACGCGTCTTTGCCACGCAAATTCGTATTACCTTCGTATCGGTTTATAACTAATGCATAAAAAAAAAGCATACTTCGAATATCAATTTCGTGGGAGATGCGCTCCAGAGGAATTGAAGCAAGACGATGCACCTCTGAATTTTGACTGTGTGCGAGGAAACCAATTCGGGCAGGGACGAGGGCAAAAAACGAGCGAAGTAAGGGGCAAAACGGGAGAGAAAGCGAGAGAGAGACAGAGAGACAGAGAATTGACCGAGCACCAGGACGATGGACCAAAGGTGCGAGGGTGCGCATTCGAAAGCCATCGACCAACGTGACTCGAATGGAACGGCGACACTTGAATTTTCCGACTGCACGTGAGAATTAGGCTCCCAATATGGAGTCGCACGATAGTAGATACTCGTATCGTCCTTCAGCGTCTTGGTCAACGGTTACGACAAGAAACAGCGAGAGGTCAGGCGAGTTGCACGAAGCTGCCGTTGATCCCGCACCGTACTCGAATATGTACCTGACAGATTGATACAATTGGCGGAACTTACTTCGACTCCACGAAATAACCATACTGCCTACGCGCCATCGGACGTTTCAGAGGAAAGTTTTCACGTGTTCTCGCCTCTCAGTGAATATATAGGCGAATTTTAGTTCCAACGATGTGCCGGCTAAAATGTAAGGTATATCCGGTGTCGAGTGTCTGACTGACGAATGCAAGAGTGTCGAGGGTGACGACCGCCGGACAAGTGCTTAACGACGTTTGTCACATTGCGCCGGGAATAAAAGTCTTGGGGTCTTTCCTCCGCGGACGTGAGAATTGGGTTCTCGAGGGAATAAAGTCGGACCTCGAGTTAGGTGCCCGACTGGACGTGAGAATTAGGTTCGCGCGAATGGATCCCTACTCGTCGAGGTAGAAGCGTTGAAGAGAGGATTGCAGACTTTATGCGCTTGAGGAAACTCTTCTGAACTGTTCCTTTTTAGGCAACGAGGAGGGAGTGATGCCAAATTGAAGAATATCGAAAGCAAAAATTCCGCGAGTTTACGCGCGACCGCGGTTAAAGAGAAAAGTTTCGCCGGAGGAGCAGAGGGGCTGAATCGAACGAGTGCGAAATATAAACCGTGTCATTACTTGTAGCTGCTGGGTCGCATGGCTTTGAAAACGTTGTGTTGACTTGCGCGAAGTTCACGCCCCTACGGCGAGCACGTAGGTATCCGAGAAATTCCGCCGTTGTAATCTCGCACTGGCTCAGGAGTGTTGGAATTCGGAGTCTTTTAATCGTGCGAGGGGAAAACCTCCAGAATCGAAGTGCGGTAAAATTTTTATCGAAAGGAAACTTTCATTGAGCATCCGTGGGCCGCATTCCTTGCGGAATGAAGTTGAACTTCGGATCTCCGAACTTTCGGGGCTATGCGAGATAGATTTACGATTCTTTACAAGAGAAACAAGTCAAGTATATACTTCGTTCCATATGAAATTTTGTTCAATATCATTGCTCGACTTCCTGCAAGATTCAATCCGACGTGAGCCGTTCTGACCGAATATAAAACGCGGAAAAGCAATTTTGCAATACTCCATAACTCACTAAAAGCTACGGTACCAGTTTTATACACATTTGACGACGCAATCCAGGCCAAATAAATAATTTGTTTCAGAAATTAATTGCCAGAATTCAAAACACTTTTTTTCTGTAAAACCGGCATTAATGCGAAATAGTATTTAAATGAGACAACGGATGGAAAATACTTCGAGTCTTCAAAGGTACCGCGAAGGCTATGGATATTTCCCTAATGAAGAAGTCAGATAGGAATTTCCCCCTAAAAAGACGCACTTTCAATTGATTACGAAGTGATGTTTTTAACGTCATTCGAGTCGCCCACTGAAATATGAACCCCTGCGGCTCACGTATAGCGAAAACGTGCGTGTATTTGCTGTTTTTGGGCGGACACTTCCTAATGGGTTTCCGTGTATCCTTCAATAGGTATCATTCGTCAGACAAATGGGCAGTAAAAATGTCGAATGCTCCTTAAGTTAATGGAGAGTATCTTTCCGTTCCAAGACGCAAATCGGTCCGAGTCATTTTATCGCTTCCTTGAAAATAGTCTGGTGCCGTTTGAAAGAAATCGATCTATTTCCACCTATGCGCACGTCCCAAAGCCGACATGAGCACATTCCTAGACAAACCCCTTTAGATACTCATGACTGACTGATAAAATCGAGACCTGTACGTTTGTATTATTTGCCTTTCTTTATCAACCGTTTAATGTACCGTAAATCAATTTAATTTAGTTTACTTCAAAATTAAAGTTCATTATTAATACTAATTTAACTAAATAAATATTAGTACCATACATACAAAAACAGTGATTTAATTCAATTTAGTTTAATGTACACTCAACTAAAAACATACACATTTACCCCAGTTAGCTTTGTATAAACTCTTCGAGAGGAAACCCCAAGATTTTGAAACATGCAGAGAGAAGCACTTAACAAAAAAAATATATCAACCAGAATAAGATGTTCATCAGAACAACCAAACTCCATGAAATTTTCCTTATTTGTCAAGATTCTCTATTGCAAAGTGTCGCACACCGTTAACTTGGTTCACGCACAAAAAGTTCTCGGAGTTCCAAATACCTCGAAGTTACCGTTGAGTTTGAAACAAAAATACTTAAACGTCTCCTTCTTGCAAGTGCGTCTCCGTTAATTAGCGTTCGTCTTCGTTCGTTCGTTAGCGTTTACTGCACCGTAACTCATCGTTAACGAAATACACGTAACGTCAAAACGCGTAGATTCTCTTATCGTCATCGCCTTTAAATCGTTAGTTAGTTCTTACGTGCCTCTCGCGTGGACGTGCCCCGGCATACATACAAATGCACACACGCTCGCCTGCGAGCACACAAACACGGGCGGCTACATGCAGACACAGAAATTGCGGAACGAGCCGAATGAACATTTACTCGAGATCAGGAGAAAGAGAGAAAGATATACGGCCAGATAAATCACGCGTTCGCGGTAGTTTCGTCTTTCTCTGTCGGCGTCTTTTCCCTCTTTTTTCTCGCCCTCGCCATCCCGGTTCTTTGCTTTCTAGAGTCGTGGCTTGCCATGACGCCGCGTTTCCACTCGCGACGTGCCATTATTAAGACGCCAGGCGCCGGGACGTCCCGCATTCCGTCTTCTACCGTTCCTCGCTCTCTAAGTTGGCAAGACGCTGTCTGAACGCTCGACGGATTTGTCGATCGCTAAAAGGGCTTATCGGATATCCGCGGTATTTATAAACCTTAATCTTTCGCCGATTCTCGTCGATACACGACTCACCGGCGATTAACTCGACGACGCAAGCGACGCGGGCGAAATGGACTACCATTTAACCATTAAACTTTCATCATCTATCAGTATTTATATGTCACGCTCAACGCGGAAAACCTAATTGTCGTAATAGAGCGCTGACAGTGCGTTTATTGCGATAAATTAGCGTGGCACTATGAACATAATAACGCACGCGTACGTCAACTTTAATCCGCGTATTTCTGGGCAAATGCGGTCATGCAGAAGCCAGTGTTTAATTAATTTCGCGCATGTCGGGTATTAGCAAACGTAGTCGTTTGTTTACCGTGCGCATGTGTAAACGCAGAAGTGTCAATGCTGAAAAATGGCGCTAATCGTCTTAGGCAGACTGTATGTTATGGAGAATCTATTGTTATTTGTATATTGGTACTGAAAATTGTTGTTCCTGCATACGTATTGAAATTTATAGAAAATGACAAAAATGGTCTAAGCATTATCTGAAGTTTAGACTATTGTAAATAACCGTTCTATGAATGTATCATCCCCTGATGATAGGAACCGATGCTATATCCTTGTCACATTTCCTAAATACTATGGACTACATTGCTATATAAATATGTGCGCATATGAGAGCATGAATTATATTCTGAGATACATAGTTAGCGTTCTAAAAGCAATGTATGTAGACCACAATTTACTATCATAAGCTAAGCGTTTTATATTTTAATACTTTATTTCATCCAAAATGTCAGGAATTCTAATTACTATACGCATCATCACATATAATTCCATAAGAACTATGTAGCGTTGCTAATAATAACCCATTCCTTATGCTAATACATTCGGGTAACTGTCTAAAGTCTTGTCCATCATTAAATGAACTGTACAAATACCTATCCATCATTCCCAACCACACCACATTGACTTTCCTACCAGAGACACCCAGCAACTATAGTGCACAAATTTCCTTCACTCTGGCTACGATAGACATTTAAAACAATTGCAATTCCATCAGTGATGTAGTCTACACACATTGTATTACAACGCTTCTATGCATCTCGACACAAGAAAATTTATAAGTGGCTACCCATGCGTTACCGTGCGACGTGACACAGTTTTAGGTTAGGTCGAAACTGTCAATCTTGGGGGCACCAAACAAACATTTCTGTCTCGGTCACGTCGCCGGAACGTAGGCCCAGCTTCAGTTAACGATCGTCGAGACTTACCTTGATGGTGAATTGCCTGCACAGCGGCTTGTAGGCGTTCGTGCCGCAAACGAGAAAACGATCGGGCCCCTGTCTGCCAAAGACTCGCACGTAGTTCTGACACTGGTCGTCGCTCCTGCCCTTCAGGTAGCAAATCTCACGGTGCGCCCGCGTGCTGGTCCACTGCAACCTCTGTAACACAACGAAAAACCGTAAGAGACATTCTCGCATTAAAGCCCCCGGGATTTAATATTCGCGCGTATAATCCGTGCGCGCGATACCCTTTCATTATTTTATAGAACAGTTTACACGCCCGGGCCGGCAGGCTCGGGCGGAATCCCAACGGGCTGCACGGTTTATTCTCCGTCCCGTAAGTTTAACGATCAAGGAAAGAGGGAAGTTATTCGCGCGAAACTGCGCAGTGATAATTTTCCAGCGGCGACACAACGTTTAGCGACTGTATCATTGCCAGGAGACGGCGAGAAAGGAGGTCCCTCGATTAACGGCGGGCGAAAATATTTTCCGACGCGGCGCCGATAAGACAGCGAATGTTTACGTACGGCTGATGGAAGCTATTTCCGAGAACGGCGGTAGTTACCTTGCGCATCGATGTGTAACAATGCGTGTCACGGCAAGCAGTCGCGAAGAAGGAACGCTTACGAACGGTCAGGACGTGCGTACGAAATTTGTACGGTGGCTTACTTCGTCAATGCACGTTCGCACGCTATCTCCAATTCCGTGTGGACGATTTTTGGTGCTTCGCTCTCCGATTGTCCTCAGTCACCGTTGTGGCGATGAATATCACTTATTATGTCACTATCGTCAGCACCCCCGATTCTGCCGCACATTTTGCCAGTAATGGCGGATACTGGTTTGGCGCTATTTTTGTCAGCCTGCCGATCACTCCCTGCGCCATCTCACGGTCGAACGACCGACCCTTAAGGATATCGTTTACAGTCACAGCCAAAGGCAAATAAGGAAGTAACGCGAGAGTGCGCATAGGAAATTTATATTCTGGCTTACGTTGTTAGTGCAGGCTCACGTGCTATTTTCAATCCCGCTTGGCTGTTTTTTGGTATGTCGCTCTTCGCTAGTCCCATAATCACGGTCGTTGGCATGAATATCTATTATTGCGTCAGTATCGTCCGTAGCCGCTGCTTCAGCTGAACGCTTCGCGAATCATGGCGGATACTGTCTACCCCAATTTTTGTCACCCTGCCGATCACATCTTGCGCCGTTCCGCGGTAGATCAACCGATCGTTAACGACCCTGTTTTTAATCAAAACCGAATAAGAAAGTGATACAACCGGCCAGCATGCGCATACAAAGTTTGTATATAATTTTGCCTGCGTTTTGTGGAGACCAAAGAATCACATCAATAATCTAAAAAAAACTGCATTTATAAAATAATCATTACTACCCCGAATATTTTAGATCTTTCGTTAATGCATATTCTTACTCGCTGTTTTCAATCCCCCGCGAAGTAGCAATATTGTTGGGCGTTTTCTCGTGTGTCGATCTTCGAACGTTCCATAATCACCGTCGTTGCCACAAATATCTATTATTGCGTCACCATCGTCCGCAGCCCCCGCTCCCGTTAAACGTTCCGCGAATAATGGCGGTACTATTCCGCGGGATTTTTACCGCCCTGCCGATCGTACCCTGCGCCATCTCACAGTCAATCGATCAACCCTTAACGACATCGTCTTTAGTCAAAGCCAAGGGCTTCGCGCGGTCCAGTCATGCAGTCTCGTGCGCGTGTTTAAATATTCATTTCATTTTCAATCAGACCTCGCATTCCTCGCCATTCCGCACGCCACTAGGCGAGAGAGACCGCCGAGAATTCTGGGTCACCTTGTGCTCAACGGCCGACGTTCCTCGAGGTAAACGTCGAAAGGTACGGTACGCGAAACAACTAGTTACGGAGGAAGGATACGCGAGAAAGATGGAGGAGGAAGGACAAAGAAGGAGAGCAGCGAGGAGGGCGGCCATGAGGTAGACGGAAAACATAAAAAGAGACAGGGACCGCTGGAGAGCAGAAGACGGGAGGGAAGGAGCGAAGGGACACGACAGGAGCTGCAGCTGCGTACAAGCTAAGTAGAAATCCTTGAACAAGCTATCCAACTGCTTTGCCTGCTTTACCTGCACCGCTCTCTGTCTTTCTGTTACCCTTTCCACCTAACGAAAGCGTGTATACACACGCTCGCGCACGCATATACACTGCCGACCATAAGTTTAGGGCCACCTTCCAAGCAGATAAACGATTGCACGAAAATTGAGTCGGGTCGTCTGATAGTGCAAAATGGCGGAATGCGCGTAAAGTAGTGCACATAATATGGCCGCGCTGTTTTTAGGTAGCCTGTCGTTTTGTCTCCGAGCACCGCTCGACGCGCCAAAATGTCCCGTTTCTAGAAATAAAGTAAACCGCGGTAACGACTTCAAAACGGGACGCGGAAAATAAAAAAGCAGACGGTTTCGCTTAGTAACGTATATTAATTGACAGGCGATTGATTAATAGAAGTATGTACACAAGTATTTTTTGACCAATCACTTATTTCTACTTACGTTACATCGGAAAAAGTCACTGATTGGAACACTGGAAATGTTTCAATCAAAAGTTATTGGATGAACTCGCTAAGATACTCTCCGACCGATGATTTTAATCATATGAACTTTCGCGTAATTACTTTCTCTTATGAACACGTTGTAGACGAGCGAAAAAAACGCAGTTGCAAGTAGTTCTTAAAATAATGTTAATTACCAAAGCAAATTCTAAGAAATCCTGCCCAGAATTTCATTCTTGTTTAAAATCTGCTAGACATACTAAGGCAAATTTGTTCTTCGGAAAAAGACGAGACCACACATATTATTTACTTTTACGCTTTCCTGTCCGTTTCATTAACACTTTGACTGCCATGATGGTCACCGGTGACCGACGCAAGAAATTTTACTGAAGATCCAAAATATGCGCAATGGGTAGCAATTAGTATTTTATAAATGCAATTGTTATTAGAATAATGATTCGATCCTTTGGTCTGCAATACCTGCATATTATTTACATTTTGCATAACTCAGTTGAACGCTGTAGTATTTCATAGCATCGCCGTTCTAATATAGTAAAATACGCTTGGCAGTCAACGTGTTAATAAATAAAAGCTATGAAGAAAAAGTTTCTCGGATAAACACGCTAAAATCACACGATGTCGCATTTTGTCGAAACAAATAAATGGTCCCATTAAGTGTACCGGCGGTAAAGAGATAATATTCTAAGAACCGGCGCTTTAATACGCCGAAACGCAGCAGTGAATCTGCTGGTACCAAACTTATAGACGGCAGTGTACGTGCGTGGCTGCGGCTCATTTTGCCTGTTTTTACGTGCGCGCCTATAAAGAACAAGCGCACCTATGTATATACGCATACGTGCGCGCACAAGATATTCCCAGTACCTTCGGCAATTCGCTTCCTGATGACGGTATGCGTCACGCTTGTAAAAGCTCACTTTTATCTACTTCGCGGGCAGCGTCTTCTTTCTTTTCTACCCTCGTTTTGGGGAGAACTTGCCCAGAGTTGTTAGCCGACCTTGTTACACTTGCCGCTCGTCTTGGCACGATATCGTTCACGGAGTAAAAGGCAAGCCTTATCAGTAGCCGCTCTTATTCGGGCTACTTCATGGACACATTTTTCTACAAGAGAGATCGCTGTTACTCGAGACTTACTCCGGATACTGGAACGAACGAACCGAAAAGTTGGAAGTAGCCGAGCTTATTTGGACACAGTGTGTCAAAGCCGAACTTGTCAGCACGAGGAAACACAAATGATAGGAGACCATTTTGAACTGTCGCGTAAAACAATATTGGTAGAAACACATAGAAATTTTTTATAGCTGGATGGCGAATTCATTGAATGCATGGAGAATCTACAGATATTTTGGGAGATGACTCGGTGTATCTTGTTGGGAGATATTTGTCTTTTATTTCGAGAGCTGTGAGGCAAACGGGCTTTCATTTTGATGGATATGTTTTTTTTGCATGATTTTTTGTTTAGTCTACGATACTGACTGATTTTGCGTACGGTCTTATTGCCTTGTCAGGGAAGCATGTTGTCGGAGGATAATTTCAGCCGATATACTGAGAACAGCGACGTTATTACTTGGATTTTGTAGTTCCTTTTTAACGAGCACTTAGGTATAATTTTTTTATGAAAACGCCATCTACGTTACTTAGTATAATGGAAAAAGATAGGGGGGATGAAGGAAAAACAGGAAAAGTGGTAAAGGTTCCAGGAGGTCAAATGTGCTGTATTATTTATGGCCAAAAGTTCGTTCAAAACTTGCTTTAAAAAGGTGTCGCGCGTGAGCAACGAAACTTTGTACATCTTGTACCTCGACTCTTCTCAAGCTTCGGATTATCACGTCTTATTAGAAAACACGTGGCACAATTATTATGTTTAATTGCCTAACCGCGTTAATTGCGTTATTCCGTTTAGCATCGTTCGACGCATATCACAATACCGTATATAAACTTGACATATACCACAATCCACGTCTAACGTAATAGACATTTTCCAGTAAAAAGAATCCCATGTTTCGTCTCGTACGTTTTAGCGGCGCATTTTTCGTGACGTTATGGCACGGAAGTTAAGGTAGAAGGTGAAAGATAGGAAGAGAAAAAGCTTTATCAATGGTCCGCTCTTCTTTATCTGGGTACTTTGTGGACACATTCTTCCAAGAGAAGGATCGTCCCTGTGCGACCTTGTTACCGGCACATTATCGAGAGTTATGTTTCGTCGCGATAGCCTATACACTGTTCTCAATGATTTTCACTCCCGCCCGTCCCATTCCTTCATAATGCAGAGGAATCCTATCTCCCTAACCGTCTCTTCCATTTTCGTGCAAATATCGCATGCGCACCTCCCATTTTCCATCACAAACGCGGTTACTCTTTGCGAAAGGAATAATTCTCTTCATTCCCTTTGAACCACATTTTACCCACATATTCGTGCCCGTCTGCGCACGACAGTGCTCGAATTTGTTTTCCCTTCCGCTGCAGCGCGCGTCGTTACTCCGGCGAGATAGTTACCACTTACATTTTTCATGGCAATTACAAGCGGCGCAGCGGCACAAAACAGCGTGGGCGAAAAATTTTATTCGAACTATCGCGTCACAGCCGGACGTACCGAAGTGGCGGTAGCAGTGTGCCGACTAATTCGCGGATCAGATTATCCGGTTAAATCCGATTTAATCACCATTCCGGCCCGCCGTTCCTAATTAATTCCCTATCTTCGCGCGCGCGCGCGCTTCTGAAAGGGGCTGAGGAAAAAAGAGTGCCGCGAATAATGATGATTTCTTGCCGACGTCGAGCGAATCAATTAAGGAGAAGTTCTGCGCGGATTTTGACCGGTGTGTGATTTAGGAACAGATAGCGACGTGTATTCCGCTTTTTGCTCTAATTAGAATACGTCTGTGGGTAGGTGGTTTCCACGAGGCGCAACGGCGTGGGTGGCTACCCCGCTGCAGGAGTGTCGCGGGAGAATGGGAGAACGGGAGAAAGAGGAGGAACGGGTACAACCGACCGAAAACTTTCAGCCGCAAAATCGTACTGCATATTCATCGGGTAATACGATTTCACAGTTTCGAGCCTCTGGCTTGCAGCGGCGGTAGGCGGCAGCCGGTTTTACGGTATAACCTGCGGATAAATGCGGAGCGGAACATATTATACTTGTGTGCTTGTCGCGATGTTCTACCCGGAAAAGTTCGCCCTGACTCTTTTACATTTCTCTTTACCGGTTACCCGGCCGTTGCTCGTGTCGAAGCGTCGAACGGTCCAGTAAAATCTCGCGCGTTGTCCCTATTGATTCTGTCTTCGTACTGCCCACGCTGCTGCTCGTCCGTGTCAAAGTTATCCTTTATCTTGACAGTATCTAATTTCCGAGATTTCGGATTCCGCGAGCGCGGATGCCACGAGTCAAGGGATAGAAATTGTTACCATTACTTCCGGGCACATTTTGCAGAGTTTCATTAATGAAATGATATGAATGTACAGAATGATGTCCCGAATCAAATTGGGTCGAAATTATGGAATAATGTTTTTTTCGTACAAAGCATCATTTCCGAGAAAAACGGAGTAAAATTACAGAGGCAATGAGCAAAATTATAGAAACTATTACTGTTATTTTCTGGAAAATTTTACTGACTTTTATTAATGGAGTAATACGAACGTATAGGGCGGACCGGTAAAAGGGCGGTGTCTCAGTTCAAATTGGGTGGAAAATATGGAATAATGTGTTTTCACATAGAACTTCATTTTCAAGAAAAACTAGCTTCGATTCTCGTTAAGCACGTAAATTGCGTAACAAGCAAATATTTCTTGATTGAAATGTAACGCCGAGTCACTGTCGACATAATATCCCCTAGAACAAAATGCATATCTAGCAACAGTCGACATAGGAGCACAAAAGGTTAAAACGTAGATAATGATATAACGGGTTGAAATACAGACACGACATAACTTGCACCAGATTCACGTGTTCAAAACTTATTTTAAAATAAATTAGCTAATGAGTACTTAGAAGTACAAGTGCACCGAATCATATTATGTTCGTTCTCGTTTCAGTCACTATAGTATGAACGTTATAAATATTTCGATACAAAGAAAAGTTGAGACCATAATAGTTTAAGCATCGCTTTTGTTGTAGCATTAATATGCTGATTTTTTAGCGTTTTGGTTATCTAGACTTTTACCGTTATCCATTTTTTCATTACCATTTACCTGTTTAGTACTTATTATGACAATTTAGTGGGTACTGATACCATATAATATCTTCGTTGTAAACATTTTCATACAAGAAAGAGTTGAAACATAACCGTTTAATTATCATCTCTGTTATAATATTGGTACGGTCGTTTTTAGGTGTTTGGGTGACCTCGACTTTCATGACCTTTTTCCATTGTCCTTGTCTCAGTTTGGTGAGAGCCAGAGACGGGCTGTGAGCTCTAGGAATAACATTAGTCTTTCCAAACTGTCTCAGTTCAATTCCGATCAGAAGGACAACGTGAGAGATTTTACTACATTGTCTATTCTTAGCTCTTATGTATCTATTGTACATTTTTGATTCTTTTATCCTACTTTTGCCTACTTATCTATTTTTAATTTTGAATATCCCTGTTTTTCCACTCTCTACTTTTCTATTCTTACTGTTGGATTCCTCCATTCTTTCATTACCCTTTAAGTTGAAAACATAATAGTTTCTGTGTTGTCTCAGCTGTAGCATTGGTACTCTGGTTTTTAAGTGTTTTGCTTATGGCGCGAGAAACAGCATCCCTCTTCGGACTGTCTCAGTTAAATTCCGACCAGTGGGCCAACGTGAAATATTTTACGCTATTGCCTATTCTTAACACGTTGACTGCCATGCGTATTTTGCTATATTAAAAATATGAAATACTTATGCAAAATATAAATAATGTGCTATTGCAGACCAAAGGATCGAATCCTATTCTTAATTCATATCTCTTGCGCCGGTCACCGGTGACCCCCACGGCAGCCAACGTGTTAATTCATATTTACCTACGTTAATGCTAGATTTCTCCATTTCTCTCTTCTTAATTCTGGACCCCCGTCACAACGCCGAAACCGTCGAGCACAGGGACGATGCGAACGCAGTATCACGAAACGTTCGGCAGTAACAAAGAAACTAATGAACGGAAGAGTAGCGGTAGAGGGCAAAAATCAAAGAACCCGACGGGCGCGGCATCGGGATCGAACGTTCGCGTTCAGTCAGATTTTAGCTCACGGCGTGTTGAAACGTTCTTTAAACATTTTCCTCGACCGTACGTGATAGGTGTGGAATCAGCGATACGCGTTTTTAAATTTCTCTCTCGTCGTACGTGACTGAGAGTAGCTCGTCTTCTTCTGCCTCTTAGTCTTCTTCGCCGGCTTTTCTGTGCAGCAGGCACTAGGGTGAACTCGTGATACCCTCTTCAGCCTGATATGACTTCATTTCGTCGATTTGCTGCTAGTTCCCGACGCTTGCTCTTCGTCTTGCATCGCACAGGCACCGATAGTTTCGCGCTCGCGAGCGATGAATCGATCAGCGAATGAGTACCGTCAAGATTGTAGCCAAGGGCCCGATTACGTGCTTGTTGAACCTTTTTCCGACAGGTCGACTGGAGGTACTCGGGTACCGGCAATCGACGTACGTTCGCGTAAATGCATCAACGGATTATACATTGCGCTCTCCTCTCACAGAACGTCAACTTAGCATACGCGATTCTTGCAACATTCGTCGGGATCGACACACGCTCGATTATATGTTCCGTGGATCGAGTCCTACGCCACGTAAGTCGCGCCAAATTAATAGCATCAGTTTGCCTGTTTCGGTTTAAAGTTAAGGGATATGATAAGGAGAGGAGCAGTAGGTATGGTTCGCCAGTTTTTCAAAAGTTAACATCAAAAATCGAAATTTTCTGATCGCGTTCAAATTTTGCAGACATGTTCAAAATTGAAAATGAAGATATGCAATGAAAAGTAGAAGTACCATGTAAAACTAGAATTCTGTCGAAAACACTTTATTCGCTCAGCTACCATGGTGTGATTAAAACTACTATATGTGGTAAAGTACTTCGTCATGTATATATTCTTAAACATTATTTATGTGCAAAATGAAAGTATATGTATATCTGGATTTTCATTTTTCTATATGTTAATCTTAATTCTTAACACGTCTGCAAAATTTGAAAACTTTGGTTTTTACCTCGATTTTTTGTTGCAAAATTTGTATCCAATATGTTCGTATAAAGAAGGTCAGTGCAAAATGTGAATAAAATCGGCGTCCAATGCTTTTAGTCGTCCTCTGGTGAACGAAGCAAATTTGACAAAAGCTATTTTCGGTCACGACGTGGTCGGGTTTGAAGATTCCATTGGCGCGTTCCTTTAATTCGGCCCAATATCGAAATCGCGTGCACTCACGCGTTACACGTGTTACGCTCGAGTGGCAGATAATATTCATATATATGCGCATCGTAAGTTTCCGTATTGGTCGAAAGTTCGAATTTTCCAACGCATTCCTTTAGTTCGTCCCAATACCGAAATTGCGTGCACTCACGCGGTAACACGTATAACGCACGGGCGGTAGACAATATTCATATATACGCGCACCGTAAGTTTCCAGGTTGGCCGAAAGTTCGAATTTTCCACCGCCCGTCGAATGAATATTCGCCGTGTTGGCACATGGGTGCGCGTTGCGTAAGATTTCATTACTCTTCGCATCCAATCTTGGATCCCGCCCGACGATGCGTTCCTTTTTAATCATAAACGTATAAATGTATGTTCAAACCGGTGCGGCCATCTAAAGCGAAATGTGATGCCATATTCTTCGTATATGTTAGTATTTTACATATATAGAGTGCGTATAAAGTAAGCAAGAAATTCGGCCGAACAGTAAATAAAGTAAGTCAGGAGATGAGTACCTTCCGCAGAAAACTTGATTGAATCTGATTACTATAAAAGTTAACAATAATTAAAGAAAAGGTTTTCTTCTCTTTTTAAGAAATGTAACCGGTTATTACACTTTACATTTACTGACGTTCTTTCGAAAATCTATGTTTCGTCGTTCTTTGACACACGAGCTCTCATGTCATCTCTTCCCACTCGATTTCAATATCGTTCTATTAAGATCCACACAATCATCGAAACGGTTGGAAATGTTTACTAACATGTGGTGAACGATGTTTCGGAGGATCGAAACTTTGCGCCGACACCTCGTCGATATCAAAATGCATTTTTATACCCGTTATCGGCAGGGCGCGAGTTGCTGAGCCGTAAAGTGGGGTACGGCGTTTAATTTTGCCACGAGACGAGCCTCAGAAAGCGGTCCGCTCTTTTCAATTTCTCTCGAGCGGCGGCGGCTGCTTCGCTTTAACCCGCGGATTAAACCATAAGCGTTTGCCGCAAGTAACGTAGACGAGCATGCATGCGTCGTGTGTGCTGGCACACAGCGAAAGACTTGCGCCCACGTCACGTCTCCTCGCGTGTGCGCGGAGCACAAATTAGCAGTTAATCAAGGGACTCGGAAGAAAAATAAAAATAGCCGCGTGGCCGGTTGTGTGTTTAACGTCTCGTTAACGTTTTCGTTCGCGCCACAAGTTTTCTGACCGCGCGGCAATGTGTCGCGTGCGCACGGGGAAGCGGATTTTTTGCGGGCTCGCTTGTTAATGCAAAATCAATGCCGCCGACGCACATGCGTCCCGGAATCGTAGATAATAGAAAACGGCGTGCGCTATCATTTTTGACGAGGCATTGGAAGCATTGTTTGACGGTGCTGCGGTAGTCGTACACGATTATGCACTTGCGCGTTGCTCCGAAGCCAAACGATCGCGCGTGCCCGTAAACGAGACCTGGGTTACAATGGAAAAATAACGGTTAATTGATTCAACAAGGTTATATAGCAAGTACGCGTGATTCGATATTCTATTATTACGCTGATGCGCGCGATTGTGCGGCTGACAATTTCGGTTTGTGTGCCGGTGCGTGAGTAGACGTTTCCTTCGTGTGTCAGAGTGTATACGTGCAAGTGACCTTATTACTGCTCGATTAACGTCGTTCGACGTCCGACAATGGATTTTTCCTTCTTTTCCTTTCTTTATCAAGCTTATTTTATTGTATCGGAGGTGGTTGTTCTAACGAGCGCCTTGTTCTGGCTGATATCTTTTACTGTCTGGTGCTTTTAACCGTAAACGAGAGCTGGATAACAATGGAAAAGTAACGGTTAATTGGTTCAACAAGGTCATATCGTAAATACGCGCGATTCGATATTCTATTATTACACGGATGCACACGTTTGTTTAGCTGACGATTTCGGCTCGTGTGCCGGTGCGTGAGTAGACATTTATTTCATGTATCAGAGGGTATACTGTGAAGCGCTCTTATTATTTTTCGATCAACATTGTTCGTCCAGCAACGGATTTTTCCTTGCTTCCTGTTTTGATCAAGCTTATTTTATTGCTTCAGGGTGCGTTGTTCGGATATATACCTTCTTTTAGTTGATATGTTTTATTGTCTAATGAATGTCTCTTTCTACAAGTTCCTCGCTATTTAAACATATCTACCAGAACAAGGGGTTCGCCAGGACAACCAAATCCAATTAATCAAGCCTGCTTCTACTCAAGCCTGCCGCGGAGAGACATTTTCATAAAAATTTCATGTGCAAACACGTGAGGTCGATACATCGTGGCCTTGGCTTTTACCGTCGCGACATTTCTAATACGCCGTGACAGTATGACATGTAAAAGGGATATGTCTGCCGACCGTCGTTCGGTATATTATGAACTATAATACAAGACAGCAATAGCAAAATTGCACATAAAACAAATTTACAGACGTTACACTACGTACAATACATTTTCGTCAACAGTTACTTGGTCTTTCCATTACACCAAATTTTCTTATCTAATGCGTCTCTCCACAAGTTCCTCTACAATAAACACACATCAACTTAAACACGGCAACAACCAGAACAATTGATCTCAATGAATTTTTCGTTCCACCGAAATCCCGATCCAATGCAGAGGGACATTTTCATAAAAATTGCACAGGGAAACACGTGAGGTCGATGCATCGTGGCCTTGGCTTTTACCGTCACGACTTTCCTAATATTCCACGACAGTACGTCATGTGAAAGGGATATGTCTGTCGGCCGCCGTTCGACACGACGCTGCATTGCCTTTCACCTCACGACCCTGACGAAAAACCGTCTCCGGCCTCTTTTCAATTTCTCAGACCGAGCAGCGACAGCTGCTTCCCCCCTTTAACCCTTTCGGATAAATTCGCGATGGTCATCACGCGCCGAGCGAAGTAAGGAAACTTTTCCAGATGGCATTGTGGCCGGTAACTTCGACAGAACGATCAGGACGATGGTGAAACGGGGAGTATGAGGCACAGTCGGAGGATGAGTGGAGACTGTAGGTGCTTTTAGATAGGCTAAACTTTTCTGGTTTCATCGGCGAGCGGAAGGTCAACGATGAAACAGAGACGGAGTGTCGACGAATAACGTTTTACGGAAAAACTGTACAAACTGCTTTGTAATCCGTGTACGCGGCGATTGTCTACGGTGTGATACGCTGGCATCTTCACGATGTCTGAGTAAGACGGTTATTTGAGGCATATTGGGTTCTGGATTGACGGTACTAAGCTTTGAATGTGATATATTCGCAATTACAACGGAATAACAATAAACTCGAAACTACAGAGGTGTGCAATGTAAAAAAGTAGGACGTAAGTTGTTCGTTTCCAAGACATGTGCAATTGTGAAATACTTTTCTCCGATGACCGGTAGTTTCTTTTATAGAAAATTGCATAAAATGATTTTCATGCGCGAAGTCTTCCTATAACGTAATACATCATTCCAACCAGCCCTGTAGCTCAGACGGAATATATTCCCGTTACACGAAGTCTATGCGCATAGAAATCATTTTATGCAATTCTCTAAAAAAAAACCACCGACCACTAGAAAAAAATATTTTAGCATTTTACATATTGAGGGGGAGAGGAACAACACATAGGCGTTATAGTCCAAAACGTATGCACCATCGTACTCATCTTGCCAGCCTAATGTCGCGCATGGCTCGTCTACCTGTATTTATTATAGTCATTTCTTTGCGACGGTTTCCAAAGGTTCGTTTCATCTGGGCTCAGTGCCTAGCGGCGCAAAATATCAATTCGTAGATAGAATCGGAGAAAATATAGATAAGTTCGTGAAATATCGTAACGCGTAACATAATCGTGAATACATATATGCATGCGCATGGGTACGGACGTGTTAGACATTTTACAGTATCCCCGGTGCGCTCCGAAAGTTAAAACGTTCGCCGGCGAAATTCTAATTTGGAGGTATCATCACTGCGAAGTTTCCACTGTAAATTTTTACCTCGTGGGCCAGTTACCCGGGGCTTCAGGCTGCCGAGAAGCCCCGGACGGGGCCTACGCGGGATTTTTTCAGCGAAATATTTTCGGGCGACTAACTTTCCGGCGGAAATGATTACGTAACGTAAGGCAATGTGCACGGTTAAGCGTTCCTCGCCGCGAGGCTTTGTTCGCAGTTATCGCGAAGCGCGGGTAGTTTCAATAGAATTTGTACGTGCGCACCGTCGCGCACCGACGGTCGAATATGTACAGAGACGCGAATTTATGCAGGATCGAAGGTAGTTTCCGTTTCTAATTTCATTTCGCCGCTGAAAGTAAAATGGCTCTGCGGTTCTTATTTAACTTCTCTGCGTGAAGCGGCCGGGTCCCCGCGGAAAATGTTGTGTTCCACGATCATCGTATATTCCTGTCGCGCGGGGCCGGCGAAAACGCGGGACGCGACAGCGGGAAGCAATATATCTCGTGAAATAATTGTGGAACACTTTTTGCCCGAAACGTTGCGTTCGCCGACGGAAACTTACAAATCTGACCGTCAGTAATGCATGCACGTAGATCCCCGCGTATCTGCGAGGACACCCGCGACCGTTTCTAAACGCGTGCGGAAAGAGGCGTCGTCGCGCACGGATTACGGAACTGAAACTTCTTTTCTCGCGGAAGAGTAAGTCGACGGATTAATAAATAAGTGCTTCTAGCGACAAATGAGATGTTCTACTTTAAATTGTGCAAATATAATCACATTACACTGGTATTATAAGAACTCTCTCCCAGACAAATTAAACGTCAAAATTCTAAACTTTATTTTTTCAATAACCAGGATATTTTTACAGTTGAATATAAAAATACGTATGACACTCGAACGAAATAAGACTGTATTGGACTCGTCTTTTTTTATTTTTTTTTAAATTTTTTTTTATTGTTATTGACAGTCAATATAATCGTGAAATAGAAAAATATCGACACCGTAGCTTGCAGATATTTATATAATCTTCAATCCCGAATTTAAATGTCTTATTTTAGCTATCATAAGCTAATTATTTCATTTTTAGACTCCAATAAAGACGTGGACAGTAGTGAATGAAGATATATTTTCAACACTTCGTTATATATACTCTCAACATTCCTTTGCCCTACAATTTTTCTGTTCCCGTATCTTTGAAGTTTCACTTCTAACGCGTACCCTCTTTTTTTATATTTTCGACACGTCCGTACGCTGATCGATTCGCGAGTTTCGCGGCTCGTTTTAAGAACGTGTTCCGTCAGAATGCGCGCCGGTGAAGGAGTTAAATGCTTGCACCTGACAGCGGCCGCGTCACGAAACAATTTTCCGACGCGCGGAACCGTCGAAAACTGTCATCGATTGCGATGCTCAGTTTTATTGCGGCAATTGTTTCGGGCATAGATGGTTTTTTTTCGGCACAGGCCATCCCCGATCCCGTCTCCTCGTCCGATAAATACGATTGCCAATTGTGGCCATTTTTTTATTTACGCCAGAAAAATCGCAGCGACTATCAATATTACCGATCAATGTTCGTTCGTGATTTATTTGCTGAGAAACAAGAATGACGTTTCGCACGCTGATAAACGCCTGCGCTGAATGGCACGCTTTTAATTTCTTTCGCGTCATCTACCTGCTAATGGAGTAAGCGTCAATAGATCCGCACCGTCCATTTATAACACCCGCTTTACATCTTTCTCTTTGTTTGGCCGTTGATCGTCGCACCTCATTGTTCGTACGTGTATGTGCGAATATGTGTATAGTTTAATCCTCAGTTCCGGCATAAATATGACTACCAATGCGCTTCTAAATTCCACGTACCAGCGTTCAACCGCTATTTCCTACAATTGACACCGCGATTAACCGTTTGCACTCGGACATGATCCTTCACAAAGTAGTGAATCGAGGGTAATTTTACATAAAATGGTAGTTTCGGAAAAATGACTCCATTGAAATTATATTTTGTATAAAACTTTCACTTGACGTTATTCTTTTCGGAGACACAGTGCAGCTTCATTTATTTCATTGCGCCCCCATAATATGTAATTTTCGGTTCGGCCTAATGTCCTAATATGTAACCGAAGATAGTAAAATTCATCTTTCAGTCAATTGACCAAAAATTTGATAAATTTTAAGCAGGACACAGATTTGCCATTTGTTTCCTTGCTTCGTTATAAGTTAATAATCAATTTTGCGTTGACATACATTTCTTTGAGTAATAACGCGCAGCATCTTCGTGTCCCCGAAAGGTTTTGTCGAAAAGACTGAAGCGCGTTCCGCATCGCCCTCAATGCGACGTCCGTCCGAAAAGCCAGTTACTTCGTTTTTGCACTGTGCATCCGCGAGACCCAACGAGCGAAGACTTACGCGAAGTATTTAGGAAATATCGAGTTAGCGTAACTCCGAAATTGGCAAGGGACGGTGAGCGAGCGTTTACGAAAACCGAATTGCAGATGAACTGGCAGAGAACGAACGGCCGAAATGGACACAGAGGGTCTCCAGGCGATAGCTACCAGGCAGCTGGCTATATACCTAGGTCTCCGTAGTTAACTGCAGTTCGACTAGAGCCGTGTACACGTTCGCGTTCTACACGTACGCTCGCTCGCCCGCACACTCACGGAATCCTCCCCGCAGTCTTCCGGCCCGCCCTTTTCCTCTCCTCTCGGTTTAAGGTAAATACGCGACACCAGGCGCCCGGGTGGGGGCGGCATAAATAGCACACGAAACGACGTTTTAGGTGTTTTAGCCGTTTCGAGTGCACTTTGAAGTGACGAGCCGAGTACTCCTCCACTCCAGTCTCGTTACTTCGCATTGCGACTCTTGGCTGCACGCGAGAAACGGGCGCGCAGCTACGTACGCGTACACAAAGCCGTCGCGCCTCTGCATGTGTTCGCGCACGCGTGCGCACCCCTAGAAAAGCGCGCCGCACGCGAGACACCCACGCACGCCTCACACGGACGCATACGTCACGCTCGACACCTCCCTGACAAACGCTCCGCATACACAACCGCGCGCATACACAACCGCGCGCATACACAACCGCGCGGAACAACGAAATAGGCACGGCTGCCACGGACACCTATATACGCGCCTGTGCCAGATAGAGGAACGAAAGTAGATGCGGAGATGAGAGACGGAGAGAAAGCACAGTCTGCCCCGTTCCTTCTTACAATGCGGAGTTAATACTCTTACGGCGCGTATATAGCTGTGCGCGTCTAATTCAGCCTTTATGGTAATGTACACCGGCTGGCTGTGTCTCTATGTGTCTATGTCTATGTGTGTCGCATGGAACACGCGTGTAAGCGGGTATGCGGGTCAGGTGTCCTTTTGCTAGTGGATAGGCTTACGCCGATGCGGATTCGGCGATGAAACATTCTTGTGCGCTATCTGTACTTTTCCTTCGGCACTCTCGTGAGTTTGTTCTTGTGACGTGCTTCGATGCCATTTGTTACATGAGCGCCGTCGTTCGCGAGGAGCAGCTTTTCGGGGTGCTTCAGCGAGGGTGGGACTTGTCGACGGAGAACTGCTGGCAAGCGTTTGCGAGCGAAATGTGACGCCGAGTCGTGGCGACAATTTTAATAATTATGAATATTTCCAGAAGTATGGCGAATTTTCCACTGCGGCTTGCGCCGTTCTCCGTTATTTACGACCCCTTTTGATATACTAAGAGTCCTATTAAATCTGAGGACCATCATTTTTTCGCAAAAATGGCAAGGGGTATACCTTAAGATTTTCTCGATTTCTTCAAGTCCCTGTCCCGTCTAAACTAGCGATCGAAACCTATGACTAATATAGGTTTTCTTAAAGCTCTTTGGGCGCACTTTTACGTAGGATTAATCGCAATTAGCAATTTCGAAAAAAATTTTTTTTTGCTTTCTTAAAATCGTCATAACTCGGGAACTGTGAAGAGTTCAGCGCGCGGAAAGTGGTCTATCTTTAGGGCAAAGTACCCTCTATCAAACGGTATCGGTCCGATTAAAAAAAAAATGTTGACATTTTTCGCCTATTTTCGCGGGTGATTGCGATCAATCTTTAGCATAAATTAACCTTTATTGATTTGTCAATGTTCGGAGCATATGTTGAAAACACAAATGTACCTTATTTTCTGTTCGTTTTTGTGCCAACTTAACGCTTCTTAACTGATACCCGTATACAAGCGAATATACGCTGTCCGTTCGTGAAAAATGTCTCCCGCGTCTTACAGAGTGCAAATGAGCAACCGCAATTTCCTCAAGTTTCGTAGACATCGTATAAGTTTGAACACACACGCCTCTACGTATCTGAATGCCTATGCAAATGCGTGCTGAGGGGATGTATGCAAAGGAGCGTTGCTCTCGGAAAAATTCGTAGATATAAAGCCTCGATAAACTTTCCGCGGATAAAGCCTCGAGAGATCTTTGCTACCGTCGCATGCGATACCACTTACTGTACCGCACTAGAAAGGGAATCGTGTGCGCGCATACTTTCAAATACGCTATACAGTTCGGTCCCCTCCAATCATCGAAAAAGGCACTATCCGCGCATATACAAAATACCAAAAATTATTTACGGCCCACATCGCCCGCTCGCGCATTTCTCCTGCGATACTTTCTTTTTTCCCAAGCGCGCCCCGATTCTCCTCTTCTCACGAATAAACCACGCTTTCCACGCTCACACATTCTCAGTCTTTCCATTTTTATCCCCCGCCCTCCCTCTCTCATCAACTCACACTTTCTCTGCGTTGCTTCAACTATGCTCCTATCTCGCCCGCCACCTTCTGACCTTCTTAATGTGGTCTCCAAAAGCAAAGACGAATTGCACCACCGCTCGTTAACCCCATGCTGTACCAATAAGTTCGGAAGACTGCGGGCCGAACTAGTAGGACATGATGCTGGCCAAACGGCCCAAAATGATGCACAAAAATGGTCCCGTAACAAATCAAGTTTGGGAAAAATGTTTATAGCGATGCCGCGGTTATGAACGTCAAATGCATTTGAGTTAGAAACTTGCAAATATTATTTTTATTTCCTTTTCATTTTGTATATATATATGGATTCGATGCAATATATTAAAGCACGCGCACAGGCTATAAAAGTCACGACTACGTGTTCACCCGTTGACTGCCCAGTATATTTTGCTATATTAAAACCGCAACGTGATGAAATACTGCATAATACGACGGAGTTGTGCAAAATAAGAATAGCGCGCAGGTATGAGAGACCAAACGACTGTATCACTATTCTAATATCATTTGCCTTTACAAAATTATAAATACTACCGATTGCAAAATGTTGCATTCTCAGAGAGATCTTTTGTGTCTGTCACTGCATTTCCTTTCTTAGTCACTGATTCATTCAACGCCTTCGCAACCGCCGGCGTACACTCTTGCACGGGTACTATTCCCGACAACCTGAAGTCACGTCCACGTGTCCCCGGCGCTTAACAACATCATACGAATCGAATACGCGTGCCTTCTTTATCAAAGCACTTCCTTCCGTTGAAAAAGTATTCCGTCCTCCGCGAGCGCTTCATTCGATAATATTCGGTAATCAAAGGGTTAAAAAGCAACGCATCCCTGACAGAGCGACCTGTCGCCAGCCTGACGTTCCACGGCGCAGGAGATTTTTCGATCCGCCACGCGTCTATCGGCACCACAGGCGCTCGTCACCATAGGCGTTCGTCACCATAGGCGCCCCCGTGGTCATTACCCGCGTCCCTCTGTGGAAGACAGCAGCTGGCGTTTTCTCCCTCCGGCAGACACGCTGGCGCCTTTACGCCGAGACACAATTTTGTATGTAGAAGGAAAGGGCCGTGCGCTGACTAATGGCGCGCGCTAATTGTGCCGCCTGCTGCACACCGAGGGTCCCCTCCTCATTCTCTCTCTCTCTTTCTCTCTCTTCTTCTCTCGTTCGCGTCCAGGGATACGTTCGAAGAAGCCTGGACGGCCGACACGGGGTGGCGGACGGCGAATGGCAAAGCGAAGAGAGCGCGAGTGCACCACTTTGGTGGAAGCGAGCAAGCTGCCTGACGTACACGTACGCGCCGAGGAGCCTGCGATAAATAGATTAAATTTGCCCCCTCGACTTCCTCTCTTCTGCTCCTCCCGCACCTCTGGACGCCCCTCCGGACGCCGCGTTAAGCGGAAATAGATGGATGGCACGCGACCGGTAGAGCAACGCTGATACGCCGCGACGCTAACCTCGAACTCCGCATAGGCCCTGATAATGGAAGCACGAATACACAAGGAGTGCTGTTCGGTACGCTCCGATGTAGGCAGTTCTGACGGAGCGAAAAGTACATCTTTTAATGTGAGCTTATTTGCAAATGAGTGAAAGTATCGATGCGCGGGGGAAGGCGGTGTCCAAGGGAAAGTTTGCCGGTCAAAACGAAGTATTCCTGACGCACCTACTGCGTTTGGTACGTTGATTTTTAAAGTGTGCTTATTTGCCAATAAGTGAAAGTATGAATATGCGGGGGGAGTATGTAAGGGAAAACGTTTCTCAGTTGAAATTAATTATTCCTGACGGACTTATTGGGTTTGGTAGGTTGTCGCTCAATGCGTGCTTATTTGCAAATAAGTGAAAGCATAGGTGTGTGGGAGGGGGTGTCCAAGGAAACGTTTGCCGGTCAAAACGAATTATTGCTGATAGACTTATTAGGTTTGGGACGTAGTCTTTTAATGTGAGCTTGTTTGCACATAAGTGAAAATATAGAATGTGCGAGAGGGGGTGCCCAAGGAAAAACCTTTGCCAGTCAAAACAAACTATTGTTGACGTACGTAACTGCAGAAGAGGGACTTGTGTGCACAAATAAAGTCGATTCCAAGTATTAAAAAGTGTGTTATTTCGAATAACTCACATTGTTGGGAGAACATGAGATGTTCTTGAAATCAAATTTTCTAATAAATACAAGGAGTCGTAGAAAAGAGTTTGACGTGCTCGAACAAACGCAATTGTGACAGAAAGGAAAGTATTTGGACGGTTGCACGTTGTCGTTTAATGCGTGTTTAGTTGGGAATAAGTAAAAGTACGGGTATGTGAGAGGGAGTGTCCAAGAGAAAACCCTTGTCACTCAAAACAAACTATTCATGACGGACTTTACTACAGGATCACTTCCGGACGACCTCTCAGACCACTGACCGCTGTTATTTAAAAATGCAATATTCAAACATTTCCATTAATTTTCCGTATACTCTTTTACCATGCAATACATTCTAAATCTTCTACGCCCGAATGATATTCGTCAGTGCTAATTATAAGTAAAAATCGTGACATACAGCAAAGCTCTGAACCCTCTGATCACGTCGCATCGAGTGTCCAAATGCTTATGCGCGGTGGCGTGTGCCACGTAGAAGCACGGAAGTGTGTCAATGCGAAGTTATAGCAGTCGTATTCAAATGACTTCCGTTTCGTAAGGCAAACACGTGTCGTCCCTGTTCACTGATCGTCAGTCAAGCTGACGCGTACACGGTATAAAAGTTTCGAGGCAAATTTCGTTAGCCGGTCTCTTATTTCACCGGCGCCGTACATATATGAGTTGGCCGGTTAAGAATAACGTACTCGAATACCTTTTGGTATCGTAGGTCTTCTTAAATGTACGGGCACATCCGGTCGACGACTCGTTTTATAGCCGGCGACAAAGTTATCCCTTGGCTCGAGTTTGGGTCAGGGCAAAGTCGCACAGGGCGCGGAACCCGGAGTACGCGTAATGAATTTCCAGGGCGAAACCGCTGTCTCAACATTTATTATCGCGGTCATAATCGAGGCACCAGTTGGAGTCTCGTATCGGTGCGCGCGCGTTGGCTCGTATTTATACTCGTCGCTTGTTCTTTTTCCGTCCCGACCGAAAGTAGTGACTTATCGTCCCGACGAGTTCCATTTTCCCGAGCCAACGGTGGGGATTTCGCTGCGCATTAGAAACTGCATATATCGATCGACGCCGTTTTCCTCGATTAAACAGCTTTTACGCCGACAAAATCATTCTGCTTTGTCGCGTCGAGGACCCTAAATTGTTCGTAAGCTTCACGTCAATCATCCGGTACACTTACATCAATTTTATAATTGCGATGAATTTTTCCCGCATGCCTGACAAGCAAATCTAACCGACAGATAGAGGACCGCGTGAAAAAGACATTACAAAGTGCATGTACCGTTCGACATCGTTTCCCTTGGTTAAACGGTTTTTACGCCGACGTTCGTACGCTTCACGTAAATCATTTCATCATCACGTACACCCACGCAAATGTTTATAATCGTTAGACATTTTTTTATTCTACTTCTGAGGAACAGAAATCAGATTTAATTAATACATGTATGATTGCGTAGATAAGGACATTAGAAACCGCATGTAACTTCCAACGCCATATTACTGGGTTAAACATTTTTAACGGTGACAAAATTACTATTCTCTGTCCCGCGAACTACTTTCAATTGTCCGTAGATTTCAGCTAAATCATTGAGTACGCTCGCGTGAATTTTCTAATTGCCCGGGATTTTTTCATCGTACCTCCGACAGGCACGTCAAAGCCACAATCCGTCGATCACTTCATTTCAGCGTCAATATCCACCGCTGATGAAGCGCGTAAAAAAAGATTCGTTTGCATACGCGTCGCCACGAAGTGCATTCGTCGGTGATTCAGTTGGCGACAGGTTCGACGCGCATCGTGAAATTGCCAGCGGCGAAGGTGAGACAAAGGGGCGGCAGAGGTCGATTATTACACCGTCCAACTTTGACCGTTCTTTTGTTTGGCAACGCCGGTAAGAATGAGTCAATGGAGGTTGCAAAACGGAATACGTGTCGGACAGTGATTATCGACGCTCACGGCGTTTTGACCGTCACACGGGCGCCATGTCGACGATTTGCGTGCCGGCGGCCAGTTAGCGGGCAGCGGTCTTAAAAATTCGCGATAAACGTAAATTAACACATTCCATTTTCTAATTGACAGTTGTAAGCCGCCGGCGGTCTGGGCGGCGCATTAAAATGAAAATGCATCGCCGCGGAATATTTGTTGCCGCGCGGAGCAATTAAGTTATAAAATGGCGTTGGGCGGCAACTGAGAAAACGACCGGCCTCCGTTTTCACGCAGTTATCGTAATTACGGCTACTCTCGACGCGTATCGGGACACGGATCTTTCTTCCGCGACGCTTCGTATTCAAACCGATCGCCCGGCCCGATAGCTTCAGTCTAATAAACGGCCGAACAATAACAAGTAGTCGTGAATACTGAGCAGAAAACCATTTTTCGCTAAACATTGGAATTCGCTTGGAAAATTGTATCTTGGTGGTCTCTAGGTGTTGAGGGTCCAATACTCGCTCGTCAGGTGTCTACAGTGGCTAAATGCGTTGTTAACACTTTGACCGCCATGATGGTCATCGGTGACCGGCGCAAGAGATTTTACTGAAGATCTAAAATATTCGCAATGAGTAGCAATAATTATTTTATAAATGCAATTATTGTTAGAATAGTGACGTGATCCTTTGGTTTCCGATACCTGCACATTATTTACATTTTGCATAATCGAATCAAACGCTGTAGTATTTTATAGCATCGCTGTTCTAATACGACAAAATACGCACGGCAGTCAACGTGTTAATGTATTTTGCACGTGTATTTAAAACTAGGGTTACTATTTACATTTTCCTCCCATCATTTATGCTGACTACTATTCATTTGACAAGACTAATACATATCTAGATTAATGTCCTTCTGAGGATATGAGCCATTTTTACGCGCACGTAAATTGAGCATTAGTCCTAGTAAATCAGTTTGACACATGGAAACGTTGCTTTAGAAATAAATGTCAATATAGTCAAGAAGTTCTTACAAAGTAATCGCCAGAGTTAGTACGCGCAATGCAGCGGAGATACTGTAAACTCAATATCTCAGAACTGCAGCAGTTGACACGGCGTACCTGGTTATGTTCTTATCTTCGTATTCACGTTGGAAACTTGTAATGCCGAAAAGCGATAAGTATCAGAAGAAAGAACGATTCCCAGTATTTCAGTTACTGTCATGGTATGTAGTCATCTTAGAAGTTTCATTTCCTCTTGGTTTTATGCATTGAAAAATAAAAAATACGGGACAGGTGTCTGTCTAAGAAAATGTTGCGTTTCATTCATGTGTCAATTTGACGCGTATCCGTAGAGATATGTATACAAGAAATGGCCGTAAACTAAATGGCTACGCCAGTATGAGTAGAAACATATAATTAGAGCAAACGTCCATACTTATAAATGTGTCGGTACTATCATCGTTGCAAAGGTATAAAGAAACTAGGACGGTATAGGACATATAAAAGTAGTTTCCTTTATACATAAAATACATGTAGGTAAATAGTACGTGCGCGCATTGCGACGTGTCATGTTAAATCCCTCCAAACGAAGAAAAGGTAAACCGGCACTGTCTTCACAACATCTCACGGTTTTTTAATAGAATTCTTTGGCAGTTGCCCCATCTGTTTTTTTTAATGCTTTTCATAATATATTTTGCAAAATCGCCCCGCTAGCTTTTCCTGGCATCTAATTTATTTCACGACATAGTTTTCAGTAAGCTCTCGCGTCAAGAAATGCAACCAATTTCATTATCGCGACATTTCGCTAAATGTATAGCTACTTCCTGTTTAAAATAGGGAATTTCAATAATTCTGCGAAAAATCCATTTGAATCCCACGGGAGTCACCGATGACCATTACTAAGATAAATTCATTAAACATGATTATACACCTTAACTTATCCACTGTACATAATATTTCAAGATAATGTGCCATAACAAGCCAGGTAGAATTAGCGTGGCATTCAACTTGTTAACGTAAGTGGGCGATCATAAAATATTATCGTTAAAGTTTTCATGTGTGTGGCACGCGTGCAAAACGCAGTCGTAATACACGGCGCGTCAGCCTGGTCAAATCAAGTTAAACTTTACATACTACGGGAAAACAGACACTAACGGACTCATTAGTTGCTAACAAATATGAACGCATCGGCGCCTATTTATTACCCTGTTACGCTGTTAAAGAAACAAACGCGGCGTAAGCCACTTCAATTACAGCGGTTAGCAAACAAATAGGAGTCACTAGCGCCTCTCTTTATGACGTAGCAACCAATTAATTTTCCGTTATAGTGCCGTGTTATCACATAATTGTCATTAATTTATTGCTGCAAGCACCATTTATTCCCGTGATTTTCTCAGTTAATCGCATTTCAGCGGGGATGATTATAATAATTGTATCGACCCATCGCTAACACCGTACTTTGTCACGATTCTCTCGATTCTTAGCTGCGCAGCCCGTGTTGCCTAGTTTGCATTTCGCGGCGTCAAAAAGAATTGATTGTATAGAATCATGCCAAGCGGCCGCTAACAAGATGAGAATCGGTCGCGTCCGCGCGGTTCGCGTTCGAGCGCACATCGTTAACGATCTATTTTAGTAGAAACCGCCGACTAACGGCGAATGGGACTTATCATCGACGCGTAAGTAAAGACGGCCATTACACTCGACATGTGAAGGCGCTGCTTTTGCAGTCGCGTGCCATTCACCTATTATCGTTCAACCTTTTACGCCTGTGAAGATAGACATAATCGTTTCGCGACTGAATCTAAACGCCAACAAACTTCACTTTTAACGGGCCTATGCGCACACATATTTTATTTTCAGTTCCGCGGCTGTTAACACTTTATTATGAAATTTGAAATGCTCAACCGTTTTCTTATCGTATAACGTGGGTGAATGATTAGAAAGTTCATCAAAGCTCCTGAAAACCCGATGATTGGATTTGAAACAAATCTCATTCACAATTGTCATGTTTCACATTATATATAGTTATACCGACACCATGCGTCAACAATGATCTCATTACTGATGCAGTTAATTAACCGGTCGACAAGCGTTCGCATCGCGGGCCTATCGTCAGGCTTCCCGTCAAGTGTCAAAACGCCTCCGCAAATATTTGCCGTTCGCCACCAATCGCCTTTGTCAAATTTGCGTCGCGCCGTTCATTTAAATATTTACCGCCTCGTCGCAACGAGATTCGCGGCAGCGCAAGTTCGTGATTTAACATCGCCGCAGAATCAAAGTGCAGAATTTTATATAGA
The DNA here is from genome assembly GCA_033815515.1 of Cryptocheilus praepositus. Lineage (NCBI taxonomy): Eukaryota > Metazoa > Arthropoda > Insecta > Hymenoptera > Pompilidae > Cryptocheilus > Cryptocheilus praepositus. The sequence goes on from JAWWQZ010000296.1 coordinate 7,771,473, forward strand.
ATCGCATTGGATCGGGTAAGCTTCGCAGAGCCATTCAGGAGGAGATAAGGAGGAAAATAGTTGAAGGAGAAACGGGGCGGGGAAAATGGCGAACAAAGAGAAGAAATCGACGGAGCAGCACGTGTTCGATTTGCGGTAGGAGAGTCCTTTAAGTGACTGATCGAGCTCATGAAGAAAATACAATTCGACGAAGAAACGTTCAATGCGTATATATAGGTCGACTCTTGAGTAGGCAAACAGCCCGATGGAGGAAGGGCTTGTCGGACGAGACAGACGTATAGGCGCTAGATAGGTGGATGTGGCAGATGGATATAGAGATAGACGCGTGGCGTGCTTCCACGGCTTCCTTCGACTTTCCTCCGGTGTTGTCTACCATTTCAGGCTTCTTCATACAGATCGCTTCTGTTACTTACGCGGACGTGTCAACGTCGAGAACATCCTACTGCTAAAGCGATTTCTTTTTTTTCGTCGAAACGGGACATCCGGTCATTTTAGGTGATAGGATGTTCTCCATACAGATTAAGTAATAATATGTTCTTCATATAGATCGCTTGTGTTATTGACGCGGGCGTCTCAACGTCGGAAGCATCGTTTTATTAATGTGGGGATTTATTTTTTTCGTCGAAACGGGACATGTAGAAATATTAGATAATAATATGCTCTACATTTCCTGTGTTACTCACGCGAACGTGTCAACGTCTGAAATATTTTACTCGTAACGCGAGTATTTTTTTCTGAAGAACGCACTTGCTTCGATATCTTTGGGATTAGAATTAAAATGTTGGCAGAGTTTCTTAGAATTTACTTTGCTAATTGACAATGCGTTGCCGTGAAATTGTCGACTCCATAGAAATTAATTCGTCTGACACGCCCCGGGAACTTTCTTATTTCTCAAAGTAGTACTCCGCTTCGTGTGATCGCGTCGGTACGTCGCAGTAATAGTAAACTTGACTCCTGGCGATCACGCAATTTATTTTCCTTCACTCGAACGGAATGGATACAAGTGACGCTGTTACGTAAACAAGTGTCGAAAAACTCAGTGTCTTTTTATCGTGGGTATACCTATGTGTTCACGACGGGTTGGGTGGAAGGAGAAATTACGGCAGTTTCGGCGTACATGTGCGCAAATTAAAAAAAACAATGTTTAGGCGAACGAAAGAATGTTTCGCGGATATGCGTAATATTTTAAATGATCAGAAAACACGTGTTTGGCAAAATCGGCTCACTTGCGTAACGTGTGAAACAATGTACGAGTATCAGCAATACATGCAACATCGAAGACAAAATCGCGTCAGCACACGAGCAGAAACGAAAAAGTTTTTACTGGGCAACCGAAAGTGCACAAGACACGTATAAAGCATTATTCAATCCATGTATAAGCAATACATCCGAAGTTGAGCATCACCTTAATTCCTGACAGTACAATATTTGCCATAATCTGGCCCCTCCGGAAGTCAAAGTTACAGACCTCCACCTCCTACTATTAGTCGCGCAAGACGCAAACAGCGGTTTTTCGTCAGTCTCTCCGTTGCACCCAGACATCTTGGTCCTCCGACCCTCACTCTGCCTCTAGACGCGCTCGCCCATTCCTTACAATTCGAGTTTGAGTCTCGACCTCCTGGTGCATAATGGCGGGATATCGAGCGAAGTGGATCCCGAGAGGAGGTCGTCGGGTGGGGGTGGCGGAGAAGAGGGAGAAAGATTACGCTCCGTCGACTCCGCTCGTTGCAGCTGATTGCGGTTCGACCTAACGGAAGCTCGATCCGAGTTAATACCGTCGCGATAACGTCACTACCTGACTCTCTCTGGATCGTCGGGGCGCGCAAGAACGAGCGAGTCTCTGGCCTTCTTTGTCTTTCCCACTTTTTGCCCAGCACCCTCGCACGTCTATCTATCCTGTCCGTCGATCGCACTCTCTCTCTCTCAGCTTCGAACCCCACCCACGCCCTTCCTGTCAAAGCAGCGTGCGTCAGTGCGCCTTTCCTCGCGGATCCGTCCGTCGCAGTCTCCTTCTCAAGCTCTGCCGCATCTCGCCGCATCTCGCCGTCTGCGCTTCTTTCCCCTCGTTCGCCGTCTCCGCCTCATCCGGTTCATTCTACTCCCTGTATTCTGGTCAGAACGATCGATGCGGAAACCGTCGCGCGGATTCGCCCCATCGGCGGCGAAACGACCAACGAAAAGTTTCCCGCGGGCGCGCAGACGAAATCGACGACGCCGGAAGTCGCCGTGGGCGACGAGGCGCGCAGACGGCAGCGGGTACCTTCGAGCTTCAGTTAAATCATTGACGGAGGTCAAGCCCTTTTTCTTTCCGCTACTGTCCGTAGGATCCGGAAAAAGGGCTTAGAACTGTCCGTAAGTTCGGCTGGCTTTTTAAGGGGAACTTTGGCCGGTGGGTTGTGTTCAACGTTGTTGTCGGTGGCGGGTGTTGATTTGGGTAGAAAATTCCAATTGTGCAGCTTTCTATGGAGTCCTTTTTGGTTCAAAATCTAACAATTTTTTCATGGGAACTTTAGAGCCGCGGCAGGAGTCTGCAATAGTTAAAATCTGTTGTTGATGGCGCACGTACATCTGTTATTCAAATAACAGAAAATTATGAAATGTGTGTTGTTCAAATACGGTAAAATGCGAGAAGTTGTATACGTTATTTCTGTCAAGCATTCTCCGGTCTGCTCACGGCACATATCACTTTAACTTAATTAGAGAACAATGTTCTGCTGTCTGAATTATTGCCTATTTGTACGTCAAAGCGAAACTTCTTATTTCACGGTAAAATATATAGACGCGTTGAGTCGTAGGAGCGCGACAAAAAGTGTAACGTTTATTTAATCAAATGAGGCCAATAAAGTAACATAAACAAGTAACTGTGGCGACAAAGAAGAAATTACACTTTATCATATATCAAATTTAATCAGAATCCACTAGTACTTTGGGAATTTCTTTTTCAAATAGATTTAATTACGAAATTCTCAGCATTACTTTTTCGATTACGGGGAAATTTTGGCAGTTAACTGTAAAGCTATATATGAAAGTCAGACATAAGATTTTATTGGTGAACAAAATAATCGAATAGAAAAATATGAATGCAGGATTTTGTAGATATTTAGATAAACTCCAATCCCGAATTGATATATTATATTTTAGCTACTATAAACCCATTAGTTCACTTTTAGATTCCAATGGAGACATGGACTCTAGTAGTTTTAAATATTTTTTTACCCTACAAATTTCCTACTCCTGTATATCTGATGTTTCACTTCTAATGCGCATAGCGGCCACTTACTCTCTTTTCTTTATTGCAACTCCGGGAAACGGAAATCAGATATAATTTGCACATCCTTGATCGCGTAAAAAAGGACATTAGAGACTGCATGTATATTTCAACGCCATTTTCCCCGGTTAAACAGTTTTTACGGAGATCATTATTCTTTGTCCCGCCGAGTACTTTAAATTATCCGTACGTTTCGCGTAAATCATTCGCTACACTCACATAAATCTTCTTAATTGCTATGAATTTTTTCATTGGACCTCTGAGAAGTACCTATCCATTATATGTAAAAAATAGCTTAATTACTATCCATAAGTTCAAATCTGTACTTTGTACATGTTTAAAAAAAACTTTGTAGCACGGCTCCATATTTTTAGACTCCTCAAGAAGAGGCACCAGCAGCTTCGAAACATCTTCAATTACATTAATAAATTTTTGTAGTCAGCATTCTCAACCCAAAGAAGGGTTTTATCTTCTTTAATCGTTTCAGTAAATTAGGGTGAAATGAAAGACATCATCTAATGTTTGGTTTTGGTCGATGTTACGCGCGTTGCCCGATTCTTCCTTGCCTGCCCGGCGAACTTTACGAACATCCCGGATAAGCGGGCTGGCGCAATACTCGAAAGGCAGTTAACTTTGACAAAGATGTAACTGTTATAATCATGTTTGTCGGCGCTGCTCGTTTATGCACTTGCAGATTGATCTAAGCGCACATCGGACGTAATGCCATTATAAGTTCCCGCGGAGCAGCGTAATTGACATATAGCAATTAGTCTAATTAGCCAATGCTAATTGTCATTTGATACGGTCATGAGTCGAACTGATATACGGCCGACGAAACAAAGATTAGCTAATTTCGGATTTCTATGTCTAGCCGCATGCGACCAAACTGGCACCTTCATTATCTTATCGCGGAGCTTAGCGTTCTTACTCATAGATCCGCTTTATCAGGAAGACATTTAAATTCCCTCAAGTCTTTTGTGGGCGAAGATATTAAAGTCCGGCGAGAAGCGCCGGTAGAACAGAAGAACTGTGACGTGAATTCGTGGAGGTCAACACCATTAATATTTCAGCTTTAAGGAAATGTGCGCTAAAATATCACCCGCAATTTATGATAATTATGTGGATGCACATATTGTTATAATAATATATGCATTGTATGCATAGTATAAAACCTCAAACGCATATATATAGTGAGATTTAGCCAGACAAACGTATGAGTTTACTCTGTGCATGAAAATAAGAAAAAACAATATATGAAAGTCAACACATAAAACTTTATTAGAAAGTGATAACATAAATCATTGGGTCGCCTAATTTTCACTTTAGAGTATTCCTCCGCCGCACAGATCACACACGAAATTAATATTCGCGTATTCTTCGCTTGAAAAAACTTTCACCATCACGGCCATTGACATTTTGCCAGGGAACTGGTAATAAACTGATATCATTTAGAAATCGTCGGATCATTTAAAGTGACTAAGCATTATACGCACATCTGTTACCATACTTAAGCGTGGAACTGACAGTGAACATCACAATTCTTACAATTTATGTAACAATTTAGTCATAAAGCCTTATTTGTCGACTTTCATATAACATTTTCTTTTTATTTTTATGCAGACATTAAGCTGACGATTATTTAACCGCGCGTATATATCGCACTGACGAAAATACCTCATAAATTCGATTCTTCGCCGAATGCGTACAGACGTTTCCGTGAGTCTGTCCGTCAGAATTTCCGATTAACGGGCCGACAATTTATATAACACTGTAACGACCGCTAGCCGATTAATCGACTTTTTGATTCCAACTGCTATTTACCAGTAGCCGATTAATCGGCTTTTCAGTGGTCAACGATTATATTAGATTAAATAAATATCAGATGATATTATGACAATTCTAAATGACAATAAAATTACACTGCTTTGAGACCAAAGGATTCTCAACAACACATTCAGTATTTTTCAGTTATAAAGCTTTACAACTAGGCACAAGCACAATTCCTGCGCGATATCCAAAATAGAGTCGGTCGTTAGTGAGTGGCATCTTCAGTCAATAGCGGTCGGTAAAGTGTTGAGATATTTCACGATTATTTCATTGGTATATTTTCTGGCAGAAATCCGTCAGGTCATGTCGGATACCCGCGCGGACGATCGTCAATAGCTTCTACGTTTTATTCAGGAACAACGATGGCGGGCATCAGCGAGTGACTCCATAAAATACAGGACTCGTCGCAGGGCAGAACTTATTTAAATTCCTCGGGCGGCGGCCTCGACGACGCCGGCTGAGCGGGACGAGGATTTATGCGCACGTATAGTGATTCTCGATTGAACTTTGCAGAACTCCTGAGGTTACATGCGTGTGTGTGAGAACAAAAGACGGCGAGGTGGCGGATAGAGAAAGGCACGAAGAAACAAAGACACCGGAAGAGACGCAATCGCATTTGTCTATCAATGCGCCGCTATTTGGTAATGCCTAAAGCCAACACGCCGTAAAATGTAACGTGACGGCGAGTGTAATCAATTGTCTGTGCTGTCTGCTTTTTAAACGTTGAGTTTCTCTATAACCGTGGTTCCCAACGTGTTCTCCTTGTTAACAGTCCTTTTTTTGCATTTCTCATGATCCTAGGCACTTCGTGTACGGTCTATAAATACTAGGTTGTTCAATAAGTTTTGTTTTGTTTTGTTGAGGGCGTTGCTACTAGTCCAAATTTGTTTTTGTTTTGTTGGTTCACTCTTCTTGTCAACGTATGTGAAGGTTCATTTCAATCAGTCAATTCATTCTTTTTTTACAAGCCATTTGGTGTCGCCGTGTCACAGTATTTTCAACAATGGAAAAAATTGAATATCGTGCAGTGATAAAATTCTTATTTTTGGAAGGTGTAGCACCAAAAGAAATTCACGAACGAATGTTAAGAGTGTATAATGAACGTTCACCTTTAATTAGAACAGTAGAAAGATGCTGAATTTAAATGTGGTCGTACAATCTGATGACGGTTTTTTAGGACGTCCAAAAACCGCATCAACACCAGAAATCGTAGCCAAAGTAAGGATATGGTTTTGGAAGATCGTCGATTGACTGAAGGGATTTATTAGATACACATCTCATTAGGCAGTGTGAGTCATATTTTAAATGAAATTTTGAGTTTTAAAAAGCTGTGTGCACAATGGGTGCCTTATTCCTAACAATTGAACAAAAACATTTTCGAATGATTTTGTCAACAACATTTGGAGCGTTTTAAAATATATAAAGTGGATTTTGTGCGTCGAAAAATGGAAAGAAAACACAAACATTATCCTAAATCAAAACAAGACCCTAAGAGTGGTGTGAACCATGGTTGTTGAAAGTCACAAACGAGTATCGTGTGAGAAATAGCCAATAAATTAATTGTTTAAGTTTTTTGGGATGCGAAAGAATTTTATTGGATACTTACAAACTGGTAAAACAATTACTGAATATTATTGCAACCTTTTTTTTTGTGTAAAAACACCGGTTTGCAGAATAAAAAATGACTTTTTCATCAGGACAATGCACCATGTCGCAAGGCTATATTTGACAATGGCTAAAATCCATGAATTAAAGTTCGAATTGTTGGAGCATCCGCATCACCAGATTTGGCCCCCAGCGAAACATTTGTTTCCAGAACTCAAAACAATTGATGTATACGTTTTTCGTCAAAAAAATAAATTGTTTAATAAAATATCGATTTATCGATGGGATCCAAAATCAGGATCGTTGGAGCAAGTGCATTAATGTTCAGGAGATTAACAGTGAATAATAAAGTGTATTTTGAACGATAACATTGTGTTTTTCTTATCGAACGACAAAACTTATTGAACAATATATATTGTGACATACAATATAATATTGGGGCTACCCGTAAATTTGACGGGTTTCGGATTTCGAGCAAAATTACAGAAACTGTTAGTACTGTTGTCCAGCAATTATTTATGATTGTTATTAACGGAACGATACGAATCTATGATAGCAGGCGTCGAATTTTCGAATTCTGTACGTCGCGCACATAGATATTCCTCCGTAAATCTAACGTTAATGACTTCCTCCGCGTGAACAGACGATGTGTTTAATTCCAGCCTTATTACGATTTTAATTGGATAATGGAGGAATGTATAAAACCCTCTTACGGTTTGAAAACATTAACTGTACAATTTTATTCCGGTGTCCCTGATGCCCCCGCCTCAGAAATGAATAATAATTGTGCAAAACACTCTCCCATCCCAGCACTTTGCACGTCACTTTACCCAATTCGAAAACAACGTATTGCGGGTTTTATACATTCTTCCGCCATCCAATTAAAATCCGCGTGAATAAGTGGTCACCTTCCGAATAATACGAACTATATGGCGACATCAGATATTTTCGGCATGGGGAAAAAAAACGTTGGGACCCAGTAGGAGGCAGGGCCGCGAAAAATGTGCAATGTGCCAGCTAATGCCGAGCACCCGCTTATCTTTCGAGACGTTTCCCCGTCTAGACCGGCGAAAAGTAAGTACGTTAACGTAATACATAAAGGGTCAACGTAATTAAGGCAGGCCTTTCACCGGCGTCCGTCACTCTTGTCTGCGCAAAGTGCTACCCGACACTCTCGCAACATCCGACATCACGTCAAAAGAGCGGTTATGCGCGTGGCGCGAGTCGAAAGGTGTCGAGATTTCATTCTCGCCGCTGGCAACGAGAAATAAAAAGAATAATTCAATCTGTCCGCCTAATTCCGCCTCGCGCAATCTGATATCGTCGGGGAAAGAAATGACGCGATATAAGATCTAGCGTGTGCTCTATATCTTCCTCGCGTGTACGTTATATGCAGATTAAAGCAGAATATCAGCGTGACCAAAGGGATACGGCTATTTTCAGCCGCCTTCAATACAGACATAATGTATTCCGGTCCCGTGCGTGTTTCTGGTACCTGCGAAACGAAAGAAGAGCAAAACGGCAGAATACGTAATGATGATCCGCGATAGCGTATGAACGTTGTCGGCGGGTCTAGAAGAAGTCTCGTAGAGTTCGTTATCAGCAGGCGCACGGTTTAATCGGTCTAGTATCATACATCCGCGATTGCGCTGCTCTGGTCTCGTGTCGAAAAATTCCACGGCGCTTGGTCGCAATTGACGCTCCGTTCCGATTTTGTTATGAAAGAATACGACTTGACAGTCATACGACATAATACATGTACACAGTCATTTAGGTATAACGCGGTCAATATTCTAGGCGTTGTGTGGAATCGCTTTGTGCGAAATTACGACGTGCTGGCACTTATTGCAATTATACTGTAGACTACATGTATACAGTGGATGTACGTATAACGCTGTTAATACATTGTGCTTTGTATGAAATCGCCTTGAAAGAAATTACGACGTGCTTAGCATTTATTGAAATTATACTGTAGAATATATGTATACAGAAGATGTACGGATAACGCAGTTAATACAGTGCGCGTTTTATGAAATCGCCTTCGAGGAAATTACGACATACTTGGAATTGCCAGTATACTATGGAATATATGTATACAGAAGATTTCCGTATAACGCGATTGACTAGAGTGAGTTGTAAAATCTCGCATTTAGTTGTAACCGGAAAAACATGTTCTAGGAATTCGCGCAATGCCGGATTCGACTGTTTACTATATAATAATTATACTATCGTGTAGTAATCACTATCCGACACGGTTTTTACCTTCTTAACCAGCGTATGCCACTATATTGGCTCTCGTGAATGATAAGTCTATTTAATGTACAATATTCTTGTAGTATTCCTGTAGGTGTGCTCAGTCTTCCTACAGTATTCCCAGAAGAATATTCAATACTCCTACAGTATTCAGTGAAGCACATTCAGTATTCTACAGTATTCCTACAAAAATTCTACGCCTTTTTTGCATAAAATGGAAAATTTCATCGGTTGCTCTACTCCAGCAGCGCATATCTCATTTCCATCGTAAGCAATTCCTTTTGTTATTTCATCCAACGCCTACCGTATTAAGCGCCTTATACGAGAGTCCGGCATTCGCCTATACCTCTATTTAATCTAATAGCACAGCCGCAAGCGCTAACAGAGACAAGTCGCCGCGTGACATTGTCGACGCGCACTCCGCCTCGTCCATTGCCGTCCAGTGATATAGCTTCGCGGAAAGTTCAGCCGCAGCTAAGTGTCAGAATGAGCCCTCGCACCGAAACGCTTAACAAGCGTTGTCCGAAGAGCAGCGTCAAAGGCGAAAATTTCGATTCCGCAACCTCGCTATTTTATATTCTATCCGCTGATCCCGTGTCCACGTCGTCTAACGTAGCGTACTCTCGCGGTGGTGGCCACATTGCAGCCGGTCGGTCGGCTCAATTCCCTCTCTCTTCTACTTTCTTCTCTCCCGTCCCTGTTCGTCTTGTCGCGGGCGAACAAGCGAGACAGCAAGATCAAGAGAGACAACGGTGAGAGGCGGCTCTGACCGGTCATTCACTCGGGGCAACCACGTAAAAACTTGCCTCTAGCTTCTGTACGTTCCGTCTCTTTCCTCCGTGCCGCACGTACTTTATGCTACACATATTGTGTACTGTAAATATACAGGGTGTTTCCGAAAATCTGGCTAAACTTCGGGGATCGACGTAGTAGGCTGAAGGGGGAACGAACGTTCGTATGAATGAAACTTCGTGGCTTTGATATCAAGCTGTTTAACAACTATAGGCGCTTTTGTCGGCCGGTAATTTGAATAGCTCTGGTGACTGCTGCTTTTCTTTACTTAGATGCGGCTGCCGATCGCGTGTGTTTCTATTAGAAATGCTAGTATTGTATTAGATGGATTTAGGGGAGCAAATATTACTTCTTTTTTTTTTTTTAAATGGAATTCGGCACAGAGCGTCTTCGAGTGTGTAGTCTTAGATTTCAGGTAGTGTAGTACGCGCCCTTGGTGAAATTTGCGGATACGCTTCACAACAATTCAAAGTGATAACTTGAGTGGTAATTTAGATTAAGCGACAAAATGTAAATTTGCATCCTTGGATAAGGATATACGTCTCGTGTCAAAGTGCCACATTTTTCAACAATAAAATTTAGACACATCATTTGACCACGTGAAACACTTAAATTTGCAATACCAATATAGCAAAAAGCGCATGTATGAAAATTTGCTAATGCATATACATCACATATTAACAATTCGAAGTCATGATTTGAGTGATACGTTAGATTAAAATCGCCAGAGCACACAGACGCTCTTGACACCCATGCATTGTCGTATCGGGCGTATGTCAAAACATTCGTATGAACTCTCTCTAGTTTTAGCCTACTCCGTCTATGCCCAGATTCTCGGAAACACCCTGTATACGCGAGTGCGCGGACCCGCATACACATGTGCCTCGCTATATTTCGCTGTTCGTCCGTGTCTGCACTCGGTGGGGGGGTACACGTTTATTATACATATTGCGCCTACATATGTTTTGTATAGGTGTGCATGTGTGTGTGTCATGGCACACGTCGTGCACGTGTATAGGCAGCAATGGGTCTAGGATAGAGAGCAGCAGCGTGCATGGCTTCCCGCTCACTTGCGCGCTCGAGTTTCCGCGAGTGTTTCGGCGTGAGACAAATCGTCCCACTCAAACTACAATCTCGGTCCTTCGCGTATCCACGTACGCTGATACGGATAGCTATAAGTCCACCAGACAGCGTGACCGCCTGTCCGCTGAAGTTTTCTGTACTTTGCGCACGAGCGCAAATAATGTAATGATGACAAATGGCTTTAGTATCGTGAGTCGATGGCGTGGCGGATGGTTGGCAGGGTAATCGCTCGTGTGGGGGAAGGATTCGCAAAACCGCAGAATGTGTCGAGTCGGGCGCTTCTGGCGGAATGAAGAAGCAATTGGCGTATCCGGTCGATTAATCTGCTTGAAAGTATGTTGCTGAAAGATCCTGACGTTTCGGCAATTGAGCTGTGCCGCTGGCAAATATGTCAACTTTCTGCTCTGATTTAAAACTGCAGAATTAAGAATTGAGTTCCATGCGGATCAACACGGGATTTACTTAAACTTTCGGCGCTAATTTGAAAGTGAAAAATTAAGGATTAAGTTCCAAACAGATCAAGACTGGATTTTAGCTTAAACTTTCAGCACTAATTTAAAAATGAAGTATTAAGAATTGAGTTTCATATAGATCAACACTGGATTTCCTTAAACTTTCTGCGCTAATTTAAAAACGGAGAATTGAGAACTAAGTTTCGAACAGATCAGCACTAGGTTTACAGATGTTAATGGAATACGAATATGCATCCAAATACGTTTCCACCTCAGAGTTGTAATTTCTAAATTCCGTAAACCGTATGCTTTAATACTTCTCCGGACAATATCATATATCTACATATGTAATCCTCCGCAAATCTAATGTTAATTGATCGGGTATGCCAATTGAATTTGTAATATCATTAATAACACAATAATCAAAGCACATTTCACAATAGTATATCCCATTTTCATACCAATAAACCCACGTCTTCGGCCTATGGAATACCGCTATCGGCATTATTTGCTTCCCTGCTTCTACTCGACTGCACTTTCACTTGCGCTTGCAAGATTAAACAAGTCAACATAACATATGTCTATTATGGTAACATATGCACGTTTTCTTTGCAAATTTCTTCATTTTTATACCAACCATCCCCCATCTCCGCCTATAGCACACTCCTATCACCGTTATCTGTCTCTGCTTTCACTCAGCCGCATCCCTTACTTCCTTCTATCGATCATTATGTCTTTATCTCAAGCATCCAAGTTTTTGCTGCAAATTTTTCAATTTTTATACCGACCATCCCCCATCTTCGGCATATGATATGCCACTATCAACGTTACCGGTTTTCCTGCCTCCACTCAGCCACGTCCCTTACTTCCGTCTATCGATCATTACGTCTTAATCTCAAACGCGCAAGTTTTTGCTGCAAATTTCTCAATTTTTCTACCAACCGTCCCACGTCTTCGAGCTATGGGATACCAGTATCAGCGTTATCTGACTCTCCGCTTCTACTCAGCTGTGACCCTTACTTCCTTCTATCGGTCATTATGTCTCAATGTGAAACACGCCGGAGACGGGAAGAGCGAATTGAATGAATGCAACGCCGGCCGACATCAAGTACAAAGAGACACGACGCGTGCGTCCGAGTGGGAAGCCGGGTAAAAGACGAAGACAAAGAGAATCGCATTAAGCGACATGCACACGAGGTGCACCGCAGAGACAAGCAGACGGGTAAACATATTTGGACCAGTTTCAGGTCGGTCCTGAATCCGTCCAGTGGGTTCCGGGAGCCCACATAAAATCACCGGGAGGCCGCTATCATCCGCGAATAAACGAGCACTGCGTCGCTGTTTCCATTTTCGTGTCGGGTCATCTCTTTTTCTAATTCAGCGGCGAAACCCGCAGCGCAACGAGCTCACCGTAATAGCCGGCAAAATTCGTAATGACCACTTTCGGCGAATCAATTCGCGCCGTAACGGGAGACACGTTCATTTACTTTACAAACACTGGCCAGTTACGGAAACGGATTTGCACTGTCACGTCTTTTCGTGAATCATTTCTCTCGCGCGAAAATTGTGCTGCTTGTTGACGGAAGTTCAAATAATAGTGGAAGCAGGGATTTCACTGACGCCGATTGAAGGTGATTTGTTTGAAAATTTAGAGGCGCGCGTCTTGTGGTTCTATCGCCAGGCACGAAGCTCATCAGAAAGATGAACGTTCTCAGAGCTAGTGAATACGTAAAGTACCTCGCTTACGAATTCCGTTACACATACTGTTGTGAAACACGTTTACCGTGTACCAAATGTTACAGTATTTCTATCAACTTTTGCTCTCACGCATGAAAAATACATCGCCTACAAATTCTTGGCTTGATTTGTTTGACAATTTTCTAGGCCGCGTCTTGTAGTTGAGTCACTAGATACAATACAGAGCTGAAAAGTAGATTCCCGAGATAACATAGGGGTGAGAGGAGACCCCTACACGTTCCACCCAAGTCTTACCAGTAATACCTCCGTAGTCTCTACTACATAGCTGTAAAGTACACGCTCCAACACAGAAGAAAAATGTTTGTATTTACGTTAGGCACGTTCTATTACTAGAATATACCGTGACTTCATTCGCGAATGTAGGTACTATAACATTTGACGGTACTTCGTCATGGAATCTCATTAATGTGCACGATGGTGTCAGCGTACGGCAGGGCGTGCTGCAAATGCACATGACATAAGACATCCCACTCGATCTCTGACCAATTACACCCGGATTCCTCTGAGGAGTCTTCTTTCCAGTTCTGCACTGTATCTACGTACTATGATACGGCGTTCGACGCATCGCTCGCTCATCTCGCATGTTTTTGGCACTTGTGATTTATTGCCTTCGACACGGCATCGCATTAATGTACGTGAGCGTATGGTAGGGCAGATACGAAAATGCACGTGACATAAGACGTGCCACTCGATCTCTGGCCAATTACACCCGGATTCCTGTCAGGACTCTTCTTTCCGACTCTGGCCCGCAGAGTGTTTCGAATAGGTTTTTCCGGTGCAAAGCGTCGATCGAGCCGTCCGATTGCGAAATCACTCGCACGTGCTCGCCCTCGAAGGACGACAATCACGGCGGGGGCGAACGTCGGATGCGAGTATCATTAATGTCAGCGCGGAAATTGAAAGATCTCTTCGGGTTTACATATATCTTCCTTCGCGTCGGAGGGATCCGTTATCGTCCTCCGCTGGCGTCTCTCTTTCGCCCCCTTGAAATTTTCAATTTCCCTCGCGTCCATCCTCGCCACCGCTGGCGTATGCATTCGACGCGCGCGCCTCTTCTATAAGAAATGCATTGCTTGTTTTTCCTTTCCTGAAGCCCCGACCCCGTGTGCACTTCAACCCGGTGGTCGCTCTTGCCAGACACGGAGACGCGACAGGGTAAGAGTGCGAGAGGGCTTAAGCCGCTCTCCAGTCGATCGAATCCGCCGATATACCGGATCACAGAACCGGTAAGCGAAGCTGCCTTAACTTGTTTGCGATTCGCGTCTTCAAAATTTTACCGCTGACGATGTAAGACGCCGCACCTGACCTATTGCTAATTTTCGTCCGAAGCTTTGCTGCGAGATCCTCTCAGCTGCTGTTTGAGCGCTGAGTTCGCTTGCCGGACGATAGCTCGTCGTCAGATGTTTTCCAAATAGATGTAGAAAGCTTATCTCCGTTTCTTTATATTCTTCTACCTGATTTCTTTGGCTTCTTGTATCTGATATTTCCTGGCTTTCTTTGTACGAATTGTTATCATGCACCGCTGTTTTCGATCGCAAAGGAATTGTTGTAGTACGTACAGGGTTTTAGCTTTATGTTATTACTATTAATTAATTATTATTAATCCGTATTAACATTATTTAACGGTGGATTATAAATGCATTATTAATACACGTTAATATTAATATCTCCATGCGCGTATTCCTCGTACAACGTAACACCTCATTCCCAGCTTTATTAAACATGAACATTTTGTCTCAATCCGACTTCTTGTACATCAAGATAAAAATGATGTGACTTCAATCACAGAAAAACCCGAACATACACCTTCTATTGACGCGTCAAAAATTCACTCTCTAATCCATCGGCACTTTTTACCAAACTCTCCGATGCACTCCGATGCACTCGACTGTCAGCTGTGCCTCATTTCCTAATTTAACCCATGTTCCAAGCGAAAGGACATTTCGACACTCCAATCTTCCAAGCTTCCTTTTCGACGCAAACAGAAGCGCGGTTAAAAGAAAATGTCGCTAAAGAAAACACTGCCCTCATACGCGCGCATTTTCATTCTAGGTCATTGTCCGGCACTGAAGTAGTCTCGCGATGAGTCATAATCAAAATACCTGTGATGTGCACCTGTCGCGAAAGGCCTCCGTCGCTGCGGATTTTTGTTTGGAAAAAAAAGAAGGGGAATAAAGGGGTGTGAGATCGTCGCATTTCTCTGCACCGCGACACATTACCTGAGCATTGTAAGGAGTACGGACGTGTTGGTTTAAAATAAAAATTTTTCGACTTTTGCCTTGATTATTTCTAACACGCGCATCATCTAGCTTCCTTCTCGGTGGAACAAGTTGCGATACAGGATCGAAGGAGTTAGCGGATATCAACGCCTCCATGGGCTGTTGTTCGCGCTGCAACTTTCAGTGCTCAGCCCCGCCTCGCCTTTTTCTCCTTCCCTGCAGACGCCGGCGCGCACGAGAAACTTAGATGAATTATGAATAAATTTATTCGGCAAATTTTCATCCCGCGCCCGCGCCGCTGCGATGGCTGACCTTCCTGCAGACGATAATCGCGAAAGTTGCCCGGCAACGTGTCTGGCAATTCGCTTAGGAACGCACGATTTATCGATCAGCAGCCTCAGCGTTTTCGCCAATCGACCGTTTATGCTCAGCCGAGCTTGAAAGTCCTCACAATCACCGCCAGCCCGACTGTTCCCATCTAACGAGACTGCCATCCTCGTGCCCTGCGATCACAGAAAAATTCGCTTCCCTCGAGCGATCGCGCGGACGCACTTAACCTCCTTAGGGCCGAATCAAATCGATGGCTTTAGGGTGTTTACGTACACGCGAATGCACCTCTCGCCGGGTGCAAGCGTTAATTGTGCCGCGTAAATCCGCACTTGTGCATTCATGTTATTCGTGCCAATTTAAGGAATAGCAGATGCGTACTCATAAATACGCATAGACTACGCTTCTTTTTGCGCCTCGCTACCTACATTTGCGAGTCAGAATATGCGCATTTTGTGCAAATAATAAGATGTATTGTGTCGGGCGTTGATATTAATCACGTTACAGATGTAATGGACGTGGGCGGTCGATTGAGGTGTTGACATTTTGTTGTCGGGGCTAATTGGTATTTTTTTCCTGAGGATTCGCTAATTTGGTATGGGTAGAGAACTCTGCGATATTATTTGTAAGCTTGTGGTGAGACTGAATATTGTGGAGTTGCCAGAAGCTGGGTTTATTTAATTTCATTGTTTGGAAATCTGACGTTTGGCAATAGACGCGTGCCTCTGTCAAAGGATTGAATTTTTCGTATTGAGATATACGGATTTGCCTGTGTTTCTACAATGTTACAAATTTTAATTGGCCCATAGATCAATCGATGTGTTTAAATTTTATTGTTGAAAATACGAAAATAGTGGCACTATATGTATGCTCTTATTACAGGATTAAGCTTTTTATTAAGATTTTTAAACAATAAAATTTCAACACATTTTGTAATGTTTTGAACAGCAAAATTGAAATACTGATTATGAGATATGAGTACGGAAAATTTAATCCTTTAATAACGGCACCCGCCTAGTGCCCCCGCGTTAAATTTTGAAACCACCAAATTTCAGCCCATTATCACACCACATTTATTCCCGGAAACACTGTTTGATGTTACGGACGACGATCGTTCGTTCCGAGGAAAATAATCCAAATAGGATTAAGTGTTATCGCGTTTACCGTCTCTCCATCGCTATCAAGTAACAAGCACGGTAAATCTGCTGTCAATCTCAGCGTTCGCGAAAATCGCGTCGTTCCACTCGCCAAGGATTCTGTTCAGGGAAGGATCGATCTTTCTCTTATCTCGGCCTCATTGTCGACTGCAACAACGGCCACCGCTCTTGGAAAATCTTCAACGAGGAAACTTGCAGGCGTTGCCGCTAGAACGAAACGAAAGTAGAAGAAGAACGAGGTAAGCAGGCAACCGAGCAGGCTGGCAGCAGGCAGGCAGCAGGCAGACCGGCATGCGATGCTAGACGCAATTAACACTGAAAAACTTTCGTCGATGGATTACGTCGTCAACAACGTGCCTCGTTCAACATAGATAGTATTGCTACTTCTATGCATGGCCGTCCACACCTACTGCCGTGATAGTCTACTTAGATCTCCCTCCCATACGTCTATGAAAGTAACGTGTTCGATAAAAGGACCACTTTTATGGAAAACATGCCACGATCGGTGCTTTTTAACACTAGATTGCCCGAGATTTCTTGTATACCTATATTGCCCAAAAACAGTCAAAATGACTGCATTGTGAAAAGATAACAAACATGTAAAGAAATTTGTTTAAAATTAATTTTTAATATTTTTTATGTTATTTACAGTTATATAACCGGTTATTAGTAAATATTAACTGTACATATTGACTGTTTTCAATGAACTTAACCCACATTTCCGAAAGCAACGCAAATTTATTTGATTGTAGGTGCCTACTGCATTCGGTTCTTTTGTCAAAATGAATAAATCGTAGGATTTGCTTGAACTTTTCTCTGGCCATAGTTTTTCTAAAAGATTCGGGACCCCACTTCGCTGACCATAAATAACTCAATTTAAAATTTGTTGCCTCGTAACCTCCACGAGCATATAGAATCCCAATAAATGCACGTATTTCCGGTAATGATATTGTCCAACCGTTCCGCAAAATTCGGCGACATTCTTCTGTGCACTTTCTTATATGTTTGATAATATAGTTATCTATTATCGACGATAATGCACTGATAAGATTATCTGCCACAATGTTCCTTTTTGCGTAGCCTGTTGGCCCTTTCACACTCTTGAAAATACAAGCAGATGGTATCCTTCCAGGAATACCACCTTCGTCAATTTTTGTCCACACAGTACTATCAGCAGCTGTTTCGACCTCCTGAAACGTATTTTCAGTTTCTTCATCAGAATCTGAACTAGTTAGCACCCTACACCTTTTCCTGGGCATATTGATGACACTTTCATTTTCATCATTGGTGATCGACTCTTCATCACTATGTTCAGCGTCAGATGTTTCACTTTGAATATAATCCGCTTCATCTTCAGATGATAGTTCAGAATTTGTTGCATTTGATTCTATATCGGAGCACTTTTCACATAAGTTCGTTAGCTTTTCCAATAACTCATTTCTGTTCGACATTTTTTTCATAAAGTTAGGGCGCAAAAGAAATAAAATAAACAACTTGTTAGAACAACACTTTATTAAGATTCGAATAACTAGTACTACTTTAGCTTATTGAGCAACTGACACTTATCAAGTATACGCCCAAATCGACAATTTATCATGCATCGGTATGTTACCGTAATCGAAAAAAAAATGTTATTTCAATACAAAGCCGGACAGGTCATATAAGAAATTTACTCAATTCAATAAATAAAAATCTTTTGATTATTTAAAATTTACCAAGCAGTCAAAATGACTGCTTCTGGGTAATATAGGTATAACACATATATATATACGGAATAAAGGAGGGCGGAAGTAACTACAATTATTCATAAACCCATTTATATGTTATAGAAAAAGTCACCAAATTCTAAGAAATTGTGTCATCAATTTCATAATTGTATTTCTAATTGAAATTAAAAAACAGTCAAAATGACTGCCTTGGGCAATCTAGTGTTAAAGATGTTTCGTAATTATATATGAAAATAGCCGAATAATAGGAAAATGTGGGGTAATACATTTATGCTTTAGACAAACGTCGGATCGACAGCGAAGTTTAGTTTATATGCACGCCTGCACCCAAACGGACCAATCAACAAAATGTCATGTAATCATGTCTCTTAAAGGGGATAGACATTCCAGAACGTAGTTCGTTCAACGTGGATAGTATTACTACTTCTATCTACGGTCATCCACGCGTACTGCTGGCTTTGATGGTCTACTTAGATCTTGCTGCCATGCTTCGACGAAAATAACATGTTCGATAGAAAAAAAGGACCAGTTTGTGGAATACATGCCACCAACGGTGGTTTTTAAATACATTACGTAATTAAATGTGAATATAACTGAATTATAGAACAAAGTAACATAAGCAACGGCACAATAAATGTATGGACTGGGCAATCACCCAAAGAGTCCAATCATGAAATGCGTTGTAATAACGACGTCTGTTAAAGTGGACAGATATTTTTCTCCGCCAGACGCTAACCACTTTTGCCCGGCGATACTTTCTCGCCGAGAAGTTCGCGAATTTGAGGGATCCGTTCTCCGATTGAAACGCCGACGGATTAATTACAGCGAAATTCACGATTACACGTCTGCAAAGAAACCGAACGATTAAATCCGCAATTTTGCCCTCAGCTGAGAGAAGTTCGCGCAGAGGCATTCCGAAGTTGTGAAAAAAGCGAAGGTACAAATGCAACGCCCGCGATGAAACAGACTTACTGATATTTGAGGAAAAGGTCGCGATATGAATGAAGTCGGAACTTTATTCATTAAGCGAAGGTCTGCGCGGAAATATACAGGGTGTTTCCGAACATGTGGGCATCATTTCGCGGATAGATACAGTACGCTGAAATAAGAAAAAAAAAAGTTTTGTCTTCCAGTAATTCGTGTCACCCTTTTGACTGCTTCCTTAACTCTTTACAAGTAACACTTCTTACCGCATATGTTATAATATATATTATTGGCGAATATATGATTCTATATATTTTTCTACTAAAAATTCTAAGAAAATGTAGAATATAATTCCAAATTATAATCTATTCTATTAGACGCAGTTCCTGGAAGCAAAAATTACGTTTTCCATACTACGTACTGCATCTGTGCCTACATTTTCAGTAACACCCTATACTGCTCCGGTCTGGAAAAACAGATCGATTGAAAATTATTAATTGAAGTAAAATGCCGCCTCGGAAGAATCCGCTTTTGCCCTGTAGTCGAATATTTAAATCAGTTTAATACATATTCTTCGTGAATAATAGCACGTATGGAAATTTGCTGGTATATTTCAGAATAATCCGAAGGAATAATTTGATTGATAAGTTAGATTGAAAATGCCAGTTTACAGAAAAATGGCCATAATTCGGAAACAGTGTCATGTCAAGCAGGTACCATCTCTTTCTCTTATGACATCCTGCCACATCTATGCCAACATTTTGAGTAACAGCCTGTACCGTTTCGGCCGAGAAAGAACAGATCGGGTGAAAATTGTTAATTGAAGTAAAATGCCACCTCGGAAGAATCCGCTTTGCCCTGTAATTGAATATTTAAATCAGTTTAATACACATTCTTCGTGGATAATAGCACATATGGAAATTTGCTGGTATATTTCAGAATAATCCGAAGGAATAATTTGATTGATAAGTTAGATTGAAAATGCCAGATTACACGAAAATGGCCATAATTCGGAAACAATGTCATGTCAGGCAGATGTTGGTAGCAACTCTTTCTGCATCTATGCCGACATTTTGAGTAACAGCCTGTACCGCTTCGGCCGAGAAAGAAGAGATCGGGTGAAAATTGTTAATTGAGGTAAAATGCCGCCTCGGAGGAATCCGCTTTTTCCTTTTAGCTGAACTTGGATACTGAGCGTCGACGGCGTCTACGAGTGCCCTTCGGCTTTTCGAGTGAGGCGGAACGAGAAGAGCCGCGTAGATTTGTCGAGGGGCCTCCGAGAAACAGAAGAGTGCTAATCGCATTAAGAGCGCCTTTTGAGTAGGATTCATAATGAAGCGATCCGTCGCGATGTTTTCGCGACTAACGGCCATAAAAGAATTTGCCGAGCGAAAAAGGGAAGCGGATGAATTTCATTAGCGCTGCCAGGCTTTCGTCGAAGCATTAAGACGTCAACGAGACTCTTCTTAGTTGAGCAAACGTTTCGTCAAACGAACTTTCGTTTCGACGGCAAGTCAGTCTTGCACGAGCTTCGTCAGTATGAATTCTCGAGTAATTCAGCGATTGCTCCCTGCGTATTCTCCGCCCTCTTATCGTCGCTCGAGAATGCACTCGACACACTTTCGGTGCGGCGCGATACCGGTGCCCGCCAAATTTTCGACCTTCTGTGCCGCTTTAAAAGACCGCCCCGCGTAGACGTCTTGCCTTTTTCCCGCTTTCAGACGGAACGTGGCGCGAAACATTACCGGGAGGTGTCTATCATTCTTTCGCGAGGCAAATTCCTCCTTGCGGCCACTTTGCCGCATTCATTCGCGTGCGCCTCCTCTTAACGAATTCATTAACCGTGTACTCGGGGCTAAATTTATAAGGGGAAAAAAGCACGAGCTTTGTGTAATGTGGTTTGTCGGCCAACGACCGCGTCTTGGATTGAGGAGAGAAACTAGCCTCTGCGTGTTAAGTATGTTGGAGAAGCCAGTCAAGTGTCGTTCGAATTTTGACGTTTCGAGCTTTGTTTTTATGTGCCGGAGAGTGCGTAATATGTAATTTGAGGTGAAAAATAAGGTTGGGACGTCGAAGTTTAAAGAGCGATATTTCATTAATTATGAAATGTTTCATGTATGAACTTTCATCTTCGCAACACATTTCTGTCTTTAAAAAAATACACCACGCATCTTTAATAAAATTGCGCAGAACTTGTCAACGTTTGAACTTCTGTTACATCACACAATTTTACACACCAGTTACACACATCCAAAAAAGAAACCTTTTTCTACTTCGCCTCTCCCATCAGAAAAATATCAGTTACATGCATTTTCAACAAGAATCATGTGCTTTTCAACTTTGTTTCTCCGGTAAAAAAAATATCAGTTACATTTTCTAACAAAAAAGGAATCCTCGAAAAATGATATGCTTTTCAACATCGCTTCTCCCATCGCAAGAATATCAGTAATACCTATCTTTAAACAAAAGTTTTCCCACTTCTCCTCGTCCATCAGGAAAATGTCACATGGAACCTCAAATCAATCATACCTATTTACACGAATGCTCAAAAGCGTCATAAGCTCTTCGGCTTCTTCTCTCCCGTCAACAAAAAAATATGAAATACAAGTCACGCGGATCCTCAAAAACATCGCACGTTTTTTGACTTCGCCTCTGCCGCGGAAAAAACATAGCAGTCACCCGGACCGTCAAAAGTATCCCACTGTTTTCGACCTCTATAGTCACAAGACTCCCAGTTATGCGGATCCTCAAAAACATCGCACACTTTTCGACTCTGCCTGTGCTGTGAAAAAAAATCGTAGTCACACAGATCCTCAAAAGTATTGCACTCTTTCCGACTTTGCCTCTGCCGCGGAAAAAACATAGCAGTCACCCGGACCGTCAAAAGTATCCCACTGTTTTCGACCTCTATAGTCACAAGACTCCCAGTTATGCGGATCCTCAAAAACATCGCACACTTTTCGACTCTGCCTGTGCTGTGAAAAAAAATCGCAGTCACACAGATCCTCAAAAGTATTGCACTCTTTCCGACTTTGCCTCTGGCGTAAAAAAAATAGCCTCAAAAGTGTCCCCCACTCTTTTCGAGCCCGCACCTCTGGCCGACAGAAAAATGCGAGGTAGCCGCGGGTACTTTCTCCGGTGAAAATTCGAGAAAGGAGTCGTCCTGCAGACACACCGCGTCGGGGGAACTCGTTTGCAACATGGCCGACACCATTCAGGCTGGACTTTGTGCGCGCGTTTCTCCATGCTCGGCCGACTCGTCCGCCTCGCCGGCGGACTTTCTTCCGCTGTCGCGACGTTACGGAACGCGGAAGATCGACGAAATAGCCTGTAGATGTAGGCGCGGCCCGACAAACGCTCGGCACAAATGACGGCAGCCTCGTCGATCGCGATTGATCGCACGGAATCGATTGCTTCGCTCTCGCGGGCGAACCTTTTCTATTCAGCTAAATGGAAAAGGACTGTAACGTCAGGCATTCGCGGGCGCGTAGAAAAATCGACGCATCTCAAGCGATACGCCTTTTTCCCCATTGAAACGCGGACGCTGGGTATGTTAAGTGCACCTAAAATTATCGATCAGCGTAATATTATCTCTTTCCTAGTCTTCCTTATCCACCGCCATAAAACCATTTTCACCTTCTAATTTGAATCTTCTTGGAGGAAATAGAAGCTTTCAGATTCATTACATTACGAGATCTTGGTCGGTACACAGCACATCAGACCACATATCAAATATCTTCTATTGTCACTTGAGTTTTTAAATATAATTTTGACTAAAAAGTAGTCCAACATTCATTGAAACGAAAAATTGATAAGCTGCTCCGTAAAACGTTGAGTTTATCGCGTGTCGACAGACCAGTAAAGTCAATACATTCCAGGGTGGCAGCTCAAGATGTTTCGGTGTCGTGATTGCGCGGAATAAATAGTAGACATAAAACCAATGAAGAATTTTTTTCAAACTTTGTACTCGGAGGTATGATTGGAGAGGGGACGCTTTTGAAACGTTGTTTCCAGGAAGCTCGTTCCGTTAGGAGTCGAATCGTTAGAAAAATAGAAAGTGCACCGATGCGCCTCTGGTTCGGGAAACAGAAAAAAAAATGGTCACATGTGACGTGGCTTGTCCGCATCGGGACCTCGCCTCGCGTGTTCCCGATGCAGGAGTATTCTGGTTTTAATTTTGTGGCCGAGGTTTCCGTCAGGACAGCCTCGCGCGGACGTCCGGAGTTTTACTATTTGGCTAACAAATGAGTAGCACATGGTGGGTTAAGCAAAGTTCACATTTCAGCCATAGAGAGGCGTGTCATCGCAAATACTTTCAAACGGTTGAGGAAACGTGTCATATTATTGCGGTAAACACGTACGTGGTCGGTTGGGTAAATGCATAAATAGATGCATAAGTAGGAAAGAGTATTATGTTGCGGCCGGGGTTCCGCTCGAAATTGTACGTTTATGGATTTTGCGATAACACGCGATGCAACGTCGGGTCGCCTACTTCATGTCGTCGACAGCAGATAATTTATTCGTTACGAACAATATTTCCGACACAAATTCGTTACAAACGCAGAGCGCTTTGGTAAAAGGTTAATGGTAGATAAAATGAGACGAAAGTTGAAAAGTCAACAAATTATTGAATCCGATTTGGAAAAAAAGATGTTAAGCGAGTATACGATGACACAAAATAATTGTCACACATTTTTACCGGAACACCAGTTGCAACACGACACTTCGCTTATGCTTATACATCGTACCGCATTATTCGGCATATTCAGAACTTTACGCTTATCATCATCAAATGGGCGCTAGAATATCGAAATACGAAAATAGTCGGCATAATATTCTCAATACAATCAAGCTGGAATTATAATTCATCAAATCAGCATTTTTCGCACACGGCAATCAAAAGAAACTTGTTTAATCATGCATTTTGCATAGAGGACAGAATTATTTTGACGACAACCGAACAATCAAATTGAAAAACGGACTCCAGTTTTATCGAGCGCATTACATCAGCGGTTGTTTGCAAATGCATTGCATAATTTAGCGGTAACAATGGTAATGAATGTTGTGTACCGGCGTGAAGACGATTGGACGCACTGTCGTCCCGTTAGCCCGCATGTAGGTCATCAAATTTGTATCATTAGAAAGAAACTCGCCGAGTAATTACGTATTTAAAGCGGGTCGAGCCAGAAGACAACCGTTCGATCGTAATTGCATCTGACTTGACTGCAATTCAGCCTTTCTGATAATGTTGCTAATTCTTCCCTATTACGGTCGAACGGAAAAGAGTAAAAAAAAAACAGTCAACGGTAGTAGACAAAAATGATTAACATTCGATCGTGTTTTCTCGGAGTCCGGCGGATGTTCCGGATGTCGTGACTTGCCTCGCCGCGTAATGATCCATATTTCGTTCTCCCCAGCACATTCTATTTCCGCCGAGGTAAATAGAAAAACGCTGCATCGACACTTCTTAATGCCGGCGGAACACGAATGACAATAAAATACGGGCGTATCTCATTATTCCGATTTCAGAACGCCGGCTTCTTTCCAGTCACGGTATCGTAAACAAACGTGTGATAGAATCGCGCGCCTGAAGAAGATTGGGCTAGAAGTGAGAATGTAAAATGTAACTTCGGAGCGTGGTGGACGCGAGGAACGCGAATAAATTCATAAATTTATCATGCGTGTTGGGGGCTCACACTACACCAGTCCTTTCATATACTAACTGAACAATTTTAGCGTGACTGTTTATCATGACTGAATTTTGTCGCGACTATTTAACATGACGAAATTTTGTCGTGGCAATTTATCATGACTAAATTTTATAGTGATTTATTATGATTAAATTATCATGAGTAATTTTATCGTGACTAAATTCATGAATTTATCATGCGTGTCGAGGGTTTGCACTACACCGTTAGTTTTACACTTTAACTGAAGTGACGAGATTCATAAATTTATTATGATTGTTTTTCATCATGACTACGTATCATGATTAAATTTTATCGTAATTATTTATCGTGACTATTTATTTTGACTAAATTTGTAAATTTATCGTGCGTGTCAAGGGTTTAAAACAGTAAAATAATTTTGCAAACGTATTGACGTAACGGGCCACAATGCAAACTCAACCACACGAAGAAGTAGTAAAAAGACAGCATATATACGACTCTGTCGTTATGTAATAAAAGAGTATCGTAGAGAAATGACATATATATTCAGCACATATTTATTCTTCTTCTGACAATGCGTCTCCATGGGCAAATAATTGCACGGACCGAGACCGTCTGTTTTTCTTTCAATAAAATTCGCTTGCTTAAT
This sequence comes from Cryptocheilus praepositus, assembly GCA_033815515.1. Taxonomy (NCBI): domain Eukaryota; kingdom Metazoa; phylum Arthropoda; class Insecta; order Hymenoptera; family Pompilidae; genus Cryptocheilus; species Cryptocheilus praepositus. The sequence goes on from JAWWQZ010000296.1 coordinate 7,797,183, forward strand.
GGCAATTGTGAGAGTAAATGGGAAGAAACAATGAAAATAATGGGGTACGCAATATGCCGAAACTACGGAGGAAGCTGAAGGGGCAAAGCAAATTTGCCTTACAACCGAAAACGATGAAAAAGACAGGAGAATTGCATTCTTCAAATTTAATTCCCCGCGCCCTACGTTTAAAGCGGAATTGGTCTCGTCTGACCGAAAATGCGGGAAATAAAAAAACCGATGAGACTTCATTTGCTCGATTCATCGCACCATTGCCTGAGTTAGCGTCCGCGTACAAAATGTCACATGTGATATTATTTTAAAGGACATTTATAACAGCAACAAAACGCGAAGTTTTCGGCCCAAAGTCGCTTTAACAGAGAAGAAGCAGGACGAGTCAAATAGCATGATCCCGAAGTGATAGTCGCCGAAAAGATAAGCTCGCGGCGCAAATGATGAGAGGGTAAAAAGAACGACTCGCGTCGGACAGGAGATTACACACACGTTCGAGATAAAATGGAGGCTAAAAACAGAAGAAACGCGGGCGAACGGAGAAAAGAAAAAGGCCTGATCCCGGCTCGTAGAACCGATAAATACGGGAGTGTCAGCGTTGAACATTGCCAGCGAAGGTAGGTAAAGGGTGGCAACGTGGCCGAGGGCAAAATAAATTTCATCTCCCACCCACTCCCCGCTTTATGGCCGTATCAAATCACTCGAATCGAAATGAAAACGAGCAGACGTGAGGAGAGAATGGAGAGGACGAGAAGAAAGCGGATATTTTCCAACAAAAAGCCCGGTGACAAGACGGACGGAGGTTTCCGAGGAATTTTACAAAATGATGAACTCGCCAATGTGACATGACACCTACGTGTAAGGCGTCGACGCTTTGCATTCGTCAGATTTCTCGGCGGTGCATTATGCAGGATTATCCGAGCAAGCGCGTGTTCCAGCAAACATATAATGCACAAAAACAATACGGACGGCTATTAACACATTGTTGACCGGCAATTTTCGGCAAAAGCTGTCTCAAGTCACCGGCTATTATTTCGTAATTGAACATGGAAGTGACCAGATGTAAATAACCTTCAATAAAGTTTGTTCGTGCATAATGAATTCAAATTGAACTTTGGACATACGTTTTATGTACCTTTTAATATTTTTTCGTATGATTAACTGTACAGCAGTCATTTACGTAGATGTAAGGTTTTGCGTCGAGCTAGATTACTTGTTATTTCATTTTCAATAATCATTTTGCATTTAAAAATCGTCGAGCAACTATATAAAACATTCGTATAATTGATTGAAAAATGGCGTTCTTGACACTTTGTAATACTAGAATTGTAATAAAAGCCTCAGTACCAAGAAAAGTATATTTTTTTATAATAAAGCAGACGCAATTGAACACAATGGACGAAATTTTGCTCTATTCTATATTGCCCTGCGTTTCAAAAATTAAAATAGCGAAACATATAATGCACATCAAAACAATACGTGACCGGTCAACAATGTGTTAACAGAAAGTCAATGAGCAAACAATAACGTGACTAAACACGAAATAATGACGACTCTTCATTTTTTTTTAACACATTCGCAGTTTCGCAATCACGTACAGATTCACGCACGAACAGATAAGCTAAAATAAACTAACTAAAAATGTCGAACACGCTGATCACCTATGATACCATGACATTAATCCGTAATCGTGGGTGATCCGAGTTTTCTGTCAACGTATTCACATTCGTACACTCACAGTAACTCAAAATCGCACTGCACACTATTTATATTCGGACGACTCTCGTGAAATCGGTGGCTCGATGATTTCTTAGTCTAGAGGAAGATAATTGTGTCGTAGGTTCAAATCGTGCGATATTGAATAAATACGTAATGGCGAATTGATCTTTGTATGCACTGCAATGCAATCTCGTTTGCTTCGTCGATTTATTCGACAGCGTTTGTTACGTAAATTCCAATGGTATTGCATGATTGTGCTTTTAGCAGTGCGTTCTAATTGCGTGTTAGAAGCTTGATATCCTTGAGTCGAAATATTTCATACCGCGCATGCGAGATGGTTGACTTGAAAAAATACGTGAAGGCGGATATCGATATTTTTGCGATTGACGTTTATACGATACCGTTTGTTACGTAAATTCCACCAACACTGAAGAATTGTGCTTTTTAGCAGTATGTTGTAATCGCGTCTTAAAAGTGTGATATCTTTGAGTCGAAATATTTTACGCGGATGTCGATGTTTTTATGCGCTGCAATTAAGTTTCGTTTGCTTCATCGGTTTATACGATAGCCTTTGTCACCTAAATTCCACTAATTCTGAATAATTGTGTTTTTAGCGGTATGTCGTAGTCGTGTATTAGAGTTTTGATATCTTTCGGTCGAAATATTTTATATCTCGCAGGCGAGTTGACTGACGTGCAATTCAGAATCACTTAGTACTCCACCACCTTCGTCGCGGTACTGTCAGAAGGTGTCCGAATATGAATCGTGACTCCAAAACCGTCCCCCTCAACATGCCCCTCAGTAGCCATGAAACGCAACGTCGATCAACGTCACTGCAGATATCGTCGGAGCCAAACATGGGAAGAGACTCGTGTGACACCGATTCCATTGTCCACACACACCCGCTCGCGATATTTTTTAACGCATTTAGTATATTGCGAAAACTACTCGCAGGCGTGCAGATAAAAAAAAGTGTAACGCAGGGTCGGTGATTGAGAAACTACAGATAATGGTATCGGTTTTTAATACTCGATTTATGAGATCTGTCAATCGAACAGGTTTTGGGTTTTACGAGGAAAATGATAAGAACTGTTTTTGTTATTTCCTA